>OX465425.1:16081000-17281000 GCA_950005045.1 Agrotis exclamationis | reverse complement strand
TCATAAATTCTTCAATATTTTTTTAATTCAAATTCCAAGTTCAAATCGCCCTCTCAATATTAATTGAATTTATTTCAACGGTTTGGAACACCAAATTCATTTTTCTAATTGATTTTCATTTCCATGTCAGCAAATTGAGTTCTTTATTTTCAACCCTCAATTATTGTCGGTAATTTTTCGATGAAGCGTACATTTTTCCAATAAACCAACGTTCTATAATTTATATGCCGTCGACTCGACATAATTGGCTTGTCATTTCCTCTTCACGAGTCGACCACTTTCATCACGATTTGTTCGACGCTGACTAGAATTAATAATTGAATGTGCTCATACTACGTAACACGAATATGTATACTTTCTATTACATCGGTTACGTTGTGCATGGATGGACGTGAGCGTCTTCCATAGAGATTTACGCTTTGAAATGAGTCCTTTAGTAGTTATTATATCTGTGGTTGAATCGTCCTCTTAATCACATTCTTGTTTTTGACTATTCAATGCATATAACTCAATTTTACATTATTAATGAGAAATTAAGTTTGCGTGTTACACTTTCACGCCTAATGTGGCGTTTTTAATCATTAGTTAAACTTACAATTTAATTGTACATTTTAAACAATACTTAAAAAAAATGAAATTGTTAGTTCATTAACTACTGATCAAAAACCGGCCAAGTGCGAGTTGGACTCGCCCATGAAGGGTTCCGTAGCAGCAAGCATAGATTAGAGATATAATTATATTGAGATTAGTAAGTAATATACACAAACAATAAAAATAACTTTGTTTTTCATAGTATTTGTATGAATGGCAAAGTTATATATGCGGTTTTTGAAAATGTACTATATCTCAAAAAACCAATTTTCGTTGGTAGTTTTGGTTGAGGTCTACATTATGTTTTTTTTTTAGTTTTATCATTCTCTTATTTTAGAAGTTACGGGGGGGACACACACTTTTTACCACTTTGGAAGTGTCTCTCGCGCAAACTGTTCAGTTTAGAAAAAAATGATGTTAGTAACCTCAATATCATTTTTAAAGACCTATTCATAGATACCCCACACGTATGAGTTTGGTGAAAAAAATTTTTTTGAGTTTCAATTCTAAGTATGGGGGGCACCCCCAAAATTTGTTTTGTTTTGATTTTTGTGTTTTGTGTGAAAATCCTAATGCGGTTCACATAATACATCTTTCTACCAAGTTTCAACAGGATAGCTCTTATACTTTCGACAAAAAGTGGCTGTGACATACACGGACAGACAGACAGACAGACATGACGAATCTATAAGGGTTCCGTTTTTGCCATTTGGCTACGGAACCCTAAAAAACTGGTCCTAAATTCCGAACCGTTTATTTTCCTTTTCAAAAACTAAACTAGTGAAACTGGAACGAGAAAAACCGCGTCAGAAACTATTTTGAAATAAATGCTTTACTTTGCATTTGCATAAGAAACGATGCAAGTAATGTTGTTGCACTTGATTGTAGTAGGATTCGATTGTTAGCAACGATAGTTTCCAAAGACAATGGTAGAACGTTTTAACAAAGTCGTGTTGTTTTTGTCACGACACAACATACAGTTCTATTGACAGTTTTCTTGTTTTCCAACACATTTGTGTTGAAAAGTGAGTGTGTGAACCTTTGTAGACGAGAATGTTTGTGGCTTACTAAAGCGGTTCTATTTACTAAGGGCTGATTTTTCAATAGTCAGATAACTTCTATCTGAGGAATAAAAATGGCGGTTTGACAGCTTATCTATAGAAAATATGTCAAATCGCTATTTTTATTCCTCCGATAAAAGTTATCTGACTATTGAAAAATCAGCCCTAAATAAAATAGTTTTTTACCATATACAGCTATGACGCATAAAGGTGGTCCGATTGTATGGGTTATCAACTTAGTTAAACATATTGGAAGTGAAAATCAATTCATCTTTGCGTATATAAAGCAAAAATCACTGGACGGTTTTGGATGGAAATGGGTACACAGATAGTTTAATAATATAATAATAAATAATAAAAATTAGGTTTATTTATCTCCACTAATTACATTCTTACTAGATATTAAGTTGACAGGCATTTTGACAGAAAATGTAATTTTTGGGAGATCTGGAGTCTAAACTAAGCCTAGGCCTCGCAATTAACACATGATAAAAGTCGTCAACGTGGTAGAGTTACGAGTCAAATTGATGTGTGAGTGTGTGTGTGTGTGTGTCAGTGTGTGTGAGTGCGTGCGTGCATGTGCGGTCATGTGCGTGTGTTTGTGCATGGCTGTATTATTTCATTATCTCAAGGAGCTTTTCTGTATCAGCATAGTTTAGATTTAATGACAGTTTACTTATTTTGTCTTACTTAAGTTTATAAGTATAACCCGGATTAAGAAATAGCATAGTTTTTATCTCGATTTTATGTTTTCGCGGGAAAATTTCAATTTGTAGCGAGCGAATCCGTTGGTCTACAATAATTCTTACATAGTAACTAGAAACCACAATTACGTTACCTAAGATTACAAGACTGCTCTTATTATAAAAACCACAACAGAAAACCTTGGCTGAGATAGGTCCAAGGACTTTTAGCACCAAAATGAAGTAGATATTTGCACAACTGTATTGTAAAGTGTGAAAAGGTAAATAGTACTGTGACAGTTCATTGTAGACAAATGAATTTTTTGTTTTATTTCCAAATCAAAACAACAATAAAAAAATCCAGACAATAAAATATTTAAAAGAGTTGCTCAATCATAGCTACAGTAAAACGTGTACTATTGTGAAGAGAAACATTATATTTAAGGCTCGAACAGACACACGCGATTAATCGCGCTGCGACAACGAGCCAAGCTAATTTCCACTCTAAATGTACTGCGAATGGACCGCGACATGTCGCCCCGCGCGATTTATCGCGTGTGTCTGCAGCAGGCTTTAAAGTTTAAATATAATATAATGTTTAAATTTAAACACAGGCTTAGAAAATAGGATACCTACCATTTTTAAAATCGCTATGATCCTACAAGGTGTGACTGTACCAGAATGAAATAACTTTTATTACATTTTAGGGATCCGCTAGAATGTAATAAAATCGCCGCGCTCTGCTTGACGTTTACACGGGTGTAATTTAAAAGTAACAAAATAAAAAAAAATACTATTAGTACCTATTTTTGTAATTTCGCAAAACAGATAAAAAATGGTTCACTTTCACTTACCACAGAATTAAACGAATCCATGATAAAATAAACAAAAATCTAATTGAAACACTTGTGTCTTTATTTTTTCAAAAACGTATCAGAACAGTCTTTTGATAATATTTTCCAAACGTAACCTTAAAACTTAAATTTACTACGATTCTTAAACCACATTACTTGACTTTAGGTACCTACTTAGTTGTATTACATAAAAAAAAATCGTAGGTACGTTTATTTACTATAATGTCACAATATCTAATCCATATATTGTTCCACAGTTAACTGATATGATCTGCTTGAGAATTCTACTGACAATGCGTCTATCTCATCACCTCGCCTTAGTAATCTAAGTAACAAGTGTGTTTAATCTCGAGTGCCCGATGATACATCACTGTTTTATTGAACAGTTAATCCTTGTTTTTTTTTACTAAACTAGAACGAAGATTTCATAGGAATAATGATGATATTTAGTCTGTATCAATAATTCTTTATTTATTATCTGGGGTCTAGATAACCTCAGGAATTTTTTGCGTATTTTCAAAAGTTTTTCGACATTATTTACGATGGCTTGTGTCAGCCTACACTGCGCTGGCATGAGAACGGCGAGTAATAAGTGACTCGCCGGCCGATCATGGAACATACCCGGACCGACGACGTGCGGCTCAAATAGTTGTCAGCAATCTGACGGGGTCCCTCTTACCTCTTAGAGGGCCAAAGCTTGCCGGGGTCGCGGGACTGTCTCATCAGGTAACCGTGACCCTGGAAAAGGCTATTGAAGGATCACCGTAGATTTTAATCAGTACTAGTCTGACAGTCCCTCATGTCACGCCCTGGGAGGACTCATTTGATGATGTTACCACGATATAACCGACTTCTAAAAAAACAACCACAAAAAAGGGTAAAATAACCTACCAAATAACTTTTCTTTCGGAAGTCGGTGGCTTTGCTTTTTTATTTCATTGACTTTTTTTAATATAAATGAATTAAGTGCAAACTCAAGGTAGCTACTGTAAACCATTAAGGAATTCCCTGAACTGTCCTTCGTCTTCGTCATCAGACCCCTAATAACAGTTACAACTCATCTAGGTGTAAAGTTCTTATCAATACAAATTAATCAAGGTCAAACACAAGATAGCTGCTGTGAATCGTTGAGGAGTACCCTCGACTGTCTCTCGGCTCCATCATCAGATACCTATAGGCTATACTTCAGACCTTTATTAAATTGTAGTACCTGCTTTGAAATACTTAATGAAAAAAAATAATTTATTAAATCAGTCGATGCCTACTCCTTACTGTTAAGGAGTTGTACCTTCCATCATCAGCTTCTATATGAGATGATGATTACCATACGCAAGTACTTACTTAAATTACTTCATAATATTTGTGAAAAACGATATGTGGGCCTATAAAATTTGAGGGTTGCCCTCGATTTCTCCAGGATCCAAGCATTAGATATTGAAATGGTGACACGTGACAATAATGGGACCACACGGGAAGCACCAGCTTTCAAATAAAAAAATAATCATGAAAATCGGTTCACCCAGTCGCAAGTTATGAGGTAACAAACATAAAAAAAACCGGCCAAGTGCGAGTTGGACTCGCCCATGAAGGGTTCCGTAGTAGCATACACAAACAATAAAAATAACTTTGTTTTTCATAGTGTTTGTATGAATAGCAAAGTTATATTTGCGGTTTTTGAAAATGTACTATATCTCAAAAACTGCTAACTGTATCTCATCCAAACCAATTTTCGTTGGTAGTTTTGGTTGAGGTCTACATTATATATTTTTTTTAACCGACTTCAAAAAGGAGGAGGTTATCAATTCGACGGTATGTTTTTTTTTTTTTTTTTTTTTGTATATTTGTTACGCGATTACTCCGCCAATTGTGGACCGATTTTTAAAATTCTTTTTTTGTTCGAAAGGAGGTACTTCTGAGGTGGTCCCATAGTCACCAAGTTGGGATCTGATGATTGGATCCTGGAGAAATCGAGGGCAACCCTCGAATTTTATAGGCCGACACACCGTTTTTCGCAAATTTTATGAAGTAATTTAAGTACTTGCGTATGGTAATCAGAATTTCATGTAGCTGAGCTGATGATGGAAGGTAGAACTCCTTAATAGTAAGGAGTAGACATCGACTGATTTAGTTTGAGTTCGCATATCTCTGGAACTACAAGTCCGATTTAAGTAATTCTTTTTTTGTTGTACTAGGTATCATTTAACTTAGGGAATATTGCAATTTCATCAAAATCGGTTCAGTAGTTTTTGAGATAGGGAATTTTATTAGGTTATTGTGTTCATGAGCGATGTTATTACCGGTGTTATGGATTACAAAATTCTAGTGCACATGTTGTATTTGATAAGAATTCGGGTTGAATATTTAAACTAAAAAGAGTAAAATAAAAACTTTTTAAAAAAAATGTAACCGCCTTCAAAAACAACCACAAAAAAACGGTAAAAAAACCTACAAAATAACTTTTCTTTCGGAAGTCGGTGGCAAAAAAAAGACAATGAAATAAAGAAAACAAAGACACCGACTTCCGAAAGAAAAGTTATTTTGTAGGTTTTTTTACCGTTTTTTTGTGGTTGTTTTTTAGTTTTATCATTCTCTTATTTTAGAAGTTACGGGGGGGGGGACACACTTTTTACCACTTTGGAAGTGTCTCTCGCGCAAACTGTTCAGTTTAGAAAAAAATGATGTTAGTAACCTCAATATTATTTTTAAAGACCTATTCATAGATACCCCACACGTATGGGTTTGGTGAAAAATTTTTTTTTGAGTTTCAATTCTAAGTATGGGGGGCACCCCCAAAGTTTGTTTTGTTTTGATTTTTGTGTGAAAATCCTAATGCGGTTCACATAATACATCTTTCTACCAAGTTTCAACAGGATAGCTCTTATACTTTCGACAAAAAGTGGCTGTGACATACACGGACAGACAGACAGACAGACAGACAGACAGACATGACGAATCTATAAGGGTTCCGTTTTTGCCATTTGGCTACGGAACCCTAAAAAGAAAAAATACAGTCGAATTGATAATCTCCGCCTTTTTTTGAAGTCGGTTAAAAAACAATGCATGCACATTGAAACTTTTCCTAAATTAATGGAACTATTAAGGTTCCATAAATTTTTGAAGATTTCTCATCTTCATTGAAATCTCTCCATTCTGTTCATTCACTAAAGTCATTATGGACGGAACCTCGCAAGATCTAAAGGAGAACCTTGTGCTCGATTCATTGCCATTGACCTGAGTTAACGAAATCTAATTTTATCTCTCTTATTGGATTTACAACTAGTTGATTCGATTTCTTTTAACGTTAGTCGCCTGCTGTTGTATTCATGAAATGACGCATTTACAAAATGATGTTTCTATGGATGGTTTAAAATCGGTCCAATTTAACTGTAATACTACTTTCCGGACTACTAGGTGGACCGACGACATCGTGAGGGTCGCTCGTAGAACTGACAACCGATGAGGAAGAAAAGTTCTCGAGTGGCGACCACGGACCGGAAGACACAGCGTAGGCAGGCCTCCCACTCAGTAACGGCGTTAGGGTAAGGCACGGTTAGGCGACCGCCCAGGGCGCCGGATATAAAAGGGCGCCACAGCCCACAGGTCTACTAACTTCCCGTAAATTCCCTTTAGCGAAAAAATCGTTATGGTGGCAAGATTAGAATGGAACTCAGTGTCAAATTCGGAGCACTCCACTGCATGCATAGCAGTTTACGTTACCGTAAATCCTGGTCCATAGAGAAAAACATTATCAATCTCTAAATAAAAACTGGTTGAATTTTGACAAACTTGGCAACTTTGTCAATCGAAAATCGAAATGAAATTGCTCGACCTCGAAGGCAAAATTTTACAAGGTTAAATAAATGGTAATTTCATTATATCCTTTCCCTTATTTCATATGGGATTGAATTGCAGTTAGGGGGCGCCGTAGAAATCTCGCCCAGGGCGCTGGTAGTGCTAAAACCGGCACTGCTTCCACTAGGTGGACCGACGACATCGTGAGGGTCGCGGGCATCCGATGGATGCAAGTGGCGTATTGTCGTTCGGCGTGGCGGTCTAAGGGGGAGGCCTATGTTCAGCAGTGGACGTCTTCCGGCTGATGATAATGATGATGACTACTTTCCGAACATTTCCATTCATTTTAAAAAGTAAGAGTTGGATTGTCGTTAAACATAACAACACAATTAAAACACAGTATAAATTATAAGTCGACTAGCTGTTGCCAAAGCTGTTGGAAAATCAGAATAAAAACTATCCTTTATGTTAATCCAGATTTTCACGTTTACAATTAGAAGGAAGTAGGATTAGTAACAACTAAAATTAAAAAAATCCTATCTGATATTTTTAAAAATCACCACTGCTCTCAAAACGGTGAAGGAAAACATCGTGGCATGTCCTAGAACCAAAAATTAGAAGACATGTGACATCCACCAACCCGCACTGGCTCCGCGTGGTGGATTATGGCCCACTCCCTCTTTCAGAGAGGAGGCCTGTGTCCCAGCAGTGGGAACATTTATAGGCTGATGATGATGATGATGATTTTTAAAAATTGATCCAGTATTTTTCCCAAAATAACCTCATTATAGCGTTATAAAGTGTGAACGACAAATTAAAATGTGGAGGGGAAAATGCGTTTATTATGCGCTCGCACGAACCTAATTACCAAACTGTTATCGCTGACGAAACGTAACTGCGATACCTACTTCAGCCCTGGAGAGAAAACAATTGGAAGTATGATTGTATGTAATTGTGGAATACTTAGTTCATTCAAATCTGTGCTTAAAACCTAACTATCAAAATTGAGATTCGCCTGGTCCTATCAAAAGATTACTTTGTCCAGGAAGACTACTCCCAAAGTACGAAACCCGTTATTTCGGCCGAAGCTATGGACGTGTCCTACTCTGTAAAGGACCGAAGCAAAAATGACTTGCGATTAAACGGTTGTCTCCTCCTCCACCGACGTATTTTACATATTCATGAATGCTTAAATAAGTATTATTCAGGGCTGAATCCTAGGTCTAACCCGTGACCAGAAGTTAATTTCAAAGTTTCGAGCTAATTTCAGACGAACCCGTATCTTCGTTGACAGACTTTTTTTTTTGCGTGGTAAAGTCATCAAATGAGTCCTCCCACCCCGGGCAGGGCGGGAGGGACTGTCAGACTCGTAATGACTAAAATCCACGGTGTCCTTCAATAGCCCTTTGTGTTCCGGGGTCACGGTAATGAGATAAGTCCCGCGACCCCGGTTCGTTGATAGACTTGGAAAGTGTTTCCCTAAATTTCAAGACAGCAGGGCTGTACTTGCCAGGAATCAGGTATGAACAATTACAGGTTGCGGTTGGCACAGTGGCCAAGCGATCGACTGCTGCGCAAAGTGTCACGGGTTCGATCCTATACAAGTAGTTGTTCTGGGTGTTTGTGTTTGTAAGTTTTTATGTTTGTAAACGCACTGTGCGATACAAGAGAAATTCCTAGTGTAGGGCAACGTTTTTAGGGTTCCGTAGCCGAACGAAACCCTTATAGATTCGTCATGTCTGTCTGTCTGTCTGTCTGTCCGTCCGTATGTCACAGCCATTTTTTGTCGAAAGTATAAGAGCTATCCTGTTGAAACTTGGTAGGTAGACGTATTATGCGACCATACTTAGAATTGAAACTCATTTTTTTTTTTAACAGCAATGAAGATAAGTCGTTAACAATCGCTTTATTTTTTTGGAGAAATAGTTTTAGGTCATAATAAGGTAGCATAATAATATATTGGAACGTATTGTACCATATTTTGACTTTTTTTACACCTAGGGTATATTTTGATTTACTCAGCTACAAACCGCAGAACCCTGTTTTTATGATGCTATTATTAAACATGATTAAATAATTTGCAGTGTATAATCAGTTTTAGTTCCAACAGACACTACGGGAACTCATAAATGAATTAGGTCAGTCCCACTAGAAAATAATGAAGTAATTTGATTAGTACGACTCTCACGAGGTCTGTTCTTCTAGTAATTATTTTCTCTCGCATAAAAGTAATTAAATTATGAAAAAATATGGTACATTTTTAGCAGCTGTGGAGTATTTTTTATGATTTGAAAATACACTAATGCAGGTTCCTACACTATGAAACCACGGGGAGCAGCTAGTCTGCGATATATCTCTATTAATTAATATTTTAAAGCTAAAGAGTTTGTGTGGTTGAACGCGCTAATCTCAGGAATTACTGGTTCGAATTGAAAAAATCTTTTAGTGTTGGATAGCCCATTTATCCAGGAAGGTTATAGGCTATACAACATCACGCTACAACTAATAGGAGATGAGCAGCAGGTGAAACCGTGGTGGAAATCTAGTCTTTAATAATACGGTCCAGCTCAACTCAATAACACATTCTGAAATCCTATTACACAACAACGTCTATTGTAGCTTAAAAATTCAAACTTCTCATCTCCGTTGTCCCACATTATGTACGAATATATTTCGGGGAGACATGTCACTACCGTTCCGTTGATCTCCGGAGACCGGGCCGTATGAATGTTATATCCCGCACTGCCTGCCAGAAAGTGACTGGACGTAGACACGCTAGAATGGATGAATAGCAAATAACCTTTCTAGAAATAAGAGTCATCTAAATGACGAAGTAGTTCTTTGACTGGAATAAGAGACTTCAATATTGTAGGAATAGGTAGGACATCAAGTACTTACAAACTTCAAATAACTATACACCGTGACTTTTTAGTCGTCTTACAACGGCAGCCCAGTTCATGTATCCAATGACTAGAACATGTTTATAATAAAAAAATAGGTAGGTATAGAGATTTGTAAAATTTAAAAATAAAATTTTAATTCGGTATTATGACGCAAGGCGTAGTTAGAAACACCCTTGTCTCATAGAAAATGGAGATGGAATAATCTGCCCGACAATTGCGCTGGGTAGGTATACTCTACAGCTTGATACGTAAACATTTTAACAGGGTGTTTTATATTTCTTATGTACAGACGCCAGCACATCAAGCTTCCACAATTTGCCAAATTTCTTCAATAGATTTTCAACCTTATCGCAATAGTGGAAGGTTAATGTTCGATTGGTAAAATGTGACAGTTTCGGGTAGGTTGACCTGCTGGCGTCTGTACCTATTTATTAATAATAAAAAATATTATTAACGATTCATAAAAAAACTTCGCCTAGAGGTATTTTAGGTCGGATACATTAAGTGGACCACTTTTTTAAGACGACTAAAAAGTCCCAGGTCTTAACTCCATTTGAAACACAACTTCAGCGTCGTAAGTAATCTAGTAATCGTTGCAATGAATTACGAAAATAAGAAAAGAGTTGAGGTGTTTGAGTGGATGCAAGTAATTAATAGGTACACGGAAAAAAATGCTCGCGGAATTAGTTTTCTTCCAAGAATATTTTTATTCTCAGGAATATTGTTTAATGTCAAATAAAAATTTACTTGAACTAAAAATAATGTCTTAGTCCAACCGAAATGATATTCTCCACGAAAAACAATATTATTCTCCTTATATTTACTAAAATCAAAACAATTATTTTCTTTTTAAGAAGTTTTGAGTCTTGTCTGAACAATAAATTACTTTTTTGAACTAAGACTTTTATGTGTTTCAATATAAAACAACATATTCTAAGTTCAAGAGCCTTTAATATTTCAAACCAAAAGTTGTACCATTTACTTAAACTAAAAACAAAACATCATAAAAACAAAATCTCATTTTCTTCATGTTAGTATTTGACGATTCTCATAATCAAAAAGCAGGAACGTTTTCGATGAAGAAAAATATTGTTTGTTCTAAGAAGATTACATTTAATGTGAGAAAATAACGGATTTGAAAGAAGAATCTAAAATGATTCGAAATAAGATAGACTTACATTTTGCAATAATGCAATACATTTTTGGTGTAAGAAGAGTTTGTTTTTGGTTAAGTAAATACTTGCATTGACATAATAATCTAAATGATTCAAGTAAAGGTAGTCAAATGTTTTAGAACAAGACATTTTTGTTTTGTGGAAAGAAGTTATGGTGTTGAACTAGGAATCGAAATTGTTTCAAAATAAGATATACTAACGTTTTTTAGTAAGAAAATATATGTTTGGTTTAAGAAAAGTTTGTTTTTGGTTAAGTAAATAGTTGCATTGACGTAATAATCTAAATTATTCAAGTAAAGGTAGTCAAATGTTTTCGAACAAGACATTTTTGTTTTGTGGAAAGAAGTTATGGTGTTGAACTAGGAATCGAAATTGTTTCAAAATAAGATATACTACGTTTTTTAGTAAGAAAATATATGTTTGGTTTAAGAAAAGTTTGTTTTTGGTTAAGTAAATAGTTGCATTGACGTAATAATCTAAATTATTCAAGTAAAGGTAGTCAAATGTTTTCGAACAAGACATTTTTGTTTTGTGGAAAGAAGTTATGGTGTTGAACTAGGAGTCGAAATTGTTTCAAAATAAGATATACTAACGTTTTTTAGTAAGAAAATATATGTTTGGTTTAAGAAAAGTTTGTTTTTGGTTAAGTAAATACTTGCATTGACGTAATAATCTAAATTATTCAAGTAAAGGTAGTCAAATGTTTTCGAACAAGACATTTTTGTTTTATGGAAAGAAGTTATGGTGTTGAACTAGGAATCGAAATTGTTTCAAAATAAGATATACTAACGTTTTTTTAGTAAGAAAATATATGTTTGGTTTAAGAAAAGTTTGTTTTTGGTTAAGTAAATAGTTGCATTGACGTAATAATCTAAATTATTCAAGTAAAGGTAGTCAAATGTTTTCGAACAAGACATTTTTGTTTTGTGGAAAGAAGTTATGGTGTTGAACTAGGAGTCGAAATTGTTTCAAAATAAGATATACTAACGTTTTTTAGTAAGAAAATATATGTTTGGTTTAAGAAAAGTTTGTTTTTGGTTAAGTAAATACTTGCATTGACGTAATAATCTAAATTATTCAAGTAAAGGTAGTCAAATGTTTTCGAACAAGACATTTTTGTTTTATGGAAAGAAGTTATGGTGTTGAACTAGGAATCGAAATTGTTTCAAAATAAGATATACTAACGTTTTTTTAGTAAGAAAATATATGTTTGATTTAAGAAAAGTTTGTTTTTGGTTAAGTAAATAGTTGCATTGACGTAATAATCTAAATTATTCAAGTAAAGGTGGTCAAATTTTTTCGAATAACCATTTTTGTTTTGTGGAAAGAAGTTATGGTGTTGAACTAGGAATCCAAATTGTTTCAAAATAAGATATACTAACGTTTTTAGTAAGAAAATACGGTATATGTTTAGATCAGATATTTTTTAAAGCCGGGTCACATGTCTTACTGTTAAAAAGATTTTACAGTGACAGCCGTACTAATAAACGTTGTATAGCGTCTGTATAGTTACACAACGCTTTGTCTTCTTCTTCCGAATGTCAAATTATTGACGACTAGCGACTGAGAGAAATCGGTGTGTAACTATTCACCTGTCTGTTTTCGATAATGTTTACGCGTCTGAGTGTACTGAATAACCTTTCAATTGTAGCCGTAGAATAAGGCATTGCCAACAAAACTTCTAGGGTTGTTTTCACCTTTGGATAAAAAGACTAAGCTTGTTGAATTAATTCTGTAATCTCCAAAGTTCCAAAGGTCGTATATTTTTTTCGAAGTAGCGTGCGTCGCAATAACGTCATTCGAAACTTCATATCACTTCCAATCCTGGGGAGCCAACTGTTGCGGAAAGAGTCACCGCGGCCCTGGAACGTAAAGGACACTTGAAGTAGTACGGATGGGTTTTAGTCAGTAAGAGTCTGACACTTCCTTCCATTCCGCCCAGAGCGGAAGGAGTTATTTCATGATTTCCCATGCTTAAAAGAAAAGGCGGCCGGCAGCTGCCGTCCCCCTGGGTACACCGATGTGAACCTACTAGTCCATAATAATAAGTTGCTTCAGCTAACTGAAGTTTTTTATCTACTAAGGAAGGATTAATACTATGTAGGTATAGGTACGGTCAGCCAAAAAAGTGGTGTACCAGTTTTGATTTAGTTTCCCGGTCATCGAAAATTACAACAAGGTTCGTTATAAAAAGATATTACTGAAAGAGACAACATTATCATGACGTAAACCTATGTATTTAGTATTCATACGTCATATGTCACATATAAGTACATGACATTTTAACCTTTAGTATAAATGAAAAGGACATTAGTTTCTACAAAGCAATTGAAATGTTTCCAAACAAAAGTAATAAAAACTATTTAAATAGACAACCGAATTCCATTTGAAAAAGAAAACTGACAATTGACATTTTGTCAAATATATGCAAAAAATCGATATATTTTCCGTGTTATTTTTCAATCAACTGCATATAAAATCATCTCAATGCCTGCCAACTTGACCATTGGCGAAAGAGCACAAATAATTGCCCAATTTAATGAGGGAAGCAGTATCAGTGCGATATCCCGGAATTTGAATATATCGAGGCGTTCTGTCCGCTTTTGGATTCGTCGTGAAGGAGAGGAGGGAAGTTTGTTGGATCACAGAAGAAGTGGTCGCCGGCCTGCACTCTCCAATAACGATAGAGAATTTATGAGACGGGAATATGAAATCAATAGTTTTAAGCCCACAAAACATTTTGCGGAGATGTTCGATGTGAGTGCCCAAACAATAAGGAATCATCTACATTACATGGGGTTGCACCACAGGCATTACGCCAAGAAAATATATTTGACGGATGCTCACAGACTTGCTCGTCTGAACTTCGCCAGAGAGCACTTAGAGTTTGATTGGTCTAATACAGTGTTTTGTGATGAAAAAACGTTTAAATCCAGTCAGCATGGACGTCTTCACCTTTGGCGATATAATTCAACACGGTATAAAGATGATCATGTAATCCCAAATAGAGAATCAGGTCGAATTTCCGTAAATATTTGGGGCTGGATGAGTGCGGATGGTGTAGGAGAATTGTGTTCTCTACTTCCTCGAGCGACGGCTGTAAATTATATCGACGTGCTTCAGAATGCAATGCTACCGACAGTCCGTAATGTTTACCCGGAGAACGAAGTGCCACAATTTGATTTTGTTCAAGATAATTGTTCAATTCATAATGCGAGGATCGTAAGAGCCTGGTTTCGTTCACACACTGACGTAAGGGTAATTCAGTGGCCCTCAAGATCGCCGGACCTCAACCCGATAGAAAATCTTTGGGGCCTTATGGTCCAACGATGGTCGCATCAAAATGAAAGAACCAAACAAGCTCTTATTAGTCACTGTAATTATATTTGGGAGGAAATGCGGGGAACCGATATTTGCTCACGGCTTGTTGGTTCAATGAGGTCTCGTCTTTTAGAGGTTATAGAGGCCAACGGCGGTTACACCCGTTTCTAATTTTTAAAAATTTTCAATATCTTCTAAATATTACTATTATATGCTATGTTTTGTTTGTTATAAGTATTTTAAAATTGATTGTAGAAATTTAATAAAAGGATAAATCTATTTTTAGCTTGTTTTTTATTGATATTGTAATTACAAGTTTACAGAAATTGTAGGTTTGTGGATTCGCCTTGTGCCTTTACAATTTTATGTAACTTGTTGATTACAATTCTGAATTTGTAGATACAATTTTGTCATCAAAATCTACAGCCCCCCGCCGTTGATTTTACGACGTCATTGGTTCCATCAAGTTCAAACTAAGAACAGCTGTCACGTTACAAACAGTAAAAGTCGTTATCAATAATCAGATAAAGACAGCAATAGAAGTTGTCAGATCGATCTGCAAGCGAAACTAATCTTTATCACGTATGAATCTGCAAGCGATATTCAACCTTAGGGTGGTACACCACTTTCTTGGCCGACTGTACTACCTAGGTCAAAAGGCACATACTTATTTTAAAAATAATATTTTTACAATAACGTGCTATATCTACAATATCCTACCTACAACTATTACACTCATAACGTCACGAATACTTATCCCTCACCAAATAAAAGAGGAAAAAGTAGACTGAACAATTATTATTGAGTAAAAAATTAGGACAAGTAAAAAACACAAATGTTTTTTTTTAAACCTACCGCTACCTTATTACACTCTCACGAGGAAAGGAGGTTTTAAAATATTATAGTACTTGAGTAAGTCACTCCGAGTTCCACCGCGTCAGGGCTGCTTTGAAGAAGATACTTCAAGTTCAGCGTCAGGGTAGCTTAGAAGAAGAAGGAAGTCACTCCAAGCGCCAGGGTAGCTTTGAAGGTTGCGATAGTCGTTGAGAGGATCCGGCAACTGGGTCTCGAGGTGGCATTGCACAAGTCCGAGGCCATGTGCTTTCATGGGTCTCGGAATGCGCCGCCATCGGGATCCTTACTAACGGTGGGAGAGGTATCCATCGGCGTCGAGTCGACGTTGAAATACCTGGGAATCGTCCTCGACAGCCGGTGGAACTTCGTGGACCACTTCCGACGTTTGGCGTAAGTCACTTCAAGCGTCAGGATAGCTTTGAAGAAGAAGGAAGTCACTCCAAGCGTCAGGATAGCTTTGAAGAAGAAGGAAGTCACTCCAAGCGTCAGGATATCTTTGAAGAAGAAGGAAGTCACTCCAAGCGTCAGAGTAGCAGCAGCTTTGAAGAAGAAGGAAGTCACTCCAAGCGTCAAGGTTCTGTTCTGTTCTCATTGCATTCTTTCTAGAATTTAAGTTGTTGCTTGCGGCCATCAAAATGTGACCTGCCAGTATTCAAACCAGCCAGGAGTAATAAGCCAAAATGAATTAAAACCTCTCCCGATAAAATCTGAGTGTGCTTAAGAATTTTATAAATGTAACTTAGAATACCGTTATTCAATAAACAACCGTAATTATGTATAAAATACATTTTTGAACTAACCATGTTGATAAAAAATGATTTTAACTACCTATTATAATCGAGAATTCTATCTACTAATCAATTTTTTGAGAATAACGTCTGTGACAAATGTACGGACCGAAAAACCCTATTATGTAGGTACTTACCTATGCAGGTATTCCTTTCCCTGTTCCAAAACTAATTAGGTACCTAGGTGCCCCACCTACTTACCTACCTACATTAACATCTGAAATATTTCTTTGTGAATTCTTTTCGTATACCTATGTACCTACGTAATATTTATTGCTATGCCATTGCTACCTATGGTATGTTGGTAACTACCTATCTATTTGACTTTATAACATTTAATATCAAATATGAAGGCTGATTGCTGACCAAAACTTAGGGGGAAGCGTCAGGGTAGCCGCCAAATTCAATTTTTCTTACGTTTTTTGCAATTTGCCTGTCAGTGTCAGGTTGTATGTTGAACAAAATATGATGCGCGACCGTAACAAATATGTATTATATTTACAGAATTATGATCATTCAAATCATGAATACAACCAATGATATATTACATCATTGAATACAACCCTTTAAGTTCATATAACCCCATTGAATGACTTTTTCATCAAATAGGTAGTCATTCAATGGGGTTGTATGAACTTAGAGTGTTGTAGGTATTGATAGTTTTAATGATTACAACTCTGTAAAACCATATATGTTACGGTCGCGAATCATATTTCATCATTATACAGCCTGACACTGACCGGCAAATTGCAAAAAACTTAAGAAAATTTGAATTTCGCGGGCTACTCTGACGCTTCCACTTTAATCTATGTAGGTTTGAATTGTATAGGTACGGAGACAAAGGAAATAGGTATTAAAGTTTTGATAAACCCTAATTTTATTCCCTGTACTGTTATATCGTCGAAATTTTATAGATACCTACATACAAGTCGTTGGAAGAATGACGAATCTTAAAAGACTTCTTATTATTTTACATTAATATTATTACATCTTTCAAGAATCACGAATTTGATTTAAGACACGTTATTCTTATGTCAAATTCGTGTTTTTTGAAATATGTGCTACGTCACAACCGTCTCGCCGGGTAACGAAAAGAAACAGGAACGAGTGTTGCAATTTCATAAATTGTTTCCCCAATTTTTGGGAGTATGTTTAAGCCAATCTGTTTTTATAAGCACGATCTTCGAGACTTCGATTCATTAGTGTGTGAAATAAAGTACGTACAAAAGCCATTCGTTCCGTTTGGTTGTGAATGTAATGAACTTAAATAGTATAAAAACTATTTGAAGAGCTTAGTGCAAAAATACTCAGACCATTAAAAAAATAAATTATTACAAACTGGAAAAACAAACATGAGTACATCCATGAAATTTGATATATTGGTTTAGCTGCCACAATAGCCCACATAAAGCATATAAACATTGGCCATTTACGCCAGCGACATAATGCAGTAGAGCTTGTCCACTCTGAAATCGCACATCATTTTAGAGTGGATAAGCTCTACCGAGTAATGGCCCTTTAAATTATAGACATTATGGTAGTAAAATAATACCGGTAGGTGCTTTAATCCCAAAGTAATAATCAATCTTGCCATAACATATATTATTTTACTAGCACTTCGCCCGCGACTTCGTCTGCGCGTGTTTCTAACTTCGAACTCAGTGAAATTAATGCCCGGTAATGGAAATCTAAAATTGGTCTAGTAGTCCGATGTTCACCCCGCTAGGAGTTGATTTTTGAAATATAAATAAATACGCATCCTTTATACGATTGAGAGATTATTTATGACCAGTTTTGAGTTTATCGAAGCAAGCAGTAAAATGCCTCCCTTAAAAAATAATCACCCCTTTTCACTAACTTGGGGGGTGATTTTCGAAAAATCCAAAAACACTTATTTATTATTTTTGATCTAGTATATAAATACTGATTTTCACATTAAACAACTCACGCGTTATGATTTTCCCATACAAACTTTAACAACGCCTAGATTACCAATGGAGAGTAGTTATGTTTCACAGCTTCATTCGAAGCGATTTATTGTTTACGTATTGTAGCAGCGCCTCCATGTACCAGCCTTGCACGGATTTTTAGAGGTAAGTAAACAAACTACTTTTTTTTTTTTTTTTTTTGGTAGTTATCTTTCATTTCACTGGCAACACTATCCGTTACCCCTACTACTCGATTTCTCTTTAACGGTCCACAGTCATTTTAATATCATTCCGCGTTTCCGTGCTCAAGCCTTCGCACGTCTCCGCTCGTACAAATAAATAGATCCAGATCCTCAAAATGGGAAAGAAAAGGAAGGCAGAAAAAACCGAAGAAGAAATACGTCGAAAAATACAAAAATTGCAAAATAAATTGCAGGCAACAACTAATCGCCGTATTAATTCCTCATCCGAAGAAGACCTACACAGTAAGTAAAACAATTATCAGTGATGCGAGGTTACTAAGTTTGGGTCTCCTCTGTCATTATATAAAGTGATGCGTACTGCCATACTGGAGCTGATACTGTCACGTAAACATTAAGGTATACTTACTTACCTAGGTGATGCGAGGCTACCAAATTTGGGTTTCCTCTGTCACGACAAAAATGATAAGTACTGCATTTGTTGCAGATTATTCACAACATCAACTAGATGTGGACTGCGCTATGTCACAAAATGAGGAAGCCAGCTTATTTCAAGCCTCACCTTTTCCTGCCTCGCCGCTTTGTGACTCGCCACGTGGCTCGCCATGTGACTCGCCACGTGCTTGTTCTCCGTGTCCTGCTTCGCCACCACCTGCTCCACCACCGCTAAGCACGGCGCCTTTGTCACCTACACCCGGCACCTCAGCAGAAACACAGCCAGAAGTGATGGAAGACCAAGATTTGGATGAAGACACCCTGCAGTTACTTGGTGACGCTCCAAAGACAGATATAACCATGGGTCCGTCTGTTCATAAGGACATTGCCAATCGTTGGCAAGACATCCTTACCAAAGGCTTGGCTAAGGAGGTAAAGGAAAAACTTTTAAAAAGTTACTTCGTGCCTAACAATTGTGACCTATTGCTTGCGCCAGCTCTCAACCCGGAAGTAAAGGCAGCTCTGCTGGACACTTTAGTAAAAAGAGATTCGGCCCTCATGTACAAGCAAAATCAGCTTGGTATAGCGTTATCAGCCTTAGCGTCCGCTACTGATATGATTATTTCAAATGAAACGTCCAAACAGAAGCTATTAAAACCCATCAGTGACGCTTGTCGTATATTATGCGATAGTCATTTTTGGGAGACAAAAACAAGGCGTAATTTTGTAATTTCATCTATTAATATAAACTTAAAGGACGCTTTGCTGGAAACAAAAAGGGGCAGTTTCTTATTCGGTGAAAACGTTACCGACAAAGTAAAAGCCGCCAAGACAATACAGCAATCAGGAGATGCTTTAAAACACGCCTTACGGCCAAAATACAACAAGCCCAAAGGAATTCCAAAAGGCAAGGGCCATTTAAACTACAACCCTCAGCACCGCAAGACGGACAACAAGCCGAACAATACGAGGCGAGTAGCTCGCCCTGCATATCGGCCGCCGCCACTGCAGCAACCCAGCGGCAGTTCGCGCCGCTACTCGTCCTCGACGAGACCGCCTCATCGGAAGTAACTGATCAGGTACTAATCGCTGGCAGGCTCCAGTATTTTTTCAAAAATTGGTCTATTATCACTACTGATAAAACGATTCTATCCTGGATCAAGGGGTACTTAATACCTTTTAAATGTTCACCATATCGTACTGATTCTCCTAGTGTTTTTCCTAAGAATATTCAAGAAGCCCAAGATTTTGATAAATCAATCAAGAATCTATTAGATATTAATGCAATATCTCAGTGTCATTCTGTTAAAGGAGAATTTATATCGAGTGTGTTTTTAGTGCCAAAACCAAACGGTGACAAGAGATTCATATTGAACCTTAAATGTTTAAACAAATTCGTAGAGACCAAACATTTTAAGATGGAGGATTATCGTACAGCCTCAAAACTTATTACAAAAGACTGTTGTATGGCATCAATAGACCTAAAAGATGCTTACTTCTTAGTTTCTGTACATGAATCTCACAGAAAATACCTCCGTTTTAAATATAATAACACCCTTTATGAATTTAACTGTCTACCGTTTGGTTTATGCACTGCTCCATATGTATTTACAAAATTATTAAAGCCAGTTATGGAATATCTTAGAACCTATGGCATGATATCAGTTATCTATATTGATGACATTTTTTGCATCGGGACCACTTTTCTTGAATGTCAAAATAACGTTGACTCAACAATAACATTACTAAATAACTTAGGTTTTATAATAAATACAGAAAAAAGTTGCTTAAAACCGCGAACACTGTGCAAATTCTTAGGTTTCGAATTCGATTCAAAACCTATGTTAATAAAATTACCTGGTGCAAAAAAGTCAAAAATAAAAGAATACATTTCTAGCTTCTTAAAAAAGCGTAAATGTAAACTTCGTGAATTTGCTCGGTTGCTAGGTTTGATAATTTCAGCTTGTCCTGCAATTCAATATGGATGGCTTTACACTAAACTTTTTGAACAATTTAAATATTCCTGTTTACTTACTAATCCTAGCTACGAACAGTTCGTTTGGCTCCCCAATAGCTTACATAATGACATGTTGTGGTGGTTGAAACATATTGATCATGGTTCAGTTTCTTTAACTTGTAATCAATATGATTTAGAAATCTTTTCCGACGCTTCGGGTACGGGTTGGGGAGCTTATTGTAGTACTGATGAATGTTTTGGCTATTGGAAAGATAGTGAAAAAACCATGCATATTAACGAGTTAGAGTTAAAAGCAGCTTTTCTCGCGCTTAAATGTTTCACCCATAAATCTCATAATCTTAAAATACTACTGAGAATTGATAATATAACTGCCATATCTTGTATCAATCGCATGGGCAGTATACAGTTTGAACACTTGCATAATATCACCAAAGAAATATGGCAGTGGTGCGAAAGGCGTAGAATAATTATTTTTGCATCTTACATAAACACAAAAGATAACTATGAGGCTGATCAATTATCACGCATGAAATTTCAGGACACTGAATGGGAACTCAATGACAATGCGTTCAGCCAAATAACACATTATTTTGGGTATCCTGAAATAGATCTTTTTGCAAGTAGATGTAATGCTAAGTGTCCCAGGTACATCACTTGGAAAAACGACCCTGACGCTTATACAATCGACGCTTTCACCATTCCATGGAAAAATAAACTATTCTATGCATTTCCACCATTTTCACTTATCACAAAGACACTGCAAAAAATAATTAACGATAAATCAAATTGCATAATAGTTGTTCCATATTGGCCAACACAACCCTGGTTCCCAGTTTTCCAAAAATTAATATATTCCACACCAATCTATTTTGAACCAAACATAAATTTGTTAACTTCTCCTTTCAGAACGCCTCACAATCTGCATCGCACCTTGAAATTGGTTGCCGCGAAGCTTTCAGGCAAACATTATTAAAAAGACATTTATCTAATAAATCTATTGAAATTATGTTATCATCATTATCTGATTCTACTTATAAACAATACGATGTCTGTATAAAATCTTGGTTAAATTATTGTAATAAACATGGTTATGATTATTTTTCAGTTTCAGTGCCTGTAGTCATTCATTTTCTTACTACAATTTTTGAGAAAGGGGCAAAATATGGTACTGTCAATTCATATAAATCCGCATTATCCTTGTTGTTAAATAATGTAGCAAACGATGATAGAATTAAGCGATTTATGAAAGGGGTTTACAGATTAAGGCCTAGTAATCCAAAATATAATTTGACGTGGGATCCAACCATTGTTCTAAATTATTTAGCACAAAAATGGCCTAACACAGACCTTGATTTGGAAACTCTTTCCAAAAAGACTATAACTCTATTGGCTTTGGTTACGGCGCATCGCGTTCAAACATTTTCGTTAATAAAATTATGCAACGTTCAAGTAAATTCTACTATTGGAATAACTATAACAATACCTGATTTGATAAAAACATCCAAACCTAATTCTTTACAACCAGTTTTACGATTACCTTTTTTCGATACTCGTCCTCAGATCTGTCCCGCTAAATGCCTAGAAGCTTATTTAAATAACACTCAACTGCTTCGCAAAAATGATTTTTTATTTGTCAGCTATAAAAAACCACATTCCAAAGTCTCATCACAAACACTAAGTCACTGGATAAAAGATACACTTTGCAGTAGCGGCATAGATACGTCCATATTTAGTGCACACAGCACTCGTCACGCAGCCACATCCTCAGCCAATAGACTTGGAGTCAATATAGACTTGATAAGAAAAACTGCTGGATGGAGTGCAACATCCTCCGTCTTCGCAAAACATTATAATAGGCAGATTGTAACTGATCCTCATCTCTTTGCCACTACAGTATTATCTGGTGGTCATAATCTGTAACAAATAATTACCATATTAGATCATGAATGTTAATCAAAAACTAAATCATAATCAACGATTATAGAAATGTATTTAAATTATATTAAAAAGCACTTGTGATTACTCACCCGTTTTATTTAATTTCACATTTTTGTCTCTGAACATCTACAATACGTAAACAATAAATCGCTTCGAATGAAGCTGTGAAACATAATTAAAAATCAAACGAACTTACCAAGTGAAGTTCGATGATAATTATGTGAACAGCTTCATTCGAAGCGATTTATACCCTCCCTATTATAGTGACCTACCCTACCCTAGATAAATAAAAATGTGAAATATTTATTAGCTTTGAACAAAATGATATTAAAATGACTGTGGACCGTTAAAGAGAAATCGAGTAGTAGGGGTAACGGATAGTGTTGCCAGTGAAATGAAAGATAACTACCAAAAAAAAAAAAAAAAAAAGTAGTTTGTTTACTTACCTCTAAAAATCCGTGCAAGGCTGGTACATGGAGGCGCTGCTACAATACGTAAACAATAAATCGCTTCGAATGAAGCTGTTCACATAATTATCATCGAACTTCACTTGGTAAGTTCGTTTGATTTTTAATTTTAAAAAACTAATAATGCCCATCTTTTTTATTTACTTATACTCATATTCGTACCAAGTTTCAAGTTCATAAACCCAAGGAATAAGATTTTTCATACAAACGTTTTCACCCCTTTTCACCCCCTTAGAGGAGGATTTTTTTCGCAAAATCCCTTCTTATGGTCACCTACATAATAAATTGCAACTACCGATCAAAATTCAGGTTACACGTTTAGCGGTGAAAGAATCTCCCCTTTAAACTTGAATAATACCCCTTTTCACTGACTTGGGGGTGATTTTCGAAAAATCCAAAAACAGGTGTTTAATTATTTTTGATCTAGTATATAAATACTGATTTTCACATTAATCAACTCACGCATTATGATTTTCCCATACAAACTTTAACAACACCTAGATTACCAATGGAGGGTAGTTTTAAAAAAATAATAGCGCTAATCTTTTTTATTCATTATGGTTCTTATTCGTGGTAAGTTTCAAATTCATAAACCCACGGAATAAGATTTTCCATATAAACGTTTTCACCCCTTTTCAACCCCTTAGAGGAGGATTTTCGCAAAATCCCGTCTTATTGCTTCCCTACACGGTAGACCGCAACTGCTGTCCAAAATCCAAGTTACTGCGTTTAGCGGTTTTGGCTGTAGTCGAGTCTTAATAAAAAACCCTGTTCTTTTATATATATAGATTACGTATGGTTTTCTGACCAAAATGAAAGACATTACTGATATTGCGCTTTCAATATTTCATACGTAGGTACGCGTCCACTTAAGAACCATCTTTTTTATTACATTGGTTAAAAACTGTTTGAAATCGACTTTATAGAAGTCTCTGCACACGATTCTTTTTTAACTTTTGTCATTTCTGTCCGTCAATATAATTGCATAGAACTTTCATCGTTTGAAAGCATAATATTAAACTCCTAGTCTAAATCCTAGTCCTGATTTCTTAATCAGTTCAATTGTCCATAATTCATGCATTCATCGCACTCGCTGGGATTTTCAAGTAATTGTAGCAATTTTAGGCGTTTTCGACGTTAGCTTTAGGGGTAAATATTTTTGAGAATTGGTAACCTTGGAACGGCGCTCGCGCGACGTTTACGACGAGCCCCAATTCATTTGACGGACTCGTTGCGCTGAGTGTATAACGTTTTTTCCAGTTAAAGGAAAGTTATCAAAGGTGAGTAGATATTGAAGAACAAAGTTATTAGTAGGTTCAAGTACCCAACCATTATGTTATGTAGTGTTTTAAATAAAGCTTTTCATTATTAGATGGATGACAAAGATAACTCGGAGCCCGGCATAGATACGCTGTTACGAACATGGAACGTTCCAGAAATAATTATTGACCGATTTCAAGGTAAATACATTCTCATTACTGTAGCTACCTTGTTTATTGTGTAATGTAATTTGTGTGTATCATACTCAGATCAAGTAAAAAAATACTTGATCTGAGGTATCCTAATTATGTAGATATTTAGGTACAAGGGACCATAGCAAATAAATAATAATATCAGAATATAGCCCCCGTAATTATTAGGTCGTTCGTTCGTAATGCGAATTTTAGCCTACAAACTCGCGCCTACAGGACCGAGTTTTAGCGCCCTCCTAATTGCAAACGTGGTCAATGGGTCGTCTTAGGGGCGTAGTACCTACTTGCAAAATGGTGGTTTGGTTTGTAGCTAAACGCGGTAAAAGGTATTTTATGGTAAGTAACTAAACAAAAAGTCACCTACTTTTGAATTGTGCCTAAAACAAGAAAATTGGTCAGTGGGTAATCTTAGGTTTTCCAATAAGTGAAAATCCCAAAAATGACGATTAAATAGGTACCTACTGCAAGTACAATTAGCAGGGCAGATGCTACGATCTAATTTTTAAATGATATAGATGATCTAGAACACGCCCACCCATAAGACGACCCATTGACCCACGCAGACCTTAAAATAATATTAGGTATTATTCTAAGACATACATTATACACCGTGTTCCGGACGATATACATAAACTTCGACCAGATGTTCAAACCACGGAAGTAAGCATTTTTCATTATGGACACATTAATAAATTCTTATTTTTTGTTAATTTTCATACAAACTAAATACCTAGACGTAAATAACCCGATATGCATGCCTCTTTATCCGAATTGGCAACGTCGTATTTTCATTCATAACATTTGGCGGGCTGAAACAAATGAAATGCAAATAGTATTCGCACTAAGCGGCAACATAGGCCAAATTAAGATACTTTCTCACTGCATAGCTCAATTAAATTTCATTAAATGAAATTACAAATATCTTTGTAACGAAGCCTTTTTAAGTACTACTTCCTTTGTTGGATTTGATTTGTAAAAGCCATAGAAGTATTTGCTAAAGTTTATGGATAACGTGAAGAACACGGTGTATATAATTAATTATCTTTATTTTACAGAAAATGAAATTAAACTTAACCAATTAAATGCCCTAAGTGAAGAAATTCTGAAGGAGCTATGCCCACTAATTGGCCCCAGAATACTTATTACATCGAAATTGAAGGAACATTTCACAACACATGTAAGTTCCATCTTAATAAGTAGTTATAATTACTGATCTTTATTCTGTCTACCGGTAAAATTTTATTTTGTATAAATAATTCGGTAGGTACAATAGCTCTCTTGTTCACATTCAAAGGATTTTTTGCTTTCTACTGTGAAACCAGAACATCAATTGATTACTAGCTGACCTTTTCAAAATAGGATTAGTAGTTTTTTTGTGATGCTGGAATTAACAGACAGAAAATAATATATAAATAGAAAATGGTTTCGCATTTAGCTGGTCTATTCTGAATAGCTGTCAATTCACCTAGCATCTAGAGATTGACAATTTGACAGGTCACATTTATCTATAATATGTATTTAGAAATATATAAGTATGTTTATCAGTTGTCTAGTACCCATAACACAAGCTCTGCTTAGCTTGGGACTAAATGGCGTTGTGTGATAGTTGTGGAATATTATTTAAAAAAAAAAGAATGACAGATTGACAGTGGCATATTATGTACTAATTTTCAGACGGATACTGCTACAACAACAACATTGACAACATTGAGTGATGCAGATCTGAGCGACTTGGATAATATATCTTTTGAAAGTTTAGTTTCAAATGTACGGCCACCTTTCCCGGACTTCGATTTAAAAACACTTCTCAGCACTTCACCATGTGGGAATAGTATAATTACCTACTACAAATCACACAACACACTAACGGCTAAGCACAGAAACCAGTTGTTGGATATCATTGTGAGGCATATATTCACTAGGATTGTTAACTAGTAAGTTGTTTCACTTTGTCTTTTAAACACATTGTAGAATATGTTAAGCTATGAGGTCTAAGTTTAAATTGTTCCCAAATTTAAGTTAAACTATTAGAGATTTAACCAGAATGTAGGCAACTCTTCAGGTTAGTGATTTATTAACCAAATGCTTTATTACTAGGTGACATGAAGTATTATTGCTCACTAATTTTAATCCTTTCAGTAAAATTACTCATGAAGAGTATAACTTTATCACAGGAAAAATAATTGTGCTGTTCCCTAGGGAGAATAGCGGAACATACTTTGTTCCACCAGTAAAAAAAAATGAATCTTTTTCTGGGAAACCATTGTTTGCAAAGGGAAAGTTAGTGGATAAAATAAGAAATACTTTGTACAAATCTGGCGAGAAAAGAAAAAGTAAGACAGAAATAGAACAAGGTGAAAGTGTGAAAAAAATCAGATATTTAGAAGAACTGAAAGGTTTTTTTTACATTACCTATGTATACACCGTGTTCTTCACGTTATCCATAAACTTTAGCAAATACTTCTATGGCTTTTACAAATCAAATCCAGCAAAGGAAGTAGTAATTAAAAAGGCTTCGTTACAAAGATATTTGTAATTTCATTTAATGAAATTTAATTGAGCTATGCAGTGAGAAAGTATCTTAATTTGAATTCTATCAAATACTATTTGCATTTCATTTGTTTCAGCCCGCCAAATGTTATGAATGACGTTGCCAATTCGGATAAAGAGGCATGCATATCGGGTTATTTACGTCTAGGTATTTAGTTTGTATGAAAATTAACAAAAAATAAAAAATAAGAATTTATTAATGTGTCCATAATGAAAAATGCTTACTTCCGTGGTTTGAACATCTGGTCGAAGTTTATGTATATCGTCCGGAACACGGTGTAGAGTACAACAAATTATGTGTAGTTTTAGATAATGTTATAGGTAGAATAGAAACATTTAATAGTTGAAAAGCGCTTGTTATGCATGTGTTACAGGCAAAGTAAGTATTTAATTTAGGAAATGTAGAGAAAGCATAGAAAATTATATAGGTCATGTGCGTCTCCACCGATGCCATGGCACCTACATAAATTTATCAACATCAAGTAATAATGTTTCAGTCACCAAACAATACTAGATACTAAAAATGTTGCTTGGTAAAAAATAACCATCTCACATGTATTGTCTGCTCTCCTAGTACATACTGTGATTAAATTATTATTACTACTATATTGATAATATGTAATTTTCTTATTACATTTTCATTTCATCATTCATCACAAGAGAGAGTAAGATCCTATAGGTGCATGTTTTAGACCTTGGTATAACACAGGGTTAGACAAAGTACCATTAGAATTACTACATTACATATCGACTGGATCACTTTTTATATTATATCGTCACCATCTATCTCATCATCATGCTCATCTCAGCTTTTCAATGTAGAGACTTCACTGTCTACTGTATAGTACTTAACCACCTGTAAATTTATTTTTATGTGTTTGGCAGACAAGCAAGAAGATAAAATTGCATTCTTAAGAAACCATTCAGAACCTTGGGCTCAAGTTATTGAGTACTGGCTTTCAACCTACCCTCTAAGAGAGTGCTCCAATAAAGCAAGTGTGGCAGAATTTTTAGAAGAATGGAATATTCTAAATGACCCAAGGGGTGATGTGTTGGTAAGTATTCTGCATTCCTAAACATTTTAGAAGAGGCTTATTACATTTACTTTGGTTCACCTACTATAGATCAGGATGCAGTATTTTATTTATAATTTAATTTTAGTTATATCTTAATTTATTTTATTACATAGATCAGGTAAATACTAGTACTGATTACGAAACCCTATGTGGTGCGTACTCTGACACACACTTGGCCTGCTTTTATTTATTTTTAAACTTCTTATTTCAGATCAACCTGGATTTTGACCAAAAACACAAGGAAAATTCTACTAATTTTTATACAAAGTGGCATCCGTTCATCAATAAAATTATTAGTATCAAATTTGATAGTTCCAGAGATGACACATTGGCAAGTTTATATGAAAATATAAGACAACAGCCTGATGATGGTAAGAAAATATTTTTTAAGAACACTATAGTCTAATAAACGGCTACCAGTAGGCAATGTTCCCAAAATGCTGACAGCATTGCCATGTTGTATGGCAATGCTTATTCTTTGTGCAAAATAAATACCAGCATTTTGGTCACATGTTGATGGAAAGTAAATAATTTTATCTATGTTTTAGGAAGTATATCGATAACAGTAAAATAAAATAGAAATAAATGTTGCTGGACATTACACACCACGCCACCTAGTGCCACACTAAGCAACGAGGCTTGTGTCGTGGACACTGATATACTACATAGATAATTTTTTGTTTGTAAATACATACTTATTATACCTACATATAAACATCCATGACTCGGAATCAAATGTACATGCTCATCACACAAACATTTGCCCCTACCAGGATTCGAACCCGGGATCCTAAGAACGTAAGGCAGCCTCACTACCGCTGCGCTATTCGGGTCGTCGTCACAGTGTGTTTGTTAATTTATTTTAACAGTGTCCATTTTATTGTTTCAGATCAAAAAGTTCCAGATCAAATTAAGCTGCTCTGTTGCTTAATTCCTCCAAAAGGGAGATTAAACAAAAGAACAAAATTTTCAACACTAGAATGCATTGAAAATTTCTACGTAGCTGTAGATGTAAGTTTACATATATTTTCCTGACTACTCAGATTAGTCTAGAATGTAGCAAAGTATATATTATTATTATGAAATATTATTGAATCCAAAATGTCCATATTCGATTTTCAATGACATAAATCAAAACCTACTTATTGCTGGGTCCCCGGTGACTTAGAGCTATCAAAACCTAGCACAGCTAAAAGATTAGCTAAGAGTGGTAGCGGGTGTTTTTTTTTTTCAATTTCTTTTGTGAAGAATTTTATTTTCTTTAATTCGGGAAAACAAAACAGTTGCACAAATATCTTAACAAACATTTAGTGAGAAAAAAGAAGAGATTACAATTAGGCGTACAATATAATTTATTTAGTATCTATAGTTAACGGTGATCATGATCACTAACTACTCAGTAGCAATAATTGTTTGTAAATCTACTTTATACAACAATGCAATTTGTTTCAGAGCTTCGGAGACATAGACAAAAAAATTGAAAATCTACAAGTTAAATCACGCATGCAAAAACAAACATTGCAACCATTTCTTATTAGCTGTGTGTGTCCTGGAAGTGACAATCAGCTCCGAAAATATTATCTGGTCATCGACAAGGTGAAATACAGGTTTGATACTGCAACAAAGGCATTCGACACATTATTCAAAAGTTACCATACTCTGCATGCCACCTATCCAGCGGCTGCTGCGCATTTGTATTTGTTAATACAGCGATGTGTTTACGGAATTGAAACAAAGTATGACAATGTAGTGCCATACATTTCAGATATATTGTCTTTAGCTAAAATGTAGATTAAACCTTTATACAATAGACTTCCAACATGCTAAAGTGTCTGGAGTGTGGCAATGTATATGAAAATTTTCAAACTTATTTCGTCAATTTTAATGAAACTTGATATGCATTCTCGTGATACTGAGATCTAAAAAGTTAGTAGAATTTTTTTTTGAAAAAGACTTGAGAGAGACAGGGAGAGACTTTTCCAAAAAGTCTTCTACCAACTTTTTGTGCAGTTTTGGAAACACTAGGTTATTCTTCACATAACGTAGCTTATCTTGTTAGTGAAACAAATTTTACAGAAATCGTTGCCTTACATGATTGTTGGGGTTTGACGCATTTGGTGCACTTCTCAACTTGTACACCATGCTCAAATGGTGAACTTAGCAACTGGTGCACTTCTCATATGGTACACTTCGCAACTGGTGCACTTCTCAATTGGTGCACTTCGCAAAAGGAGCACTTTTTAAGATGAGTGGAGATTGGGAAAAATTGTCTAAAAATTAAAGAATCTTAGGTTTTGCTGGGTAATTTTCTTAAAAATACAATCAACAAAATAATTTTAAACTATACATAATCCTAATAACATTTTTATTTTTTCAAAAATAAAAATAACGTCACTCGGAAATAATAACAATATAATTATGTAAGAAAAAAATAGATTTACAGCAAAAAGTTATCATAATAAAGACATGATATAATTATGTCAATAACCTTTATAATATTATAATTTAAATGGTACTTCTTTTATAGTTATTATTATTAATTTAATAAAGCTTTAAATTAAATTACATAATCACTTATATAATAATTGAAGAAACGTGATCTTTTCTTTTTTGCCTGCAGCAAAAAAAAATATAATAACAACAAACTGATTATGCTACCTATATAAAACAAACATACAATTTTCATGCGATATAAAACTAAATGAGGGTAGTTTTTTTTTATCGTGGCAAAATCACCAAATGAGTCCTCCCACTCAGGGCAGGGCGGGAGGGACTGTCAGACAAACAAAGGTTTATCTATATTAATATAACCTGTTTTTGAGAAACAGGTTATAGTCTATTTTAAAGCTTTTATCTTATTAATAATAATAACTATAGCTAAAAGATGTACAGCTTAAATTATAATACCCTTTAATTAAATGGAAAATGGATGTCCACAGTACATGAAGGTTATTGATATATATGATATTAATTCATGACTCTTTATTATGATAACTTTTTGCTGTAAATCTAATTTTTTATATTGTTATTATTTCCGGGTGACGTTATTTTTGTTTTTTTTTTTAATAAAAATGTTATTAGGATTATGTGCAGTTTAAAATTATTTTGTTGATTGTATTTTTAAGAAAATTACTCAACAAAACCAAAGATTCTTTAATTTTTAGTCAATTTTTCCAAATCTCCACTCATCTTAAAAAGTGCTCCTTTTGCGAAGTGCACCAATTGAGAAGTGCACCAGTTGCGAAGTGTACCATATGAGAAGTGCACCATTTGCTAAGTTCACCATTTAAGCATGGTGTACAAGTTGAGAAGTACACCAAATGCGTCAAACCCGATTGTTGTTGTGTGACGCCAAATAGATTTAAAAGATGGCCTTGATTCAATGATGTTTTGTCTTTTGTAACAAGAAAATAATAATTAACGCCCATATTTATACCTGCCGTTGAACGCAGCTAATTTACCATTCTATTTTATGTTGACAGGTTGTTGTGCTAGCAAACTAATTTAATTGTATCACTCATTTTATATCATTGTAAGATGTAATTGAGTATTAATAAAGATTTGTAAGTAGTGATGTATAATTACAAGAATAAGTAAAATCATAGCTTGGTTTTAGGGTTTTATAGGTATGTTTTTTTTTATTTAATGGCGTCATCATGTCTGGTACTGTGGGCCCCAAGGGGTGTTGATTGATTATAGCAGAGTGTCCCGGTATGATGGCTACCCTTAGTTAGATATATGTGTGTATAAGTGTATTGATATTATATCAAGACGGACTGAAGTAACAGTTCCGCAAGGCGACAATTTGTATTTAGACTGAGTCATACATTTTGTCTCTAGAGGGTTAGTTTCCAAAGACCAGCCAAATTCTCAGATGTGATGCACTACATCATACTGAGCCCCACCATATAAAAATTTTTCATCGGTTATAAAAAAAATCTGCTGTTCACTACATTTTGACCGTGTAGGTATTGCACTTTTGTTGGAAACAGCTGATTGTTTTTTAAATAGCCGATGAAATTTTTTTATGTGGCGGAGCTCAGAATGATGTACTGCATTATTTCTGTGAATTTGACTGGTCTTTGGAAACTAAAGTATTATTTACTGTTTGAAGAAACTTTAAAGAGTAAATATAGGATAGAGATATTTTATAAGGTAGTAAGGATGAAAGAGGATAGGAGTTAAGTAAACTTCATCGGTAAGTTTGAGAGAATATCTGTATTAATTTGTTTCTTTTCACTAACTAATTTGTTTTATTGTTACCAAACACTACTTAATATTTTGTTGTAAACTTAGAATTGAATTTAAGAGCGTTTACGCGGCGCGGTATTTCATACAAAACAGTCAACATACTATGACTTAAACCGATTTTAATGAAACTTGATACTTATGCATTCTCATGATACTGAGGTCTAAAAAGTTAGTAGAAAACATTTTTGAAAAAGACTAGAGAGACAGGGAGAGACTTTTCCAAAAATGTTTTCTACTTACTTTTTAGATCTCAGTATCACGAGAATGCATATCAAGTTTCATTAAAATCGGTTTAGGTAATCGTTTCCAAAATTTGGACTTGCCGCGTAAACGCTCTTAACCAGTTTTTTAAACGGAAGAAGAAAAGTGGTTTAGGTAGCTACAGTTTTGAAAACACTAGGTTATTCTTCACATAACATAGCTTATCTTGTTAGTGAAACAAAATGTTACAGAAATCGTTGCCTTACAATATGATTGTTGTTGTGTGACGCCAAATAGATTTAAAAGATAGCCTTGATTCAATGATATATTGTTAACATTTCAATATATTTATCTTTTGTAACAAGAAAATAATAATTAACACCTATATTATACCTGCCGTTGAACGCAGCTAATTTACCATTCTATTTTATTTAATAAAGTGAGTAATTTTGAAAGGTTATTGTGCTAGCAAACTAATTACATTGTATAATTCATTTTATATCATTGTAAGATGTAATTGAGTATTAAGGTGAATGCTTCAGGGTAGCCCAAGAAATTCAAATTTTCTTACGTTTTTTGCAATTTGCAGACCAGTGCTATAGGTTGAATGTTGATGAAAATTTGATTTGCGGCTGTGAGACGTATGTAGTTACAGCAGTATAGTCATCAATACAACCTTCAAGTTCAAGTAACTGTCAAGAATGACTTTTTCATGAAATACTCATTCTTGACAGTCAGTTACATGAACTAGGAGGGTTGTTTGATGATTATAATTCTGTAACTACATACGTCTCACAGCCGCGAATAAAATTTTCATCAACATACAACCTAGCACTGCCTGCAAATTGCAAAACTACGTAAGAAAATTTGAATTTCCCGGGCTACCCTGGAGCATCCACCTTAAAGATTTTGTCCCTTTTGTAGAACTTGCATTTTAAATATTGTTTCAGCACCTAACCAATCAATGGTTACAATTACCAATCATTCTAAAATATGTATCTTGATATAAGATGTTAATATTAGTCATTTTTATTTCAATAAAAGGTTTATTAAAGTCATTTGTTTTTTCATTTTAAAGATCGGATATTCTTAATTTGAATATCCGGATATTCCATACTAAAACCAGATTTACCAAGAATAAATCTGGTTTCAGAATGAAACATCCGGATTTTCAAATTAAGAATACGAACATATACATCTCAAAAAACTAAAATTCTTAGTTCAAATTTCACTCTTTCTTCCTTTAAATAAATAAAATACTTGAGCTAAGCAAATTGTATTCTTTAGAGAACGCACAGAAATTGTTAAACTAAGATCAATCTGGTTTTAGTATGAAACATCCGGATATTCAAATTAAGAACATCAACATATTCACTCAAAAAACTAAAATTCTTAGTTTGAAATTCACTTTTTCTTCCTTTAATAAATGAAATACTTGAGCTAAGCAAATTATATTCTTTAGAGAACGCACAGAAATTGTTCAAATAAGATCAATCTGGTTTTAGTGTGAGACATCCAGATATTCAAATTAAGAACATCAACACATTCACCTCAAAAAACTAAAATTCTTAGTTTGAATTTCACTTTTTCTTCCTTTAATAAATGAAATACTTGAGCTAAGCAAATTATATTCTTTAGAGAACGCACAGAAATCGTTCAACTAAGATCAATCTGGTTTTAGTGTGAGACATCCGGATATTCAAATTAAGAACATCAACATATTCACCTCAAAAAACTAAAATTCTTAGTTTGAATTTCACTTTTTCTTCCTTTAATAAATGAAATACTTGAGCTAAGCAAATTATATTCTTTAGAGAACGCACAGAAATCATTCAACTAAGATCAATCTGGTTTTAGTGAGAGACATCCGGATATTCAAATTAAGAACATCAACATATTCACCTCAAAAAACTAAAATTCTTAGTTTGAACTTCACTTTTTTTTCCTTTAATAAATGAAATACTTGAGCTAAGCAAATTATATTCTTTAGAGAACGCACAGAAATCGTTCAACTAAGATCAATCTGGTTTTAGTATGAAACATCCAGATATTCAAAATAAGAATATCAACATATTCATCTCAAAAAACTAAAATTCTTAGTTCGAATTTCACTCTTGCTTCCTTTAAATAAATAAGATACTTGAGATAAGCAAATGATATTCTTAAGAGAATGCACAGAAATTATTCAACAAAACTTGTCTGGTTTTGCTACGAAACCTCTGGTTTTTCTAATTAAGGGTTTTAATATTCACCCTAACAAGCTGCATTCTTTGATGGAAATTTCATTATTTTTAACTGAAAATAAAATAACTTCAATCCAAGAAAATCATATTCTCTGAATAAAATCTTAAATTATTGTCTGAAGCACAATATATTTTCTATTGAAGACGGCATTATCTTACTCGTACAAAAGAAAAGCTTACATTAAATAATTAATTTGATTTTGTTCGAGAAAATCAGATGTCTCAAAGTTCAAGAAATCTGCTCTTCTTCTCTAAAGACTTAGTTGGTTTCTTCAACGAAGAATATTTCCTCTATATTTGAGATATTATATGGTTGTTTTGAGCATTTTATTGTTTTGGTTTCAAAACAATAAAATGCTGAACTCAAGAATATAAAGTGTTCCCTATATATGAAACACTAATATTCTTGACCAATAGATATATTCTTGTTTTAAGACTTTTTTTCTTTCCGTGTACGTTCGTGGTTAGCGTGAGCCAGAAACGTTCAGGGCAATTGAGGAACAGGGTGGGTTTTTGGTCTGTAAGAGACGGACAGTCTCTTACGCTCCACAAAACCATTTGATGATTCATCACCGTAAAAAAAATAGTAAAATTGTACCTCTTTTTACTAAAAATACACGGACGGAGGATAAATTACCCAATTGAAGTTTATATCAAGAAGGAGTGCAGACAACTGTTTTTGAGCATTAACTACCCTACTAGTTAGTACGCCTCTATACAAAGCCAGGTTATACTTAATGGTATATTTTAACATGTATGTACCTATATGTATCTCTAAGTATAAGACTAGTTTACGGAAGTGACACAGTTTAAAATATGACTTGACTCGATAACTGGTTACTAGTACGTTTTTAAGAATAGCCTTAGGGGTTTCGAACAAGTTCTTATCAGACAATATTACGCAATTAAAGTTGTCCGATAGTTAGTAGAATATTATTTACTAGCAATCCGCCCGCGACTTCGTCTGCGCGTGTTTCTAACTTCGAACTCGGTGAATTTAATGCCCGGTCAACCTCTAGTAGTTTCGGAGCCTATTCAATACAAACAAACAATCAAATCTTTCCTCTTTTTAAAATATTAGTGTAGACAAACTGATTTTCCGATGTTCACCCCGCTAGGGGTTGATTTTTGAAATATAAATAAATACGCATCCTTTATTCGATTGAGAGACAATTTATGCCTTCCCTTAAAACTTAATCACCCCTTTTCACCCATTTAGGGGGTGAGTTTCGAAAAACCCAAAGACACGTGTTTCATTATTTTTGATCTAATTTGTATAAACTGAGTTTCAAATTTATCGGTGAGCGCGATATGATTTTCCCACACAAACTTTAACATCGTCTAGATTACCAATGGAGGGTAGTTTTAAAAAAACAATAATGCCCATCTTTTTTATTTACTTACACTCATATTCGTACCAAGTTTCTTATAAACCCAAGTTTTTTATAAACCCAAGGAATAAGATTTTACATAAAAAGGTTTTCACCCCCTTTCACCCCCTTATAGGTGGATTTTCGCAAAATCCCTTCTTAGTGCTCAACTACATAATAAATTGCAACTACCGACCAAAATTCAGGTTATACGTTTAATCTGGCATGGATAAAGTCAAGTGTCTTGAGTATTTTATGGTGACAATATCGTAATAAGGTTTTTTCTCCTTTCGAGGTTTCTGCTATTTTTCTACGATAATTTTGTTTATTTTTATTGAGACTTTTACATAGATAATGCCTTACCTGTGTACCTTACCTTCTACCCTATACTTTTTTATTTTTTAACTTCCATAGAGAATGTTAAGCAAAACTTTCCTTACTGATCCAGAAGTAGACATTCCTTAATAGTAAAATGGATGTTGTGCAGCATGTTTATTTGGTTAAATCCAATATTATTTCAAGTCAAAACTTCCGTAGTGTTTCATCAAGAGACCTATAATTTCTGCTGACATACTACTAATATTTTTGGCAGTAGCTCAACAGTAAGTAGCTAACTGGACAGATATCTGCCTTATTCAAGTCCTCTTACTTCAAAACTGTTATTTCGGTAAACATAACTTCCTTTTTATGAGGCCATTTTCTAATTAGCATGAATCATAATCATAACCAAAATTACAAGGACAATTTCAAAGCAATTGATCGTTGTGGATGCAACTGCTAAACGTAAGACGATACTTTTGACCCTAATCTTAAAATACTTGCATCTTTGTACATAGTTGTAGATGTGGAGATCTAGCTAGAGAGTGATTAGCTGTATATTAAAACTAGATAGTTTACCACTACTCTTTTTTTTTGGGTGGCAAAATCATCAAATTAGTCCTCCCGCCCTGGCTGGGGCGGAAGGGACTGTCAGACTCTTACTGACTAAAATCCACCCGTGTTCCTTCGGATGCCCTTTACGTTCCGGGGCCACGGTATCCTGGATTAAGAAAAATTCCGCGACTCCAGCAGGCATTTGGCCCCATAAGGGGCCCCGTCGGTGACGCGTGAAACACGACGCGCCACCGACCCGGGCTTGGTCCTTGGTCGGACGGCGAGCTTACCCATTACTCACCGTCCGCAAGCCCGCTCCGCCGCTGTGCCCTCTGCTATTCAGAGGGACACGCGTTGGAGCGTCCACCCGACAGGCTATTCGCATACGGGCAAAGAGACCCCGAAAGAGTTTTTGCCCGCATCCCAGGGTGCACCGGCCCGAAAAACTGATCTTCCTCCCGGACGTATCCGAGAGGGAACTCCAGTCCACGGGCGCACGTGGAGGTTTCCTGTCTTAGCACCCCAGTTTAACACTGCTAGCTGCATTTTGTGACACTAGAGAAGAATATCTGACGGGATTTTAAGGTCAAACGCCTGCCGAGGTCGCGAGACGGCCTCAAAAGGGCACTGTAGTCCTGAAACACCTGAAACAACTAAAGAAATATAGGGTAGTTTTAAGTCAGTAGGAATGAGTAATCATTTCAGCTGTAAGTCGTCCACTGCTGAACATAAGCCTCCCTCATAGATTGACCGGTTGAACGCAACTTGTATCCACTGAGCACTCGTTTGTTCAAAATCGAATTATATTTTTCTAGAAGCCATATCAAATAGATCTTATCTTCAAAGTAGAAACGGTAATATCACGAGAAAAAAGCTTTTAAATTTTGCTAAATACAGCCTATATTTCTTTGCATGTCCATTAGGAAACAGGAACATGAAAACACACTCCAGCTGTGTTTCAATAAAGGAAGCTTTATCCACCGGAACGATACTGGGTTTATTTAGTTACCTACATTATCACTGTTACTAGCCGACTAGGGTAGCCATTATGAATGTTGAAACTTCCTACCAAATTAACGGACACTTTCAAAGTAGTCCGAATGTGTCTTTTGTTTTTTTTTTTGTTTGTAGGCATTGTTCCTGTTTTTTTTTTTAAAGCTGCATAGGCTATTCCACAGCACGGTCGATGTCTACCCAATACCTTCCCGGAGCTTTTATTCTGAGCCTTCTCGAACCAGCCCTCGTAGTTCGCGTATACGGAAGGTAGATGAGATGGTAGGTATATGGAAGATTATACAGAGAACTGTGTATAAATTAATCTATAATATAAAATTATTGAGTACTACCAAGGGAAAATAAAAATTTCCCGTGGTACTACTAAATTGCTTGGTAGGACTTCGGATATTTACCCGTGGTACTACTGGTAGTACAACAGGTAGTACCACGGGCAATAAACGAAAAATACAAAGAAATTGACATCTATAAAGCTAAAGTGGTCAAGCCACAGTTCGACCGATTTAGCTGATTTTTGATTGTAGTTGTTTGGAAAAGTATTGTCTATGAGTGTTTTTTTTTCAATACACGTGCAAAGTGGTGGCGAGCTATGTTTATGAGGATATGGTCAAGACGGGAGAAAAATGCAGGATTTATATCTTACTTCGATTGTATGCGGTAACCCTAAGTCTGACCAACCCGGTTCGACCGAATCTTATTGAATTATCAACACCCGGTATTATTCACGTCCCAAATTGAACCCGAGACCTCTGGGATAACATCGGACTCTGGGTAAACATGCATAAATATGCTGAATATTAATACGTTTATGTTAAGGCAACTAGATGAAATTCTAACACATCCATACAAATACTCTGCCGGGTCTCATCGGGTAACCCTGGAATGAAAACTTGTAAAGGGCTATTGAAGAAAACCGTAGATTTTAGTCAGTACAAGTCTGACAGCCCCTCCCATCCCGCCCTGGGTGGGAGGTCTAATTTGATGATTGGCCGTATTGGCCGTATAGCTGAGGAGACGTTTGCCAACCGGGCCCCAAACGGAACGAACTCCCCACAGTCCTAAAATTCGAAAAATGATTGCATGCATGAGCAAGCCATAGCCGAAATTAGTTTAGATAATTTCTGAACGGTGATCAGAAGCTGAATTTGTGTGGAACCACCTGGACCCTTCCAGCATGGTCCGAATCCTGGTACTAATGAGAGTCTTAGTAAACACGTCAGTTTAAACATCCATATCCTACTAATGTTCAACATGCGGAAGTAATTCTGTCAATGTGTCTGCCTGTTTACATTTCCAATAAAATTGGGCATTCAGCTGTGCTGTATGACTTGTGTGGCTGTTGGAATACTTTTAATACTAGGAGTATGTCCCCCGTGGTCGTGGTACCTTTTCCTTACTGCCTAGCCTTATCCCAACTATATTGGGGTCGGCTTTCAGTTGAACCAGATGCAGCTGTACAGGTCGTGGTACCTACATTCCTACAATTTCCGGACAGCTAACGGTCTACCGCAGTTCAAAGCAAGGCAACTTACATGAATAAACAAAACTTACTACAAAAACTTAAACATCTGTTGAACATTTGTCTAAAAAAAGTGTGACTGCAAAATGGACCTTATTTCAACGCCATAATCTGACATTTTTTAGACAAGTGTTCAACAGACGTTTAAAAGTTTTTGTGGTACGGTACACATCAACGGTATTAAACAAAGTCGGCCTAGCAACTTTCACCTCAACCACAAATTCGACAAAACCGAAAGGTGTCCCAATCCATAACATAATAGACGAAGTTGCTTTCAACGCTAGACGAATATGGAGTACCTATAGGAGGCGAACACCGGTAACTTATTGTAATTTGAGAAAATTCAATTCTCTCCTCGCACAGAGCAGTTGGGCCTAGCACAAACGCGCGACAAGGTACGAAAACAGAACACTTTTACAATTTACCTTCATTCAAAGATTTATTAAAGTCTGTGATTTTCATTTCAACTTAAATGAATCACTAACTGATGTGTACTGCTCTCTCTTCTGCATTAATTCCTGATTTAACCTACGCGTCCCTTTTCTAGGTGTGGTACTGTCCCACTGCTGGACAAAAAAGCCTCCCCGAAATACTTCCAGGAATTCCTTTGATGGGCCACTCGAACTCGGGACCATAGGTTCCTGGATTTTTGACGCGGTACGAGAAGCCGGAGTCGAACTAATAAAAGCTTGTTTTTCGTTTTAAATGTAATGCTAATAGGGCATCATGTGTCATTCATGTGTCTCACAGATAGATAAAATTCTCCCTCGAGTCCACTTGGAAGTATTGGAAGAATTTTGACTTCGTCTGCCGGTAACCACGAAAAGAAAGAAATAACAGAATAGAATAGAAAAATATTTATTTGATATTTGCTGACATTGCTGAGCATGTCCACACCAAAAGGGTTACCAACTCAGCATTTGCTGGGCAAAAAGACCAAGCTCTGGTTTTGGTTTTTAGTGGTTTAAAAGCAGCTGCTTCTCTCGGTAGTCGTTGTCCATGCAGACTTTCATAAAGCGGTACAGCCCATCTCGCCAATTTAAAACCATTTGAAGATTTCTTTTGGTTTACGTCGCACGTTCGCGCTAAGCCCACCGAACCCATCTGTGAGGCACGCAACTTAGTAGAAATTCAGTAATTAGGTTCCCTCATCAGTGTAGTCGGTGAAGCACAAAATTAGTTTGGGAGCCTTTAATTGGTATAATTTTATCTGATTGCAAAACCTGAGAAATTCGTGTGTCCTGTCGTCTGTCGCTCATCTCAATCTTAAGCCTATAATCTTGATTAAAGTGGATTTCACTTTTGAATTGAATGCTTAAGATTTTGGCGTCGATGTTATTTTTAACGAAGCAATTAATCAAAATGCCTCGTGTTGGTGTTTCATGGTGACCAATTAGTTAAATTGAAACGATTCTAATCGCAATTTAGTGAATGGGTTTCGGATTTTTTCTCTGATGAAGTTTGTAACTACGTCGGGATTTTGTGACACATCTTTAGACTAAGATACAAGATTAGATTTTATGTACTCTAAGCTGCAAGAGTGCATGTAATGTTGCTGGAGTGTACGTTTGATTGTAATGGACAAACTCAAAAACCACAGAACAGATTTACCAATTCTTTTACCTATAAAAAGCTGTACCTATATTTTTGATTATCTATGTGAATCTAGAATCGAGTGCTAGTTATCAAATAATATGTTACTGTGTTCTATAACGGAGGAATTAAGTACATTGAATCGAAAGTTTTGAAAATAAAACGAGAACGCTCGCTTAAGTTTCTAAAAAAGGCTTTTTAAGCGAGAGTCCGCGCCAGGTTTGGAGTCCTTATGACGTGGCGCTAGTGTCTATGTGTCTAGTCTATGCCATTACATCAAATTGCATTAAAAAAAATGTAGTACAGATACCGGCACGGTTCTTGAGCGCTCGGCGTAAGAGTGGGGATCGCTTTGCGCATCGTACACTTATCGACAAATGAAACCCACAATAAAACAAATAAAACGCACAAAACATCGAATCCCGAGTGGCGGCTATGACGTGATGCGCTACGGCACGCTACGCGGGCCAATCACTACACTTTCCCCGCCCCCTTCCTCACTTCATCTACCAAAGGGACCTAATAACTCACTTCTGCGCAGGTGAAGGTCAGCGCTTAAGATCCATGCCGGTATTTGTACCTCTACCACGAATTTTACGCAGAAATACAGTCGTAACGCGGCCTCTAAATATAAATCAGCATATTTTGACAGCGTCAAACATCTGATTTATGATTTGTTTATAAACATAGCTTGACAAATACAACCTATTTACAGTAACTCAGAGATAAAAGGAAACAGCAATGTGAAAAAAAATGTCTTTTGCTTGTTTTTACTTACATTACGATTTGCGTTGACAGAGTTATGAAAATGTAATGGGCTGTGAAGTGTCGGGAAGATGTCGGGAAAAGATGATGACTTGTTTATTTTATTTATCGAGAGTAAGGAACATTTTTGTGGAAGTTAAGCGGGTTTCATGCGGTTGTCGTTTTCCTGCTAAGTTTTTTTTATTATAACTGTGACTTGGGCATGTGAATACAGTTTCTTATACTTACCTATTTTTCAGTTAAAACCCACAATATTTTCATCGTTTTTTTTTATTATTATGTTCTAACCATACACTAAGCTGGCTTTCCAATTTTATTTTTTATCGTGGTAAAATCATCTAATGAGTCCTCCTACCCGCCTACCTACCTACTTGTACTGACTAAAATTCACGGTGATCCTTCAATAGCCCTTTACCTTCCATGGTCACGGTTACCTGATGAGACAGTCCCGCGACCTGGCTTTCCAACCATACTGTGAAAATTCAAACAATGAATCAATCGTCATCTCTCTCAGTATCTCATTAGCCACGAAGTAATCATACATCGGAGCGACGAAGTATACCAGTTTGCGCACCAAGTTTTAGAGCACCAAAGATATTCCCATTTGAGCACCCATTAAGATTCCGAACTGGACCCGAACATTTCCGAATACAAACGAAGACGATGATGTGTCAGCCAACGTTAACACATCATTTAACCGTCTCCATTGACGTGAAACTAATTTAGTACGCGTCATTGGTCGCGGCTGGTAACAGCACCATTTGTCATGATGAGCGCTCACCGCTAAGTAAACAATGCTGAATACCGTGCTTCATGCATATTTATTGCATCTGCTATCATTATCCTCCTTTGTGCTGAAATACGTTTATTTTAATTATTGGATTTCCTAAATAATTTATATTTTTATTTAATTTTAATTGTGTAATTTTGAAAGTAATATTTCTCTCGTATCTTTCCTAAAATAAATTAATTACTTAACAGTATTTTATTTGATTTTTAATTTGATGTTTTTTATTAGACCACCTTGCTAAGTCAGGAGATTGTCTTAAGGGCACAACCTGGAGCGCAAACAGTTTATGAAGGAACAGTTTGGTTTTAGCCAAAAAAGTCTGTTAGTCCAGTCTGCTCTACCCAGGGTTGTAAGACGCATTTGATGATTTTTACAAGTCAAAATAGAGGACCTTGCTGAACGGAAATCGAATCTGCGACACGGAGCGTAGCAGCTGCATGATCGCACCGCCACTGTCATTGTTATCATTATCTGACCCCAAAAACGTTCATTATTGAAGATAATAAATAAAATAAAATAAAATAAAGTTTATTTGGAACAACTTTGGTTTACAGTTTTACAAAGGAAAACGATGATAGCTACAAAAGTAAATAACTGTGGCGCAGCTATCAACGCCCAACTCAAAATTATGTACACGGACATTGTTCCAGACTTCGCATAGAACGTTAATTAATTAATATAGTAAAAGAATAATTTTTGTTGACATAACAATAAGAATCTATGTGGAGGTCACCTTAATACAATAGTAGAGAAATTGGAGGTGGGGTGAAGCGTGTGTGTGTGTGTGTGTTGCGTGTGTGTGTGTGTGTGTTTGTGTTGTGTATGTGTTTTGCGTGTGTGTGTATGCGTGTGTGTTTACCGTAATTATGAGACCATAAGTTGCTCAGTCTCTTCATACGACAAAGAATGAAGCCAGTCAGTCACACTTTTCTTTAATAGGTTTTAGTCATAGGGTAAATATTAATACTTATATTTATGATGTTATAAAGTTTAGCGCTAATAATGATAGGTTTTTTTGAGAGTACCTTCAAGACTGCTCTTTGAGTTCTCTCTAGCCGCAACATGGTGGTCTTGTGGGTTCCTCCCCATACAGCTATGCAATAACTGAGAACTGATTGAGCGAGTGCAAAGTAGACCATTTTTAGGGTTTGGAAATCAGCAGACGCGCGAAGGTTTTTAAACAAGTATATCAATCTCCTGACTCGAACCACAACAGAGTTAACATGTTTTTTTCCATGACAGGAGACTGTCCAATATAACCCCAAGATACTTAATGCTATCTGTTCGTTCTATTTGGAGACAGTTACATGTGTTGGCTACCGTACATACATGGGCTCTGATCTCAAACGCCAGTGGTGGTTGACTAAGAATACTCGGAGAGAAAGAGACGAACTTGCTCTTGGAGATATTGAGCCTAAGTAGATTCGAGGTCAACCACACCATAACCCGAGAGAGAGCCAATTCTGCCTTCTCACGAGTCTCAGACACATCCTTGCCATGGGTTATTAGAGCTGTGTCATCCGCATATGTGATAATTTTTGTGTTCAGGAGAGACAATTGACACAGCTCATTGACATATATAAGGAAGAGGGTTGGTCCAAGAACACTGCCCTGAGGAACCCCAAAAGTCAGATTTTCCTCTTTACTGATGTATGACCCTACTTTCACTACTTGTTTTCGCCCCGAAGTGTAGCTACGAAAAATTTCGAGAGCAATGCCACGTATGCCAATTTGTTCCAGCTTGTCAATTAGTTTAGGTACAGAAACGGTATCGAAAGCCTTCGACAGATCTAAGAAAACACCAAGAGGCTTCTGATTGTTATTCAGATGTGCGACTATAGTGTTTGTAAGATCAAGAGTAGCGTCTTCTGTTGATTTACCCGCTCTGAAACCGTATTGATTTTCTGCCAAGATGTTGTTTTTAGCGAGGAATTTCACAAGTCTCGTGTTAATAGCTTTCTCGAAGATCTTTGAGATGGTTGTAAGGACTGATATTGGCCTATAATTCGAGACAAGATCCCTCTCGCCTCCTTTGTGAATAGGGTGGACTATGGCAGTTTTGAAAACATCCGGAAAAATACCAGAGGATAGGGAGATATTAAAAATGTGGACAAGGAGAGGGACAATAGTATCTTTTGCGGCTTTGATAACTGTGGAAGGAATTCCGTCGTAACCGACAGCACAATCATCTTTAAGATTTAAAATGATGCCTTCGATTTCCTCGTCATCAACATCATACATGACCATCGATTCTAGAGGGGTTGTTGCGGAGTTCGCTATCAGCGGTAAACGATGAGACTGTGGACAGTTAATAAGTGCTGGTGAATTAGGTAATTTTGATGCGAGGGAACTGCCTACATTCGCAAAGTGATGATTAACCATATTGACAGAGAGAATAGGGTCTTCTTCACACTTCAGTAACTCGGAAGGAAATGTTTTACGTTTATCCATAGAAGATATTTCCCTGATGACTTTCCAGGTGGTCTTGGGATTTTTCCTGGTCCTCACAAATTCTGACCTTTCATAATCTCTTTTTACCTTTTTTAATAAATTGTTGCAGAATGTCCGATAGCGAAGATTAATAGCTTTATTAGTGACATTTTCTGGGTATTTTTTGTACGTTTTATGCAATTTGTCTCTTTGGCGGACACATCTGAGAAGGCCAGGAGTAATCCAAGGCTTGAGGATGCGCCTTCTACTTGGAATGACCAAAGAACTTTTATACAGGTTAACCGTAGAGGATAAAAGAGCTACGACAGTTTCAGCAGCAAAGTTTGGATTATTGGAGTTTAGTACTTCAGAAAAAAACTTTTTTTAAAAAAAGTACCGACTTCAAAACAAATACAAAAAAGTTTTAAATAACTTTTCTTTCGGAAGTCGGTGGCAATAGTCAATGACACAACAAAACAAAGCCACCGACTTCCGAAAGAAAAGTTATTTAAAACTTTTTTGTATTTGTTTTGAAGTCGGTACTTTTTTTAAAAAAAGTTTTTATTTTACCCTTTTTAGTTTATTTATTACATATTCAACCCAAATTCTTGTAAAATACAAAATTTTCTTACATATGCACTAATCTTGTAATCCGTCACAACATAAAAAAATCCATATCTCTAAAACTACTGAACCGATTTTGATGAAACTTGCAGTGTACCCTAAGTTGAACAATATCTAGTACAACAAAAAAAGAATTACTTAAATCGAACTTATAGTTCCGGAGATATGCGTGCACAAACATAAAAACATACATACATACATACATACATACATACATACATACATACATACATACATACACTTATGAAATTTGGCACATTTGTTCAGACGCTGATATAGACTAACATATATGAAAACTGGGCAGTTCTGATAATATTACATACATACGGGTCGAATTGATAACCTCCTTTTTTTTGAAGTCGGTAAAAATCTGTGTTCTCGATGTCGAATTTAACTTTTGCAATATCAATTTTTGTAGCTGAAGTCTTTGGCGTATTTGTTGTGATAACAGGATTGCAAAATACGATAACAGGATAGTGATCTGTTATGTCGCATTCTAGCACTAAGGTTGTAGCGGTATGTGTTGTTTTTAGTAGGACATGGTCAAGACAATTAGCAAGTCTGGTGGGAAAGGAATGTGCGGGAAGCATAGCATGTGAAGCAGTGATGTTTAAATATTCGTCACAATTTGGATCCAAACTCGTCGGTGCAATGTTAATATTGATGTCTCCAATAAGAGCTATAGTTTTGAAGTTCTTTAATTGGTAGAGTAACATATCTATACTACTGAGGAATGGGTTTAGGTCTTTAAACGAGGGTGATCTGTATGCTGCGAAAACTGCCATCTTATCAGAGAATTTAAGTAACAGACAATTTGCATCATTAACCGAGGGAGTTTCGACTGAGTATTGCAAATCCTTTCTGACGTAAGCTACCACTCCATCATTTTGGTTTTTGAAAGAAGTTGTACATGTATTGTAATCTGCTAACAAAGGGACATACGGGCATTTGCTCAGCCAACATTCGGACAACAATATAACATCCAGTGTATAACTTAATCTACCTAATAATAATAATAGTTTGTCAAAGTTACACTTAATGCTGCGAATATTGACATGTAAGATTTTAAGTGTATTGTCCGAGTTTCTTAGAAACTTAGTACTGGACTCCGGAGAGCAGACGAAACATCGAAATAATTCCCTTAACTGTCGGCTTGAGTGTTGTCCAATGTCATGTGCTTCTCACTTCCAGCTAATTCTACACTATACAGCTAAGTTTATTCTCTAAACTATTAGGTACCGGGTGATCGGTCTCCCGAGTCCAAATGTCTGTCAGTCAGTCTTACCAAGGAGTATCATGTTAACCAGAACTCACTGTGCAGGTCAGACAAACAGCGTAAGCAAGCTAAATACTGTTGCATCAGGATATGCCTAGCAGCCGACTCCAACGTAGTTTGGAACTAATCATAACTAATACGTCCTGAACAGAAGAGCTGGAGTTAATTTTTTCAATATTTACCAATTTTGACAGCACTCAGAATGTGAACTATAATGGGACGCCACAGGTCAACCTACCCAAAATCTGTCAAATTTTACTAATCTAATATTAAGCCTCCTGCAGACACACGCGATTAATCGCGCGGGGCGACATGTCGCGGTCCATTCGCAGTATTTTTAGAGTGGAAGTTAGCTTGGCTCGTTGTCGCAGCGCGATTAATCGCGTGTGTCTGCAGGAGGCTTTAACCTTCCCCTATTGTGACAAGGTTGAAAATCTATTAAAGAAATTTGACAGATTGAGGTAGGTTGATGTGCTGACGACTGTACCTATTGGTAGTCTATAGTTCAATTGTTTTCTTTTTTAACATCTGGTTAGGTCTTTCTTATCTGTACAAGTAACAGCTAAGCATTTAAATGCCTTGTTATTTTTTAATGGCGACATAGTGTACGATAGCCAGGTGCTACGTTCCATTTTGTGATTTAAATTTAAATTGGCGACAAAACAGTAAAACATGTAACAATGCTTCTTGTTGATAAACAACATTATTTGTATGTACAACAAATAAAAAACCCAACCTTCACACGTAATTCTTACTTAGGTAACAGCCATTCTTTAATCTGCATGCGAACAGCGAATAATCTACTAACACAGCAATGGATACCCCACTTTAAAGATTGAAAGTTAGAGTTGATATTCCATTGTAGTCTAATATTCAATGAGTAATCTGGTGCAGTTCTGTACTATCAACCTGTTGACTATTAAAGGTATTGAAACGGAATGCCTTTACTGGGGCACAAAGGAATGTATAGTGGAAGAGTTTGGTTTGGTGGGGATTTCCTAATACCGTCCAAGACCAACTTGTGGAAGTTGTATTGAATGTTAATGGCTGCGCCATTGTTGTCGGTTATTAGTATTTAAATAGATTATCTTTGGAATACTAGTAACTAAACTTTATGTTGAACATGTACGCAATAGTTTTGAACGTGGGCAATACAACAGCAGATGGTTTTTGTAATGATATGGGAAAATCCATGTTTATAATACGATTTATTATACATATCTTTTGACATCTCGGGATCATGGGATCCCGGATATTTGGAGGGCGTGGCAGGAGCCGATAAGCCATCTTGCAAAGGCCCATTAGTTATGCATTTTAAGTGAAATGAGGCCCCAACCGGCGGTTATCCCTGTATGCACTATGTATTATTACTAGCAAATCACACTGGAACAGCGTGGTGGATTATAGCCCAATCCCTCTCACAGAGAGGAGGCCTGAGTCCCAGCAGTGGGAACATTCATAGGCTGATGATGATGATTATTGCTACTAACCTGTATTATACAACCGCCGGGTAAAGGCTTCACTCAATTTCTTCCGAAACCGTCATGGTTGAGCTTCCTTCCAGTTCCTCCCGCCGTCTCCTTCGAAGTTTAATATGCCTTATGGCTTGTTCGAGGCACAGAAGAGCACCTAAAAGTTATTGGGGAAAGCCTTAGCCTAGCTTATGCGAGTACATTCGTACTGAAATAATACTGTACTTATAAGGCAAAATGTAAAATTTTGCCTTATCGTTAGAAAGCTTTTTTTTTAGCGTCGTAAAATCATCAAATGAGTCCTCCCACCCAGGACAGGGCGGGAGGGACTGTCAGACTTGTACTGACTAAAATCCACGCTGTCCTTCAATAGCCCTTTACGTTCCAGGGTCACGGCAATGGAATAAGTTCCGCGACCATCGTTAGAAAGCTAAGAATATTTTAGAAAAGCCACAAGATATACAATCCTTCACTAGAACTTACCTATAAGATTTTATATAAGAAAATGTAGCATTTTCCCTTATCGTTATAAAGCTAAGAATATATTTGGCAAGGCCACGAAGGCATACCACATACCTTACTAGGACTTACCTACTGTATTTATTAAATAGGGTATATTTATAACAAGCAATAATTATTATGATCTATTTCGAATACGAAGGTCTCAAGACTAGCAATTTTCCACAATTTCTGTCCTTTTAATAGAACCACCTACAATACTTCGATTCATTTACTATTCGAATACCTCTACCTATGTACGCCGTACCTCTAAGTAGGTACCTTATATTTAGCTAGTATAGGCACACATGTCTTTTCCCATAACATAAGTAGTTTTTTAAAATAGCCACGAGTGGACTGGAGTGGAGTATAAACAAATAAACTTCCAACAGTCAACCGACCGGAGTATCTAACTGGCTAATCTCTAAACTTAGGGGAACAGTGTATAAGACGGGGACGCGAAGTATGATGAGAAATCACACACTTGGCAAACTAACGTATCGCAAGCGCCAACAGGACGCCATTTGTTAATGGCCGCTTGCAAATGACGTCCTGATGGCGCTTGCGCTACGTTAGTGTTGTGTTATGTATGCCTAAAGAGTCTATGTCCCCATTATACCTCGCGTTCCCGTCTTATACACTGTTCCTCTACCTCCCACACATATATTTTTTCCATTTTTATTTTATTTTAGCTAAGTATATGATAATTATGGTGGTTTGCTCTTGCTTGTCTCTAATCTAAGTTAGTGGTGAAACAAAGTCTACGATGGAGCGTGCTAACTCTGAAGAAGCATGTTCACTCTATCGTTGAAGTGATTCGAGCTGTATTGCATTCGGGAACATAGACGCAGGTACTCTGACGTATTCTTACAACACGATTAGCGCGTTGGCAAAGGTTTCGACTGCTGCACAGCATATCGGGTTCGACTAGCCTAAGGAATCTGTGACAAAGTTTCTATGTTTGTAAACGGACCCACGACACAGGAAAAATTCCTAGTATACCTATATTTAAAGATTCTATGCAGGAATCGAATTCGAAACACATATTACATTAGCCGATCACTCAGCCACTACACCAATAGTACCATCATTGATTGATAAGCTATTCATACCAAAAGAATGAGTCGAAGAAAGTGGATCACGTTGTTAACTCACCATACTGCTAACTGGAAAGGTATGTCATGAATGACATAATAGTAAGGTCGACGCGACGCACAATGTTGTATGTCGTAACAGTCATTGGCATGCATCACAACAAACAAATGTGTGCAACATGAGTTACAAGTTTCATGTCATTACAAGTTTGGGCAACAATGAATCTGTTTGGTAAACATAAATCCGTCAGGACAATGAAATTTTGTCGGCGCCCGGTGAAATCTACGAGACAGTTATAACAAGGACACGCTAATAAAGTGATAATACGTTGAGAGTATATTATTTGCGGAAGTTTAAAATACCGCATCCAGTGGCAATTATTTGTCTAAAGTCTGACAACCAGTCTTACCATAGGTTATCGTATTACCCAGTTACTGGGTTGTGGAGGTCCGATAGGCAGTCGCTCCATGTAAAATACTGATATCCAGCTGCATCTGGTTCGACCGGAAGCCGACCCCAACATAGTTGGGAAAAGGCTAGACAGATGGCATTGGCAATTATTTTTCAAATTTCGTGACAACGAAAAGAAATGGAAGTAAAACCATTTCAATAAATGTCGTTTCTTCTTCTTAATTGTCTCGCTGGCACGAAGGTTTCATATTCACCAGCCCAAAACTTCGCCACTTCGACAGTATATTGTCAATGGCAGGCATGGCAGCGCAGAGGTTGCTTTGCCTGTGTAAGGTTTTTTTTTTTTTTTTAGGGTGGCAAAATCATCAAATGAGTCCTCCCGCCCTGGGTGGGGCGGGAGGGACTGTCAGACTCTTACTGACTAAAATCCACCCGTGTTCCGTCGGATGCCCTTTACGTTCCGGGGCCACGGTATCCTGGATTAAGAAAAATCCGCGACCCCGGCAGGCATTTGGCCCCATAAGGGGCCCCGTCGGTGACGCGTGAAACACGACGCGCCACCGACCCGGGCTTGGTCCTTGGTCGGACGGCGAGCATACCCATTACTCACCGTCCGCAAGCCCGCTCCGCCGCTGTGCCCTCTGCTGTTCAGAGGGACACGCGTTGGAGCGTCCACCCGACAGGCTATTTGCACACGGGCAAAGAAACCCCTTAGGCACACAGTGCCCAGAGTTTTTGCCCGCATCCCAGGGTGCACCGGCCCGAAAAACTGGTCTTCCCCCCGGACGTATCCGAGAGGGAACTCCAGTCCACGGGCGCACGTGGAGGTTTCCTGTCTTAGCACCCCTGCCTGTGTAAGGTTAATGATTTTAATGCTCAATACAATATCTTATCAATACGAATGTTTAAATTTTAATTTTCTTCTCTTGTGATAATTGTCTATGATTTTGTGTTGTCAAACGATTTACAGTACAAAAGACGAACCTGTACCAGATTTTTGAAAAATTGGGAGTGATGACATTTTGGGTTTTGGCGCAGATGATGATTGTAGATTATTATTATTGCAGGAATATCATCTTATAGCATTGTAACTGGAGTTTTACTGACAAATGAATAATTATAAAGTACTGAAACTGCTGTTTTGCTACACCTGCATGTTCGTTTTGTCGTTAAAAACTTACTACTACCACAGTTTAGAACAGTTGGGTCACTTCCCAAAAACAATCAAACAAATGTAAAATCTATACTCGAGAGAATAAAGTACATTTTTACTAGCATCGGCATCGCCCATGTACTTTTATAATAGCCTAAACTTCCCATGCGCAAGCAAAAATGTACTGAATGGTTACGCGCGAGAGTTTATTTTTGTTTATCTGATGCCAACAACATTACAATGTGATTACATTGTTGCTGTCCGTGAATCTCAATAGGGTTGCGACTTACGAGTTTAGGAGGCACAATAAGGTAGGTAGGTGTATTTTATGCAATGTTAAATTACACTATTAACATAAATGTTCTTCAGGGATTTTTTTATCATCAGCCTATATCTTTTTGGTTTCGTTTTTATTGGTAGCATAGAATGTTAATACATAGTACCAACGGCACCTTACATTAGAACCTATTATTGTAATATTTTTAAACATTTCATCTTACAAAAACAAAAAAGAATATTATTTAATAACATTTGAAATGTTAGGCTTTGTTGTTTATAGGCTTTATTAAATGTATTGGTTTACAATTACTTAGTTATTATTCTGCAACAAACACTACATAAAAAACAGTATTTATTTTGCTTTACGACACACATATTCTAGAACAACAAACAAATGAATTTTAATGAATGATGATGACGCAACAAGAAATGTCAGTCACAGAATACAAAAAGAAAGTCAAAGATTACAAACAAACGTTACTTTTTTTTTATTAAAGAGAGGCGAAGGAATCCAAACATACAGCCATCTCGCGGGTTTTTGAATAATTAACCCTTTAACCGGGGCAGCACTCTTATAATATACATTAAATTAATTGTAAATACTTTTATGGTTTATAGCAAAAACTTAAATCGAATGTCGCGTTTCAAGGGTGAAGTATCGATTCACTGAATCCATTCAGTACTTATATAGATTTAAAAAAATCGATATTTTGGCTCCGACAATCGATTCTTCGATTTCAGATCTCCATCCCTACGTCACAGGTTCTGCGTTGCGAGTCTTTGTAAATAGTAAAAAAGTCGCGCAACCAATTACGATCGCTGACCTTGAATGCGTAGCTGCTATTTTCTGAGTTTGAACGTGGTCGATATTTTCACCTTTCGACGTGACGCGGTAGTTTATGAAACGTGAGGCTCTTATCACTATTGTCGTTTAAGCAACCAAAAGCTATGCAGTATTTGCTTTTCCTTAAATTTTATAACTAAAATATATATAAAGTTATTTCACACAGTACCTAATTAATAATACTACTTTTTATTTTGGTTATTTTCTCTTTCACATACGTAAACGAAATCATTGCGTAAACGTAACAAAAATATTAAGATACGGAACGCGTGCGAGACGGGCGGCACCGTGAACGGTGTGCGCGTGTGTGCGTGCCGTTTCATACCTACACCGCATAGAGACCCCTCTGTAGTACTCTGTGCTACTACCAGTAACTTAGGACATAATATGCAACAGAGCACCTAAGCCATGAGTCAAAACATACACTTTAGCTAGTAGAATAGTAGATAGTCACGCGCAACTTGCCAATTTGAAACAAAGAACACAGTCTGTTATTGTTTCACAGCAATACGATAATCACTGTCTGTCATCTCTCTTTCTCAAACCACATTTAAGTTAGAGGAAAGAGATCAAACCGGAATATTCAACTACTGTCGTGGGATGTCCCCGGTCCGTGCGTCATAGTGTAGAAAAGATACACAGTTGGGGAATTGCAGGAAATTAACGGAAATATAAAACGTCAGGGCTATGGAAACCCCCGAATTCAGTTATTCATAGAAGACTAGCAAACCCGGCGAACTCCGTTTCGCCACCAGATGGCTTCGTTTTATGTAACATTTCGTTTGGTGATTAAAAGAAGAAGAAAAATTTATTCTCCTGAATTTTCTTTGCTATAAACCTCACGGAGCCCGAGACCTTTCCAACGAATGCAAAACCGTGGAAATCGGTTCGTATGTTCTGGAGTTATAGCGTCAGGAAGGAAAACCCGACTTATTTTTATATAGTAGATTATTGACGAAATCAAACAATGCAGACTCATTCGTGTGGCAGTGGGTATCTACCTACTTATAGTGTATTTAATGATAATTATAACTCCCATGTCAATATTTAGGTACCTATTAAGTGATTGGTCGGCCCAGTTTTTTACTCGATGGGGTATTCCCATTGGCAAAAATGAAGAGCTTCCTAATAAAGTATCTTTTATTAAGACCAAAAACAAAAATCATTTCAAAACACGGTTTGAATTATGTATGACCAGATGTAAGAATGTGGATGAGGCGAAAAGAGTACCTATGTAAGTTGCCAGGCGTCCGGATAAAGCCGGACACAGTCAGGCTTTTTGGTTGCGTGTCCGGCCAAATAAGAACGCGTCCGGCCTGTCCGGCTTTGGTTAGGCTTTTTAGGTTTCATAATTTTTTATACTCTAGTCATGATTTTTTTTTGGTTTCCTCTCCGCCCACCTCACCTTATGTGGCTAGTGCAAGCGAGTGACTAGCTCGCTAGCTGCGCTCGCTTTCGTCTTTGCACGGCAAGAGGAACCGTTTAGTTGAACCTTTCTTTACTTTTGAAAATAGTAGTATTATATTAGGACAAAAAGTAAAAGGAGTCCGATCATTTCACCTAAATGTCCGGCATAATTGACTGGTCTGTCTGGCTTTTCGGTTTGAAGACCTGGCAACCCTATGTAAGGATCGTTGCAGGTGGCGCTCTGTAGTTTCTGTCCATCCCCATGGGAAGGTGTGACTTTATGTTTGTATGTAGGGGAACAGTGTATAAGACGGGGACGTTAATAATCGCGAGGTATAATGGGGACATATATTCTTTAGGCATACTTAACACAACACTAACGTAGAGCAAGCGCCATCAGGACGTCATTTGCAAGCGGCCAGACGCAAATGGCGTCCTGTTGGCGCTTGTGGTACGTTAGTTTTGTGTTAAGTTTGCCTTAGGTGTGTGATTTCCCATCATACCTCGTATCCCCGTCTTATACACTGTTCCCCTAAGTGTGTAAAATGCATTACAACAGTAAATTAATTCAAGATTTTCAATTTGTAGAATAATGAAATAATATCCTTACAGAGATACTCGTACAATAAAGCAAGCCAGCTTGTCGCAGGGATAATCACGTTGTCAGAAAATAAACATAATCCGTCGTACCACAAAAACTTTTAAACGTCTGTTGAACACTTGTCTAAAAAAATGTCAGATTATGACGTTGAAATAAGGTCCGTTTTGCAGTCACACTTTTTTTAGACAAGTGTTCAACAGATGTTTAAGTTTTTGTAGTAAGGCTGATTATGTTTATTGTCCTTAAACTCGTATTATCTATTATCGTACTTTACTGTTGAGTTATACTAGCAGATGTTCATAATCTTGTGCAAATAACATTAACAGCCATAATTGCCAAGAAATGACCCCGTCCTTGAGAGTTGCAATCATTGAAGGTGCTGATTTGGTGTAAACATAGGGTTAATAAGTGAGTGTCTTAATTCTTAAAGAAAAGTCAGCTCACCTATTATGTTGGCATGTAAATAAATCCTCCAATAATGGAAAAGAAAGTTTTGTCTTGTTTGTTTTTCAAAGAGATTTAAAAGTATATAGGTAGTTTAATGTCTTTGGTAGTGCCCTTATAAGAAAAGCCCTGAGCATTATTGAGAGCGAAACCGCGTGTTAAAGTTAGCGCGAAATAAATACACATTACAAAATTTATATTTGTACAACTGTAAGCGATCTCTCATGTTATTAACAAATTAATATATTAAACTGCTACTTAAAATTATAACGATATGTTAGCTTATGCTAATTTCACGCGTGTTACAGAAATTATTAACTACTTTATTCTGCTAAAGCGGTAAGAACGATGATGGCAATCTACCAGCAATGTTTTTTTTTTTGGCTGAAAATCTTTTAGTAATTTTCTGCTATGATAATCTAGTATGAAACTTTCTTTGTTTTCTCAATTTTCAAGTCTCGTTCGTTCATGAAAAGGCAGTTATAATAATTATGGTAAAAAGCTGGTATAATACAAACTCATTATAGTAGATTATGCACCGAGGGGCTAAAGTTGTGTCTTATGTCACGGGCGTCATATTGAATCTCGAGCGCAATGAAGGATTCGGGATTTAACTCACGAGCGAAGCGAGGGAGTTAATACAAGAATCCTGAATGCAGCGAGGGATTCAAGCTAGCCCAAGGCAAAGACACCTTTAGCCCAGAGGAGGATACTCTACTTTTTACACCTACTGTGAGAAAATAATAGCCATAGTACGAAAAACAAAGACAAGACAAGACACGATCAATTCGATTTTCGAAAAAAAAAGTATCTTCTATGGTTTTGTCGTGTTTGTCCTAATGATATCACTCTCATGGATGTGGCGTTTGTGTAAACTAAGTTTTATACAGGGCTGGTAGAATGGTTTTGGATGATTGGCTGTATGCATTTTGAATTTAGAACGTCATTGGAGACGCTCGTGAAAATAGAGAGGTATTCCAGGAAGGGCACCCGCTGAATGTGATAAATCGACTATATTATAGATAGGTTTTATTATTTATTTATTTATTTACAAAATCCACAGCAATCTTCGACTATATTATAGATAGGTTTTATTATTTATTTATTTATTTACAAAATCCACAGCAATCTTAGTGCAGTTTATTTAAAATAAATTAACTAATGTTACAGCCAATTACTATTACCTACGGTATTACGGCGCGGTACGGTATTTGTTATTATTAATGCCAGTTTTAATGTTATTTCATTCCTTTTAAAAAATGGTTCGTAGGTAGTTATCTAATTATTCTTACAATATTATGTCTTCGAAAACATGGCAACGATATGAAGAAGCAATCGTTATGATTTTTTAGGAAATCGAGAATATCATCCACGCGTAGTAAGGGTTTCGAGAATAGCTTTCCTCTTTCTGGCACACTAAATCAGACTTGGCTGTATGGGCTCAGCTCCCTTTGCCTGCCCCAAAGAGGGACGAAAAGAACCAAAAAAAAAAATCTAGGCTGCATGGCTAGATAGATCCCTTTGTCTTCCCAAAAGGGAAAAGAAAATTAAAAAAAAAATCTTTCTGGCACCAAAGGGTGTTTGTTGTTTATAAACATATTCCAAATTCAAATCACATTATTGACCAGCGGGTAATAATGAAATCCAGTACAACATTATTGACCGGCTGTGCCCTCGGCCACTAATGACTCACTTTAGGTTAAGGTTGCTTGACATATAATTTGACATTTTCGAGCAGGTGGTGTGAAAAATTATGAAGGTAATTAGAAACTACAGAAAGTCACGTGTTTTTGATTTTTTATCGTTGTATAATCATCAAATGAGTCTGTATGGGGTAAAACCTGGCCAACGGTGTTCAAAAGCCCTATGCGTTCCAGAATAAGAGTTACCTGTTTAGACAGTCCGTGACCACCTTACTTTCATCTTCTGCTGCAAAATACTGGATAATAATATTTATTCCATGATAAATAAAACTATTCTTAACCAAACGAACTTTTTACGACCGTAAACCTATCACAAAAATAGTTAAAACAAAGAATACATCCGGGGACAAAGGATTTCGTTCGGAAATAGTAAAACTTAGATGGATATAAGGAAACTTTTTACGGTGTGTGTTTAGAACTCTTTTCCTGATTAAAATAGTCGAAGTAACCGAGCCCATGTTTTATCGTTTATCACTGTAAACTTTCCTTTGTTCCTTGTGTGGGTCCTGAAAACTGGAACAAAGTGTTACTGTGGAGATAAATAAGTATCAAATTGAACGTTGTTTTTTTTATTAAAATCATAGACTTTAATTCATAGCATGTTTTAAGTTTTCCTGTTTAATTCTAGGACTATACTTACCAATATTTCTAATATATTAGGCAGTATTGTTGTTGTGGTATTTGATTTGACAGTATTTGGTAATGTCCTTTAATGGTACCTTGTCTACAATAACTAATCATTGAACATTAGCACTGGACATAAAACTTCCTAATATCCTACGAATATTATAAACGTGAAAGTTTGTTGCTCACTCTTTCACGCAAAAACCACTGAACGGATTTGGATAAACTTTGATACACAATAGTTTATAACCTGAATTACCACGTTCAGTTTTTATTCCGATTTGATCTTCCTGTGGGATAATTTAGAGTCTCGGTTGAAACCGCTGGTAAGTGCTAGTAATTCTATTATACCTTTATATTCTTTTAAAATTTATTTAAAAAACTAGCTTCCGCCCGCGACTCCGTCCGCGCGGATGTCGGTCTTCGCGTGGATGGTTTATTTCTCCATTTTGAGTAACTCTGACAATGACATCTTATAAATATCTATTGGACCCAAATACGGCTAAGCCTATAATAATTAAGGAGATCCCTCTATTGAGCTACTGCTGTTGAGCTCGCGTTCTGTAGTAAATATTTTTTTCATAGTAATTCCGACCTTGTATTTACAAATGAACAGTAATCAAAAAGGTCGCACTGAAAAGCACGGTTTAAAATTACACGCATACAATATTAATTCCACGGACGACCGCTCGCCACACTGGACACGTCCGCTCGCATCAAAATTCAGAATTTATATGCATCGCGCGGCGCGGAACGCGGCTCCTTATATAGGAGTCGGGGAGGCGTGGCCCGCGTGTGCCGCAAACGGTTCAAGCCAAATCCGACTTTCGGCGCTACAGGTTACGGCGCTGAATCCACTGCGGGTAATGCAACGTGTGCTCGCGGTTCTACAGAACAACGTCTATGAATAAAACTGAAAAATAAGATTTTTTTTTTCTACGTATTTTTCCAGGATAAAAAGTATCCTATTTTATGCCCAGGATAATAAGGTATAATTATACCAAGTTTCATCGAAATCGAACCGTTAGTTTTCACGTGATGCCTGCACATACAGACAGACAGACAGACAGACAGACAGACAGACAAAATTTTTTTTAATCACATATTTGGGTTTGGTATCGATCCAGCAACACCCCCCGCTATTTATTTTTCAATATTTTCAATGTACAGAATTGACCCTTCTACAGATTTATTATATGTATAGATGTCAAGTGTACCTAAATATTCGCTACATTTTCGTTATTAAAAGGAGCAACCCTTGTATCTGTTCTACTTGTCAGTTTGTGTTTCGTTGAACGAAATAAACTCAGTTTTATTTTTTTTGTTCTGTATTTTTTTAAAAGCTAAAAATAAATATTCTTCGTCAAAGGTAGTCTCGTATTTTGAATAAACCGTACAAGTCTTGTTATCCGTCATATTAAGAACCATCGTAATTGTAAATTCTTTGTCAAATCTCGAGCATTATCTTAGTAGACCTTTCATTTAGTTTAGAGGAATCCTGACAACCGAGTTGTATCAAATACATTATTATTATAAAATTATATTACAACTACAATCGGATGGATGGATTATTCTTTCACGCAAAATTACTGAGTTACTGGCAACAACCGACCAAATCCGGGCTTTTTATAAATCCCGAAATTAATATTCTATCTCAATTCAAATCCGTATTTCAATTTTTTTAATGTTTTGTTTGACTTCTTATGTAGATATCTCAGACTTCGTCATGAAGATTGGTTACAGACAAACATTAGGTTCAAGATTTAAACAGAGACAGTTTATCAACTTCCTTCGTAAGATTAGAAAGCGAGGAGAGAGGGTAGGGACAGTTAAAAGAAATTAGAAACAGGAAAAAAGCCATGATACAGTGTTGCCAAAAGTGAATAGATTTGGAAGAGAACAACACTCAACATTGTATGGTTAAATATTGAAGAGACTGTTTAAAAAAACTGATATGATAGACAATAGACAAATCTCTATTATGAACTTTACAAGTGCAACTTTCAGGTGAGACTCTGAACTACGGACTAGTATGATACTGTATCCTGAAAGGTCAGTTCCTTCCTTCGAGCCCAGATTGGCCGCTGTAAAAATAATCTGGTCAAACGGGGTTTACTAGACTCATCCCAAACACAATGTCAGTGCGCAGCCTCTGAACAGGATAATCATGTCCCACCAGTCCTTTCGTGCCCATCCTGCCCAACCACCTGCACCTTCCAGGATTTGAACGAGGCAAATGACAGAGCTGTGCGGGTAGCCACGTATTGGTTGGATGTAATTTGAGTACATCGACACGCAAAGAAGAAGTTCCTTCCCTTCACAATAGAGTATAAATTAACATGTTCATATTTTTTTTCATAAGAATCTATTGTGTCCACACTATCCCAATTCCGTGACTACTTTTTTTATAACATGGCAAAATCATCAAATGAGTCCTACCACCCTATAGAAAAAGGAGCGGATGGGACTGTTAGACTCGTACTGACTAAAATCCACGTTGTTCCTTCAATAGCCCTTTACGTTTCAGGGTCGCCTGTTTAGACAGAACCGACCCATGCCGTGACCACTTTATTTCATTGTGCAGTAACACGCACATTTCACGAAGTAATAACAAAGTAGCTTGGAGGTACCTAAGTGATTTTACTGATTACGAAACATTTGTCCTACATTAAAATGTCCCTGGTTGCCCTTGGCTTTTGCATACACACGGTCCTTAAAACACGATGACATACTGTCATGCGAATGTAATAAAATATGTAGGTACAAGTACTTCAAGTCTCTTGAATTTCTTGTTAGGCAAATGTCAGTGGTTTAATTTGTTTTTTTTTTAGAGTGGAATACTATCTTTGACATCAACAAGACAATCATGATAGAAGCATAACATAAATAAAAATCACGCGGTCTATATACTTTGTACTCCTGGATCCCGTGATAAGATCGGCTAATGGACTTTGTCGAGTATTTATATGGTGACTAAAGACCGGACCATGCATTTTAAAATTTTTTGCAGAAAAATGAGTCAAAAATTGTGGAAAAATGCAGGAAAATCATCATTATTATGCAGCATAACATTGCAACACCATTGCACTGCAGTAATGAAACATTCTTGGTTCGTCCCGAAGTTTCGGGCCACATATAAAAAAAAACCGACCAAGTGCGAGTTGGACTCGCCCATGAAGGGTTCCGTAGTAGCAAGCATAGATTAGGGATATAATTATATTGAGATAAGTAAGTAATATACACAAACAATAAAAATAACTTTGTTTTTCAGTGTTTGTATGAATGGCAAAGTTATATTTGCAGTTTTTGAAAATGTACTATATCTCAAAAACTGCTAATTGTATCTCATCCAAACCAATTTTCATTGGAAGTTTTTGTTGAGTCAAAGTCAAATCATTTATTCCAATTAGGCCATCATAGAGGCACTTTTGAACGTCGATTATTAAAAATTAAAGGAAATAGGAAGGGATGGGATTGATTCTACACCCATTCGCAAAGGTAGGTTTGTATGGAGAAGAATGGGCAAGAAACTCCATACTTACTCTTTTTCAAAAATGATCTCTACATTATATTTCTTTTTTTAGTTTTGTCATTCTCTTATTTTAGAAGTTACAGGGGAGGGGACACACATTTTACCACTTTGGAAGAGTCTCTCGCGCAAACTGTTCAGTTTAAAAAAAAAATATGTTAGTAACCTCAATATCATTTTTAAAGACCTATCCATAGATACCCCCCATGTATGGGTTTGGTGAAAAAAAATTTTTGAGTTTCTATTTTAAGTATGGGGGGCACCCCCAAAATTTGGTTTGTTTTTATTTTTGTGTGATTTCCTAATGCGGTTCACATAATACATCTACCTACCAAGTTTCAACGAGTAGCTCTTATACTTTCGACAAAAAGTGGCTGTGACATACGGACGGACAGACAGACAGACTGACATGACGAATCTATAAGGGTTCCGTTTTTGCCATTTGGCTACGGAACCCTAAAAAAATAGTTCACACCATATCATGAACAATCTTCAACTCAGCCTATCGCAGTCCACTGCTTAACATAGACCTCTCCCTGGCTGCACCTCATCACTCTGTCCTCATAGACAGTGTTACTTGATATTTACGAGTACAAAAACATATTTGTAAGTAGCCAAAAGCACGTTTCTCGGTAATGTCCGGGTCTACGAGAGATACAAACAATTCCAAGTAACTCCGATGAATGAACCCTTATCAACACAAAACTTTGGTCATTCATATCAACATGACATAATAATGAAATAATTCATTGTTTATCAGTTTAATTCTTACACATAAGAAACTTCACTAATGATAAATGATATGGAAACGGAAGCTGGGGCCTTATCACTTGAATCTATTATACGTCATTGTACTGTACTTGAATAAGAAGTCATCACAGTTAATCTGCATGATGTTGTCTTCTGTGCGGATAGCCCATGAGAGTCCTAATTGGGCAGAGAACCGCCGTGACCTCACGGAGGCGATAGGCGGCGACCTCTCGCGCCCGGCATTGGTCGAGGCCATGCTGCAGGGCGAGACGGAATGGGAAGCAGTCACTAGCCAAAAGCTAGCATGACTGCTTCGCAGAAGGAGGAGTTGGGATGCGTGAGGGAGAGGACCAGTCCACCTCGCGACCCAACGGACGTCGCGAAGTGATTTTCGGCCACACTAGGCATGCGGACGGTGATTAATGGAAAGAAAGAAAGAAATAAGAAGAAAGAAAGAAAAGCTGAGCTGTCAGCAATCTGACGGCAAAGCCTGCCGGGGTCGCGGCACTGTCTTATCAGATAACCGTGACCATGGAACGTAAAGGTCTATTGAAGGACACCGTGGATTTTAGTCAGTACAAGTCTGACAGTCCCTCCCGTCCCGCCCTAGGTGGGAGGACCCATTTGATGATATTACGACGTTAAAATTAAAGATCGTGCAAATATTTATATTCAAGTCAAACTTACTTTGGTATTTATAATATTAGTTAATACACATAATACTGTTTTTATTACCAATCAGGAAGTAAGTCATAATGAAGCTGTAGGATGAATACATTGACCGCACTCTCTAATGATCGCGTGATTGCATACTGGTGCGAAGTGCTTGCTTTCTTGTTGAGTGCAGTTTGTGCCAGTAATTAATTTGAATAGGCACGCATACGCATACAGTTTTACATGCTCCGTTCTGAAATGAAATGTTGTTTATTTTTTGTAAAAAGGTTGTTTTATACTTCTACTTGTCTTTTTTTTAATAAGTAGACGAGGTCGGTGTTTTGCACCATAGTAATTTACAGCTCGCTTTAAACCTAAGTCCCAGGCGTGAGAACTTTATAGGCTGACCGTGACCAGCTTTTATCTGCAACAATTCTTTGATATCACTTTATGTGCAAAACAAAAATTCTATAACCGACTTCAGGGTCCCATCTGTCTCTGTCCAAAATTCATCAAATGCGGTTGAGCGATTTAGTATTTAACGTAACAAACAAACTCACTTACGCATTTATGACATTAGTAAGGATTAGAACTGTGGAGATGCATAGGTAGGTTCAGTTAAAATGAAGCTATGCTCATGCTAAATCACAAGAAAGAGCCAGTACTTGTATGTCATTTTGGTTGTATATCTGTAAAAATATTTACTTTTTTTAGTATCAACAAATACCAATCTCGTATTGGTTCCGAATGTTCCGATAAATTCTTTCAGTCTCCCGGCACTCGAGCCGTATCATTTCTTCAAATCTCATTTTAATCAACAATATGGCATCCTATATACGAAATCCCACAATATTTGGACTGGATCTCAAAGGCGGTTTCCCAAAGGGATATCACGAAAAAGATTTCAGAAGGCTTGTGAACGTATATTTATTAGAAATAATCTTAAAGGCGTGAATAGAGTAGGTCCTTTTGAAATGGAGTTACGATGTATCGGAATTGTTTTTTGCTTACAGTAGCTTAATAAGCTTAGCCTTGACCTGACAACTGTGTCAACGACGCAACATATTGGAATATAATAAATAATAATAATAATATTCCACAACTATCACACAACGCCATTTAGTCCCAAGCTAAGCAGAGCTTGTGTTATGGGTACTAGACAACTGATAAACATACTTATATATTTCTAAATACATAAATATTATAGATAAATTACACCCAGGTCCCAGACACAGAACAAATGATCGTGCTCATCACACAAACATTTGTCCTGGGTGGGAATCGAACCCACGACCTCCGGCATAGCAGTCAGGGTCACTAACCACTACCTAGACCATCAATACAATATGAACTAATATTGTATCTCAATCCAAATCTTGATCCTGTAAAAATATCAGTCAAAAACAAACATCCCGCTAGCCTAGTCTTATACCATTCCAACATCAGTAGGTTTATCATTTATTCCATTTCGCAGTAGTCCGTCCCAGTCTAGTATTTCCACCGACCGTTTAGTAAAGCGGTCATTAAACGTTCGGCAGGTGTTCACGGCAGTAATTACTGTGGTTCAAACAAGACTTTCATTTAATTACTGTAACGAAATGAAAGTGACACGCGACAGCAACATGAAAATAAAATGAAAAAGTAGAATTTTCACGCGAAGGCGGAAGAAACCGGTGTACTGAATAATTTATACCGTTAATATTTCTTTGATCCTCTAATTTGTAATTTCGGACCCACTTTTTCATGTTGTCCACTGTTTTGGAAACGCTTTGAATTTTGTACTCAAACACTTGGTACGTACCTACCTACTTAATATGTCGTACAAATATGTTACTTTGTGAAAAATATCAATTTTGTTTTTAGGGTTCCGTAGCCAAATGGCAAAAACGGAACCCTTATAGATTCGTCATGTCTGTCTGTCTGTCTGTCCGTCCGTATGTCACAGCCACTTTTTGTCGAAAGTATAAGAGCTATCCTGTTGAAACTTGGTAGATAGATGTATTATGTGAACAGCATTAGGATTTTCACACAAAAATAAAAACAAAACAAATTTTGGGGGTGCCCCCATACTTAGAATTGAAACTCAAAATTTTCTTTTTCACCATACCCATACGTGTGGGGTATCTATGGATAGGTCTTTAAAAATTATATTAAGGTTACTAATATCATTTTTTTCTAAACTGAACAGTTTGCACGAGAGACACCCCTAATCTATGCTTGCTACTACGGAACCCTTCATGGGCGAGTCCAACTCTCACTTGGCCGGTTTTTTTTCTTAGCTCCACTGGGAGTTTCTTAGTAGCACCCTTTTTTTTTTTTTTAGGGTGGCAAAATCATCAAATGAGTCCTCCCGCCCTGGGTGGGGCGGGAGGGACTGTCAGACTCTTACTGACTAAAATCCACCCGTGTTCCGTCGGATGCCCTTTACGTTCCGGGGCCACGGTATCCTGGATTAAGAAAAATCCGCGACCCCGGCAGGCATTTGGCCCCATAAGGGGCCCCGTCGGTGACGCGTGAAACACGACGCGCCACCGACCCGGGCTTGGTCCTTGGTCGGACGGCGAGCATACCCATTACTCACCGTCCGCAAGCCCGCTCCGCCGCTGTGCCCTCTGCTGTTCAGAGGGACACGCGTTGGAGCGTCCACCCGACAGGCTATTTGCATACGGGCAAAGAAACCCCTTAGGCACACAGTGCCTAAGGAGAGTTTTTGCCCGCATCCCAGGGTGCACCGGCCCGAAAAACTGGTCTTCCCCCCGGACGTATCCGAGAGGGAACTCCAGTCCACGGGCGCACGTGGAGGTTTCCTGCCTTAGCACCCCTTAGTAGCACCCTACACATTATTTATTTTACAACCCATCTGCTTATAGGTAGTCTACACGACTGATTGTACGAAAGGGTTAAAAGAAGAAACTTTGTGAACAAGGTGTAAATTTTGTATTTTTAATTAATTATTGTTAACCATTTATTCAACACTTGTATATAAAAAGTATAACTGCAAAACGAACCTTATATCAGCGACAATTGTCGTTTTGCAATTCACACTTTTTTAGACAAGTGTTCAACAACTGTTCAACTTTTTTGTTGTAATGTATTTTTTTATTCTTAAATTGGCTATAAAATCCAATGTTTCGTGGGTTTAAACCTAGCAGATTAAAGTTTATCTGCTACGATTCAATTTTACACTTCAAAACCTAGTCATGTACGTAAAAAGTAATTCTTCTGGCCAAAAAAAAAAGTTTCCGAGAAATATAATACCTACTCATTTAACTTCCCATCACACAGCATAGGTTGTTATGTGACGAGGCTTGTTCACGCTGCATCAGGGTTTTACCATACAATCTGTCCTGATCTCATTAGTAAAGACACAAGTATTTCCTCGCATTCATTAAAATGCTGGAAAATGTCTATAATTACTGTTGAGATTTATTTTATCTCTCATCTTATAATCTAGTGGATTTACATATTACATGGGGCCCTAATGGCGCTAATAAAGATAAGCTGACAAAAGGTAATCCACTCAAGTCTGCATGTCTTGTGACTAAATAATTACCCCATTATGATCTCTATAACTATAAACACGAGCAAAGAGTGTATAATTTTGTTTTTAAGTACACAAGGGGGACAGGGCAGCGTTTGGGAAGCTACGTGATATCTTCTCATCGAGAATCCCACAGTGTCTCAAGACAAGGGTGTTTAACCAGTGTGTGTTTCCAGTGATGACATATGGCTCTGAAACGTGGTCTCTGACTGCTGGCCTTTTAGAGAGACTAAGAGTCACTCAACGAGCGATGGAAAGAGCTATGCTCGGAGTTTCTTTGCGGGATAAAATCCGGAACATGGTTATTCGGCGAAGAACCAGAATCACCGACATAGCTCGTAAAATTTGCAAGTTGAAGTGGCAATGGGCAGGCCACATCGCTCGTAGATCTGACAACCGATGGGGAAGAAAAGTTCTCGAGTGGCGACCACGGACCGGAAGACGCAGCGTAGGTAGGCGACCACTAGGTGGACCGACGACATCGTGAGGGTCGCGGGCAACCGATGGATGCAAGTGGCGAATTGTCATTCGACGTGGCGGTCTAAGGGGGAGGCCTATGTTCAGCAGTGGACTTCTTCCGGCTGATGATGATGATGGTGAAGGGGAACATTAAAAACAAATTAAAATAAGGGACTTTCAGAACTGATATTACCTAATAAGTCCTCCAAATTCTTACTACTCACCATCGCTGAAAATATCAAATGGTTAAAACTTTGGATTCTTTAAGTTTGAATAGACCTATGGATATCCATTATGCATGCTCTCTCACTACCAGCGTTAGATCACAATGCGTTCAGCCTTAACAGAGATCGTTTGGATCGCAGGAACGGATCGCACGCTGTGGATAAAGGCCTTCAAGGGATCCGTCGTTACTCGCTACAGGTTATCTTCACACTGTTTTTACAGTACCGTTTTGACAGATCCGTCGCTACGGGAGGATGTATATTTTGTCGGATGCGTATATGTTAATGGATCCGTATTACTGTCATGTGTAAACACGCTCATACAACAACAAACGTCATCGCCAAATAAAAACCTATTCGATAAAGCGGCTTAAGCGACTTTGTACTTTAAAGTATTTTGACACAGAAATGTTTTTACAAAAAATCTCCGTTAGAAATTCCTTCTCGTATAAAATGTAAACTTATTTTCCTCTTTCCTCGTGGTCAAAGTCAATCGGGATAGATGTCCTGAGCAGCTTGCGAGGACCGTGCATTGGAGTGGAAGGGCCCTTAGAGAGAGGTCGCGTTACCTTACCTTGTACTGTGTTCAAGGCACTTAAACTTATGTTTTATAATATATTTTTACACTGTTTCTGGTTATAGAGACAGTCAGTAGGTAGTATAGACATGTTGACACAATACATCATCATCAGTAAATTTCAAAACTTAGTCCGTCAGTAGGAGTTTGAAAAATAATGGATACGTATTTTTTATTTTGTTGAATTACTTAATGCATATTTACTAAGATATAATGCATCAAATTCGAGAGTGGAAGCTCGTGACGTGACGTCAAAAGCAAATAAAAACTGTGCTTGCTTGTGACGTATTGGCAATTTTTTTTTTAAAGTGTCGTATCTTCGTCAATTTTAATTTACGTGACAAAAGAAAAAAATACGTATCAAATATTTTTTAGAATCTAACTGGCGGATTTAATAGATTTTTTCATTCAAGTACCTCCGTTGAAAACTTTGTTAAGCATCTTAAATACGTAACATCCATAATTAGTTAAACATTGTAAAAAGGAACGGCAAAGCCTGAGACAGAAACGAATAAATAATAAGGGTTTCGTAAAAAATAAACATTTTCATGGCTATGAAACCCTTTTATTTATTTTGTCTATGCTTTAAGCGGACATAGAATAAAGGTAGGGACAAACTGAACCCACGTGCTGCCGTCCATTATCTAAAAGGCCGTTAAGCCACAGTTTGTCGTTTTTCACTTTTTAATGCAGTCTTATACAACTTTTGATGCTCTATCTTTTGGTCTAAGACTCATTTTTCTATGATTAATAGTTTTAGAGATACAGAACATCGCTGAGCAGTTAAACCACATAAATTTCGTTACTTCCTTAATTAAAAAGCGGCTAAGCCACAATACTTCTCGGGGTGCTAAGACAGGAAACCTCCACGTGCGCCCGTGGACTGGAGTTCCCTCTCGGATACGTCCGGGGGGAAGACCAGTTTTTCGGGACGGTGCGCCCTGGGATGCGGGCAAAAACTCTTCTTAGGCACTGTGTGCCTAAGGGGTTTCTTTGCCCGTATGCAAATAGCCTGTCGGGTGGACGCTCCAACGCGTGTCCCTCTGAACAGCAGAGGGCACAGCGGCGGAGCGGGCTTGCGGACGGTGAGTAATGGGTATGCTCGCCGTCCGACCAAGGACCAAGCCCGGGTCGGTGGCGCGTCGTGTTTCACGCGTCACCGACGGGGCCCCTTATGGGGCCAAATGCCTGCCGGGGTCGCGGATTTTTCTTAATCCAGGATACCGTGGCCCCGGAACGTAAAGGGCATCCGACGGAACACGGGTGGATTTTAGTCAGTAAGAGTCTGACAGTCCCTCCCGCCCCACCCAGGGTGGGAGGACTCATTTGATGATTTTGCCACCCTAAAAAAAAAAAAAAAAAAAAAAAAAAAAAAAAAAAAAAAAAAAAAAAGCCACAATACTTCTCTAGAAAGACGTTAACATACTTTAACGCCAAAAATAAAAGTACTTTATCTAGTCATGCTTAACTAAAAAGCAGCTAAGAGTCTTAAACATCCTTCATCGTACCTTAAATATAAAGAAAAACTACACTAGAAAGCAGTTATACGCCAATAGCGGCTTTTAAGTTATGTATCGAAATTAGTATTAGCTAAATATCAATCGCTAGAGAGCAGCTAAACGACGATACTAGACTAAATAGCAGTTAAACGCTTGTGATTTGCGTTTGCGTTTGACTAGCTCAGGCTATAATTTCTTCCTTTTTAACAGACTTCAAGAAGGAGGAGGTTCTCAATTTCGATGTTCACATTTCTTTTTTAAGTTTGTTCGCGCATAACTCCGTCGCTTACCTATTTGAATTTTTTTTTTGTTGGAAAAAACGAAAATCAACAAAACTCTAAAAATTTATCAAAATTGTCTACACCGATTACTCCGAGGTTTCTGGTCCGATTTGTGTGATTTTTTGATCGAGGCGGTACACCTGCCATTTGGTCCTATAAAAAATAATGAGTTTGGTTCACTAGTTTTTATTTTATGATGCGATGTCATTACCGGTGCTACGGATTAGGTACAACATCCATCTCGCACATGGAAGAAAATTATGTATTTGACAAGAATTTGTGTTGAATATTTAAACTAAAAAGGATCTTTTAGAATTAATTTTGGTTGATTTTGAAGACTAGTACATTTTTTAATTTTTTGAGAAAGATTTTAATTTTATCCTTTTTAGTTTTCACCTCGAGTGCTCGTAGCGGAATAACCAACTACAAATAACCAATTTTGTTTATTGTGTGAGTCAACTTATTACGAAATCACAGTGAAGAGAATAACCTAAATGTTACGCTAACTGTTAGTGAATTCGAATAGTAATCAGGCAGTTACTCGTAGGTACTTTTTTTTTCAATAACAGTTGAATGCGTGGCCAGTTAATCGCCTTTCTCGAAACGGTTAAGGAAAACATCGTAAGCAAACAGGCACATTCAGGAACTTTAAAGATATGTGAGTAACATCTGCCAATCTTCACTGGAACCGCCTGGTGGATTAAATCCCACTCCCTCTCATAGAGTAGACACTTGAGTCCTATACTTATGTTAATGGCTGTAGAGTGACTTGAGTGGCTGTAGGGTGGCTTCCTAAGACATACACAACTAGAGAAATATGAGTAGACGCGCACCTTTGTCACTCCTTCCTGAGATTATCTCAAATACAGATGATTATAGAACAGGATATTTCCCTTTATGTTTATTATTTATTTTTCACGTTTTTCTTTACTTCTTTTTTTTTCTATAATATAACAGTACTGTTGCAGGAGGTGCTAATTGAAACTCAATGAGTTAATGGCATAATTTTATAAAATTACCTACACAATTTAATTAGTCGTACTGATTGATTACTTATTCTTTTTTAATAAATAAAGGTCTGATTTTCATAAATAATTTTTAACATCTCAACTTTTTACCTGTAAGTGCTTACTTAAAAGACAGTTAATTGCGAGTGAGATGTTTTTAACTGCCTTTTAGTTAAGCAATAGGAGAACTAGTATAAAAATATGTTTTACAATACCGAGCTTAATGGCGTCTAAAGTCCCATAACTGCTTTCTAGGTTAGCAAAGTTAGTCTTCCAAGCGTTAGTTACTAGGCTATAAGTGAGTTAAAATCCTTTAACTGCTTTATAACTAAGTATATTTTGATAACTTTTACTAAAAGTACAAGACGTGGCGGCAACAATAAATTGCTTTGCTATAAAGCAGTTAAGGTGTGGTTAGCGGCCTTATAGTGCAGTATATTACGTAAAAATGAAAAAAAATGCATAGCTAAAAGTTAGAAAATTAATTTAAATAAAATGTAATAAATATAAATGAATGAAATGTATCACATATTGTGCACAAAGACTATGCCTACATATATAAATTGCAACCTTGTTCCTAGGTAGCATACTTTTGAAGAGACATCAATTCCCACTTATTTTTGCATTTTCTCGAAAAATACTTTTTGGGCTTAACGGCTTTTTAGATAATGGACGGCAGCGTGTACGCAACGTAAGTATGCAACGCACACTTTATCATACGCAATTTGCGTATGATAAGTGTGTTTCTAGGCATACAAATTCAACCGTTTAGATTTAATAACGCGTTGCATACGTTGCATACGTGGGTTCAGTTTGTCCCTACCTTAAACACTTTGTGAAAATATTCATGTTGTTACGTATGGTATTACGGTTCAAATATTGCAGCCCTTTGAAAGAAGCAGGGACGGACAGTAGCTGAGTTTAAATAATGGTGTCCCATTGACCCTTGTTGAAACCAAGTACCTAATTATTTGAATAAGGTTTTACTTAAAAACACGTTAAAACAAGACCGTTTTCGAGAATCTTCATACTATGAGACATAGTAATTTCCATGTAATAATTTTATCCTCGAAGCATTTTAATCTTAAAGTGCCTATACATATAGAATATACTTTTTATTTCAAGATGAACATAAGTTACTTAGTACGAAAACCATCGACATTTAGAGCGAAATCATACCAAGCTTTAGTTAACAATTCAGTAACAATTCCCAAGTTGGTCAGTTCATTTGGAATTCCGTATGCAGTGACTATTTCTGAACGGATAACAGAGATGAAGTCAATTCCCTAGGGTTTCTGGCCACTTTAAATTAAATATTAAGGGGCTCAGAATGTTTACATAGTATACAGTCAGTGATGTCGACTTAAGCTGGAAATTACCCGTGTTAAAAAAAGTTAAACATCTGTTGAACACTTGTCTAAAATAACTGTCAACGTCAAAACAACATTTCATGTTGATATAAGGGTCGTTTTGCAGTGAAAATTTTTTTAGACAAGTATTTTAGCGAGTGGTGCCACTTTTGGAAAATATCATTGCTGATGACCAATATCCAGAAAGAAAACAGGGGAGAGCGTATGTATGGAGAAACGGTTACTCGCATTTCGGGGAATCTTAACAGAGTGCCGTTTTCCCCTTTAGGTACGGAACCCTAAAAAATATTTGGTAAATGTTCATGTTTTCACATACACACTTGGTTTGAAAAATTCGTCGTGCTTAGAAGAACTCCTTATTTGATAAAGTCCGCACAATTCATTTTAAACGTAATAATTACTTATGGCCATCTTCTGCCTAGCATTTTCCCAACAATGTTAGAATCGTTTACCAGTCTAGACGGATGTATTTGAATAACTATTTACATTGTACGAACTGTGAGTACGATGTTCCATTAGTAAAAATGATGACTGAGTTAGTTGTCAGTGAAATAAATGAGTTTAAAAGTTAGAATAATTATAGTATTATTTTAGAACATATTTATTATTTTAGAATTGGTGCCCTGAAACTGCGATACAGGATGGGGCAGACCACACAGAAGAAAATGGCGTACAAATTGCGGATGTGTTTCCTTGAGAATTTGGAAAGTAGCTTTGCCAAACAGTGGGACATTACAAGTGACTAAAAAAATAATGTTCCTACCATTGTAACGCGAAAAAAACCTTACCAGTAAAATATCTGTTGAACATTATTTTGTCTAAAAATTTGTCAACTGCATAACGGCATCTGTCGTTGATTTGAAGGTTATTTTGCAGTTACACTTTTTTTGACAAGTGTTTATCATAAGATTAGTTAATGGTATGAACTAAAACTTGATGACAACGTGATTAAACAGTTTCCTCGACTCTGGTGTGGTGTCAGAACTTATGAATTCAGAACTAATAGGGAGTGGGGCTCACTCAAAAATTTCTAGTACGGGCTCGTATTTTCGTTGATGGACTAAGTGAGTAGACCCCCGGATTTGGATCTAAAAGATACTGTTTTTCATTTATTATTTTCATCACGTAACCAGTCATTTTATAGCCTATAATTGGCACAGTGAAAGTATTATTGGCATTTGATATGGAGCACTGATTGGCCTCTGATGCAAGATGTTATTACATCGCGTACAATATTTGATACTGTATTCTAGAATTAGATTGTATGTAATGATATCAATGCCAATTATATGTCAAACATAATTTTCTGTCTGTTCGACTAAGGTTTTAGAATAAATTAGTATAGAGCAAGGCAGGTTCATGTAATATTTTTACTACCTATGAGAAATAACTTTCTTAAACACGGATTTTCTACAGGTCTTCAATTCTACGTTTCTTATTCATTTCTCCTTATGCGGGTCTGCTGGAAGCTATTCATTAATTTTAGAAATAATAATTAAATTGAAATAATAATAAATTGTGTGTAGTACATAGGTAAATACAATGGGTAATTTATTTCATCACCACTGCTCTCAAAACGGTGAAGGAAAACATCGTGAGGAAACCAGCATGTCCTAGAACCATCAAATTCGAAGACATGTGACATCTACCAACCGGCACTGGGCCTGCGTGGTAGGTTATGGCCTACTCTCTCTCCCAGAGAGGAGACCTGTATCCCAACAGTGGGAACATTGAAGGCTGATGATGATGACATAAATATAAAAAATATTGAATAGAGGCAGATCCCATTTTTTTCTTGAACTTAATAATTAACGACATCGTTACACACTTCTGAATTACTGAACAAACTTCAGAGGCTTAACCTAAGAGAGTTTCAAGTTGTCTCATTAAAGGTACATTAAATTTTAACAATAAAGTCAGAAAGTACCTTCTGAACAAGCCTCAACATGGCCCTTGGGCTGAAACTTTCCGTAGAACAAGGTACTTAGGTATGGTCTTACTACGCTGCAGGGCATTTCATACAAACTTTCAAATCATTATTTTTGGTGAGACTACACTGATTTTAATTGAAATTCTACGTGTAAGCAATATACCTACGAAGGTCTAAAAAGTTTTCAATGCAAAATTATAAAAAAAAACTTACAAATAATTTAGCCCGATTTCAAATTTTCCATTGAAACAGAGATTTCCAAATATCTTTTTTGTATTTAAATAAAAATTCGTAAATATTCTCTGATAACTTCTTACGCATATGAAGTTTCATTAAAATCTGTTCAGTCGTTTTGAAAAAGAAGGACAAAAATGTTTTTATGAAATTCCGTTTGTGTAGAATTTATGATAGTTAACAATGTAGAGGTGGAAGTTCTAAAAACAGATTTAACAGAACATTTTCAAAGAACTATTATAAGTAGATATTTTGTGAATTGTCTCCGATTACTTTTCAGACTTGTAGTATATAAAACAGGTCTCAAAAGTTATACCTACGTAGTTTCCTTATACGTAGATAGTATCATTAAAATTGTTTCAAAGTTTGTATGAAATGTCATCCTGCGTTCACGATCATAACAGTGTAGAATTTATGACAGTTAAGTTATTAACCCTGGCCTTGCCATGCACAGATTCCATGTACCATTGTTAGATATGAGTGCTATAAATGGCATTATAGTTCGCACATAAAATAAAATGCACATAAAATAGACAATCTTAGTCAAGATCTACTAAGAGTAATTTGTGGTAGTCACTTGTACTTATTATTTATACATAAAATAGATAGAGTTTTAAAATATTGAATTTGTTTTCAGAAAAACTTACCTTTGCATTTATTCTTCACGTAGTTTTAATACTATCCTCGTAGTTCACTCACAAAACAATAAAATTAACTTTTTATACCAGTTTCATACATTCAAACACTTATCAATAAATTGTGAACAATTGTGGCACTCCAATTCAAAATACTTCGTCACTAATACTTTAGTTTTTCACTAAAAAAAACTTCGAGAAAAGTTTTCAAGAGTTATTCCATAAACCGAATTTCCATTGCTTTCTGTGTAATCACAAATTCATCAACTCTTTACAATTGCGGCCCAACAAATGGGCACAGTTTAAACGGGTCCATATTTGTAAACATAAACAGTGTGCGTGTTTATAAAGTAGACGCACGCCAGTGTACAACAAAACATTTGGCCAAGAGTGTAGCGTGGTCGGCCAGTGACGGTAAACGACTGCCGCGCGTTATGTCTTTTGCGGTCCAGTAACTAAGCAAGTTCACTTGCTCTAACTTATGGTGAAGAAAGTTATATAATGTTAGTAAATAGTAAATGTTTATGCAATGCTTACCGTTACTGTATGTGGAGTAAATAGAGCTTGAAGTTTCTAAATGTGAAGCAAAGTTGAAAACATTTATTTTAAGTGTTCAAAAACTGAAACCCTACCAGAATAAATGACAATTTTGTGTTAGAGCAATATTTAATTATACGTAATATTTTAAATAAGTAAAATAATTAAGTTGTCATCGCAACCATTTTTTTCAATTATTAAGCCTCCTGCAAAGGATTTATCAAAGGATTCCACCAAAAGTCTTGCATTTACACTATAATGGACAAAAAGTTGACCAAGTGCTAGTAGCAAAATTCCTTGGAATTATGATTGATAGCCAATTAACTTGGAAGCCACAAGCTGAAGAAGTATGCAAAAAGCTTAGTTCAGCTGCGTATGTACTCTTTAACTTGTCAAAAAAAGTAGGTATGGCCACAAGGTTAATTGCATACCACGGATTAGTTGCGTCGATTTTGAGATTCGGCATAATATTTTGGGGAAATTGTAGCCTGAGGGAACAGGTGTTCAAGGCCCAAAAACGCTGTATAAGGGCTATGAGCAATTTAATTGTAACCGATAGCTGCGTACCTGTATTTAAGTCCCTGAAACTACTAACATTCCCATCACTTTATATTTTCGAGGTGGCTGTTTTTGTCAAAACAAATAAGCATCTTTTTAATAAACCATCTGAAAACAGAAACCGGCCAATAAGGAGACAGTATAAAAATTTACTGATTGTCAGCGGTTCCGATACCGCGTTATTGAAGAAAAGCATTATATGTATGGGTCCGATCATATTTAACAAAATACCCGATGTGATAAAAAATGAGACATTACCAATTTTCAAGAAAAAATTGACAGATTTATTGATTAAAAAGTGTTATTACTCAATTGGCGAATTTTTGACCGATAAAATCTGAAGATATGACATCTCTGTATTCCTGACTTGTATCAAATCATTTATATTTTAACTATATTGACTTCGAATTAGACAAATTTATAATCCTATTTTATTAATTTTGACATTATGCATTATATTGCTTACATTTAGTGAATTTCATCTTGACATGGTAAACTTGTATTGATTGGATTTATTTAATGTTACTGATATCTATCTGGGACCGCGGTGTCACTTTATTGCGGTCCCAGTCGCCGGAAGCCTCATCTATTTATTGAGCCAGTCTTTTCTACTATAGTTTGAAAACTGTTTGCATGCCTTAATTAAGGTAGTATATGGATAACCTTAAACTTTTAACATCTGAAACCTGTACCTACTTTCTGTGCAAATAAAGAAATATTCTATTCTATTCTATTCTGCAGACACACGCGATTAATCGCGCGGGGCGACATGTCGCAGTCCATTCGCAGTATTTTTAGAGTGGAAATTAGCTTGGCTCGTTGTCGCAGCGCGATTAATCGCGTGTGTCTGCAGGAGGCTTTAAAAGAAGGAGGTTCTTAATTCGACATGTATATTTTTTTTCTAGAGGAAATAAAATAATTAACTTCTCGTATCACCTACTCATAACCTTCATGAAATAGTTATACCCCATTTTGTTTGAATGTCACTTGCGATGAGTTGCTTACACCTACTGCCTGATGCTCGCTTTATGGAAATGAAGAAGTTATTTATAAACTAGAAAAAACTGCATGAGAATCATTACTTACTTATTTGAAAAGTATTTTTAGTTATTGGTCAATTAAAGTTGTATCTTTAATTGACCAATAACTAAAAATACTATTCATGTTGTTTATAATCAAATAGGTAGGTTTTCCTATTTTGATCACGAATATTACATTATACTTTTATTTAGCCTGTATTACCCCACTCCTGGGAAAAGTCTTCCTCCATTCTTTCCTCTTCTCTTGATGGTGTAATTCTTCTCATCAGCTCATTAAGAAGCCATCTAAGTCGTCCTGTCATCTCCTCAAATTAACTATGTGATGTAGAGAAGAATTCTATATTGCAATACTTAAAGCAATACAGTTTTGAAAAACACAATTGATCACAACTGTTGAACACAGACCTTTATTGTGATGCATCAAGGTCACCCTTATTTTTTCACAATGAATGACTGTTAATACTCATAACAATAAAGGACTCTGTTAATAATCATGACAATAATGGCAGTTATATTGTTGCGCTTATCACAACAATAACGTAATCAATGCAGTGATGGATTGATTTTGTGAAAGATGGCATGCTTTGAAAGGATGTGACTACGAGTGATGACGAATGATAGAAAAGTTCCATACTGAAGAAGGAGATATGTTGTGCCTACTTATGATAAGTGCACGTACACTGAACCGCTCGAGTAGTCGAACTGCTTTAGGTGGTTCACCAGTCGCCAGGCATACCCCACTGCTCGATTATTCCGTGTATGTTGATCACTGTTTAACTACAAGAGCAGTGTGGGTATGGGCGGCTTTAGAGTTTTTCCATATGATGATCTATATTTTACTTGACGACATCTCTTGTAGGCTGACAATTTGTTATGAATGCATTGTACTCATGTTTGGGCAAATAAATGATTATCTTATCTTCCTATTAGTTCATCCACATATTGGTACCTAAGTTTAAGTCGCATGTCACATGGCATAGGAAACGACACTTTTGCTATCAACCGGGCACAAATCCCGACTCTGGCTGTTACTGAAATAATTCTGATGGAAAACCTCAATAATATTCGGCACTAACTACCCGGGAATCGAACACAAATGTCCTCATGTTCAACAGTCGAGCATATTGTGACAACGAGGCAGATTCAAAAACAATGTTAAAAACATTATTGTAATTTTCTTGTATTTACACACATTATGATCTACTTACTTACACATAGGAAAATAGCAATCATCATCATCAGTATAGCAGTCGACTGCTGGACACAGGCCTCTCCAATCGCACGCCATTTCAGTTGATCACCAGATACTCTCATCCAGCCACCTTGCGAAGATCGTCGCTCAATGGTTACAATTGGTAATCAAATTACAAAAATATGCACACAAAAATTAAAAGGCGCAAAGAGTTACAAAGCATCAAAAATTCGTCCACATTGCTGTCGACGGTAAGTGCCTAGAACACTGGCAGCATTAATGGTAATTAGACAAGTTACTCCCCTTGACGGCGATACTGAACGCAGCACGAGCATAGTAGAATATTCATAGTATGCTAACGAATGTGGAACAGTTACTTTACACGATATGAAGTACCATTTAAGGTGATCTTAGTTAAAATATCAATGGGGAAAAAGTTACTGTGACCTGATTTTTTGGGTATTTATTTACGGCGGTTTTCCGTGGTTTTGCTCGCCTCTCCTACGAATTTAATCAAAATGGTTCACTCATTTTTGCGTCAAAACAGAATATACAATACAAACATTTTACACTTTTTTTTTTATCGTGGTAAAATCATCAAATGAGTCCTCCCACCCCGGGCAGGGCGGGAGGGACTGTCAGACTTGTACTGACTAAAATCCACGGTGTCCTTCAATAGCCCTTTATGTCCCGGGGTCACGGTAATGGGATAAGTCCCGCGAACCCGGCAGGCTTTGGCCCTCTAGAGAGGGGGCCCCGTCATTATGCTGACGCTCTTATGTTTAGTAAAAATGTAATTCATAAATAGTTTATTGTTTATATTTTTTATTTTGTGTGTAAAAATATTTAAAGATGTAACAAATAAATAAATAAAGAAGAGTTTATTGAAATATTTGATCAACAAATGGATTTTTATTGGACAATCCCGACGGCAATCGATCTTCCGCCACGTTGATCTCAACGTGGCGGAAGCTGCGGGCAGACACAGTGTTACCAACTCTCGGAAATATTTATTAATAAAATAAATTAGACTAGTCAGAAGATCCCTAAAAAACCTTTTTTGTTTAACCCCTAAATCTGGGGGGAAAACCCCGTTGGTAACACTGCATAGACAAGCTAATAGAAATATAAAGATGTCGGCAACATCTATAAGAACAGAAGAGGTAATGGAAAAATTATTCTCTCACATCTGACAAAGCTAGTAAATTAATTTAGAATGTTCAATTCAAACACTGAAATCACGAAAATGTATTCAAGCTAATTTGTTAGTACAATAGAAATGAATTTTCATTTCGATGTTCACTAACCAAATTAGTATAGCATATTTCTCTTTGGTACAATGTTATTGTTTTTCATGCCTTGTATAGAATAGATGGGCTACATTGCTATGCTCATTATCTTTAAAACATAGCTAAAGAACATTATTTTAATGAAACAACTATAATGTGGAAGGTTCACTATTATATTTTTTTATTGCATTATAAGGTTTTACATACAAAACCATTGAGTAATTTCAGGAGCTCGTGGCTAAATAAAATAATATCGTTCGATCTGCAAGCAAAAGCCACGCTTGGCTAGGTCAATGAATAGATGGGATCAGTAATTAAATACCGATCTACTTTCATGCCTCGTAAGCACTTTATGCTGTTGGTCCCCACTGTAATTTGTAGGTCTTTGACAGACGTAACAGGTAGAGCAGTGGTGGCCCAGTGGTGTCGGCCTTTATTTTATTTCATCAACACTCGCGCTCTTAAAACAGTGAAAAAATCGTGAGGAAACCGGTATGTCCTAGAACCAAAAAATCGAAGACATGTGACATCTACCAACCCGCACAAGGCCCGCGTGGTGAATTATGGCTCACTCGCTCTCATAGACCTACAATTATAAATGCCTGTGGCAACAATTATAAATGCTGATGATGATGATGACAGATAGACTAGTTTTATTAAGGGGATAATATTACCCAAAACCAATTAGGTTTGGAGGGCAGATAGGCAGTCACTCCATGTAAAATACTGATAATTCAGTAGCATCTGGTTAAACTGGAGGCCGACCCCAATATAGTTAAAAGCTAAACAGGTGCAGCCTTATTACTACAAAAACATCTGTTGAACACTTGTCCAAAAAAGGGTGACTGCAAAACGGACCTTATTTCAACGACATAATCTGACATTTTTTTAGACAAGTGTTCAACAGACGTTTAAAAGTTTTTGTGGTACGACGGGTGATGTTTTACCACAAGAAAGATAAACATCTGTAAAACACTTGTCTAAAAAAATCTGTCAACGACAAAACGACTTTTCATGTTGACATACCTATGGTTCGTTTTGCGGTTACACTTCTTTTAGATCTTTTTGTGGTAAGGCAGGTGTTGTTTAAATGCGGAACTTTTCTAGTGATTTTCCTACCTTACAAAAAATAAATTGATTTCTCGGGAACCTGTTGATTTGTTCAACGACTGCACAATTTCCTTATTCATCTCCCGTCTGATCTTGTTACCGTTGTGGCCAACATTTTTTTTATGAGCACCTGGGGACCCGCCCCGTCTTCGCTGCACGGCAGTTTTATAATGCCTTCATATTTTTTGTTATATCACAAAGCGATTAGGCAGTGTGTTCGATGAAAGCTCCTAGGGAAGGTTTTTTCTGACCTTTTAAACAATATAGCCATAATTTCAACCAAAAAATCTCAATATTTTTAAAAATCACCAGCTGTCAATATTCCTCATGAATCACTTTGTTTATCGATGAAAATCATAAATCAAAGATCAAAACCCGTTCAGCAGTTTTTAAATTTCTCGCGAACAGACAGACATACGGACGACTTTGTTTAATAGTATTATTTACTAGTGATGTTTTATTTTTCAAGCTTTTCAATCATTGACAACGCGATAAAGAAGCGGAGAAGGAAAATTTTTGATCAAAATATTATTTTTCATAGGAAACATTTTGTAATTTTGACGCTAATTGCGATAAATTATAACAAAATAATATAAGAAGTATTTTAATAGATACTTCGTTAAAAGTATTTTTACCGAAATCACAGAATACCTAATAGTACTCCGAAATACAAAAGATTCTTGGTATATTTTTTTACAAATCAAGTCTACAGGCATTTTGGTAGGTAGGTAGGTACATTTTTTAACTTTGTTATTTCTTATTACTTCAGTTTATCATATTCATTTTAGTTGTTAGTAATGATTTTTTGTTTATAATTGTGAAGAGGCCTGATATTAATTAAATAATAATTAATAATTTAAGAGAAAGAAAATAATTACAGTTAATTAGGTAGGTACTTAATGTTTGATTCACCAGATATCATCATTAGCCTATAAATGTTCCCACTGCTGGGACACAGGCCTCCTCTCTGAGAGAGGGAGCAGGCCGTAATCTACCACGCGGGCCCAGTGCGGATTGGTAGATATTACAATGTCTTCGAATTTTTGGTTCTAGGACATGCCGGTTTCCTCACGATGTTTTCATTCACCGTTTTGAGAGCAGTGGTGATGAAATAAATTACACAAAGTAATGCGCCTGACGGGGTTCGAACCCACTACCTACTACTCGTAAGTCGATGCCGATACCACTGGGCCACCACTGCACCAGATACCTATAATTGTTAGGAATATTGAGTTGCTAACGCTTTTATTGAGCTTCTGGTCCTGGATTCAATAAGTCATCAGATTAATCAGTAATTATCATAAAAGCGACCACGATAGATACTCTGGATGTGTGCTCAGTGTCAGCTCTACAATGAGAGCTTAGATCTTTCAAACTATACGCAACGTATTTTAATGTGGTTTTCATCAATAGACACTTAGACAGTAATTCACGAAGCTTGTGGACACACTTGAAGCTTGCTAATATGCGTGTATTATACATAATACACGCATATTAGCACACATGCAAAGCCGTTACGAGGCGCTAGTGTTTAATACGAGAATGCTATGTGAAAATTATCAAGCTATCATTTGCTGAGCCGAAAATAATAAATGAAATACACTGAAAAATTACCCAGACGATTATTCAAGATCTTCACAGTCCATATATCAAGTTTTTATTATTTACTCATATAAATAGAGTACCTACCTACCACAGATATGGGATAGACCTAGATAGCGCAAACGCTTCGGGTCCCCTATTCACCCGGGTGGTGTCACTAATCAGACGTCAGTAAAAAAAAAACAATGGTTAATCACGCTGTTAAAAATTGATTTTGTTTTTCTTGTCACTAAATTGTGCTTATTCGCAACGATGCTCTGATCGACTAAAAGCTCCATCCAGAAGCCTTGAACATTGACGTGGAGCTGCCAGCCTTTTTATCGGTTACATTTCATTACCTGGCCCTCATCATCGGACTAAAAGACACCATGTAACTGGCAACGCGCCATCACTCCCATGGTGGACATCTCTCTGGTAGGTACAAAGCGTTTTGTTAATACTTTTATACAACGTGTTTTTTTTTATTTCCCATAACTCTAGGGTATGAATGAGGGCATATAATAGAATCAGTTGGCATAAGAATTATTTTTCAATCATGTATTTTTTTTTGTTTTCATTTTTCATACAAAATAATTCGGCAGAGTCACAATATTTAATGTAAAACACCCTTATGTGAAATATGACAACGTCGCATTTTCTTAGCTTTAATATGAATGATTAGTTTGAAGAAAAATGAATTAACTCGAATTTATCAATGAAAGTTAGAGTAAGATGCGCACATCGAGAGTCCGTTGTCCTGAAGCAGGAACCTACTCAATAGTTCTATCTTATTTACGCAAAGCGACAAGCACCAATGAGAGAGTGAAATATCCGAATCATAGCAGCTACACCTCGCCGACTTGCCTAAACATAAACACACAACATTGTTGCAAACTACTTGTAATCGGACGCCGCACGCTAGGGTATCCCCTTGTAAGCCACTGGGAAGTTTTCTTCCCACAACCTGTCATTAGTGTCAAATTTCGGAAAAGCCAACGGGAAGTTTTCTTCCCAGTGACAGTTAAGAACTGTCACTTTGACAAGACAGACATTTGACAGGTCTGATATTATTGGATGTTTAGGCTTACCAGTGGCTAGGTTCTGTTGTCATCTTTGTAATGTTATCGATGTCGATTAAATCCAGAATTTATTTTTGCTTATTAACAGACTCCGATTGATTTAACGGACATAAGTATTAAACGAAGATTACGTATTTTCTAATCCAGTAGAATAGCGATTAATACAAAGTTCGCTCAAGTAATAACAACCTTAACCTAGTTAAAAAAAAAAAACTTTAGGTTTAAGTTTAAGTTACCCTTTGTAAGTACTAAAACGTAATCAATAAAGATTTACCTGTTTTAATGTGATTTCAATTTTGCTTAGTATTTTTTCTTCAAACCAGCTGAGATTTCATCGATATCGAGTAGGTGCTTTCTCTTCACTAGTTTATCTTACAAAGATGTGAAGATCGGCAACGTCGTAAAAGTAATGACTCGTCATACTGGTGACAATTTATGATGTAATTTAATTATGATTGATGATATCTTCAAAACTATGCATTTTTGGACCACATAATGTAGGAGTTTATGTATTATTTTTACGTCTAGAATATAACCCTAAAGTTATGGGAAATCAAAAAAAACACCCTGTATAATGTGCGCACAGCTAAGGAATGGAATTCCCTGCGGGGGTCTATGTTTCCTGATAGCTACAACTTTGGAGTCTTCAAGTCAAGAGTGAATAGATTAGTCCTGGGCAAGCGTACTTCACGGTCGACCATAACTTCGCTTACGATAAGGTGAGAACCTATCGCTGAAAACAAAAAACTGTGGTGAGCCTTGAATGTGAGGATTTCAGCCAGTGGGTGAGCGTGAAAGTGGTGGCTTACGATTTTTGTACAGACGCAGCTCATTAACCTACCCCAATCTGTCAAATTTTACCAATCGAACATTAATCTTCCTATACAGTGATAAGGTTGAAAATCCATTAAAGAAATTTGACAGATTGAGGTAGTTTGATGTGCTTGCGTCTGTACGTAAGCTTGGCAAGCGAAGTAGTTGCACTTGCCATATCTAGGTTTATCTAAATCTGTGGTCGCTACCGTGCGGTAAGAGATGAATAGGGTCGATGTAAAGTTAATTTAATTCCCTGACCTCACATCAGGTAGAACCAATTTGTTTTGGCCCCATTTGTATCTTTTGCGCTTAATCGTAGACAGCAGTCTATTTATTCTGTTTCAGATCTTACGTGTAGGTAATTTAAATTCGGTTACTTTTGTAACGAAGAATTCTGTCACTAAACGTATCCTAATTATTTATTTGAAAAAAATGTATACTAAACTAATTATCTCAACCATTTATAACAAGGGGTTAGCAAATTGCCATAATACCTACTTTAATCTAACAATAATGCAAGTATAATAAGTCATCTAATTTTATGTGAACCATGGAATAAAGGTAATAAGGTAGCATAGTCTGTTAGTTAAATAAGCAAAAAATTGCTCGAAATAGTTATTTATGATACTAGTGCGGTAAGTTGGTTTTTACAAACGAGTAGACGAATGTAAGCCCGAGATGAAGTCGAGGGCTTACCATAGTCACGAGTTTGTAAATACCAATTTCCGCACGTGTGTCATACAATGTTTTTCAACACATTTGCGAGAAAACAGTACAATATGTAATTAAACAAACTTTATTTAGAAGTTTCTAATATGAAAATGGCGCGAATTTGCAAATGGCGCCACATGCACGTGGTGATAAATAGAACTACATCTTTCGTCTCATTTACTCTTTAGTATTAAAATGAGACAACGTATTGAGCAAAAGCGCTTCCAAGGAGGTTCGATCAGTCAAGTTGTTTATTCTCATAATGTGAAACTCTGGTGGAGTTCTTATTTTTTTTTAATGGAAATTAAAAAAAAAACCGTAAAGAAAACGCACGGTGCTATACAACGGGGCGTGCCGTAAAATAGGTACTTAGGTGAGAGTACCTATTTTACCGCACGTTCCGTTGTATGGTGCGTAATTTTTAACTTTCGAACAATGTATACAGGCTTCGTAAACGCATTTTTCGAGCAAATGTGTTGAAAAATGCATTTACAAAGCCTGTATACAGTGTTCGAAAGTTAAAAATTACGCACCATACAACGGAACGTGCGGTAAAATATGTACTCTCACAGCTAAGTACCTACCCGTTGTATAGCACCGTGCGTTTTCTTTACGGTTTTTTTTTAATTTCCATAAAGAAATAAGAATTCCACCAAAGAGTTTCACATTATGATAATAAACAACCTGACTGATCGAACCTCCTTGGAAACGCTTTTGCTCAATAGGTTGTCTCACTTTAATACTAAAGAGTAAAAGAGACGAAATAATGTAGTTCTAATTTTCACCACGTGCATGTGGTGCCATTTGCAAATTCGCGCCATTTTCATATTAGAAACTTCAAAAATTGTTTTGACTTTCCCACTGTTCAATAAAGTTTGTTTAATTAAATATTGTACTGTTTTCTCGCAAATGTGTTGAAAAATATTGTATGACACACGTGCAGAAATTGGTATTTACAAACGAATATTATTATTATGTATTTACAACTCGTGACTATGGTAAGCTCTCGACTTCGTCTCGGGCTTACATTCGTCTACTCGTTTGTAAAAACCAACTTACCACACTAGTATCATAAATAACTATTATTAAATTTAAATTATCTTGCGGCATTAAGTCCTCCTTATGTACCACAATTGTTCGTGAAAGTGTAAATAAATCTACTTAGGTATGATATTTCATAGATCCCCTAATGTTTTTCTTACTTTTTCGTATTTCACTTCAAGACTATTCCACTGTCAGTTACATGAGGGAAAACTACATTAGTTGAGCGCAGCTCTAGCTATAAACGAACATAACTACCTTCTTGCCAACAGTTACCGCAGTTATACTTAGGTCCTCCTACGTTGTTTACCCGGAACAACGTAAGAGTTTGCGTGTTTGAAAATCAAAAATCAGTCCAATTTAACTTACCTACCTGCAATATTTTTCGAAAATGTTTGCTACTAACTTTTAAGACCTATTAACCTATTCGTGAAGGTTCAGAAAATAAGGACTAGAATATTGAATATTCTAGTCCTTATTTCATGTCATTTCAAACAAATTTTGTTTAAAATGTTGTATTGTGTACGCGCTCAAAGCCTCGGTCTCGAAGCAAGCGGGCAGCGGAGCGACAGCAGCGTCGCGTTCAAAGTGCCGCCCGCTACCGGCAAGTCTGCTCCATTGAAGGCTTGAATAGGGGAAGTCAGCTCAAAGCGGCCTCCTTAACTTTGAGCTTAAAAAAAAGCCATTAATCGAAAGATTTTTTAAGAGAATTTTATACCAGCTAGTAGAGAATTTATCGAGTTTTTGCAATGGCCAATTCAAATTTGCGTAAGCTGAAAAATAAGCACATGATTTGCAAATTACGAAAACTTGTCATAAAACCGCTTTGCCCGAGAGGCCGCCCAAAGCGGCCATGGGGGTAAGGGCAACGTGGCCACCCCAAAAGTTTTCAAGAAATGCATCGTTTTTTTTGTTGAAATATACTGCGGTAAATTTGCCAAGCATCTTCGTAGCAGATCCTGTTTATAAGTGTCTTCCCAAGAATACCATATTTGATTGCGAAGGATTTAATTGAGTCACGCTGTTCTATTATCTCTTTAATTGTTCAAGCCATCGTAGCTGCGTCTTATGATGCCTGGGTATATAATAGTGGTTCTTTTGTAGTTATAGACCATCTAAACAAATTAATTGAACATTATCTATGGAGCCATTATATTACGGTAAGCGGTCAGGTGGCCGCTTTGCCCGAACCGCTTTGCCTTTGTCGCCCATTGTTATTAAAAAAATAATTTCAGTCACATTATTTATTATATTTTGGAGCAAATATCACACAAAAAAGGCCAAATAGATAAATAACATTAAACGTGTAATGAAAGCATTTAAATATAAACAGTTTTGACCAAAACAGGTTGAACTTTCCTTGTATTATTTTAATAAAACACACAAAAAAACATTTGTCGTCACTAGAGCCACACTTTCAGAGCCAGACTAGTGAATGACTGGCGCGGGGTGGGAGGGAGGTTTGGTTATGCGTACAGAACGACAACGTAACGCTATCATTTCAAATAGCCGAAAAATGAAGCGTGGCCGCTTTGCCTTCTATGGCCGCTTTGAGCTGACTTCCCCTACGCTGCTGCCGTCTGCCTCGCTGCCCACGGGTTTCAAGGAGGGGGCCTAAGGCGTAGGCTAGGCCACGAATTAAAACAAATAAATTAGTTAATGCTCACGTATTATATCTATCAGCGATACGACATTCGCTATTCCAACCGCATCACAATTCGCTGCCCAATGTAGCCTCAGCCTGGGTCTTCCGTACCATTCCGGTTACACGCAAACCAAATGACTTTCACTGCGGAAATATGGGAAGTTATACATTATTAGATAAAATTACGTTTGTAATTGATAGCATAGTTATATGTACCTACTTTTACACATTCGCATGAAACTTTCTAGAAGGAAGTATTTTTTTGCAGTTTAATGGTGATTGGAACTGTTGAAAGTTTTAATTTAAACCCCAAAAGAATATTTAGGGTTTCGTACGTCCGAATACAAAAACGGAACCCCTATAGGATCACTCGTGTGTCCGTCTGTCTGTCGGTTACAGTCAATTATCTCCGAATCTACTAGACCGATTAAGTTGAAATTTGGTACACATCAATTCCTGTGACCCAAGCACAGAGGTGTGACGTGAATAGATGAAATCTGTATATGGGGGGTAATTTTTGCGGGGGAAGGGGAAAATTAAAAAAAAATTAAAAATGCATCGTGTGACATAGCAAATGAAAGGTCTCGTTGAGAAGATCTTAAATGTATTTTTTTGTAATTTTAAAACAAATAAGTAGTTTCCAAGTTATTATAGGTAGGCAAAAATAAATCGTACGGAACCCTCTTCACGCGAGTCCAACTCGCACTTGGCCGGTTTTTTCCTATTGTAGATAGTTGAAAAAAAAAACATCTACCATTCATACCTACACAAAAGTCGAAGACAAAATTTTATTCCCTTAACCCGTGAAAATGCAAAAAAAATGCACTGTAAACAAATAGCGACACATGTCATTATAAAAGTTATTAAGTGGATGCAGCGGCAAAGGCAACTCATTGTCTTGTCTTCCCCTTGACCCACTTGCTACAAGAGACAAGTCGCGATATTTCGCTGTCATTCGAACAAAGAGTGTTAAGTCAAGAGTTACGTTGTGCTAGTGTGTATTTTGCACGTGTAGAAAATGATAGCTATCTATTTATGACGATTATTTCCCTGGGTACATGTGGTGTACAAAACTATGATCTTGTGTGGTTCGAAAAACTTCATAACTCGAACAACCTCTGGGTGGGAGGACTTATTCGATGATTTACCACGCTAAAAAAAAGGTACTCTTCAGAAATGCTCCAATGAGATCTTAAAACCATCAAAGTCCTTCTTGCGTCCTACCTATATACCTCATAATTATATCTAAAATGCAATGAAATTAATTATTTTTAATTCCCTAACTTAGACAACTCATTTTATTTTCGATACTTGCGCCACCCCGAACCGACCATGTAAACAAAACAGCGGATTATGGTAACATTCGTCCAAGTCACAGATTACTCAGAGAGTATGATGAGACCCTTGAATTTTAAGTCTATATTCTATATCCCAGCAGATGGATGCTAAAAGGTTAAAGAAAAAACAAAGTTTTGTATAGCCGAGTCTTAAAAAGGAGGTTACTCAATTCGACCGTATAGGTACTATTGCTTTGTTTGGTCGCAGATAACTTCGCCGTTTATGAACCGATTTTGATGATTCTTTTTTTGTTGGAAAGAAAGGAAATCAGGTTTTGATGATGGAAAACCAGAGAAATCGAGAAGAGATTTAAAAAACTATAATATAAGACATACTCTTATTATAAATGCATTTAAATCCTAGTGATAAGTAAAAAACTGTTTCCGTAACACTAAAATAATATATTTTCTAAACTTAGCTAACAATAACAAAAAGTTCCAGGATTATAATTTCAATTATGAATACCTATCTACTCATTAATGAAAATAAAATCCTGGAGCTTAGAAATTTTTGCGGACTTCTCACACTTGACAAAATTACATCAAGAAAGAGCTAAAGTGCCAAGTTATTAACCGACTTCAAAAAAAGGAAGAGGTTCTCAATTCGTCGGAATCTTTTTTTTTTTTTTTTATACCTCGTACGTATTCAAATTTCTATAAATTAGTATAACATGTAGAATAATTGCTAAAAAATAATTATCAATTCAATTTTCATATATCTCTCTCTGTACGGACGGAATTGTTCGGGAAATATTGGATATACCGGCCTTGAAAAAACAGGCTACGCGCTGAGAGATGGAGATAGCTATGCTCTGTCCCTTTTCTTCTTATGCGAATTGTCGATTTGTTTTTCTTTCTTGAGGGAAAGAGAAGAAAGTATCACGAGCATGGATGTATTATAACAATCTGGATTGAGTACTCATGCCGAAAAACGTGCCAGCTGAGAGAGCTAATTTGGAGGTAACCGCCTCTTTCTAGTAGAGTGACCATAAGATTCTTGAACAAGATTTTTCCCGCTATAAGTTGGCTGAATTTTTTCATTATTTTTGCGACAGGACACACTGTTTTGGAGATTTAAACAAAAGAAGAGAAAATATACTATTGAAATTGAAGTCAAGTCAACTGGAGTTCCAGTACCTTGACTGTGAGTCTCAAGATCATGAACCTGAAATCTAAAGTCACTTGACCTTGACCATCATTTCCACTCGACCTTGACCCTCGAGGTATATAAATAATGCCCTCGGAATCATTTGATTTTGATTTCAAAGTAATTTTACCTTAACTCTAAGGACATTTTGACCTTGTCCTTAACGTTACTAACTCCACAAGAATCGCGGATCATGAGTTCATGACTTTCGGATTCGACTTTTCCCTCAAGATCAATGACCCTATGCTGTTTCACCACCCTCACCCACTATTCGAACATCCCACAGGATCCCGAAGGTTTGATTAGGCGATTATTGATTAAAATGGAGAATTTGTTAAAGTATTTTGATTGTACCCAATTTAGTACCCACAGACCGCAAAATACGATTTTTTGTATTTGAGCCTCCCTTAAATATTTGCTTTAATTTAATTATTATTTTTAAAGAGAATATATAACTAATATATAACTCAATACTTTGTGAATAAGTATTTGAAACGTCTACTTGTTACCGTTATCTAATAAACAAGAGCAAAAAACTCTGGGCCCTCTTTTTTATCGTGGTAAATTCATCAAATGGGTCCTCCCATCCCAGGCGGGACGTGAAGAGGCTCTCAGACTTGTACTGACTAAAATCCACGGTGTTCCTTCAATAGCCCTTTAGGTTCCGGGTCAACTGATAAGACAGTCCCGCAACCCCGGCCGCCAGGCAAATGCCCTGTAAGAGGGGCCCCGTCAGATTGCTGACAGCTGTTTGAGGCGCGTATGGACCACGCCGCGCTGTCGACCCAGACATGATCCATGCGGACGGGCGCGGGTATTAGAGCCCCCAATATGATTTTTTTCTATTGTTTTAGTTTGTTATAGCGGCAACAAAAATGAATCATCTGTGAAAATTTCAACTGTCTAACTATCACAGTTTATAAATACAGCTTGGTGACAGACAGACAGACGGACAGTGAAGTCTAAGTAATAGAGTTTCGCTTGGCTTGAAATGGAGTCTCCACACAAAATTTTTTGTCACTTCCAACAAAAAAACGGAATTGTGGAAAAGAGATAGTGACCTTCAAAGTTAACCTCTCATTTCTCTCGTTAGTTTTGCCAGACCATAAAGGAAATCTAAGATATGAGAAATAAGATTCATTTTTGTGTGGCAAAAAACTTGAAGAACGTGGTCTTGATTATTATAATATGTCTGTGATCACGAGTTCTATACTTTTTCTCTTTCTACGCCTCGCTCCCTTTAGGGTCCCCACATACATCAGTTTTCCTGATCAGGAATTCCGAACGGAATTCGAAATGATGAATGAAATACGATGAAATGTGAACAACACAAACAAAACATGCACATACACTTGTAAAAATTCACTGTGTTCATATAGAAAACGGATCAGGATTCCTGATCAGGAAAACTGATGTATGTGGGGACCCTTACAGCTTAACAGCACCTGTCAAAGTGTCAAAAATAAGTGTCAAAGTTGGGTCAAAGTCATACGATATCCAAACACAAAAGTATTGCACAATTCCCAGTTTGAATTATTCTTTAGCAAATATAATCAATGTAATTAATTGTTGACAATGGCAACAAAAGAAAACGCTCGTCCCGGCGACTGCCTGTCTTGCAGAATCGTGGGGGCTGTTGGTATGATCGGCATAGGAGGTTACCTAGCAAACAGTGCCTGCAAAATCAAAACTTTACCCGGGAAATATGGACTATCTGTACTATCCTTTGGTAATTAACTATTTTCTTTGTTATAGATTTTTTTGAGAACAAACATAACCTATTTTCTGGTCTCAACACTGAAATATAAGGTAAAATTCACAACATAATAATTACCTACATAGAAAACTATATTTAAGTACTTATTCCTGATTAAAAATGTTAGATTCTCAGCTTTCATTTATTTATACGTTAGCATCGTTTATATTTTATTATTATTTATAGCACAGTAATTAAGTACTTTCATTGCAACATATTATTCTTTTTAAATCACCCCAGTTCTTTTAAATTCTATGACACCTTCATCAATGTATTCTTCTTCCTTCGTAAAAACTGTACAAATTATAAAGAAGAAGGAGCACGGTCCACACAAAATTAACCCAGATCTCACCGCAAAGAGAAGTATCTTTTTTTTATAGAGGGTCTGATCAATAAGATGACCATGCCACTCTCATAGTTACATACTATTTATATCTACGTTCAATGCATACATTGACAATTTTCTATAATTTTTTAGCTGCCCTATACAAGGGAACAGCCAAGATACTGTTTTATAAGCCAACATTAATGTGATTAAAACTATTTTCTTAGAGATACTTACTCCTCTCAACCTCGTTCTGGAGGGACACATTCCGCTAAAATGTGAGAGAGAGGTCTTCTCTATCTTAGAAAAATTATAAAAATCAGTATAAAAAATGGTAAACATACAAAAATTGCTATTAAAGTTCGGTTAGAGGTAGTAAATATTAAAAAATACTTGGGCTAACTTCATCATCATCATCATCAGCCTATAAATGTTCCCACTGCTGGGACACAGGCCTCCTCTCTAAGAGAGGGAGTGGGCCGTAATCTACCACGCGGGCCCAGTGCGGACTGGTAGATGTCACATGTTTTCGAATTTTTGGTTCTAGGACATGCCGGTTTCCTCACGATGTTTTCCTTCACCGTGTTGAGAGCTAACTCTGACTGGGCTAACTTGACTTTGCTTTAATAAAATGCCAACCGAGGCTTTTTCAACCACCAACCACTCATCACTGACCACCAAAATACACAAGCAAAATTGACTGGTTAAAGAATACCAACTTAGGATTTTTCACATTTGTTCGACCATCAACCACCAACTACTCCTTCAGATTCAATTTAACAAAAAAATACTTTGTTTCAGGTTTCATCTGCTTGGGAGTAGCAAGGTATAAACAAACTTTCCCTTTCAATAAAAATCAAGAATTTCAAAAGTCAAAGATGTGAATTGTGGGTTCTAAATGTACTAATGTATAGTATAAAGTTTTTAGAAATAATGTAAGAGTATGTAAGTGATTTGTAAAAATGTTGTGTAAGTAGTAGTCAAGTTAGTTTTGTTGTAATTTGTGTAGAAATAATTTATGGACAAATAAACGTTAAATTTGTTTTCAAAAACACTATTTAATTTAAATTGTAACAAAATTGTGTTTCTAGTGTGATAGAGAAATACCTAAATAAAATATTTTGGAATCCTATTTCTAATTTTCAGAACAACGCCATCTGTGTATAAACTATGGCATTGCTTCTAGTTTCGTCTATGTAATGTAGTTTACTGTAGAGAGCACAGATAGCGCTCATTAAATAGATTTAAAAAATCTAAAAACCCACGTTTTTAAATGTCCTAAAAATAAGAAAATAACCCTACGGGGCTGAGAGAGGGGCCACTCAAAACGTGGGGGCGTACATTATTTAAGGGATTATTTATGGGATATAATTTACATGACGTGTATAGATCGTGGGTGTAACTTGCAAAGATACGCCCCCACGTTTTGAGTGGCCCCTCTCTCAGCCCCGTAGGGTTATTTTCTTATTTTTAGGACATTTAAAAACGTGGGTTTTTAGATTTTTTAAATCTATTAATTATTTTATTATTTTTATCTTTGTTCATCGGGTTTGAAGCTATAGCATCTTGGACGTCCGCCATATTGGATTTAAGTCACATGACTATTTTTTTCGTATTCCTGACAGCAAACCCTTTCATTTGATATCCATATCATGGGGGTGGATTTCTAACAGCCAGTCTGCCATCTTGGACGTCCGCCATATTGGATTCAAGTCACGTGACTATTTTTTTCGTACTCCTGACAGCAAACCCTTTCATTTGATATCCATATCATAGGTGTGCATTTCAAATAGCCTGTCTGCCATCTTGGACGTCCACCATATTGGATTTAAGTCACGTGACTATTTTTTTCGTATTCCTGACAGCAAACCCTTTCATTTGATACCCATATCATGGGGGTGGGTTTCAAACAGCCAGTCCGCCATCTTGAGGAGGCCGCCATATTGGATTTGTTATGACGTTTCTTAGCTAGTCATGTATTGTCATCAGAACTCAGAGCGTGTGCAAAATTTCAGCCTGCTAGCTGATCGGGAAGTGCCTCAAAATTGAGTTGCAAAAGTCCAACCGGAACGACAAACAAACAAGAAAAGTGAGTGTATAAAAACGTGGTAATAAAAAATGGTGGGAAAATTACTGTTGTTTTGTATGTATTTATATAAATTAATTAGTTTGTTATTTATTCATTGTTTTTTAAGTGTATGGCTTCGTTAGACATGTAGATCTAGATGTAATAGTGGATCTTGGTGTGACTATGTCGTAAGAAGATCATGGTTTTTGGGGCAATCCCACCGTACTATTCGCAAACCACTGCAACTTTTCGGTTATCGGGAATGATGAAAGCACCACTTTTATTTAATTACTGAAACAATGTTTTCCATACCTGCATACCTTTACCTTCGTAGTCGAAACCTACGATGAAATCCGAAAAAAAATCATCGATTTGATTACCGCACTGGTAGTTATTCCGTGCCCGACTGTTTGTGTATGTTTGTAAAAGCAGCAATGCACCAGTAATGTGGGACAATGATTGTAATGGTTAAAAAAAATGCTCTTAATGTTTCCACCTGCCATTCACATCGGCGTCCATTAATCTGCGGCCTTAGCACAAAATTTCCGTATTTTACCTACAGCGTACTTGTTCATTTTATACGGCGTTTAAATTGTATGGAAAATGAAAAAGCGCGTCTAATGCGTCTCGTTCTAAAAACAGAAACTTCTTTCCATCAAATTAATATCGAAGTTCCCGCATACGTTACAAAAACGTTTAAAGTCGTGCTAGGACTTTGGGTGTGTTGACTTCTCTTTTATCAGTTTAGTTACTCACTTATCGCATAGGTAATTCGACCTTAACATTAGTATCACAAAGATAATAATAATATACAGGATGGGTGTTCTAGGTGACTCCAAAGGTCTTTGATACAATTAGAAGTTAAAAGGTAGGTAGGTAGGTAGGTACGTAGGTTCATTTAAGTAATGTAAATTACCGACTTAATGAGGTCTTGTCTTTCATCAGTGAGACCGTCTACGCTTACTTACCATAATTATGTTCACGGGCCCAAAATGTAAGCTTCTAAAGTGCTCTTTCACCAATTCAATTTAGAATCGCCCAAAGATATAGAGCCCCCATAGATAAGATTGTCATCATGCGCGCAGGTGGCCTACCTCCTTTAGACCCCGTATTTTTCTTAGCTACTGTAATCCGGATTTTTTTCTTTATAGGTTTCAGGGCCGCGGAACCCTATTTAGACAGCCCCGTAACCCCACCCCCAAACAAAAACCCCACGGTTTTAAATTATACTGCAGTAATTTTACAAGTTGATGTAGGAGTATCGGCTGGTAGGTACTTCATGATTCCGTATTTTTTGTATGTGTAATTGTGTAATACTTTTAACATAGCTAGGACCTATTACCGTAGTTTAAGTTGCCATGCATTCAAAATATCATCACAAAGTTCATTATAGAACTTTGACCCGCTACAGAGTCACTCAATTAATTCATACCTGTTGGTTTGCTGAAGTTCACAAACATCCGGTTCCCGGAACAAATTATGCGCGGGCTTGTGACCGGGAAACCAATATCCCTTTATTGAACCACATACATGGAATAATAAAATTGGCATAACCATATGGGTGGCTTACTCATGTATTACCAAGAAGAAGCACATTATCGAGAGGAGTGGAACGAATCAGAAATCTTTGCCCAGGACGAAAAGTAAAAAAATCTAAGAATATTACTCTTTACCTTTCGTTTTGGGTTATTGCGGCGAATAGTACCTAAATACTGCCGTTCAATTACGGTAATATGGTACCTATATAACACTCTTTTTTCCATTCTGCAGAAGTCCGATGGGACGGCAATCCGCCTTCACCTAGGCTTTAACCAAGGGACGGGTGTTTTAAAGCCCGGACTTGGGGGAGTCAAGGAGTGTAGAGTGAAGAAAGATGGAAAATTCGACCAATCAGCACAAAAGAAACGCGATATAGATTTGAACCAATGTCAACATCTCAACACTTAGCTGGAGTTCGGATCTAATATGACGAAGAAAAATAAATTCGTAATGGAAAACCTAAAGAAAGCGCTGATGGGAGTTTTCTGGGAACACGAACCCAAGATTCCACAGTCAGCTGTCGCTCTTGCGACCGTGAGGCCAAAACAGCTCACGAATATGTATGTAAATCTAGACACGCCGTACTCGTATGCACTCGCCCGCAAGATATCTTTGGAAAGTACATCTAGTTTGAAATCGAAATTGTAACCGCTTCAATACCGCAGTCAGAAATGAAACGCAGATGCTGCGGTCTCAAATTGCACATTGAAAACAAACATTGGATCGCATACATTTACAATGTTTAAGAAGTTTTGGGTTGTTAAACCGGGAACTGAAACCTGATGCGAAATAACACCGAGCCGTGAGTTGGTCCTTAAACGGAATAAAAGCGAAATAAATTCCATGAATATTAACTTCGCCACCGTCAATTTCCATAGATATGCAAATACTTTCCAGTTATAATCATCTGTTTATACCTTCTTTCTCTTTCACTAAAATCAAAAGCTATATCCATTGCTCTGTTGATTCACTAGAGTTCCACCAAGGAAAGGGGCTCAGTCAGCAACGGATCACGCACAACAACCAATGGATCCCGTACACGGGCAATTTTCCCGGAGAGCATTAGTATTCTGAACGCGAAGTCGTTGTGATAAATAAAGATACCGGTCCTATCAGTCAAGCTTAGCCTTGTTGATATTGTAGAGACTCTAAGGGACGTTAATTTGTTTTCGTTGGCACAGCTGGTACTGGGAATCGGTTTATAGTGACCTTAGTTGCAGGTTGAACGTTGACTGTCCGGGCCTCAAGTGAAAAGTCTTTATTTAAATGCAATTTTGTGCCCGTAGCGTAACTTTTGTTCATAACTTCACCTGAAACATAGCAAAAAGATAAATACAACTGAATTAGAAACAATAATGACCTAGAATTTGAAAGAGATTGATCGGTACACTCACCATTTAATGCAGTTGAAAACCTGTGCGAGGCAAGTCCTCCGTTTTGCTTTTGCTTTTATTTAACGTGGAAACCTTGCCTACAAAAAGGTTAGCTCCCTTCAAAATGGTTGAGCTGAATGGTGCTGATACATGTGTCATGTTCGTGAACGGGCGCTGTCAGTTGGGATTGGTCATCTCTTAGTTGCCACGGTTTATTTTAATTATCTATTGATCATTTTGTTTCTGAATTGTCTTTGTTTTAATTTTCTACTATGGACACTTTTAACTTGCTACATCGTTCTCACATAATGTGCCATCTCAAAATGAATGATGTAACAAAGGTTTGTAATAATTTTGGCGATCTAAAAAGAGTGTCCATGGAGTTTCTTGCCCGTTCTTCTCCATAGAGATCTACTTCTTGGAGTGGGCATCTACGGTAGTTTCACAGTTTTATATCTTGTGACTGGGACTGTAGCACCATAACTTTTTAGTGTTTAATTATATTTTTGTCTATGACAATTCAAAAGTGCCTGTAACAGGCCTACTTGAAATAAACGCTTTGATTTTGGTTGCTGATCTCTCGTCTAGACCATCATCAATCATTGATTCAACATCCTTCGTTCCACACACCATCATTTTCTCTGCAAATCCCTTTTCGTAACATACCATACTCCCAAATCGCGCCACAAAAAGTAATGTTAACTCATTGGCCTTACATTCGGGATTAAATAAGAGAAATCACGTTACCAATGCTTTCATGTCATGAATAGGCACTCAGACCATTCAGTGGGACTGGGCGCGCTTACGTAATGACGCCTTCCCGTCTTTACTTTGTTGGGGGTTTGGGGGTGTGTATTTAGAAATAGTTGAAGGAATGTGTCGTGCATTTGAATTTGGGTAATGTGCGATGTTTGGAGTAATAATCTTCTCAAGGCTCTTCCGTCCAGATTGAAGTTATGCTCAATCTTGTCTAATTTATTGTCAAGAAAGTGTTTTTATGCAAGACAACCTGAAATCTGAATCTAATTCTACCCAATCTTTCTATTTCATGTGTGGCAACGGCAGCTCTACGATAATTATACGAGTCAAGCCGCCTTTGGGAATCCACAATGAGATATCTTTAGGTTTAGATTTATATTATTTATCATATGGGGAAGTCCACTTTTCTTCACGATTTTTTCCTTTACCGTAGTCGGTCCAAAATAAAGTATGCATAGAAAAAAAAAATGGTAAGTACTTGCCCGAATTTGTGCGTGAGATGCGAGCCAAACTTTGGGCCATAAACGACAATTCAACCAATGACACGTTCTTTAAATGTTTTTAAATTGGAATTTGATTGGGTTTTCGTATTGGGTGATTGGTTTAATAATTATTTATATTTTTTATCTGATAAGAAAAAAAAAATCATCAGATGATGATGATTTTATCTGATACGGTGATTTTGGGCGTACAACCTTTACAGTACATAGGTAGGTACCTACCACAGGACATGGTAACTTCAAAAGTAAATTATTTTCCTTCAAGCTTGTTCCCTCGCCTTTCTGTCAATGTTCAACGTCAGATTGTGAATATGAACAATCAGCACATCATATTTTGGCAGAACGAACGCAATATTATGTTGGATTCCTACTGTACAGACCACCTACATCTCGAGTCGAGATCAGTCGAGTCATTTACTATACGGACCTTGTGGAAACTCGAACAAACTTCCGTGCGTTCAAGCGTTTTTGCCATACCTATTATTGGAATCAAATAAAACAGCTTACAATTTCGGACCCATTAATATTAGTAGTCTGTTTTACCCGTGGTAATGTCCCTTTGTGCCTATTGGCCTTGCGTTGTTCTGTCTCCTGCTTCATGGAGGGAAGAGGAAACATATTTTTTCCTACTCCTCCACTATTATTTTCTGATTAATTTCGTTGCAGGATCCGAGACAGGTAAATTCATTCTTCGGGACACGTCGAGCTTCATAGTCTCGGCGCTTTTCAGAAGAAGAATAAAAATAAATATCAACTGAAAATAGAAACATGGCAGTGGCGGGCCTAGGGTTTCAAAATAAGGCAAGCCCAATAAAATTTAAACCGATTTCAAAAAAAGAAAGTTCAGTTTTCGACTGAGTATGTAGGTACCTACGTATGTATCATCGCAATTTTCTCATAAACTACTGGTTAGGTACAATAAATTAAAAGTGAATTCAAAGTTATGGTAAGTAGTTGCTTGTTTTGTAACAGGACTAACAGGTTACAGACAAAAAAAAAACAAAACAGAAAGTTACAAAACGAAAGTTAAAAAATAGCTAGATAGAATGTAATAAGGAATTTAAATAAATTATTTATATTCTAATTGGAATCGTCTATCTTTCTTAAGAAATGATTTAATTACATCAGAGTAAAATGTTGGTGATCGTTTTAATTCTACCAACAATTACTGTTTTTCAATAGCTAAAATCGTATCCCCGTCCCAGTTCTGTGGGTTGTCGCACAGATCAGAAAACAACTCAATAAGTTTACTTTTTTGTTTAAAAACCGTGTTTACGACTCGCGACATGTAATTATGTCCAACGAATTTTTTGCTGCAATGAGTATCGTAAAAAGCAGCTCGTTTTGTACTATTAGGTACTAAAAAAATTACACAAAGCCTGAAGGGCTGAAAAAAAACTAACCTCTTGAATTCTATTGCATGATTTATACACATATGAAATATTCTTTTATGCGATTTACTAGTCTGAGAAATACACAGATTAGGCGTCGGCGTCGGGAAGAAATAAACTGTTTTTTTTTTCTGAGCATAGTTTAAAGATTTTACCTTATCTTCGCCAATCAAAACTTGAACGCATTTTAAATCCTCACAAGGTACAATTACCTCCATTGTTGCAGGTAAGTCACCAAAACAATTGTATCACTGAGAAAATCTAACAAAACACACAAAAAACTTTAACAACAAAGCTTTCCCCACTCAAGCAAATAAAACTGAAGTGAGCTAAAGGTCACGCATACGCGTGCAACTTCATACGCATGCACGGCTTAAATCTTCCATACTGATCGATTTGTAGACGCACAAGGTTCTAACTCGTTATACGGCACAACGCTTTAGGCGCGAAAGGGACAGAGATAGTATTTGAAAGCCCGGTAAAAGCCGGTACGTGTAAGCGAGATAGCTATATATAGATGTTGCAAATACGAAACTGCGCGCGAACAATTGCGATGTAAAGTGTGTGGCGTGGATAGTTTGTGTTATTTTGATAACAATTAAGCGCGCGAACTTTTAAATAGTTCGGGTTTGATTATGATTCTCTGTCGAGCATTTTTAATAAGGCATGCCGGCCGGGCTTTTGGGCTTGTATGAAGGAACCGCCACTGAAACATGGAGGAGGTAACTGTGGGAACAATGACATTCAAAGGTGTAAATATTTTGCCAGGATTTAGCGAGTAGCGAGTGATTTACGAGTAGAAGTTTATGCTAACGATGAGGCGAAAGCCTTCTAAAATATTAATGCTCGACACCCACGGGACCGGGGACGTGAAACTAAGTATAACAAAAACCAATGTAAAAGATCCTAGACAAGCCCTACTAAGGTACTGCATGGTGTCCTAGGTGGTTCATTGTTATGAAACTCAAATCGTAGGTTGTGTGGTATTAAATTGGAAACAACTAAAAACGTTACGTCGCTAAAATGAGAACTCAAATGAGTCTTTTAATGAAAAATTAATATTGAATATTTTGTACATAAATTACATTTTTTAGACCGTGGTTTTCAAGTAGGTAGTCGGTCTTTATTTTTGGCTTGTTTTTACACTAAATACGGTCGAACATTCATTAGTATACCTACGTCTTGGTAAACCAAAATAAACGGTCACACCATTTATTTCAAATTTTCTCAGGTGTATTTTCACTCGGGGTGCTAAGACAGGAAACCTCCACGTGCGCCCGTGGACTGGAGTTCCCTCTCGGATACGTCCGAGGGGAAGACCAGTTTTTCGGGCCGGTGCGCCCTGGGATGCGGGCAAAAACTCTCCTTAGGCACTGTGTGCCTAAGGGGTTTCTTTGTCCGTATGCAAATAGCCTGTCGGGTGGACGCTCCAACGCGTGTCCCTCTGAACAGCAGAGGGCACAGCGGCGGAGCGGGCTTGCGGACGGTGGGTAATGGGTATGCTCGCCGTCCGACCAAGGACCAAGCCCGGGTCGGTGGCGCGTCGTGTTTCACGCGTCACCGACGGGGCCCCTTATGGGGCCAAATGCCTGCCGGGGTCGCGGATTTTTCTTAATCCAGGATACCGTGGCCCCGGAACGTAAAGGGCATCCGACGGAACACGGGTGGATTTTAGTCAGTAAGAGTCTGACAGTCCCTCCCGCCCCACCCAGGGCGGGAGGACTCATTTGATGATTTTGCCACCCTAAAAAAAAAAAAAAAAAAGGTGTATTTTCACTCAACTTAAGATTAATTTTCGCTCGGCAGTACAATAGAACTCACCTTCTAATTGTGCTGAAATTAACACCGTAATCAACGGTGACCCTACTCCAGTGCATTTGTACCAGCTCTTGGAGGAAAATCCGAGTATTGTGCGGGCGGGAATTTTCAGGTACCTAAGTACCTACTAAAATAGAATCGGTAGGTTCCATTCTTGAGAGCAATATACAGGGTTATTTGTAAAACATTAGCAACCTTTCGCGGGAAGAAAATACTTATGGTTCAAACTATGAAACTAACCCTGAAAGATAAAAAAAACTGGTGTTACATACAAAATGGAACTTTTTTCCGTTGACCTGTTGTTTCTTTTATCTCCCATGTATTCCAACATGTAACGATATAATTATACCTACTCCTTCGTATTTTTATAAAGGTTCAAGAAATAGTTGAAAAAAAAAAACATCTATCTTTGATTGTGTTAATAAAACCTGATACTCCCAATATCAAATACACCTAAGGCTCTTTAGTAATTACAATCCAATCGTCCTGAGAAATCAATAACACAAATTCCTCTCGAAAACCAACCTTACTACCCTTTCCCGTCAAGACATTTATATTTATTTTATTTCTAATAGGCCAGACAGCGCTTTCCTACTTACATAATATGCCATTTCGTTTTCCATCTTGGTTGAGCACCTACCTAGGACTTACTTATCTTTAAACAAGTTTAATAAAGTGCAATGGAGCCAAGGTGAAGTCCATTCCATCTAATATTGTTAAGAATGTTTACTGTTCAGCAGAATATTTTTGCTGTTAATATTGTAAGGAGAAAAGATTTTATTTTCCCTATGTTTGTTTTATAATGGACTAGCTTTTGCCCGCGGCTTCGCTCGCGTAATCAGTTGAGAATCATAGAAGATTAATACAAACTTTCATACCCTATTTTATACCCTTAGGGGTAGAATTTATAAAAATCCTTTCTTAGGGGATGCCTACGTCATATTAGCTTTATGCATGCAAAGTTGAGACTTTGCCCGATCGGTTTAAAGTTGACAAAGTTTCATACAAACTTTCATCCCCCATTTTATCCCCTTAGGGGTGGAATTTATCAAAATCCTTTCTTAGGGAATGCCTAAGTCATAGTAGCTTTATGCATGCAAAGTCTCAGCCCGATCCGTTCAGTGGTTTTGGGCAGTGCGTTGATAGATCACTATATCAGTCACCTTTGAGTTTTATATATTTAGATAAACTAAACAAAAAATTCCATTTTCTTAAAATTCACATATTCAAAGAAAACCGTTAAAAATAAGATAAATACAATTACCTATTTTATTTTTTGTGCAAATCATTAATTGAATTGTTAGCTCGAACTCAATGTTATAAAATATTTTGTACTGAAAAATCCAAAAGCATGAAAAAAATAAGACAGGGAGACGTCATTTCTCCGAAACTGTTTACAAACGCGTTGGAGGACGTTTTCAAGACGCTTGATTGGAAAGGACGGGGCATAAATATCAACGGTCAGTACATCTCGCACCTCCGATTTGCGGATGACATTGTCATCATGGCGGGATCTCTGCAGGAGCTGGAAGTAATGCTGAACAGCCTAAGCGATTCTTCAAGGCGTGTGGGTCTCGGAATGAATTTAGACAAAACCAAAGTCATGTTCAATGGTCATGTCAATCCGAGACCTGTAATCGTGAATGGTGCTGCCCTCGAGGTTGTGCAAGAATACATTTATCTAGGCCAAACTATACAACTGGGCCGGCACAACTTCGAGAAGGAAACAACCAGAAGGATACGCTTGGGCTGGGCGGCATTCGGGAAGCTGCGTCATATCTTCGAATCATCGATCCCACAATCCCTTAAAACCAGGGTTTATAACCAGTGCGTCCTACCCGTAATGACTTACGGAGCCGAAACGTGGACACTTACCATAGGCCTGGTCCACAAATTCAAGGTTGCTCAGCGTGCAATGGAGAGAGCAATGCTCGGAGTCTCTCTGGCGGATAGAATTCGGAACGAAGTCATTCGCCAGAGAACCAAAGTAATCGACATTGCGCGTAGAATAAGCACGTTGAAGTGGAAGTGGGCCGGCCACGTCTGTAGACGGACCGATAGTAGATGGAGCAGACAGGTGCTAGAGTGGAGACCGCGAATAGGCAAACGTAGTGTAGGACGCCCTGCGGCAAGATGGCGAGATGATTTGAAGAATGTGGCTGGCAGCGGATGGATGCGGGCTGCCCAGGACCGGGAGAGTTGGCGCTCTTTGGGGGAGGCTTACGTTCAGCAGTGGACGGCAATAGGCTGATAATAAATAAATAATATGAAAAAAATAACTAGTGTAAAAAATGTGAAAAGTATACCTACCTTTAAAACATGTTTGTTTATTTTTAGGATTCCCTTCCTCAAAAGGTTAACAAAAGCCTTTATATTGTGTAACAACGTTAAAATATGTATTAAATGAAAGGAAAACATTGCTGCCGCGACGCGCGACGACGTGGCATGGCGGAACTAATAGGTACGAATGATTATGCATAGTTATGTATACAGGGTAGGTAAGTTTTTCAACTGGACGTAGATGTCTATTACCGACACTATGAGGAAACGAAAAATACTGAAAGGAGTCTCGAACTAAAACTGTACTTCTTACTGTAGGGGAACAGTGTATAAGACGGGGACACGAGGTATGATGGGAAATCACACACATACTCAATACCCAATTCTTTATTGCATTCCACATATGATATACTTATATATAGATGGTAGAAATAAAAATGGTACATAAGGCAAACTTAACACAAAGTAACATAAGGCAAACTTAACACAAAACTAACGTAGCACAAGCGCCAACAGGACGCCATTTGCGTCTGTCCGCTTGTAAATGACGTCCTGCTCTACATTAGTGTTGTGTTTAGCACGCCTAAAGAGTGTATGTCCCCGTTATACCCTCGCGATTATTAACGTCCCCGTCTTATACACTGTTCCCCTATATCGTACTTTTTCTGATACACTTACTATGAAAGTCGCGGGATTGTCGCATCAGAAAACCGTGACCCTGGAACGAAAAGGGCTGTTGAAGGATCACCGTGGCTTTTAGTTAGTACGAGTCTGACAGTGCCTCCTGTGGACTAAGTTAATGATTTTACTAAGATAAATATAAGTACCTAAGAGTCTAAATTGAATTGCACAAAATTGCCATCCTTTCGTACAAAGTCTGAAGTTTTCACAATATTTCAGCTGTAAAGTAAATAATGAACTGAGTTTATCTAGTCCATAACTCAACAGTGTAGGTAATATTAATGGCCCTCCTCAAGCGTTGGTGTTAAGTGCATTGCGTCTACCTGCAGAGAACTTCTTATTAAATGCACTTTGACGTGAGACGATTAATTCACTTGTACATTCGAACAAAATGTTTGGTGTACAAGCCAGAAACTTGTAGGGGTAGCAACTGGGTTTATACCAGTGGTGCTTATACGTCCCTTTGAGTCTGTTGATCTTGTTTTCTTCTACTACTTCAATTATTTTAGGGAAGTCATCATCATCTTCCGCGCCTTATCCCATTTTATTTGGGGTCGGCGCAACACGTTTTTTAGGAAAATATAAATTATAATTTTCCGACGCTCCGCTATTCTTTTCTGATTAATTTCGCTGCGGGATCCTAGACAGTTAAATTCATTATCTGTTAGGAAACTTCGAGCTTAATCACTTCAGAACTTTTCGATTCGATTAAGAATAGTTTTTGTCCCAAAAACTGACTTTTCAACTCTGGATCATATTTTTCAATAATACATACTTTTTCCTTAAGATATAAATTCCTCCTGTACTACAAACCTATATGTATGCCCTAAATAAATAATTATAAAATAAAGTTAAAGGTAAGGTTTAACATTGGTTACACGGTTGCAGGAACTTTAAAATTGTCGCCGATGCGATGGCTGAAAAGTTGTATGGCATCAGTCTTCATAGTATGAGCATGTGATGCTGAGGATTTTTTCATAAGGAATGACATCTATACGTTGAGGAAAGTTTTGGTTATGAAAAAGTGGACAGCTTTATGAATTTAGGAAGACCGAAGAAACGATTGTTTGCTACAGCGAAAAAGCAGGTGAGTACTAAAATGACGATAGTAGAAAAGTGTGGAAGAAGAAAACAACCAACAAATAAGTGAATTGGCATAACGACAAGAGAAAATGATTAGTTGTGTAGGTGAAAGATTAATATATTTACCCTGTAAGTATAGTGTATACCAAATTGTTTGTTCGACTATACATTTTATACGTAAACTATGAAAAAGTGTACCTAATCATCAGGGTTGGCATGTTTAAAACAAGTTGATTTAAAACACCTGTTTTAAACAGTGTTTAAAACAGTTTGAAATTAAACAGTGTTTTTTATTACACGTTTTCACTACTTTTCATGGCGGATGAATGCCTGTAAAATGAAAATAAATTAATATTCAGGGGTCTTAATAGCTTGACATTAAATAATTTGAGTGTATGCCCCTGCTATCTCACATTTTTTTAACTTTTATTGGCATTGTAATAAAATAATACTTCAAAACATTGGAAAAAAAAACAGTAATGTTTTTTTTCCATTGATATTTTTTTGTAAATATTTCATTACAAACAGCGAATTTGAATTTTGAAAAGATTTACTCTAGAAATGAAACATGTTATTTATTTATAAGTTAAAACGTCGACCCATAGTCGAATTAATTTGAAAAAATGACCGAAACTAAAAAAAAGTAAACAAAAAAAACACTTGTTTAAAACAATTTGAACAGTTTGTTTTATAAAATTTACAAAAAAACTGTTTTTTTTTTCCAACCCTGCTAATCATAGAAGATTACTACACTTTAGTTTATGGTTGATGAATGAACGATTTTCGTAATAGCGGATGTCCTACAGACACCCTACAAATAGTTATTCGTGTCTGCCTTTTAAATTAATTTGCTTAATTAAACAAACAGGGTTTAAAACAGTTTTGATTATTCAACTTTGTTATTGCGCAAAGTATTCAAGCAAACGCCAATTAAATTACTCTAAATAATATCTTTAGATTGATTGATAAACATGTCTTTTGTTTATTTCTCCAGTAATAACTCTAGTGGGCCTGCCTTGGTTGCGGTACTAACGAATTACCGTGACCCCGGAACGAAAAAGGCTATTGAAGGACACCGTGGATTTGAGTCAGTACAAGTCCGACAGTCCCTCCTGTTCTGCCCTGGGTAGGAGGACCCATTTGATGATTTATCCACGATAAAAAAAAAGATAGAGCCTGCCTAATCTTAAATGCGAAGTACTGTAGGATTATTTGCTACGCTTTCACGCCTATTTTGTTGAATTTTTCTGTAGAGTTATGTGGGACTTATGTGAGTTATGTGAGAGCAGTGGTGGCCCAGTGGTTTCGGTCCCGACTTACGAGTTGTAGGTCGTGGGTTCGAACCCTGCCAGGCGCATTACTTTGTGTAATTTATTTCATCACCACTGCTCTCAAAATGGTGAAGGAAAACATCGTGAGGAAACCGGCATGTCCTAGAACCAAAAATTCGAAGACATGTGACATCTACCAATCCGCACTGGGCCCGCGTGGTGGATTATGGCCCACTCCCTCTCACAGAGAGGAGGCCTGTGTCCCAGCAGTGGGATCATTATAGGCTGATGATGATGTGGGACTTAATTTTTTTTTGCCTAGGACTTCAAGGGACAGTAACCAAAGTGGAATGAATGAAGACGCGGACAAAATCTAGTTCTCTGTACAGTTAGGATCTCCCTATTACCGATTACAATTCAATAATTGTAGTCGATATTTGTCTAAGATCACCAGTTAACTACTTTAGATTCCATTATTAATTACCTTTTTCTAACACCGACGTTAAAAAAATTAGTTCAGTGCGGGTCCACACCCGCACTGAACTGATTTTTTAGTCAGGACTCGCATACAAAAGGTTCCGTACAAAAACACATTCATTTTGTAGAGACCCTCAAGCTTATTTTTATCTACTGTTGTATCGGCCATAGTAATGCAAACTGGACAAACAATCTTGACCCCTTTTTGAGCACGGAACCTCGAAAAACTAATAAACTCAATAAGAAAAAGAGCACAAAGTAGGTACCTAATATTAGGTAAATGATTGGCCACGACATCGACAACATCATGCCATCAAAATTGGATCAAACCTAAAACGCGTCCTAAATTCTTATACCGCTTATTACATCATGATAAGTTGTGACACTTAGAGAACGTACGGTAACTTAGTTTATGACTTTATGAGACAAGTTATTTTATGAGTACGTGTGCCGAAAAGTAAGTAAATGCTATTTTTAGTGCCAAAATAATTTATATTGGTTTATCATCTGAGAAGGTTGCTTCTTTATTCACAGTAACTTCTGGACACATTTTTTTAGGTTCGAAGGTTCCTCTCTCAGCAGCCCTGTTCCCGCTAGTGGGCTACATTTTTTCTTTAATTTAAGGTATTAAAAAATAAATTTTATTAGGTAAAGAAAATAACAAATATTTGTGTAATTAAATCTCAAGTTTTGACGACACATTAAAAAACTGAAAAAAATTTAAAGACAAACCGTCGTACCATAAAAACTTTTAAACGTCTGTTGAACACTTGTCTAAAAAAATGTCAGATTATGACGTTGAAATAAGGTCCGTTTTGCAGTCACACTTTTTTAGACAAGTGTTCAACAGATGTTTAAGTTTTTGTAGTACTTAAGGCTGAAATAGTTTAGTTTTGATTTATTATAGTCGTAAAAAAACGAACCGAATTTGTATTTGGAACGAAATTGTTTTCATTAGATGGTTATCTTGATTGTTTTTCTTAGTTTTCCCATCAATATGAAAATATATCACCTACCAGTTGAATATAGTACGATTACTTCGACGCAATAAAGTCAACATCGCTTCACAGATCACGGCATAGCGTCGGGGTAAACAAGTCGGTTTAATGATAAGAAGAGACCGCCGCCGCCAACCAGTCGCGCGCGCCCGCCCGCCCAACGCACGTGTATAAAGTTGCAACAGATAACAACAAATAGTTCAATTCAACCTTATGGGTGAGTCACCTCTTTTTAAAAAGAAAAATTCGAACTTTATATTTTTTTAATTGTCTGTGGAATTATGACACGTGTTCGAATTTCGAATTGGTATTTTTTTGTTTTCCAATTTTTGAAATTGGATAATTGTTAAATTATTTGATTAGTGTTTTGTCGTGTCGTAAAAGTTTTGTAGTTAATTAAAGTGACAAGTTTTTAATCGTCAAAACTAATTTTCGTAGTGTTTTGTGCGTGAATGGATTTATGAGTGGCGCGTGATATTAGTTCGCTATCTCCATAATGTAATGGGATCATTTCACTTTGCAAATGTGTGACACAATGTTTGCTTTTTGAAATAATTTTCACCTTTTTATTTCGTGTTTTTCAGTGCCTTTTTAACTTCAACATGTGTGTAATTTCAAATTAATTTTGAGTAATGCTAACTCACGTTTGACATTAGAATCTCTATAAGTTTCTGGTCACAAATTATAATCCCTGATTACTGTCACAGTTAGTCAGTTGAGCTATAGCTTGCCATTTCTACTTACTAAGATTTATGTAGCCTTCAGTACCACTAAGTAAATACATCTGAATATAATATGAGACGACGCGTGGCAATTGACACGTCCGCATTGTTTACTAGCTTTTAATACATTATGTATAACGATATAGTGACATAATCCAATACAATGTAAGCTCCATAAAATTAAACAAACTTGATTTTAGTAATTAAATTGCCTTTTACAATTTTTGGTCCTTAGGTGCAAGGTGTAAGGATCGAAATATTTTCTTTTTGCAATAAATATTTTTAAAATGACATGGTCACTAACACTGTCATTGTAATACGAGATTATCATTTACATGATTATTATTTGTTTGAAAATTGAAAACATGATAAATCCCCATTCTAATGATACTGTTTTCTTTCTGCAACTTTCATCAATTCAACAAAATAGTACCTACAAACGTATTTTTCCACTGAAACATGTATCATCCATGCATGCCACACATCGGATCGATGTTCCACTATTGTACGTAGCTAATTTCGTTATCTGCAGATAAGCAGTGGGCTGAGAGGCGCGAGTATGAGACACCAATGGATTACGTGTATAAAAACATGGAGAAAGAATCAACTACCAAGGTCGTAGAGGCAATGTCTGAAGCCAGGGTCGGAGTGTCCTCATGGGAGGTCCATGGGAATGTGTGGAGTGCGGCTGTGGGAGCTGTTATTGGAGCTGGGACTGTTCTGCTGATTGCTGCTCTGGTCCTGATGTGGAGGAAGCCGAGGAGACAGGAACTACCTCTGCTTGCGCCGATGGATGTGGCACATAGTGTGAGTTGCTCTTTTATTACTGCTTTATTATGTGAATGAGTTTCCAAGTTATTTTATACCTAAGCGTTATGGTGTTAGCAATCGCTAAACGCTGGAAATTTATAATCTATCTCGGTATCTCGGTTGCTATCTTAGTCTGAAACCAGTCAACGACCGAATTTGCCTATCCGAGTGTTTAAGGTGTTCAATCAGAAGCGGCCGTCAAAAAACAAAGAAAGGATTTGGATTGAGATTGAATGTTAGTTTCGGGCGTTTTTCATTATGTTGGTAAAATAGTCGTGGTTATGAATATTGGTATTGTGAAGTATCAAATTGTAGAATTCGACTGAAAAGTCAAAAGGTTTTAAACTGACGTGGTCTAACATCTCAATTTGAACTTAAATCGGGATATTTCCTATCTTTATTACGTACTTGTGTTGAGTTTCAGATATTTTAGTTTATTTAAGTGAAGGTGGTTTATGATTTGCCTGAAAGGCCACTTATCTTTCAAGGTTTTTGCAATTCTCTGTGGCCAAATTCTAACAAAGCTATCGTTAACGGCACGTCTAATAAACTACGTTGAAGAGCTGTGATCTCATCATTCTTATAGAATACGGACAGCTCACGAACACGATGTAGACAGCGCTCAGTGGGTCTTAACGGTCAATGAAATTAAGGAATTCTTTTAAACGTGGTTCGCTTTGTATATTCCTAGCGAAATCACTAGCAACTCTACTAGCATTTGTAAAATGATTACTCGCCCTTACAGAATTGCATTTCATATGAACATAAAAAAATTAAATTGTTATACTCTCTAGAAAAAGAAAATAATAGGATCAACTGTCTCTTTTATTTACATTATTATCTATGTTGTGCAGGAATACAAATGGCCCTTCAATTGTTTTTCTCTCTTAGAATAGAAAGCTCAGTCCATACTCTATGTCTTTGTCTATTTATTTTGTGGAACATTTTACGATTTGTATATACAATTAATATTATGATATTAAAAAGACATTGCGTGGCATTTTATATCTGCCTTTCTAATAGAAAAGTCTGCGTATTGAAAGAAAATGACATTTTCTGCAATAAATAAAAGTTACCTGAAAGTTTTGCTTCAGTGCAACTGCATAAAACAGGTAGTAAATTGCATTCTTAACAACAACAGAGTGGATTTAAAGATTCCTTCGCATTTCCATTTGTTTGTCGTGCAATAAGAAAGAATAAGAATCACCTGATTGTATGTAACTCGATACTAGATTGCAGTAGACGTCTGTAGTATAAACAAACGGCGGAGGAATCGATATCTTATTGGCATTTCGTCCAATTAGGGAGATGATACTGAACAAAATATTCAAAACTTTCAGTAGTATTTTTTATTCTTGTTATCATACTTAATATTTATTTGTATTTCACAATTTAATGGTTATAATACCTACCTTATTTTAGGCTCAATCATTCAATAAGTATAAGCCTATAATACGACACCCTATAACATGTGCTCTGTAGGTCACAGCAAAAATATTAAAGTTTTTTCAATAATACTAGGTAGGTATATCATTATCTAAATTATTTGTATTTTTGACGTTCCCAATCATGTGTTTTTTTTTCCATGTAATGAAGTGAAAACAAGGCCTCAAATTATAAAAGACAAGTTTTTTACGCAATTGGAGTTCTAGTTATCGTCATTAAAACTTAAGAGTAGAAAAAGAAAACTGCTATCAAATCACGTCTTTGCGAAATGATTAAAATAAGGATATCTACGTTTTGGAGAACCCTTTTCAAGATATTCTCAGAACTGATCTAAAAATAATTGCTCGGGTCCTAAAAATGTTTTATATCTAAGGCTTAATAAAAATACCTTTACATGTTTTCAAAGACTTTTATAGGAACATAAAAATACTCTGATATTAAATAAAATATATCTTAGGGAGTTGTCCCACCGCTGGCAACAAAGCGACAACTATTGGCTTTTTTTCTCGCTCAAGAAACGTACGATAAGATATACGTTCCGTGTAAACAAAAGAGATGGACATATTAAAAGATGTACACTACCGGCGAGGACTCGCTCGTTTATTGCTGAGCTGGCTGCCATTGACGCGGAGCGAGCTGGCGGAGTGGAGCGAGCGAGTATTGCGGAGCGGAGTTGCGGACTGTGTCTGTCCATTGATGCGGAGCGGAGCGAGCGGACTGTGAGGGGCGGACTGTGCGGAGCCTATACCCATCGGCCATCCACGCCGCCTCACTGTCGCCCCGCTCCGCCAGCTCGCACAGCCAGCACGCGCCGCTTCCAAATGTATGAATTTTAAAAACTTGCTCGCAAACCCATGTCCACTGGAGCGGAGCAGAGTTTCCTCGTTTCTCCGCTCCGCCAGCTCGTTCCGCGTCAATAGACAGGCATCCTAAGCGGACAAGTTGGCGTTTTTTGCATGTTTGCGTAGGACTGACCGACCCGAGCGATGCAGCGATGGTGCGAGTAATATAACGCCGGATGCGTTCTTCGCATTCGGACACACTTGCTGATATTCCAGCGACCAAACTATAGGAACTAAAAGTACTCGCTGACCGACTCGTTTTCAGTTGCTCGCTCTACTCGCTAAGCGCCGGCAGTGGGACAAATTCCTAAAAAGAGTCACGGGATCGAGTGGGATGAGCTTATGTCTCTACAACATGAAAGGTCCATTTGCTACGAGTTTTAGATGTAAATGTATATTTATATATACTCGTCAAAACAAAATAAGGGCCACTTTTTAAATTGCACTTTAAACAAGTATTGCTCTTATTCTGGGTACATAATAAATACTAAATATCTTGTTATGATTTCTTTCAAGTATTAATATTGTTTCTACTGCATATTTGGAAATTCATAACTCTTTTTAAATTAGATATTTGAGATTACTTAGAATTTACGGTATGGTGTTTTTTAATTTTCAAACTTCTAACGGAGTTTTCTTTGACTAATACAGCAAGCAGGCTATAATGATCTTTCAATCTCATAATGTCATGTATTCGGAGACATATGGACGCAAAAACAGCCACTTGGGGTGTCACCTTAATCCAGGGGGTCCGTAGCCAGAAGAGAAAGGTTTAATGGTGGAATATTCCCAACGAGTGGTTCAAAATGCTTAAAACAGGTCTTAAAAGACGGGTAATATCACCAGACGCCTTGATCAAGGAAGAAAGTAAGTAAGTAAAGCCCAAGAAGACCATTCAGTTTGTTTAACTGCGCAAATAGAGCGAAAATCTACTGCGCGGACCGTATAAACTCCATTGCGTCGAGCTACAGGCACCCCTATAATTGACTACACTATTCCGAATCGACTCCATAAAGACTAACAATACTCAAGAAGATGCTTGGTTCGCCTCCAGTTAACTGCAGCGTATGGTGCAAATCGTGAAACATTTGCGAAAGAGAAAATTTATTGAACTGTTTTGACTGGGCTTCATTGCTTTTTATTGATGACTGGTGGGTTATTTTTTTTCAATAAAAACTGATTCATAAGAGTGTAGAGAAGATCTAAACAACAGGTTTCAGATGCTTGCACTCTTAAAACAGACTGTTCTGGAGAGTTTTGAGTTATGCTCTGGGGCGGTTATCTCTATCACGCAAAACTTAGCTCGCACTTCTTAACGAGGGTGTTGTAACTCCTCAAAATTGCGTAGAGAATGTGGTGCAACTCCACATTATCCCATTCGCATAGCAAGAAATACCTGAGTTCTTCTTGAAGCAGGATAATGCTCGAGCGAACACGACGCGACTAACAGTGCACACATTCCCTTACGCTCGAATTACGATGTTACAGTGGACACTTAGGATTTTTACCTGAGTTCTATTGAGAATTTAAGAGATGAGTTAAAGAAGAGTGAAGAAGAAAGTAAAATTCCCATAAACACCTAGCTGGATCTCATAAATTGTCTGAAAACTTGCTGGTAGAGTATCCCAAAAGAAAATGTTCGGTATTTAATCCAGACCATTCCACCTCCCATAAAATGAGCAGAACAGAGAGAAAAGAGTTAAAAGAGAAGCTTAAAAAAACACTTTGGAACATCAAAGACGTTATTTTCTCGATTTTTTTATGTTTTATGTAACTTGATACATTCCTGCAATTCCTCACTTTTCATTCAATTTGTTTTATTTTAACGATTTATTGGAATACATATTTAATTTTTGTTTATTTCCATCTAAAACCATTAATATTAATCAGATTCAGTCATTGTAACTAGTAATATTTAAACATTATTTAATAAATCGAAAAAAACCAGGTGGCCCTTATTTTGTTTTGAGTAGTATATTTTAGTTTTAATCTTCAGTTTGTGTATGTTTTATCAAAACTACATCAAAACGTTTTTATTTTTTGCGTCCGAAAATTTCATGAAGCTCGCCTTTTCTCAACTATGTTTGACCCCAACATGTGGAGGCACAGCCACCCTAATTCTGACTTCAGGTCTTACTTAAATGCAGCTGGATATCATAATTTTACCCTAAGGTAGATTGGGAGATAATGCCCAAGGCATTAAGTCCGCCTTTGTACATGTTTCTTTGTAACTTGTGCATAAAGTTTAAATAAATAAATAATTTTACATAGAGTGAGTCTCGTCTTATCGACTCCCACAAACACTGTTAGTACTGGATACTTTTTTTATCGTGGTAAAATCATCAAATGAGTCCTCCCACCCAGGGCAGTGCGGGAAGGACTGTCAGACTTGTACTCACTAAAATCCACTGTGTCCTTTGATATCCCTTTATGTTCCAGGTTCACGGTAATTCGATAAGTCCCGCGACCCCGGCAGGCTTTGGCCCTCTAGAGGGGGCCCCGTCATTATGCTGACACTCTTTGAGGCGCGCGTGGAACACAACGCGCCGTCGACTCGGGCATGGTCCATGGAAGGGCAGCGAGTCGCCCGTTACTTGCCGCCCACATGCCCGCGCCTATGGTGGCCAGTGATCGTCTTGCGACGTCCGTCGCCGTGGGCGTCTACCACTGAGGCTGGGGCGGAGGGAGGACACTGTCGTCTCCCTCACGCGGTCCGCCTCCTCTTTCGCGAGCATGACTGCTTCGCAGAAGGAGGCGACTGCTTCCCACTCCGTCTCGCCCCGCAGCGTGGCCTCGACCAATGCCGGGCGCGAGAGGTCTCCGCCTATCGCCACCGCCGTGAGAACACGGCATTGGTGAGAACACGGCGGTGCTCTGCCCAAACGGGGCAGTCCTGCACCGTATGCTCCACCGTGTCCTCCGGGTGATCCCCGCAGTGGTGTTCTTCCCTCCTTATCAGACACAGGGACCTCCCGAAACTTCCGTGTCCGGTGAGGACCTGCGTCATGCGGTAGGTAGGTTAGGACGCCGTGACGCCTCTCCAGCCACTCCTCAAAGAGGTGTCTCCGCCGCGATTGCGGCGTGCCCGTAGTACTGGAACATCATCATCAGCCTATAAATGTTCCCACTGCTGGGACACAGGCCTCCTCTCTGTGAGAGGGAATGGGCCGAAATCTACCACAAGGGCCCAGTGCGGATCGGTAGATGTCACATGTCTTCGAATTTTTCAGGACATGCCGGTTTCCTCACGATGTTTTCCTTCACCAACCATTTTGAGAGCAGTGATGTTGAAATAAATTACACAAAGTAATGCGCCTGACGGGGTTCGAACCTACGACCTGCAACTCGTAAGTCGAGGCCGATACCAGTGGGCCATCACTGCTCATACAGTCAGTCATAGTACTGGATACTTAAGTCTTTTTTGGGTGCTAAAATCATCAAATGTGTCCTCGGATAACCGAAAAAGTCCATCTTGTCCCTTCGGTTACCGTTTGTATTCCATATATCCTGGGTATATCCTGCTTAGACGGTCCCGCGGAACGTTTACACGCAGAAAAATGTCTGGCTACCTATACGAGTACTTATACACTAGTTGCCTTTACAACATTTCTAGTAATGAATAGTAAAAGTAGAGATAACAAGGACTTAGTATTTATTACTAGAAATGTTGTAAAGTCAACTAGTGAGTCTTGCTGTCACGGTTGCAACCAGAAGTTCTCGTATACATTTCTCTGCGTGCAGCTTCTAACTAGCAGTAATGGCTGTATAAGATCTACAATTGAGAACCAGTGACCAACAATTTAATTCACTTTCCAAAGCGTGGAGGAAATTCTTATTACCATTCTGGTCACCCATCCACAGACTGACCTTGGCAAGCGCGGTTTAATCTTAAAGTTTAACTCCTGCGGCTTTAATTAAACGGTCAAGATCTCCCCTCTTTTCTCATATAGGTGCTTGTTATGTAGGTATATATGTAAGTAAAGTATTAGTAGTTTGGGATCAACAGTATCAGAGATCTACGAAGTATCAAAGAAAGGTTATTGGGCTAAATTCAGTGAAAGTTGCTAATGCGTGAGCGAGAAGTTTCCACATGGTTAGGTTTTCTTCTTAATTACCCACCTAGACAGCCATACTTCAGTCGCAGGGACGTTTCCTATTCGCAATCCTATTTTTTTTCGATTTTTAAGGAAACTTACATTCATGTTATCAAAAAAATATATTTGGCAGCGTAAAAACGCAATGTTAGTATGTTTTTTTTTTAATGTATGTCAAAATAGCATCGGGAATAGGATTTTATTATGGGGTACGTGGGGGTGGGATGCAGCGTCAAGTGACAAACTTTGTTCTGCCATCTGGCATTATGCTCAGCTGAGGCCCTTCTGGCATTAAACGATTTATTAATTTATTTTTGATTAGTATTATATTTTTGTTTAAAGGCCAATAAACACTTTTTTTTCTGTATTTCTTTCCTTTCATTTTTCTTTATTATTAAGAGCACTACGCAAAATCACCCTAGCAAGAAGCTTAGTTTGCGAAAGAAATCCTAAATATGCGCTTATGACGATGGGTTTACACCGGCCAGATATACAATACAAATTCTAGGAACAAAGAAGAAGAATATCTTCGACGTCTTAACAGCTTATGAAAAGGAAAATAAAACACGAACGCGCAGCATACTCGTAAATATCTGTAGTCCAAACAAACCTTCATTACTTTATACCTAATCTGATCCAATTTGCGAGACTATACGTGTTTTGTTCAACAAAGACTTCATAAGTCAACAAATGGATGTTACGAGTACGTGTCAGTGCAACATTTAGCTTCTCTATAATAACTTTACAGACGCCTCGAAACTCGAAGGACCAAAGTTCGCTGGACTTTCATTTTGTTTTGACTTTTGCACTTTTATAGCTTGAGTATCGATGTGAAGCCAAACATTATCATGGCAGATTCCGAATGTTTATGTTATGTTGTGTGTTTTTGTTCAATATCTGTTGTTGAGTTAATAATACTATTATGATAAAATTGATGTTAGTCAAAAATTATCCCTATATATACTAGATTCCAATTTTTTTTTTCAAGTTTTATGCAAGCAAGTAGAGATTATAGTATCATAACTACTCCAGGGTTTCATATTTCTGTGTCGAATTTCATCAAAATCAGTTATACGATTTGGGCTTGAAATTGTATTAAACAAACGTAGGCAGGAGTATGGTACCTATTATACAGTATTTGGGCAGTTGCTCCGTTATATAGTAATATTCAACTTGACCTAGTTGTTAGATTGTTGTTGGTTAGACTGCGGGCAGCGAGTAATGGGAAACTCGCCGCCCGGCCATGGACCATGCCCGGAACGACGGCGCGTTGTGTTCCACGCGCGCCTCCAAGAGCGTCAGCAAGATGACGAGGCCCCCCTGTAGAGGGCCAAAGCCTGCCGTGGTCGCGGGATTTATTCCATTAAGTACCGTGACCCTGGAACGTAAAGGGCTAACAACCGTGGATTTTAGTCAGTAAAAGTCTGACAGTCCCTCCCGCCCTGCCCTGGGTAGGAGGAATCATTTGATGATTCTACGACGCTAAAAAGAAAAGGTCAGGTAAGACTGGAAGCCGAAAATGCCTAGCAGATGATTGTTTTGAAACCAAGCGCCGCTCGTAACTTATAGTTACAATATTTAAGTGGCCGTCATGGACAACCAAGCAATTCCAGTTTTCTTAAAGTATCCCAAATTAATACATTAGAGATTATAACTGTTTCGTACACAAAGGACAAACTGTCTGGAAACCCTCAATGAAGTTACCCAAGGGGCCTTGTTACAAAAAGTTGAACACTTTTCAATTACATTCCTTAAATCGCTTTTAAGCCCAGCTTAGCGTTCCTCAAACTGCCATTAAACACGGTTTTGTGGTATTACAGGATAAGTTGGGAAGTAAACTTTGCTATAGCCACGTAAGCAATAACCATTGTAATTCTATAAGGAAGAAGGACCGCCATTATTGTCGAGCTAATAACATCTTATGGGGCTTATATCCCCTGCTATGCTTGTTAGTTTATGGCAATATCCCTTGGACTCCCCGCGGAGTTCATGAGCCTGTTGCATCTTTATAATGATGTTTTATTTTCAATCTTGTGGCGTCGCTGTAAGGTTTTTTCTCGATAATCTTATTTTATGTATGTTATTGGATAGCTGTAACAGGCGTGTCAAAGGAAAGTCATTTATTTCTTTTATACAGGACCTAAGGACGCATATTCTAAGCTATCTTAGCTAGCAACGTTCTTAGTATTTAGAGAGATAGCTTTTGAACTTTTTGTACCAACATCATCTAACATGAGACAGCTCTAGAAACTTGGCCTCCGGCCTTTCGTAAGACACAATTATTATAATATTTGAGTAGGTTCGAGTAGTATCTCCATATGATTTTCTTGTCCCTAACCCGTCGTACTTTTCATAAAAAAATATGGATGGCTATTTCTTGTATTTCCAATAAAGGTAATCGGGTCATCGAATCGGGGTAGTTAATTTGGAACACATTTAGCTTCGCATATATGTATAAATAACACGTGATATAGTCGGTCAATCTTGCACACTTCCTTGATTAAACATTGGTGTTATGACTCGAACATAACTGTTAATGTATAGGAGGGCTGTTTAGGAGCAATGGCGCCATATCATTGTTGTTTGTTTGTCTATATTTGGAGTTCAGACTTGATTGTATAAGTAATCTTATACAATTAATCTTAATTGTACAGTTTTATCTGAAAATAAAGCAATATCCTAACTGTACTCCTTCAAAATAGTGGGATATTAATCACTTAAGAGTGGGTCATAGAATTTCCATTCTTTTTTTTTTTTTTTTAGGGTGGCAAAATCATCAAATGAGTCCTCCCGCCCTGGGTGGAGCGGGAGGGACTGTCAGACTCTTACTGACTAAAATCCACCCGTGTTCCGTCGGATGCCCTTTACGTTCCGGGGCCACGGTATCCTGGATTAAGAAAAATCCGCGACCCCGGCAGGCATTTGGCCCCATAAGGGGCCCCGTCGGTGACGCGTGAAACACGACGCGCCACCGACCCGGGCTTGGTCCTTGGTCGGACGGCGAGCATACCCATTACTCACCGTCCGCAAGCCCGCTCCGCCGCTGTGCCCTCTGCTGTTCAGAGGGACACGCGTTGGAGCGTCCACCCGACAGGCTATTTGCATACGGGCAAAGAAACCCCTTAGGCACACAGTGCCTAAGGAGAGTCTTTGCCCGCATCCCAGGGCGCACCGGCCCGAAAAACTGGTCTTCCCCCCGGACGTATCCGAGAGGGAACTCCAGTCCACGGGCGCACGTGGAGGTTTCCTGTCTTAGCACCCCTTTCCTGTCTTAGCACCCCTTTCCTGTCTTAGCACCCCAGAATTTCCATTCTTGACAATTTTTATCTATCTTCATACAAGTGTTTAATTTTAACCAAATCAATAAATGAGGATAGTAGGTAGTTGGTAGTCGTGAATCTGGAACGTAAAAGGCTACTGAAGGAACAGCGTGGATTTTAGTCAGTAGGTACGAGTCTGACTGTTGCTTCCGCTCGCTCCTGGGCGGGAGGACTCATTAGTGAAGATTTTACCACGCTAAAAAAGGGGTGTATGTGTGTGGACACATTTACTAATTAAGTATTTATTTTGGTACTTTACAAAAACCTTGCGTGACTCTCTTTCGGAATCACTTCGTTCAGTCTCTTTGTGGCAATAAATTCGTTGTAAAAGGATCTCAATTATACAAAAAATCGGACCGTACGTAAATCAAAATATATTTGTTTATACAGACTGAACCATTTCATAACAATATAAAACGCTTAGAATAAAACCGAGCAACTCCTCAAAGCTTCATAATTTAAAGTCACAAGGTCACAAACACAAAATTCATCCATTACTCGCTCCAACCTGACATTCTGACGTCACAAGCGACACGACGTCAGAACTTTCGGAATTTCACTTTTCCTGTTAAATTATGTTTTATTAGAACCCCGTGTGTGACTCTTGACATTTGCGTAAAATTTTACCTCTTTGACACATTAATATTTCAAGTTCTTGAGCGAATAATTTATCATTCAGAAAATAACAACTGAGAGGTACTCGTAGGCCCAAATACCTAATATGCACAGTCGTACAATCAGGTGGTCAAACGCAAGGCTATAGCTCAATTTTAGAAAAAAAAAATCTGTCACTTACTGTCCACCCAAGGCCAACATTTTTAAACGACTTCGTAAAAAGGAGTAGAAGGAATTCGTCGGTATTTTTTTAAGCTATTGCATAGCTTTTATCGCAGGCTCTGAGCGCGGCGCGGCGCGAAAATCTTAACGAAAAAACCTAAGGAAAATACCTGACACCGCCGTCGTCTAACGTCGTGTCAGTTCGGGAGACTTCGGCAATTATAAAGGTACGGACAGACGTGCTCATAAGGGTATGGACAGACGTGCTCATTACTAGCACGAAAGCATGCTTTTATTGAGGGAGAGGGAGAGGGAGGAGAACGTTTCTTGACGTTTCACTTGATTGACGTGGCTGACCATAGCCTAATTAGTACAGTAATAAATATAATAAGTAAAACGACAGTGATATAAATAAATCGAAAATACTTGATTTACACTTTTATTTGGGCAGAGTTTTCCCTTACAATTATTATTATAAACTGAACAACCAAAATCATCGCTCCTGGCTTTTATATAACTCCCTGGCTGGCGGCTACCCCACCCCCCCGACTCAACATTTGGCGGGGATGGCTCACGTGGTAGGGAAGTGACGTAGCGGCTTGGCGTGGCGAGCTTGACAGCCGGCTTGACATGTCGGGCTTGACAGCCGGCTTGGCTTGACATGTCGGGCTTGACAGTCGGCTTGGCTTGGCTTGGCATGGCTTGGCTTGGCATGGCTTGGCTTGGCATGGCTTGGCTTGGCATGGCTTGGCTTGGCATGGCTTGGCTTGGCATGGCTTGGCTTGGCATGGCTTGGCTTGACATGGCTTGGCTTAGCTTGGCTTGCTAGCGACATCTGGCGTTACAATCGGCCATCCTGTAACAATTGCTCCCGCAATGGGAACAACAAAACAGTGATTACAAGTCAGCTCAGAACAAATGGCATATCGAGGAAATGAACTATTATCTAGCTCTCAAGAAGATCTACGAGATCTTCGTTTTGATATTGTTTATCCACACTACTGGCGCTATCGGATATAGAAGCAACGCTACGATATGGTCATAATAAATCAGCGGATACTAGGCCTGTAAACTTCTTGTATCCTCTAAGACATTTTATACTTCTTAGTTTATGGCTATCCTAAATCATTAGGTAAATAGGTAATGATAACATATGGGCCAGAATATAGATCATCTAACTTATAATTTAACCTTATTGCAGCAAGGAGTCTGAGCCTGGCAACAAAGCACGTAATCGCCCTTTTTGGAAATCGTACTATTTTTACGCCTTTTATCACAGTTACGTTTCATTTTCTTGCTAGCTGTTCTAACTCGATTGGTAGCCCTATCGCGTCTAGATTGCACTGACCCCGAACCTGACCAGGGATGGAGAAATCACACACAGATCTACCTACACGAGCAAATATTAACTCGTATAACTTATAGCCTGTTGTATCATTAACAGTATTATTAATACCCCATATATGACATTTGATAAACTATTGTCCCAACTAAGAGAGGCCTCGCCAGGTTCCGTGACTCTCAACGCATCGAGAATTGTGCAATTAGTGCGTTATACCTGCCCATTAGACCTAGGCCACGCAATAGCTGTTAACATTTGTGTCTAACTATTTTCTGTTGAGAACTTTTTAAAGTATCTACTCGTAAAGCCCTTACCATGATCGGAAACTACGTGATCTGGCAATCTGAATAAACTAGAAATGCGTTTTAAAACTCTAACGGTCTAATCACAAAAACTGAATAAATTTTAGTTTAAACCTGGACTATCGAGTTCACGCTTATCTGCAGAACCATGGTTTAAATTTCTCCGTATTACAAAACGATTAAAGGTGAACCTTAGTACCGTCATTTGAACCATTGTCTAAACAATGAAATCTACAATATTTAAATCCATTTTGGCTGAAATTAACATAAAAAAAAACAACAACACAATGAAAAAGTTACTATAAGAAACTTTACCTTTACCTGTACCTTTGACAGCTACGACTGTATACCATGGTTTATCACAAAACCACGATTTTTAATAACGTTTGTGTAAACCGTAGTTTTACAAGATAATTTAACCTGGGTTTTTAGTTAAACCCTTTTTTTTGTATAAGAAGGTAATTGTCTCTACAGAATTGACAATACGTGTAGGCTCAGAAACAACGAATTTAGAGAAAGAATCTGTCAAAACTAACATTTATTGGTACCCTTTTTAATTTTGCTAAAAGGACCCAAATTATCGATGTCTACCATTTTCATCGGTTCAGATGGTTTAGAGATTCGATGCAGTTTGCCTTCTTTCCTACCGTATTCTCTTTTACCGTACGCACAATGTAAACACGACGTCACATATTTCCTTATGAATTGGGTCATTTTTGGAAACTAGAAATCATTTTTTTTTATAGAAGTTCTGAGCATAATTTTAATCCTATAATGTAATGGCCAATATCGTCATGATGCATTTGTAATATTTTCTACGCGCGAAATTTGGCATAACTAATCGGGTATCGTAAAGCGTTTTACGAGACAGCCTACCGTCAATTATATAATTATTTACAATATCACTATCTGTGCACCCGCTTCACAATAAATCAATAATACTTTGCACTTCACGAAACCAATAGTTTACTTCTAAACGGAACACATTAACGGCATCTATCGGATTCCTGCTCAAGGCGTCGATATGCTTTATGCGCTCACCCGGTCTATAGTCAACAGTAATTTCATAATCTTGAATTAAAAGTCACCGGACGGCAATGCGTGATCACGTTAGTCATTGTATAGCGAACTGCACTATAATCCGTAATTACACGGACATTTTTACTCAACACATATACGAAAACTTCGTAATACGCTGTGAAAAACACTTTCTTCCCGACTCGTAACGCAACTAAAATACAAGACAGGGCTCAAACTACCGTCTATCCGTATTTGTAAAAGAATACCTGCTATGGGTAACTTGCATGCATTCGTGTGAATTTCCAACTAAGATCATATATCGCTATCACCGGTTTATCACTTTTTTTTTCTTCACCATACCCACATATTATTTTTATTTTTATAATTTTTGTTTTTGCTATTTCGGTAAGCGGATGAGCCATTTTTGCAAAATTATGGAAGAACTTCCTAAAGTCACTACATAGTCCAATAAACTGACGCACTTTGTGTATGTTAATCGGAACGGGAAATTGAGACACGGCTGCGAACTTAAATTCGCCCGGTTCAATGCCATGAACATGATAATTGTTAAACTAAGTAAGAAATCCTGTTTTGTAGAAATGAACATTTGCCCACATGTACCTATTTAATTTAAAATTCCGCGTTTGACCATTTGACGACATTATTGGAGTTATTTTTATTTAATGATTTACTTTAAAATTACGTAACTATCTATGAACTTGAACTTAAGCGCATAAAAACTGAGGGAGCGCTATATGTATCTTTAGGATGGATGCTGAGTTTATGGATACCGTTGGACTAGATTAAGACTGGTGAAGTAGTTCTTACCAGTTTAGTTTACTTATCGATAATAGCTAATGGACATCTATCGCGGATAATTAATGCATTTAGGGCTCTGTAATCGACACATATGCAACTATTTCCGTTCTTCCTCATAACTAAACAATAGGAGAAGCATACTCCGATTCGGGTTCTTTTATAATACCTGCTTCTAATGGCTCACTAATTTTGACTCTAACAATCTCTTGTTTGTGATGTGCTAATCTATAAGGCCTACGTGTACTTAATGCGAATTTGGACTAAATCTGTACATTCCCAACTCCTTAGTATAGCTAGAAAAGCAGTTTTATACCGAGATAATAAACTAATTAATTGATTACAATCAGATTTGCTTATCGGGCCTACCCTAGTTTTGTCAAGGTCTATACCCCATCAATGGCATATTATGATTATCGACACACGAGGCACTCAATTATAAAACACATTTGGCTAATGGCATTTTGCAAATATTGGCTGGCATAACTGACCTGGCTATTTATGCATGATTCCTGGCAGCTCTCGGCAAAGTAGGACGAGCTTTCTTCTATGTGATGTCCTTGGATCCGCTATGACGACTTTGAGGTAGCATTCATTTCCACAGAGAAGCGTTGCTGGTAGCGAGAAGAATACTTCTTGAAACTCGATCATTAACGGAATTAACGATGCGGCATGGTGTTTTTTCCGATGGATGAGGGTAGGGACTTCGTGTTCCAGATCATTGAATGATTTTTCAACTTCTTGTGCAATAAAGGAGACTTTTCAATATTTTCCTTGCGGGTGGTGTGCATTGCCCTTCTTCGTTTTTATTTTCAGATATCTGGCTTACCACAGCAGAATCTTCGTCCTCCAGACAAGACGACCGTCGAGGTTATTGTGTAGCAGAGCGTCGTTTCATCGTAGGTTTTTTTTATCCCACTTCTGATTAAAACGACAGTGATATAAATAAATCGAAAATACTTGATTTACACTTTTATTTGGGCAGAGTTTTCCCTTACAATTATTATTATAAACTGAACAACCAAAATCATCGCTCCTGGCTTTTATATAACTCCCTGGCTGGCGGCTACCCCACCCCCCCGACTCAACATTTGGCGGGGATGGCTCACGTGGTAGGGAAGTGACGTAGCGGCTTGGCGTGGCGAGCTTGACAGCCGGCTTGACATGTCGGGCTTGACAGCCGGCTTGGCTTGACATGTCGGGCTTGACAGTCGGCTTGGCTTGGCTTGGCATGGCTTGGCTTGGCATGGCTTGGCTTGGCATGGCTTGGCTTGGCATGGCTTGGCTTGGCATGGCTTGGCTTGGCATGGCTTGGCTTGGCATGGCTTGGCTTGACATGGCTTGGCTTAGCTTGGCTTGCTAGCGACATCTGGCGTTACATAAGTAAATAATTATAATTGCATAAGTTGATAAAAAATGCTATGCAATAGCTTTACCACGGCAGTCCCCGAGTGCCACACGTATTTTTTTTCATGTAATGTATGTTCTCCGATTTCTCGATGACACCTCGACCGCAATCACTCAACAAATTATTACGCCTGGTACTCGCTTACAAGGATAAAATAAAAAGAAAATAAAAAAATGAAACCTGCTTCTAAAAAAAAACACAAAAAAGTGCAAAATAACTTTTGAATGAAAAGTTATTATTGAAATTTGGTGGCAAAAAGTCACGGAAATAAGAAGCAAAGTCATTGACTTCCAATTATAACTTTCATTCAAAAGTTATTATACCTAACTAAGGTCAATGTTTGTTAGGCAAAAGTAAACTATTAGCCTATTAGGTACCTAGTTAAAATATATAGCGTTTCAGCTAATAGTTTACTTAACTACCTACAATTTTAGTATAGTTACAATCTCGCCTGTTTACACTAAACTTTTACTGACATACTTAACCGATTATGTCATAATGATTAAAGTTGAAGTACCTATGAACAAAGTCATAGTATCCATTAAAAATTATAAATAATGGAGTGTTCGTTAATGTCAAAACAATTTTTCTAGGATTTTTTATTTGAAGCACTAAACTTGATTTTAAATTATATCCAGTTAATTAAAAGCTTGATTTTAATGTAACATTTTTTTTTACCGACTTCAAAAAAAGGAGGTGGTTCTCAGTTCGTCGGAATCTTTTTTTTTTATGTATGTTCCCCGATTTCTCGAAGACGCCTGGACCGATTTGGAAAATTTTTCTTTTGTTTGAAAGGGTATACTTCCCAAGTGGTCCCATGATCATCAGGTCACGATCTGATGATGGGATCCCAGGGAAATCGAGGGCAACCTTCAAATTTTATAGGCACATAGTACCATTTTCATATATTTTCTAAAGCTGTTCAAGTATTTGCATCTGATAATCATCATCTCAGGTGGATGAGCTGATGATGGAAGGTACAACTCCTCAACGGCTTGGAGTAGGCATCGACTGATTTTAGTTTGTGTTCGCATATCTCCGGAACTACAAGTCCGATTTAAGTAATTCTTTTCTTGTTGTACTAAGTATTGTTTAACTTACGAAATACTGCAAGTTTCATCAAAATCGGTTCAGTAGTTTTTGAGATAGGGAATTCTATTAGCTTATTGTGTACTTGAGCGATGTTGTTACCGGTGCTACTGATTACAAAATTTTAGTGCACATGTAAGAGAATGATTCATTTGACAAGAATTTGGGTTGAATATTTAAACTAAAAAGAGTAAAATAAAAAACTTTTTCAAAAAAATGTAACCGCCTTCAAAATCACCCACAAAAAAGGGTAAAATAACCTACAAAATAACTTTTCTTTCAGAAGTCGGTGGCAAAAAAGACAATGAAATGAAAAAAAATAAAGACACCGACTTCTGAAAGAAAAGTTATTTTGTAGGTTATTTTACCCCTTTTTTTTTTGTTACACAAAAACTTTAAACCCACGATAGAACGTAGAATATCACTCACATACACAAACACCCAGACCCGAAACAACTATTTGTAGGTCATACAAATATTTGTTCCGTGCGGGGATCGAACCCGCGACACGCTACGCAGCAGTCCAATCGCTCAGTCACTGCCGTTATAAAAGCACCACGATACGGGAGAAATTGCGAGTCTATGGGGCAACTAGGGAAAATTAATTAGCACTACTTAAGTTTTTTTTTTTTTTGCTAAACGTAATTTTCAAGTGATAATTGACAGGGGTCGTTGACTTGATCAGTCCTCATCTTGGTTATTTAATCATATTATATACAAAAACAGAAACTATAAGTTTGGGTTTGGTACCCAGAAATCGAACCAATATCTAGCCTTCTATAGGTACCTGTTGAAATTAGATAATGTAGTTGAACAGTAAATTTGATTACGGCCCGACAATACGATGGTCCTATTTATATTACACAATACGAAGTAGGTACGAGGCGGAGGTATTGAAATATGATTAGGTATCGGGAAACCAGATTATAAGGACATTTCGATTCCAATTCTATTTCAATTACGTTCGTACTGACATGAGATAAAGTTCGGATCTAGAGTATCGGTATTCATTGAGAATGTGGTTTATTTTTCAGTATATTTTGTTCAAAATAACTTTGTTATCGTTTAAGCCTCCTGCAGACACACGCGATTAATCGCGCGGGGCGACATGGCGCGGTCCATTCGCAGTACATTTAGAGTGGAAATTAGCTTGGCTCGTTGTTGCAGCGCGATTAATCGCGTGTGTCTGCAGGAGGCTTTACAGCAAATTGTACAATAAAATAAATAAGTCCGACTTATACAATCCAGTTATTTTTAATTTACATTTATTTTGTTTAAAGTTTAATTATATTGGTAGTGGTACACTAATAAAATGATAAAATACCGAAACTAACACTAACTAAAAATTAACAAAAAAAGTTCGTCCTCAACGCTTTCGAAAAGTAATGTGCTCAATAACATGATGAGACAGGCGGAGTTGCAACATTTATACAACGTTGTGCTTTAGGTCAAGGCAAAAGCTAACCCTTTGCATGAAACGCTTAACTCAATGGCGTCCTAATAAATGACTGCCAATATCACATTAAAGTGGCAACATAACGAAGTAGAACTGCATAAAACTTGACGGCAACTTTATAAATCTTTCTTTTTCGCGTGAGATGTGGTCACCTTCTCTTGTCAGTGTTAATTAAGCCCACGGGCCTCTAATAAATGGCTCAATAGATAACTTTTGAAAATTTGCGCTTAAAAGATATCAACTAAAAACAATTTTTACTTTAACTAAACATAGCTTTACTGGAAAACAGGCCATTAAATATTAAATTACACGCTTATTGAAACACTTTCTTATAGAAACCACATAACCCGAACTTGCAAAGTAAAACATCCCTCTGAATTCTTGGTACACAAAACACAGTACGCTTGTAAGAACTTTATATCAAAAAAGGGTTAATTAACTCCGAAAGACTGAGTACCTGTTTACCCTCATAAGTAAGGCCTCTCAAACAGGCCAAGTGCGAGTAGGACCCGCGCACGAAAGATTCCGTACCATTATCTTTACAAAGTAAGTAAATCATGTCTGTTGTAGAGCCCTTTTAAATATGTAGTTTTTAAGCTATTGCATAGCTTGGCACGAAAAATCTAACGAAAAAACCTGACCACATTTGACAGCACGTCGTTTCAGTTCGGGAGACTTCGGCAATCATAAAGGTACGGACAGACGTGCTCATAAAGGTACGAAGAGGGATTTACTTTTTCTTACTGATTCTAAACGGCTAGCTACATAACCGCCTTCAAAAACAACCATAAAAAACGGTAAAAAAACCTACAAAATAACTTTTCTTTCGGAAGTCGGTGTCTTTGTTTTCTTTATTTCATTGTCTTTTTTTTGCCACCGACTTCCGAAAGAAAAGTTATTTTGTAGGTTTTTTTACCGTTTTTTATGGTTGTTTTTGAAGGCGGTTACATTTTTTTTTGAAAAAGTTTTTATTTTACTCTTTTTAGTTTAAATATTCAACCCGAATTCTTGTCAAATACAACATGTGTACTAGAATTTTGTAATCCATAACACCGGTAATAACATCGCTCATGTACACAATAAGCTAATAAAATTCCCTATCTCAAAAACTACTGAACCGATTTTGATGAAACTTGCAATATTCCCTAAGTTAAGTAATACCTAGTACAAAAAAAAAGAATTACTTAAATCGGACTTGTAGTTCCAGAGATAAGCGAACTGAAACCAAATCAGTCGATGCCTACTCCTTACTATTAAGGAGTTCTACCTTCCATCATCAGCTCAGCTACATGAAATTATGATTACCATACGCAAGTACTTAAATTACTTCATAAAATTTGCGAAAAACGGTGTGTCGGCCTATAAAATTCGAGGGTTGCCCTCGATTTCTCCAGGATCCAATCATCAGATCCCAACTTGCTGACTATGGGACCACCTCAGAAGTACCTCCTTTCGAACAAAAAAAGAATTTTAAAAATCGGTCCACAATTGGCGGAGTAATCGCGTAACAAATATACAAAAAAAAAAAAAAAAAAAGAAAAAAAAAACATACCGTCGAATTGATAACCTCCTCCTTTTTGAAGTCGGTTAAAAAGGAGTTTTCACAATGAAACCTACTTATAAAATTCTCCTATAACAAAGAAGTTCTTTATTACAGTAGTGCACCACAAACATTATAAATTAATTATATTCTCGTAAAATATACGCGGTAAGCGATTTTTTTCTTTAAAAAAAAATGTTATGCAATAGCTTCAACGCGGCAGTCTCCGAGTGCCACATGTATTTTTTTTTCATTCTGTTTTTCTAGCGGCAATAGAATAATATCGTCTGTAAAATTCAACTGTCTAAATATCATGGTTTATGAGATACAGCCTGATAACAGTCAGACAGACGGACGGAAAACAGAGTAATTAGTAGTAGGGTCTGTTTAACTCTTTAGGTAGGTACGGAACTCTAAAAATATGACCTCTGGAATAACGAAGACCGAAAATGCCTTTGTTATTTTCTATTTTTACTCTCTTCTTTAATTAAACGTTGACGGATATTTTTGTAGGTAATGACACCCACGCTGCCTTTGTGTACAACAAGCGATATCTCAAAATAATCGAAAATCATGTTTTTCTTTGTATTGTTTATAATGCCGTATTACATTACGGCTAGCCGTTTTCAAAAACAGCTGACCCAACATTTGGGCTCCCCGATACCATGTTACGCTTAATCACAGTCGCTTGTAAGAATTTGCACCAAATCATGATAACTTTTCGACTCAAGCGCCATTCAGCCTAAATAGATTTGTGGAGTTATCACTTTTTGGCTTACGCACTAAGGTGACGTCGACACCGAAGGACATTTATATTATGACACCTACGTACTTTGTGACGTATCTTTGTTGATTAGAACCTGTTATTCTCGGTAGTAATCATAAGTGAAACCTAAGAGTTATACCGTAATCATTTTCATGTAGGAACTGCAAGTATTCTCTATAGGACAATCGCAATCTACAACGAGCTTATCGACGAGACGGTCTTGAGATCGACCGGTCGATTGGACATATAAAATTCAGGGTGTTTCTTGGGAATACCAAATTGTTAAAATGTTTGAAGAACTGTCATTCGTGTCTATTTCGTGTCATCCACTGAGTTTTCTGCTGTGACTGTCACCGTAGCTTAGTGAATACCAAACTTTAATTCCAGCGTTGCGTGAGCACTGCGGCCACGCTGTAACAAGGCTGTATTTATATAGAATAGCACTGCTGAACTGATGAGGTCGAATAGAGGTGTTTTTTTGGTGGCTTTGAATTGAATTGAATCATAGACTTTACGTGTATAAATCAGCTGCGTGAAGGCAATTCATTACGTTTATGATCGAGATTGGTTTTTTTACCCGACTACGGCAAAGCCAAAAGGAGGGTTATGATTTTGATCGGTATGTATGTATGTTTTTAAAGTTGATTATTCAACACCTGTATTAGCCTGGTTGGAAATAGGTACTTTTTTATTCGGCCATATTTCAACCAGAACAGAACGAATAACGATTTATTCGTTCTTTTAGCGATGATTACTAATTTCGATCCAATTTCAGTGCCTGTAAATCATAGTTCATTGCTGAAACGAATCTTTTAGATTTCTTGTTACAAAATAAACAAAAATGGGGTTTCAAGGGGCCCCTTGAAACCGATTACGGTGAAGCCCAAAAAGTTACTTAAATAACTAATGTTTTTTTCAAAATTAATAAAATATGAACTTTACTCCAATTGTTGATTTGTTTCCGTTGATTTAACAAAAGACAATTCCATTTGGCCCTGAAATTCAGGGCCAAATGGGACTGAATATTGAGAAACACCTCGGTCTTGCTTCAGATCTATACATATAATAAATCTGTAGAAAGGTCAATTCTGTACATTGAAAATATAAATAGCGGGGGGTGTTGCTGGATCGATACCAAACCCAATTATGTGATTAAAAAAATTTTTGTCTGTCTCTCTGTCTGTCTGTCTGTCTGTCTGTATGTGCAGGCATCACGTGAAAACTAACGGTTCGATTTCGATGAAACTTGGTATAATTATACCTTATTATCCTGAGCATAAAATAGGATACTTTTTATCCTGGAAAAATACGTAGAAAAAAAATCTTATTTTTCAGTTTTATTCATAGACGTTGTTCTGTAGAACCGCGAACACACGTTGCATTACCCGCAGTGGATTCAGCGCCGTAACCTGTAGCGCCGAAAGTCGGATTTGGCTTGAACCGTTTGCGGCACACGCGGGCCACGCCTCCCCGACTCCTATATAAGGAGCCGCGTTCCGCGCCGCGCGATGCATATAAATTCTGATTTTTGATGCGAGCGGACGTGTCCAGTGTGGCGAGCGGTCGTCCGTGGAATTAATATTGTATGCGTGTCATTTTAAACCGTGCTTTTCAGCGCGACCTTTTTGATTACTGTTCCGATCAGTTATTTGTAAATACAAGGTCGGAATTACTATGAAAAAAATACTTACTACAGAACGCGAGTTCAACAGCAGTAGCTCAATAGAGGGATCTCCTTAATTATTATAGGCTTAGCCGTATTTGGGTCCAATAGATATTTATAAGATGTCATTGTCAGAGTTACTCAAAACGGAGAAATAAACCATCCACGTGAAGACCGACATCCGCGCGGACGGAGTCACGGGCGGAAGCTAGTTTTAAAATATAATGATTATTCAGAATTTGAGGTCATGTAGGTCAAGTAGGTCATGATAATGTATTGTGATATTTTCCTTTAAACGTTAAGGGCCCTTGTTTCTCGGGGGCCCTTTATGGCAGATACGGCCCTGCTCTCGGTTGTCAATACCACAACCAAGTCACATGGTTCGCTTAGCTTCAGTACACTAGTGAAACCACGTGACCATTCTATTTATACCATTCGATATATCTGTCTTATCAATTTTCCCATTATTTTTTTCACGGTTTATTTGTTCTGACCGCATTATTTATTTTTCGTTCATCCTTTATCCAATTATTGAACAATCATACTAAAACCCTTAGCTACCTATTGTTTCATAAATAAATATTGACGTGGTAACAAAGAAATTATCTGAAATTGAATTCGAGTTTTGTTTACATAAAACGTATTGTTTTCTATTTTATTCGAGTACCAATTTTTACCTTGTAAACAAACAAGCCAAAGAGCAAAACAACGAAAGCAAGTTACCGTGATCCTGGAACGTAATTGGAGGAACAGGGTGGGTTATTAGTCAGTAAGAGTGTGACAGTCCCTTCTGCTCTTATGATGATTTCATCAACCCAAAAAAAAATAGAATGAAACACACTCACCAATGTTTATGAGGTGGATGCAACTGCACGCCAGCGTCCCTCATAAATATGTTTAATTTTAATTTGTTTTTATAATTTAATTTTGCTTGTATAATTTAATTTTGATTTTGTAATTTAAATTTAATTTTGATTGTATAATTTAATTTTTGTTTTATTTTTCATTTATTTATTATCTTTTTATTTTTGTTTGATAATTTTTAGTTTATTGTTGGTTCTTTTATGTAATTTTTATGGATTTTTATCTGAAATAAATAAATTGAATTGAAATGAATGGGCCTGGATAAATAATTGTGTCAAAAGTATTACTTCGGAAAGTAATACTTTACTGTCATGATTCAGAACCGTTCACAATATACTGGATACTTCTAATTTCATAAGCCAACCTAGCCAATAAAGATTGTGTAAAACAACCGCAGGTGGCATACGACCACGGCTATTAATTAAAAATTTCTGTAACACGGATTGTTCTTGTTTTATTATACTTTTTAGTGCGCGATTTTTTCGTAGTCGGGTTTTAGTTATTTTAACTTATTTTTTATTTACACTATTTTGGGGTTATTTGATATAATAAGCAAAGCAGCGAGTGTATTTAAAATGTACTCATTAAGCCTTTTCATTTGATACCCATGTTGACACTGTTAGAAACAGGCAAAGTAGCTAGTAAAAGCTATATATTGTATATATATTTCAAATGTGCTCATCAAGCCCTTTAATTTGATACCCATGTCGATACTGTGCGAAAATATTTTTTTTTTCGGTTACGACTTTTCATCCCCTAGAGGGATGAAAAGTCGAGGGATAGCGGGATTTGGTGACACGTCACCTACCCTATAACCAGCGGACAACTGAGACGCTTCTAACGACACCTCATTTGTCAAGTAGTGATAAGTAGTTCAGAAGTTATGAGGGAACAGATGAACATACATACATACATACAAACATACATACATACATACCGGTCAAAATCATAACCCTCCTTTTTGCTTCGCCGTAGTCGGGTAAAAATTAAGATGAATCATTATGTAGGTATAAACATTACAATTTCACAAAAATAATTAGGCTAAGTTCAGATGAACGCGCGACGACGCGCGGTTGGCTCGGCGCGCGGTTTAAGATTGTAATAAATCAATGTTGTTGTGTACATGACCGCGCGTCAACGCGCGTGCCCGCGCGCACCGCTATACACCGCGCGCTAGATGTTGACCCGCACGCCACCGCGCGGTGACGCGCGGGTTAAGATCTACAATCCTGTATCGACCTGTTCAGTTGACCGGCGCGGTTTGAGGCGGACGGACGCAAGGAGCGACGAAAAAAATGGAGGACCGGCATATCAATGGATTTACTGATAGACGAAATTGAAAAAAGAGATGCGATTAGGAATCTTAGTGTGGCATTTAAAGTCACAAACAGCCTTAAAGAAAGTCTTTGACTTAAAATAGGGTGCACCCAGTATCGTCTTTGCTTTCGACGGCGACGTCTCAGTTTGCGGGATAAAACCCACAAGCATATTGCCTCCTCCACGTCCATTTTCACTGAATGTTCACGCTAGACTGTCGCGTGCAAGCTGCCGCCATCTGAACAGGTGAATCGCGCGGCAGCGCGCGTCGTCGCGCGTCCATCTGAACTTAGCCTTATACCTAGTCTAGAAATAAATAAATATGAAAACATTGAACGCATTTCAAAATTCCTGACGTATGACGTTACCATGGAAATTACTGACATTTGACGTCGCCAAGCACTTACTTTGGCTTAGGTATTTATTCTAAGTATTTATTCTTTGGCTTGTTTATTTCGGCCTAATTTATTCATCGCAAGCACAACACTGTAATATAGTGTCAGTTTTAGTTAAAATTTTGGATTCTAAATAAAATTGATAACCAAATAATTATGTAAATTTAAAAAAAAGTTCACATCAAACGTCACTTGGAATCAAAGTTCATAATCCATAGATAGACTCATGAAAACATCATTAAAATGCATAAAATATATTCGAGTTTAAAATAATTTCAGAAGAAAGTCAATGCTGTGACTTGAAAACTTCAATGACTATGTAAAATAAATGTAAATATGTATGAAGCAGCCGTGCGTAATGGCTGTGACACAGGTATTTTATATCTTAACTTTTTAACCTTTAGGTTGCTTATTAATACAGCATAATACATATACATATTTATCAAAATAATAAATAGGCGATGTGTATTTAAAAAAAATTAACATTTTTACTTTAAACGTAACTTATTGCATACGGGCAAAAAACGGAATCCCTCTTTAGCTTCGTATTAAAAATGTTTTTTTTTTAGCGAACTTGCGTTCCTCATTTTTCAAAAGTTCACTACGGGAAAGCTCCATCTATCGGATTTTCCAGTAAACTTCCAAGAGTGAGGGTAGCTTTCTCTCGCTACCCTCCGAAAAGAGTTTCACCTTGGAACGTGTAAAACTTTATGAAACATTGCTCGCAACTCTGGGTAGATGGCGTTACTAGTATGAAATGAGTAGTATCTAAGGGTCAGTTCAGACCGAGACGCGAAGCGACGCGACGATGCGCGCACTCTTTTAAGAGCCATTCAAAATACGACTTTATTTTCTACACCAAAAGATACACATTTCATTGTGAGAATTTAGAATACGTTGAGATGCGCAGCGATGCGCCGCGATGCGCCGCGCGACGCCTCGCGGCGCAGCGCGACGCATCTCGAAGCAGCGGTACTGCGCTGCGCCTCTTAAGGCCTCACGACGTAGCGCGGCGCAGCGCGGCGCCGCATGACGCCGCTCGCGGCCGCTCCACGATGCGAGGTGAAGACCGGGAGCTAGAGGTGACTAAGTATGCATAATTGTGAGTAACGAATTTCGCCAACCGATTTAAGTTAAGAAAAGGTCAAAGAATAACAATGTAGAACTTGCCGGTCAATTTTTTGGTTTTTTTTTTCGCCCTCTTCTCTTAATCGTAAACTGAATGTATTGAGTACATGATTTAAAATCATTTTAATGAATACTTCCGTAATAATTTATAGAAAAATCAGATCACAGCTTTTTGCGGGACAGATAAAGCGCATAATAATATTATGTTTATGAATTCGGTCATAGTTGCCGTCACTCGGATTTTGCATACTCAACTACCTCTAGCCCCTGGACTATGTAGCTGAGGCCGCCATTTGCAAATGGGACTGCGGGGGGACGCGGGGCGGGGCGGCACCACGTGGAAAATCTAAACACGTTCTGCTTCACCGCGCGGCGTCTGGATGCGCCTCGCGACGTTGCGATGCGTCTCGCGGCGCAGCGAGGCGCATCGCGGCGCCGCGAGGCGTAGCGCGACGCAGCATGAAATGACAGGCCTCTTCACGCATCGTCGCGTCGCTTCGCGTCTCGGTCTGAACTGACCCTAAGTAGAATACAATACATGTATTTTTTGTTAGGCCTGTTTAATATTTAGTTCGAAGCTCTTTAGTATTTAAGGTATTTTCTGCTTGTTACAAAATTTTTAATGTAATCGTAGGTACCTACATATTCAGTTTTCTATTGACAATTTAAAGTTGTGTTTAGTATTTGAACACACTACACAAGTGTTGATATCTTTTATTTATAACTATGGACATACTCCGTGCTCGCTAACAACCTGATCACGACCCACAGGTCGAACCCAGGGCCCAACTCTCAGCTGTCACACTAACAACCACAAATCCACAAGTGCCTTATTTTCCTAACTAAATAACAATTATTTATTTGTCATAACAAGATCAGTTCTCATTCAAATACACTTTAAGCTAAAATGAATTATCGTAATAATAATATTACGACTCCATTTTCGTTGAAAGCACTCTCAATTATGTTGGGGCCCTTTTAATGGGCATCCGCTGCCGACGGTGATAACTTACTACATCTGAAAATTTACCTATACTACACGAACCTTCACAGCAAAGTAGAACCTTATCTTTTTGAGTGTAAAGCCCATAATCGCTTGTGTAGTCTACTGATTAAAGTTTTATAGTACCTATTGGTATGTACACACGTAGTACATATGTATCCTACTAATGTACTTGACCTACAAAGCGTTATCCAAGCGATTTTTAATTAACTTTGCCGATATGGGAAGTTCGCGCTAGAGTTTTGCATATTTCAATATTTGTAGTGGACTGCATTTTTTATAAAAATGTGGCGTTGGTCCTTGGGTACTGAAATGTTATTTTTAAGTATATTTAACTAACTTGATAACTTGAGCCTTTTCTTCAAGAAAATCCACTAACATTTCACAAATATACTAATATACATCAATTTAAAGAAGTTTTATTTAAGACATCAATTAATTTGATTTTTCACTTACCTAACTGTTTGAAAAGTAAAAAAATACTAACTGCTTAGTAAATGTAATATTTGAGCAGTTTAACAAACGTATAATTTGGTTAATATATTTATATTTTTATTTGTAGCTAAAAAAATATTCTTATAATATTTTAGCGAATTCACCAAGAAACGCCCGAAATTAAAATTCTATCTCAATTCAAATCCCGTTTCTTTGTCTGCTTCTCATTGGACATCTTTAATACTCGGATAGTTAAATTCGATCGTTGATTGGTTACAAACAAAGATCCAACTCCATAATTTCCAACGTAACTGTCTACGCCGTAGCCGTAGCTCCTGTCCGTAGCTCGCGTAGCTTTAATAGCTGTCGTCTACGCGACGCGACGTTGCTACGTCCGCTACGAAAGTGACCAAGTTAAATATAATCGTAAATATTTTATAAGTTTCAATCTTTTTACTATATTTTATTAATGAGAAAGTTTATGAGGATTGATCGATGTAGGGATGTTTAACAGTAAAAGCACTTAACGGATTTCGTTCAGTAATGGCTCACATTTTATCCTTGGCAGTACAATTCTACTCCGGGACAAACTGATTCTATGTTTTGCTACTAAAACTATGAACAACAATTTTATCTTACAATAATAAAACAACCATATACTTTTAAGTTTATGTAAATACTGTATCTCATAACTCTCTTACCTTTTCCTGCATGTAGCAATTTTCAGCCGATCTCCCAGTGATATTTTAATTTAAGTAGATGACCTAGATCTACTTAAATTATAACTAATATTTTTTTTTAATTCAATATTAAATTATTATCAAAAATATTAGATTATTACAACAAATATTATGAAATATTAACTTAGTATTCTAAATACGAAAGCGAGCTTGTTTGTTAAGCTTTCGCATCTAAAACTCTTGACCGATGTTGATGAATTTTAGTACAAAGGTAGGTGGAACCGGGAGTTGTTTATTAGGCGTAAGCAAAAAAATGTAATATGCTTATCTCAAATTAATATTAAACTTAAATTTCAAAGTTATAAGTTTGTAAAACGTATTTAATTTGTGTTTACCAAGTACTTTATTTGAGCCTTAATCCTCAATAATACTTGTTTGAGGTAAATGTAATTTTACCCTTTTCCGGATTATGTTCCCGGTTTTCATGTTATCCAGAAGACGTTGAAAATAAAAGAACTGCTTAATATTCTGAATTGTACATTAACTATTTATCACTAGCTTTTTCCAACGGTTTTGCCTAACCACGTGATAATTAATAATTAGATCAAGTTCATTGTTTTTTCGATAAAAAATACCATTGTGTTAGTGTTACAGCTTACAATGATCTTTTTCTGTGCCAAAAATTAATATTAAAAAAAAAATGAAGTTCATTTTTTACCGTTTTGGTTTTTATAAACACAACTTATGTAATTTTTTTTTTCTTCAAATGCAAGTCCCTCGTTTTAAAAATAAAATTATAGAACACATTGAAAACCTTTGAACTCAACGGAGAAATGTAACTAACTTTGACTAAATTCAATAGATCTCAAGTTCTGAAAGTTCTGAATGAAGTCTAGCGATAGTGACCTTGAAACAAGATACTATCGCTTTTGTTCGGATGCAATCTACTATAGACACTACATTGTATGACATCCACTCCCACGGAGTCGCATAGTGGATTTCGACCCACTTTCTATTCAAAAAGCGATGCTTTTGTACCAGCAATGGGAAAATTAAATATTGATTATGCTAAATTGCTATAAACAAAACCCCTTTACTAGACTCAAAATAAATGATAACAAATTGCCATCAATTTACTACGACGCGACGCTACGCCAACTGTGTAGTCAGTTGTCATTAATTCTACTCGTAGCGTGCGTAGCAATAACCGCTACGCTTCTACGAGACGCGTAGCAAGCCGTAGCACATATATTTTCGCTGCTTAGACTTTTATAGCGTCGCGTCGTCGTATACCTTCAAAAGTCTGTACCATTCGGATAAGCGCAACACACACATTTATAGGATATCGTCCCGTAAATCAGTTTTGGGGCTCGTCAAGCGGGGAGGGGGCGGGGCTCGGAGTCGCGGGTGTGCGGGGGGCGCGGCGCTGCTTACGTCACTCTGATCGATGCAGCACTTGTTGCCGCGTTCAACAGGCACCAAATATCTAAATACAATCGCAACAGGCGAACTCTTCGCACTCTTGTTATCCTGGTAGCTGAGATTCTTGATTTTAGTTTTGTTAGAGAAAAATGAAAGAAAATATGGCGGTAATTCTCTGAGTCAGCACGTTTTTATATCAATAACAGGGTGCTGATAAAGGTGTTATATTTCCTAAGAAAAATGCCAATAGTACTCTCGGAGGCCACGCACGTATCGCTGCGAATTGAAATCGTTCAGCACCTAAGATCAGTTATTTTCACAAGCACTCTCGTGAAAGCCAACACGCACTGTCAGCAATATTTTTAATGAGCCTGTATTGTTCCACTGTTGGGCTTAAAATAAGAGAAAAGTATACGTGTGGGGTGTGTACGTGGTGGGGAAAAAATGTCTCCTAAAAAAAATATATACTTAAAATCCACCCTTTCTTTGTTCCAATTGTAAAATTACATCTTTGAATAAAAAAAATACATGTGGCACTCGGAGACTGCAGCGGTGAAGCTATTGCATAACATTTTTTTTTATTTCAAAAGAAAAAAATCGCCTACCGCGTATATTTAACGAGAATATAATTTATTTAAAATGTTTGTGGTGCACTACTGTAATAAAAAACTTCTTTGTTGTAGGAGAATTTTATAAGTAGGTTTCATTGTGAAAACTCCTTTTGTAGCTGGCCGTTTTGAATCGGTAAGAAGGTAAGAAAAAATAAATTGTTTTTATGACGGATATTTTTATGATTGCCGAAGTCTCCCGAACTGAAACGAAGTTAGACGATGCGTGGTGTCAGGTATTTTCCTTAGGTTTTTTCGTTAGGTTTTTGGGAATTTTTTGATTCGGTCGCCGCGTCGCGCCGCGCTCAGAGCCCGCGATGAAAGCTATGCAATAGCTTAAAAATCTAATTAGACCGTCAAGATAGATTATAAAGAAATATTTGACACGTATTTTTCTTTTGTTTCGTAAACCAAAATTGACTAAGAAACGACACTTTTAAAATTGCCAATACGTCACAAGCAAGTAAAGTTTTTACTTGCTTGTGACGTCACGATTATGCAAAAATACACTTCTATAAATCCGAAACTGTTGATAATAACTTAATTAATACTCAATTAATTAGGAGCTTCGTTTTGAGCGGTATACGCTAAACCGCGGCTTGAATATTGTTGGAAATTGGAAAGGTCCTAAGCTAAATAATAAGCTTTATGTACCAACCAATATCGGGTTTTAATGCCCGGTTATTCTCGGTAGCGGGGATTTTGAGCTGCGCGTGGAATATTTAATTACAAATGATTCCGGGAAATGTAGGAATAACCCCTTTTACTGGGTGTACTATAGGTTCTAACTACTCGTATTCTAGGTAAAATTGTATTGTGTCTTTCTATATTTTCCTGACCTACCGCCTGACGTAGGTCCTCACCGGACACGGATGTTTCGAGAGGTAGCTGTGTATGTCGGAGAAGGAAGGAAGGAACGCCTGGATGTCACCACTACGAGGATCGCTCGTAGGACACGGTGGGGCATACGGTGCAGGACTGCCCCGCTTGGGCAGAGCACCGCCGTGTCCTCACGACGGCGATAGGCGGAGACCTCTCGCGCCCGGCATTGGTCAAGGCCATGCTACGGGGCGAGACGGAGTAGGAAGCGGTCGCCTCCTTCTGCGAAGCAGTCATGCTAGCGAAGGAGGAGGCGCGCCGGGTGAGGGAAAGGACAGCGTCCTCAATTCAACCCAGCCGCAGTGGTAGATGCCCACGGCGACGGACGTCGCTAGATGATCTCCGGCCACCGTAGGCGCGAGCATGCGGGCGGCGAGTAATGGGTTACTCGCTGTCCAACCATGGACCATGCCCGGGTCGACGGCGCGTTGTGTTCCACGAGCGCCTCAAAGAGTAACAGCATTATGACGGGGCTCCTCTTTAGAGGGCCAATGCCTGCTGGAGTCGCGGGACTCACGAATTACCGCGAACCCGGAACGTAAAGGGCTAGTAAAGGACACCGTGGATTTTAGTCAGTACAAGTCTGACAGTCTCTCTCGCTCTACCCTGGGTTAGGACTTATTTGATGATTTTACCACGCTAAAAAAAAATTCTTCTTTCTAAATGGTCACAACTGATGTTGATGAAAAATAATTGAGACAGAAGAGAGATGAAAGAAATACTTAATTAATATTTTATGTAAGTAGGGTCAGTAAGAGTCTGACAGTCCCTTCCGGCCCACCCAGGGCGGGAGGACTCATTTGATGATTTTACCACCTAAAAAAAAAAGTAGGGTATAAATCAGAGGCCTTATAACAAGATTTCCATATTTTACCTTACAGCGTAGGGTCTTGAAGTATGACGTTCATTGTATGGAAAATGAAAAGCGCCTCTAGTGTACGAACGAGGAAGTAATTGTTTCCTTCTCCGTTTACTTTACGTCAAAAAACGTGAAAACTCGTGATACGGCCTCTGGTGTCCTGAAACCTCGAACCGTCAAAGTATATACTTATACTCTGCAGGAGGTAGTCAACTTTACACTTCATATTCTCATTAGAGTACTGTTCCATTACAGTAAGGATAATACTAACTGCTTTTGATGTGACAACCCTAGAAATGTGTATGTATAAAAGGCTACAAAGATATTTGAAATAGATAAAATTTTGTGCACAGATAACAATCTTTAAAACCTGGATTACCACAGGATATACATTCTACGGTCCAGAGTGAAAATTGAAATAACAACACGCGTGCAATACTTCAGGCAAATGCTAATAAGATATTAAAATTATACGAGAGAGTGAGAGGTCTGTATATGTATATTCAGGCCTCGCTCTCTCTATTGTGACCTTTACATCGGTCCTTCGAGCCGGATATTTGGTTCGAACTATATGATAATATAGACAGTATTTGCAATGGAACAACGCCTTTATCCGTCGCGTGAATGCCTATCCGATCCAATTACGCCGTATCGTATCCCCGATGCCATATAAGATATCAATCAGCGCGAAGCTTTATCGTTTATTTAGTTCACATAGCCATGCTATAGCGGTGTGCTTTTGGTGGAAGCCATAGTTTAAAAAGGGGCTTAGTATAATAATGCAATAGTATTATTATAGTAAAACCGTAATATAATGAACGCGTAAATCTGTGAGGATAGAATATGGATGAATGGATGTTGGTTACTTTTCTTCGAAAAAATACACATACATAGATAGAACTCAAACTTATACATAAGATACTTAAATATTATTTCAGTAGACGATTTCGTTAGAAAATAACCGAACTCCACACGGAATTTCACACCGCGGCCATTATTTAGTTTGTAAAAAATAATTTACTGACAAATGTAGACACTATAGTTATGACCTCTACAGTTCAAAGCTTTACAGTTTTCCTAAACCTGTTTGAAAAACCATTTCCACTAACATGTTGTATAACAAAAGTATGCATAATAGCTTCCATAAGCAATTTTTCGGATCTTTGAATCGCTGACTGAGCTGTTTTCATGACCAATCATTATCAAAAACCACAAGAAAATGTTCAATAGGTAGGATTTAAAAAAATCCTAAGTTCACTCACCAGCCCGGGTCGACGGCGCGTTGTGTTCCACGCGCTCCTCAAAGAGCGTCAGCAAGATGACGGGGCCCCCCTCTAGAGGGCCAAAGCCTGCCAGGGTCGCGAGACTTATACCATTACCGTGACCCTGGAACGTAAAGGGCTAATGAAGGACACCGTGGATTTTAGTCAGTACAAGTCTGACAGTCCCTCCCGCCCTGCCCTTGGCGGGAGGACTCATTTGATGATTTTACCACGCTAAAAAAAGTTCACTCACCAGCCCGGGTCGACGGCGCGTTGTGTTCCACGCGCTCCTCAAAGAGCGTCAGCAAGATGACGGGGCCCCCCTCTAGAGGGCCAAAGCCTGCCAGGGTCGCGAGACTTATACCATTACCGTGACCCTGGAACGTAAAGGGCTAATGAAGGACACCGTGGATTTTAGTCAGTACAAGTCTGACAGTCCCTCCCGCCCTGCCCTTGGCGGGAGGACTCATTTGATGATTTTACCACGCTAAAAAAAAAGAAAGTTCACTCACCAGAAACATTCATTGAAGGTTATGCGAGACGTTATTAAAGTTTAATATATTAGTTTTGTGTAACATGTCTTGCGGTTTCAACATTCTAACAGCCATTAATAATGGCTTCCAACTTGACAGTGACACTGTCCTATTGTGAAACGTATACATACAATATTTCAAAAGGCAGGTCTAAGCTTAAAGGGGATCCTGGTACGTAAAGAGCTGATGAAGGATCACCGCGGATTTTAGTTACGACAAGTCTGACAATCTCTCCCTTCCTGCCCTGGGTAGGAGGAGTCATTTGATGATTTTCCACTATAAAAAAACCCCACGTTTTCGCTCCCCCCTCTATTTAACGTATAGCTGTCTCAAGGTTTCCATCTACCTCTTTACTAAAATTCTTTAAAATCAGTTTAACCGTTTTGACTTGAAAGCGGAACATACACACTTTTGCAATCATGATATTAGTAGGGAAGGTTGAAGCTCACTGCTCAAAGTTTTGACGTCTTGACCCATAGTCAGGGTCACCGATCCATTTTATGAACAGCCTCCAAGTATAATATTTCCTGAAATATAAAACAGATAAATACAACTTTGAAAGTAGACGGAATTGCACGGTTTCAGTTTTCCCGTCTTGGCTGTTTATTCCCAGTTTTGATTATAAATAAAACAAAGGTTTACAGAATTCTTAACATAAAAACCGGCCAAGTGCGAGTTGGACTCGCCCATGAAGGGTTCCGTAGTAGCAAGCATAGATTAGGGATATAATTGTATTGAGATTAGTAAGTAATATACACAAACAATAAAAATAACTTTGTTTTTCATAGTGTTTGTATGAATGGCAAAGTTATATTTGCGGTTTTTGAAAATGTACTATATCTCAAAAACTGCTAACTGTATCTCATCCAATCCAATTTTCGTTGGAAGTTTTTGTTGAGTTCTACATTATATATTTTTTTCAGTTTTATCATTCTCTTATTTTAGAAGTTACAGGGGGGGGGACACACATTTTACCACTTTGGAAGTGTCTCTCGTGCAAACTGTTCAGTTTAGAAAAAAATGATATTAGTAACCTCAATATCATTTTTAAAGACCTATCCATTGATACCCCACACGTATGGGTTTGGTGAAAAAAAAAAATTGAGTTTCAATTCTAAGTATGGGGGGCACCCCCAAAATTTGTTTTGTTTTTATTTTTGTGTGAAAATCCTAATGCGGTTCACATAATACATCTACTTACCAAGTTTCAACAGGATAGCTCTTATACTTTCGACAAAAAGTGGCTGTGACATACGGACGGACAGACAGACAGACAGACAGACATGACGAATCTATAAGGGTTCCGTTTTTGCCATTTGGCTACGGAACCCTAAAAATCACACATGTAAGTAATTCCCAAGGTACTCGTAGGTAGGGGTGTTATATTCAAGTCCCTTGTAATAAGGGGCGAGCTTATTGCCATCGTCAGGGAATAAATCCAGTCTCCCTTTATGATATTGTGAAAACCTGATGGAGCTTAATGAAACTTCACACTTTACCCCTCCTTTAGCCTATACGATAACACATAAAATTATTAGTAATAATTGTTTTTTTCAATTTCGGATTCTTCTTCTTCAACCTTTAGTCACCCAATGCTGAATGTAGGTCTCTTAAAAATCATTCCACCTCTGGCGGCTTTGTGTTATGGCTATCCAGTTTCTTCCGGCCACGAACGAGATCGTCCACCTAGTCGGTGGTCTCTCTACATACCTCGGATTATTTCAATATAAATATCTACTTCTTTTTCCACGAGAGTAGACATTGTTAAAACAGAATAATATTGTCTGAATTCAAAAGCTCTTTAATCAAAAATTGACTACAAACAAGACTTATTAATAAATAATTAAATTAGCGTATCCCACAACCGTATTCCGTATCCACTCATGTAGATATCATTCAATATACAAGTACGGTATAAAACCACAACGTTTGTCATACGGGCCGGTAAAACCTATCAATTAAATACAGTGATACGGGCTTTTAATTAAAGATTTATAATATTATCTATCGGCAGCTGTATTTTGTACTGAATGATATCTTTAAAAACGTACTGTATGTTATATAGAAAAAATAGGTACAGTAAAGAAACTTCGTACTTTATCCTATCCTACTTCCTTATTTTTTTAGCGTGGTAAAATCATCAAATGAGTCCTCCGGGACTGTTAGACTTGTACTGACTAATAATCCACGGTGTCCTTCATTAGCCCTTTACGTTCAGTAACGGTATAAGTCCCGCGACCCCGGCAGGCTTTGGCCCTCTAGAGGGGGGCCCCGTCATCTTGCTGACGCTCTTTGAGGCGCGCGTGGAACACAACGCGCCATCGACCCGGGCATGGTCCATGGTCGGGCGGCGAGTTACCCATTACTCGCCGTTCGCATGCCCGCGCCTTATCCTACTTCCTAGTAATATTAAACACGTGGAGGTTACACAGATAATTATAACCTGGATTAACACATTCATGGGATTTCCCGTTCCCGTGGGATAATTGTAGTGTTATAGCAGGCAAAGAAATAATAAAGCAAGTCGTCTAGAATATTAAAATGAGTAGGTATCTAAATATATTTTTAAAAAAATCAATCCTCTAATTATACAAAGTAATGCGCCTGACGGGATTCGTACTCACTATCTACAACACGAATATGTATGTGAGAATAAATAGGTATTACATTACCTGTCTGTCAAAAATTGAAAAAGAAATAACTTAAAGCTACTTGAACGTACCACAAACACGGAAGTTTCAAGTCTATAGTCTCAAGAATGAATAGAATTCAAACAGCGGCCCGTAATGTGCTTGCTCAGGGGAGGCTCGGTCAATAAAGGCTCGATTGTAGCATACACGTTTGTTTGTTTGTTCGTTTGTGAGTTATGGCCCTTAATGCTGGTAGTACGAGGCGTAGTAAGTCGATGGTGTTTTGATGGTCCTCGGTTTTTGGTAGGAAAAGGTACTTTTTGGGAGGAGGCATTGTTTCCTGACAAAATACGAGTATCTATATCCAATCAAGAACTCCCTCCGTCCTCCTCAAACTCAAAGCATTTATTTCAATTAGACCTTTACAGGCTTTGTCAAAAAAAATGACGGGTTGCACTCCGGGAGTGCCGGTAGAAGTTGAAACTTTTTATTACTGTGTTATATTTTAAAACTGGGGTGGTACAGATATGAAATTAACGAATTTTGTTACACCTGTACGACACAGGTGTCAAATCACAAATGTTTTCATATATGCTCGATAGATGGCGTTGCACGATTAAAATGCAAGCTATCGTTTGCCTTTTTGTCTTACGAATTTTCGATCAGAGTCACGCTAAAGAAGTTTTCACATCAAAAATGTAGCTCTGTGCTACAGTCCCAGACACAAGACATAATAAATTGTGAAAGTATTGTAGTTGCATATTCCAAAATTCCAAAGCGTAGATCTCTATGTAGAATAATATTCCACAACTATCACACAACACGGGGTGCTAAGACAGGAAACCTCCACGTGCGCCCGTGGACTGGAGTTCCCTCTCGGATACGTCCGGGGGGAAGACCAGTTTTTCGGGCCGGTGCACCCTGGGATGCGGGCAAAAACTCTCCTTAGGCACTGTGTGAGTGTGTGCCTAAGAGGTTTCTTTGCCCGTATGCAAATAGCCTGTCGGGTGGACGCTCCAACGCGTGTCCCTCTGAACAGCAGAGGGCACAGCGGTGAAGCAGGCTTGCGGACGGTGAGTAATGGGTATGCTCGCCGTCCGACTAAGGACCAAGCCCGGGTCGGTGGCGCGTCGTGTTTCACGCGTCACCGACGGGGCCCCTTATGGGGCCAAATGCCTGCCGGGGTCGCGGATTTTTCTTAATCCAGGACACCGTGGCCTCGGAACGTAAAGGGAATCCGACGGAACACGGGTGGATTTTAGTCAGTAAAAGTCTGACAGTCCCTCCCGCCCCGCCCAGGGCGGGAGGACTCATTTGATGATTTTGCCACCCTAAAAAAAAAAAAACTATCACACAACACCATCTAGTCCCAAGCTAAGCAGAGCTTGTGTTATGGGTACTAGACAACTGATAAACATACTTATATATTTCTAAATACATACATATTATAGATAAATTACACCCAGACACAGAACAAATGATCCTGCTCATCACACAAACATTTGTCCTGGGTGGGAATCGAACCCACGACCTCCGGCATAGCAGTCAGGGTCACTAACCACTAGACCAACAGGCCTGTCCAACACAACAGAATAATGGGTAAGAAACTCTATAGACACTCTTTTAAATTAATACGTTGTTACAAAGTTTTAGTAACATCATTGACGGTGCGTTTAAACATAATTATGTTCTTGTATGACCTCCACCTGTGTCAGTTTGAAAATACATTTAAGAAAATGATACTTTGTGAAAATTATATTTAACAATATTTATTACTAGCTGTTGCCAGCGTTTCACCGGCTGCAATCCGAAAATTATGCCACGGGAACATTAAGTTGGGATCAAAACTATCCTATGTGTTATTCCAGGTTGGGCACGCCGCAATCGCGGCGGTAAGACCCCTCTTTGAGGAGTGGCTGGATAGGAGTCACGGCGTCCTGACCTACCGCATGACGCAGGTCCTCACCGGACACGGATGTTTCGGGAGGTACCTGTGTCTAAGGAGAAAGGAGGAAACGCCTGGGTGTCACCACTGCGAAGATCGCCCGGAGGACACAGTAGAGCATACGGTGCAAGACTGCCCCGCTTGGGCAGAGCACCGACGTGTCCTCACGGCGGCGATAGGCGGAGACCTCTCGCGCCCGGCATTGGTCGAGGCCATGCTGCGGAGCGAGACGGAGTGAGTAGAGGTCGCCTCCTTCTGCGAAGCAGTAATGCTCGCGAAGGAGGAGGCGCGCCGCGAGAGAGAGAGGACAGAGTCCTCCCTCCGCCCCACCCGCGGTGGTTGGCGCCCACGGCGACGGACGTCGCAAGACGATCTCCGGCCACCGTAGGCGCGGGCATGCGGGCGGCGAGTAAAGGGCAACTCGCCGCCCGACCATGGACCATGCCCGGGTCGACGGCGCGTTGTGTTCCACGCGCGCCTCAAAGAGCGTCAGCACGATGACGGGGCCCCGCCCAAGAGGGCCAAAGCCTGCCGGGGTCGCGGGACTTATCTCATTACCGTGACCCCGGAACACAAAGGGCTATTGAAGGACACCGTGGATTTTAGTCAGTACAAGTCTGACAGTCCCTCCCGCCCTGCCCGGGGTGGGAGGACTCATTTGATGATTTTACCACGATAAAAAAAAAAATGTGTTATTCCAGGTTATGAACAGTGCAGCGTTCAGTGGTTTTTGCGGGAAATAGTAACAGACATCCATCCATCCAAACAAAGTTTCACATTTATAATATTAGTAGGATAGTAGTCATGTAATTTTGAAATGATTATTGTTTATTTGTCTGACATCACACACTCAAAAAACGTAAGGGTTAAAAATAAATAAAATACTGTTAAAAATAACCCAGCATGTTTGTCAACATAGCACCTGCAAAGTTTGTTGCTAAAAACAAATACGTCAACTTTGCTGACATTACTTGTTAAATATTAACCGTTAAAATTGGTTAAAAATACTTGGTAAGAAATAACACAGTATCTTAAGTTAGTAACGACCGAGTCAAGTTGGCTGAATTTAGCCAATTTTACTTGGTTAGAAATAACACAGTATCTTACGTTAGTAACGACCGAGTTAAGTTGGCTGCATTTAGCCAGTTTTACTAACTTAACTACAGCCGGCTCACTCGGTACATAACATCAGTGTTACTCGGTATTCTTAACCAATTTATCCAGTATCTACAGCCAGCCTACTCGGTAGTTAGAGCAGTATTACTCGGTATTCTTAACCAATTTATGCTGTATCCACAGCCAGCCTACTCGGTAGTTAGAGCAGTGTTACTCGGTTTTCTTAACCAATTTAAGCTGTAGCCACAGCCAGCCTACTCGGTAGTTAGAGCAGTGTTACTCGGTGTTCTTAACCAATTTAAGCTGTAGCCACAGCCAGCCTACTCGGTAGTTAGAGCAGTGTTACTCTGTATTCGTAATTAATTTAATTCGGTGCATAAAGACAGTTAAATTTGTATTAAATAAAAATACTTAGGTCAATACTTCCAAAGTTTTTATATTCGAAAGTAGATACACTTTAAAATATAAAAACTTTGGAAGTACTGACCTAAGTATTTTTATTGATAATACAAATTTAATTCATTAATCGTCCATAATATTGTCCAAACAACGTGTCAATTGTCCAAACTTATCACACACACCCAATATTCACAGCGGAGCCACGAACGAGGAGCGCATGCACGCGTGCTTACTTCAAGAGAATCGACGAGCAAATGAACGAGCGAACTAGCGACCGAGACTAAACGAATGATGGGATTGATTGATGCTAGCCAAACCATTCGATTATTTTTAACAGAGTTAGCTACTCGGTTAAAATTAAACGACACGAACCGATTGCCGTTAACAGAGGTAGTTTGCAAGAAGCAACCGAGTAAAGAAAAATGGCAGCCGCCCATACCTACATTTGATTTAGCTGAGATTAATTTCCTACGTCTTTAAATGAAAAATATTTTATGACTCATCAGTTGAGTCATCCTTCAGGGAGGCCGATGACTCAAATGGTGATCCACCGACCAATGAATGGGGCCTGGCTGAAATGTTCACGAAAATGAAGGTGGCAATGAATCGGTTAATCTTATGTATTGATAAATATGTTGGTTTGTAAAAATCAACCGAATAATTACTCGATTACAATCAGAAGAGTTCTACTTATCTATTATTAACTATAGATGTTTGTAAAAAACAACCGAATAATTACTCGATTACAATCAACAGAGTTGTACTTATCTATCATTAACTATAGATGTTTGGAAAAAACAACCGAGGGAAATACTCGTTTAGTAACAACAACATGCTTATTGGTTATTAGCCAAGAATATTTAACAATATTCACAAGTCTACTCTTTGTCAAGTTTACTTGTAGATTTTTAGGCAAGTCTTAGTTAAAATTTACCAATATGATTGTAACCGAGCCAAAAAGGTACTTTGCTAAAGTAAAATTTTTTCAGTGCAATATGGCGCCATCACAGTTTCGTTCTAATCGTGGTCGAATGTTACGTTATTTTTCTAAAACAAAAAAATACACGTGCATTTTTTTGCATGTCACAACACAGAACCGTAACTCTAGAAACATATTTTTGTAACAACCGAAAAACAAAAAGGCCTACCTGTCACATGCAAGCTCCATCGCAAATAAACTTATTGAGCGATATCCACGTTCACAACGATATCCAATTTAAACATTGCTTTTACACACGTGTAACATTTTTTTTTTGTATTTTTTGAACTGCAAGCTACTTTTGTAAAACCTAGTTCGTTGGTAGTATCTTCTGGGGTCGCGGTACTGTGTAATCAGGTAACCGTGACCCTGGAACATAAAAGGCTATTTGGGGGACAGGGAAGGATCACCGTAGATTTTAGTCAGTACAAGTCTGACAGCCATTCCCGCCCCGTCCTAGGTAGGAGGACTCAGTTGATAAATTTACCACGATAAAAAAAAGGTATCGTATCTTCTGGGGTCGAAGGCCTGTTTAAGGGGTCACAGGACTTTCTTAAAAGGCTACTGAAACCCTGGAACCTAAAAGGCTATTGTAGGTGGAGAGCAGTGGTGACCCAGTGGTATCGGTCTCGACTTACGATTTGTAGGTCGTGGGTTCGAACCCAGCCAGGCGCATTACTTTGTGTAATTTATTTCATCACCACTGCTCTCAAAACGGTGAAGGAAAACATCGTGAGGAAACCGGCATGTCCTAGAACCAAAAATTCGAAAACATGTGACATCTACCAACCCTCACTGGGCCCGCGTGGTGAATTATGGCCCACTCCCTCTCACAGAGAGGAGGTTTGTGTCCCAACAGTGGGAACATTGAAGGCTAATGATGATGATGACAAGCCTGACAGCCATTCCCGACCCATCCTAGGTAGGAGGACTCAGTTGATGAATTTAACACGATAAAAAAAGGTATTGTATCTTCTGGGGTCGATCGAGGGCCTTTCTAAGGGGTCACAGGACTTTCTTAAAAGGCTACTGAAACCTTGGAAACTAAAAGGCTATTGTAGGTGGATTTCCGCTCAGGGCGGGAGGACTCATTTGATTACTTCTGATACTTTATGTGCATTTGTAGATATTTTAGAGATATGTTTGTGTTCTCGTTTTGATGAGAACTGATAAACGTAATATACTCGTCAAAACAAAATAAGGGCCACTTTTTAAATTGCACTTTAAACAAGTATTGCTCTTATTCTGGGTACATAATAAATACTAAATATCTTGTTATGGTTGCTTTCAAGTATTAATATTGTTTCTGCTGCATAATTGGAAATTCATAACTTTTTTTTAATTAGATATTTGAGATTACTTAGAATTTACGGTATGGTGTTTTTTAATTTTCAAACTTCTAACGGAGTTTTCTTCGACTAATACAGCAAGCAGGCTTTAATGATCTTTCAATCTCATAATGTCATGTATTCGGAGACATATGGCCGCAAAAACAGCCACTTGGGGTGTTACCTTAATCCAGGGGGCCCGTAGCCAGAAGAGTTATGTTTAATGGTGGAATATTCCCAACGAGTGGTTCAAAATGCTTGAAACTGGTCTTAAAAGACGGGTAATATCACCAGACGCCGTGATCAAGGAAGAAAGTAAGTAAGTAAAGCCCAAGAAAACCATTAAGTTTGTTTAACCGCGCAAATAGAGCGAAAATCTACTGCGCGGACCGTACAAACTCCATTGCGTCGAGCTACAGGCACCCCTATAATTGACTACACTATTCCGAATCGACTCCATAAAGACTAACAATACTCAAGAAGATGCTTGGTTCGCCTCCAGTTAAATGCAGCGTATGGTGCAAATCGTGAAACATTTGCGAAAGAGAAAATTTATTGAACTGTTTTGACTGGGATTCATTGCTTTTTATTGATGACTAGTGGGTTTTTTTTTTTCGATAAAAACTGATTCATAAGAGTGTAGAGAAGATGTAAACAACAGGTTTCAGATCCTTGCACTCTTAAAACAGACTGTTCTGGCGAGTTCTGAGTTATGCTCTGGGGCGGTTATCTCTATCACGCAAAACTGAGCTCGCACTTCTTAACGAGGGTGATGTAACTCCTCAAAATTGCGTAGAGAATGTGGTGCAACTCCACATTATCCAATTCGAACAGCAAGGAATACCTGAGTTCTTCTGGAAGCAGGATAATGCTCCAGCGAACATGACGCGACTAACAGTGCACACATTCCCTTATGCTCGAATTACGATGTTACAGTAGACATTCAGGATTTTCACCTGAGTTCTATTGAGCATTTAAGAGATGAGTTGTAGAAGAGTGAAAAAGAAAGTAAAATTCCCATCCACACGCAGCTGGATCTCATAAATTGTCTGAAAACTTGCTGGTAGAGTATCCCAAAAGAAAATGTTCGGTATTTAATCCAGACCATTCCACTTCCCATAAAATGAGCAGAACAGAGAGAACAGAGTTAAAAGAGAAGCTTAAAAGAACACTTTGGAACATTAAAGACGTTATTTTTTCGATTTTTTTATGTTTTATGTAACTTGATAAATTCCTGCAATTTATCACTTTTCATTCAATTTGGTTTATTTTAACGATTTATTGAAATAAATATTTAATTTTTGTGTATTTCCATCTAAAACCATTAATATTAATCAGATTCAGTCATTGTAACTAGTAATATTTAAACATTATTTAATAAATCGATAAAAACCAGGTGGCCCTTATTTTGTTTTGAGTAGTATATAACGTCACTCCTGTAATTCCTGAAGGGTTATGCCATAGTGCACACATTTCGGAACAGCTAGGTACTTGTAGATCATACAAATATTTGTTTCATGCGGGAGACGAACCCGCGACACGCAGCGCTACAGTCCAATCATTCAACCACTGCCCTATCCATCTGCCCACTTCCTTCAAAGCCCATACGACAAAGGATTTCGACACTATTTTATAAAATAAAAGGCAACCTCTGAAAGGCTTTGAAAGAATTATCGGCTAAAGAGAAAATATTTCATTAAACCTCATCGTTTTCAAGCTTTATTCTCTACGTCTAACATAACAATTGACCTGTTGACACATCCAACGTTGTCCAAAGTCACGTAGTGAACATCTTCTCAAACACATGTTCGGTACATAAACAAGCCAAGCCACAGTTTCAGAGCGGCGAGTAATTTACAAAGATTGGTCTAACGCCACTCAGCTGGAAGTCAAACATGCGAGGCGTACCGTGTGCACTCATGTACGTAGTTTTAAGAACAAGCTTTCAGGCTGGCAATGTTCATTTTGTAACTGAAATGAGTGAAAACAGCACTTTATGTGAATATATTATCCCTTTAATTGTAATCCGATTATGTTTTACGTACTAAAACAATTATAAAGGTGACTTGTAAAAATATTTTTCTTATGAACACACATCAGAGGCATGACCTATTATAGAACTCCCACGTTTCGCCATTTATGTACAAGTATTTTTCATAAAGGTCCAGTATACTAATTAACCTTTTTTGTGTAAAATTGTCAAATGTGACCTCCCGCCTCTTCAGAGCGAAAACGACTATTAGACTATTATTAAAAACTACCCTGTTCCTTCGTATATTCTTAGTGTTAAGTGTTCCCGGGCCGCAGCACCCTGTTTAGACAGACCCGCGACCCCGTCAGTTCGCTGACAGCTCATTGAGATGCGCATAGAACACGACGCGCTATCCTCTCGTATCTGGGTGTCTACCTTCTATGTCCGTCAACAAAAACACGGGAACGGATACAGATGTACGAATGTACCTAACGTCAAAATCAAATTGCAGACGGATAACATCACCACGAATGAAGTCATTTTGACGCGGCGCTAGTGTCGATGTCATTACATCGAAATGCATTAAAAAAATGTAGTACCACGAATTTCCGCAGGGGACTTTAAGGAGCTATCTGTCAAATCGTAATATCATTCATTCTTAGTTCGGGTTCGTTGTCAAAACGTCTGTCACTAAGGCCGACACCATGGGTTTCGTGCTTAGAGATTACACCTCCTGGTCCTTAATCAGACGGTTAGCAACCCATTACTCGCCGTCCGCAAGCCCGTGCCAATAGCTAGAAACCGCCTAGCAATGCTATAATTGTGTCTGACTTGATAAAAGAAAGAATTTCAAAACTGACAAAGGTACAAAAGACTTCATTGTACTCTCAAACGTCTCATTCCATCTCGACACGGCCTTTGAACCGTCTACACTGACCCTTCTATTCAATTTGACATACAAGTTGATGTATACTAATTAACCTACCTCAGTGTTTGACACCTCAATAGTTACCCTCGGAAATGTATCGCCATAGAATTTATTGTTAGTGAATCAAATATTCCGTTAGAAGCCTGGCGATTACTCATTCCCTTCTATGCTACATTGGAGTTCGCTTGTTGAGAACAATAGGAATAATATACCTACTAAGTAGATAAATATAGAGATTCTATTACATACAATAGTGTTATCTGATTTCTCTGCTGAATAGTAAATTAACCCTTAATAAAATTTATTTGTATTTTTTAATTTATTAGTGTGTAAGATTAGCACCGATATACAGACGCCGTTTATGTAAAGCCTCCACAGAAATCAGTTCCATACACGTAAATTCTGTAACTCTTTCTCTATAGACGGTCGAAGTGATGATGAAGATTTTTCCAATCAAATAAGAACGATTTGTTTTCGTGGTAAAGTTGTTTATTTAATTAAATTAGTTTATTAATTTTGTACTAGCATTCAGTTATACAGTGCATTTTTCTGGACGTAATTATGGTACCCAATGCTGATAGAAAATGGCCTCTTCGCCTTGTAACTTTCATGAACTCTCTCAAATTATTTGATCATCTTAAAATAGTTCAAATTGAATCTGAAATTGCTGCTACGATATTTTTTTTTAATTTGTGGAAAGAATTTCAAGGAAAATCTGAATGCTTTGAGAATCTAGCAACACCTAGCTCATATCAATTGGTTCAGATTCATTGCAATTTCCAACACATGAATAAGCTTTTCTATCCTTTGGTACCATTATAAGAGTTAGATTGCTATCCAAGATGCCTTTTAGTTTTCGCTCTCTGGCTCTTTATATGTGTCTAATGGGGTACAGTACGATAATACGACAAACTTTATTCCGAAATTCATAAATACGAATTTCAAAATACCGATTTTATAATTCCGAATGGTTCAAAATTCCTAATAATTATAACAACTCCGATTGATCATTATTTCTTTTTTCATATTCCGAAATTTCAATATTCCTAACGTTTATAATTACTATTTTCAAAATACCGAGTTTCAATAGATCTAATATCAAAAAATCCGACTTAATAATATTCCGAAACATCAGAAACACGAATTCCGATTATTAAAGTTCCAATTAATTAGAATTCCGAAAATTGACAAATTGAATTGAATAATGAAATTAACCGCTTGTCAGAGAAAAGTATGCTTTTAAAACGCCTTGTCAATATACCTGTGAGAAGAACGAAACCTGTCCGTGTCGGGGTGCCCCAAGACTCACTTTGCTCGCTATCGCATCCTGAGTTATATTACCACCACCACAACCTTAGGTTCAACGGAGCCCCGCTTCGCGGAGCTCCAATTTCTGTGAGCAAAGTTTAAAGTAACCGAACGATAAATGATTACGGGGATGGCGGGGTCTGAAAGACCCCGCCATCCACCACCACTTCGAACCACCTGTCCGAGTCGGGGTGCCCCCAGTCCCGAGCTCGCTTCGCTCGCTCCTGGATCCTAAGTTCTCCTAATAACAACAACAATCCTGAAGGCAAACAGTCAAAGTCCAGAGGATACGCCTCGCCACTCCGCACTTACACATTCTTAATAACTCTCTAGGAGTGCGGTAGACAAAACTACGTGGAGCCTGTTTTGCAGCAGTTCGTTTCTGCCATTGACTTTGTAGAATGAGAAACGAAATTCCAATTTTCAAAATTCCGAAAACATCAGTTTATTCGGAATATTGAAAATCGGAACTTCGTTTTTCGGATTGAGAACTCATCGACCATTACATTTTTCGAATATGTGAAAATCGGAAAACGAAGAAATCGGTATATACGACTTTCGGTTAAATAAATTTCGTGATTCTTAATAATCGATATTGTAATTTTTAGGCAATGATATTTTAATAAACAGATATGTTATGAGCGCGCAAACCGTGAAGACTAGAAAACGTCTTAATTGGGACGTATTGCTTTTAGTCTGTTTCTCGCACGACTACGAGTGACACGTTGCGCGCTGTCACTTAATTACCATCCAAAATGCCATTGTGTGTATTTAGAAAGTGTACCAATTATGATAACAAAGTTAATAAAACACAACGGATCTCATAACACACGTAAGTACGCAAAAAACTTCAATTTACTAATATATTTCAATTATTTTCGTAATATTATATTTGTTCTATCTCTCTCTCTCTCTATCTATCTCTGTCGTGATGCCAACGTGCGGTGATTGGTAGCTTGAATAATGTTTGTTTACATTCACGCGCAATTGACAACATCTAGCTGTCACTTTTTTTCATTGGTTTTATCAAGCTATCCTTTTTACTTGTAGTGAAATGTAATGTGTGAATAAAAAAGTGTGTATGTGTGCTGCCGCTCGGCGCGGAACAGTTTTTTCTGTTGTTTTGTAAGTGTATAACATATCTGTATATTAGAATATCATTGTTTTTAGGTATTATGATATTCGGAGTTTTGAAAATCGGAATATCGAAATTCTGAATAAAATACTTCTGAGTGTTTGGGTGTTCCCGTCTAAATTTGTTGGTATACAAGTTTAAGATGACTTATCTTTATAGTCACTAAGTAAATCATAATAATTAAGGTTCACTGCACATACTATTCATGAATGCAGTGATGTAAAAAAATGTTATCTTTTCTTAAACTACTATCATGAAGCCACTTGTAAATTAAGAAAAATAAAACTATTTATTTCAGCACACGTTGACAACATTCATCATACATTCTACTGTATTAAAAAATAACACTCAATTTACTAATTTAGTTCTCGAATACTAAGCTCTTTAATTTTTGTCTGATAGTGGGTAATACCCCATTCTAAACTTAGCATAGGTACTTTTAAAACGTTTTAAATTTTCAAGATTCCTTTTCTTATTTTTTAGCTATTTCTACTTAACTAACCTATCCTCTTGTACTCTTCAGCATAAACTTGAACGACCAAACTTTTTACACATCATAATAATCTATGATTCATTCACCTTTTACATAAGACGGTCACTCACCTTATTTATAATCAAAGTACCTACAGTAGCCAACTAGCCAAAACAACTTAAATATTATCAAGACAGTCTTATTCTCCGAAGAAAACTAGGACATTTCCTAATTAACCATTCTCTTTACCGAGCACAGCTGAATTAGGCATTCCCATTAGAAACGAGAATTGGATCTCTTTGGAATATACTCACAATGGTAAGCCGTTAATGCGTTCAAAGAGTTCTGAGTGCACAATAGTAAATTCTTTCTAAATATATCAGGTTTGTTTTGAATTAGAGATGTAGTTCTTAGCTTTAATCGATAGATTAAATCTTGTTGGGACTGAATGCGAAAGGGCAAGCTTACTAACTAAATATCCATTCTGTTTCTTCGTTTGTCCATAACATTTCAAAGTGAATTCAATAATAGCCACTGAATTGATTTAAAACTCAGCGAACAAATTCTCATTTCACCGACTCGCCTATCCAGTTCAACAGTTACTATGCCAACTCAAATACATTACAAAAAGAAATCACAACTTCAAACTAATTGATGAATCCGTGGACTCAGCTGTCCCAAAGTTTCACAGATCTATCATAATCATTAACAATTCATCAAGTCTCTAGTTATTTGTTCAAGTCGGCCATTTTGGTTGAACATTTGATATGCTTTCCGGTTATATTATAAACGATCTAGCTTCTGCCCCGTGACTACGTTCTCGTGGGGGTATTAAAACTGCACTGCTACTTTTTCGCTGTAGCGCACGCGCCGCATTCTAGAATTCAATAATATGAATCTTAAAATGCTGACAGCATTCGAATAATGCTGATGACGTGATAAAGTCATAAAAAGAGCGCGTACGGCGCATACGGTGCACATGCTGACCGAAATGCTACCATCATTACTCGACAAAAATTGAAATAGTTTACCTAATATAATATTTGATATAAAAATAACTTGTATTGTAGCTTGAAGCATTCAGGAATAATACAGCTCCCAACCAGAGAAAAGTATCGTTAGTTCCGGAGGTTTTCTCATACATAAAAACAAAATTTACTTTTTTGTAATATTAAAGTAATTCTTTATAATAATAATTCTTTCTTTATTCAAAACTGAAAATCGGTTTAAATAAATTACAAAATTGGCCTTGATTAAACTATATAGATCTTACAATGTTAGATGCCTGTACTAGGATAATCTTGTATCACAGGCGTAAAGAGATCAAACAATAATATAGTATTTGTAGAATATAGGTTTTTTTTTTTAACAATATTTAAAAGCATTCAATGGAACACATATTTGAAAAAAATATATATAAATTTAAAACTAAAACACGTAACAGAATAAAAGTGTCAGCAGAAACATATAAATATAAACTAGGTTAAAGTCCAAGTGGCACAAAAATACACAAATGCTTAATTAACATTTACGCAGCTAACAACTAATGTGCCTATACAGCAACAAATAAAAGTGAAGTCCAGGTCAGTAGCCTGATATTGATGCGTCAGCTACAGGCGAATCAACGGAAATGTGACCATAATGGCGTTCTATGCGATCTCATAGTCGATCGAGTTGATGAATCTATATTCAGCTATTTTCCTTGCAGGGCAGTCAACATCTCCCGTTTTGTGGTTATTAGGCTTATTATAGCGGGAGCAAGATGCACATTTAGGAGCTTCCGCTTTTTTTGTGCACTCGGACATTGCATGTCCTGCTCCTCCGCAGTGTCCACACGATGAGACGACCTCTCGGCATGATTTTGCTGCATGGCCATATTGCTGGCATTTGTAGCATCGGGTAACTAACGTAAAGTCTCTGACAGGGCAGGAAGTCCAATTTATAAAAATCCTTTGTTGAGATATTAGGGCTTTACGAATCTTGGCTGGAACTTCAATGATATAGTTACAGGTCGATGCATCTTTCTTCCCGGATTTGTGGCTGAGCTTAACCATGGACAAATAGGTATCAAATGACATTTTTCCGGAAACTTGTCAGCTACGTTCTACTCATACATACATTTAAGAACATCACTATCAGCCAACGAATTCGGTACTCCTATAACCGTGATCCGTGGTTGGCGCTTCTTGGGTTCGTCGACAATAAGTCCAGACAACGACAGATGGATTTCGTCCTTGAGTTTATCAGCATCCTGTTTGGTTTCAGTGCTGATGATAACACCCCCATTTTTTGTTTTGCGGACTCCACGTACTTGCAGCTTTATTTGTTCAGGGCGAATAATTTTTTGAACCAGAGTTTTTGTTTCATCACTCGACTTAAATTTATCGTTGGGATAAATAGCTACAGAGCTTACGTTATTCGGCCGCACGTAATCATTTAAACCCTTCTTCACCATATCAGCAAACGAAGTATTTTTCGCTGCACCAGAGTCCTTGATAGTCTGCTTGAGCTCCGATATTTGTTCCGACAGGTCACGTTTTTCTTTAAGTTCATCAATTATGTTGATGGCTTGGTGGGCTTTCTGTTTCAGGGCCTGATATAACACTGCCATTTGCGAGATGCCAGATCCTATTTTACGGCACAGGTTTGAAATTTTCAGTTTCTGTTCCGAGTTGAGTTTACCGTCTGTGGCAATAGTGCAAACGTCATTTAGTTGCTGCTCCATGGATGACATCCATTTTTGTAACTCGGGCGTGGATACAACTTCTACAGAGAAGTCAGATTGAAGACTTTTTGCTGGCGAGGCATAGGGTAGCTCTTGGCTGCTTGAACTGCCAGGGCTGCTTTCCATTTTTGAACAGTTCACTATGTTTATGTTTCCATTATTTATGAAACTTCACACTTAGCAAATTTACAATGTAGGTCACTATTTATTGCATTAATTAAATATTGCTAATGAACACGTCTGTATGTTGCGAACGGCCACGAAATGTCAATGTAATGTATAGATATCGTGATTGAAAACTGTCAATTTCACCCGAAACACGTGCAAAAAGTGATTCTTTTATGTTGTGGTTAATTGGATCGTTCCAAACGATGTGAAAAGCTAACGGAAATTCCAATTTGTTTTTGTATTGATTTTGACAACGTGACGTCGCTGTCACGGGTAATTACTTCCTGTAGGCTACCTCGTGCCTTCCTGCCTTCACGAGTGATGTGCTTGAGTACCTTATGGAGTACCCTTGACACTCAATCCGTCTACCTACCTTTTGAGTAGCTTATTCCTCAACATGGCGTGAGTTTTTTTTTTTCTGAAAACGACAAAATATTTGTTTAAATGTTGCAGTACAAATCTATTTGACTTATTTAATTTTTGCATAATATTTATGTAAATAAGCATGTTTATGTAAGTGAGCATAAAATTCATTTAAATGTTGCATTTTGTTGATGTTTTTTTTATATTGAGCACTATCTAACCCGGCAAACTTCGTATCGCCTCAGAATATTTTTTTATCATATTTACTCACCTTTTAAACCTTCCCTGGACTTCCAGAAATGAATTAAAACCAAAATTAGCCAAATCGGTGCAGCCGTTCTCGAGTTTTAGCGAGACTAATGAACAGCAATTGATTTTTATATTATAAGAAGAAGAAGAAGATTATATTTATATAAATGAGCATACTTTAGTGATTTACTACCCTGTGCATTCAATCATGCCATCTGTATAATAAAGCTTTATAAAAGTATAATAAAACACTTATTTAGAAAAAGGCATAGATAAGCTTATAAAAGTAAAAAAGTAGGTTTATTATAGGCCGATATTATTCTTGTATCAATGAGGTATAAAATTGATATGTTCATTCACATTGCGGTGTGGATATATTCAATGCCTTCCGGATATCTGTAAGTACTTGTCGGTTGAAAATTGACAATTTCCGTGACAGCGCGTGCGATGCATGGTTGAATCTTTGCTTGAATAGAATAAAAGTTACCTATTTTGGATCAGAACTCATGAATGGATAATGGTTACTGTCTATTTTTGATACCCCAGTGATGGCCAAAGGTATTCCCCAATTATACAAAGTTACCCCTTTTTGTTTAAGCTTGCTCAATTCTGTCAATAAAATTAATTACATGTGGGGTCGGAAACTAACCCCCACTGAATGGTAGCCGTATCTGTTAATTGATAGCTTTGGCATTTAAAGCGAATTATGGTAAAAAAACATTAGCAAATGAAAATGGAAGACAATAGTTAATTATATGTTTTTGTTTAGTTTTTCACTTGTTTTAGGGTTTCTTCAGTTTATTTACTACCTGGTTGTTGTATAAATTGACAACGCAGAGTTAAATATCCGCAACCTCCATTAACCCCTGAGTCGTTGCACTCATTTTCTTTTTTCTTCCCAGGAACTAAATCGTCATCATCATCATCATCAGCCTATAATGCTCTTACTGCTAAGACACAGGCCTCCTCTCTGCGAGCGACTAAATGTAATGATAAAGTAATCAGGGGAAAAAATTAAAATATTCTTTTTCCTTTCAAATTACCGGACACTGTCGTTTAAAAGTTTGCCAAATAATTCCAAAAATCATGAAACATTTTGTGAATTGTGATTATAAAGAGGAACCACGGATATTGATTACATCCGATGTCAACAATTTTCGGCCACAACCGCAAAATATGTCAAACGGAAACTATTCAATTACTTAATAAATTATTTTGTTAATGATTGATGAAGCAGTTCAGGTACCATACGAGGGCGATTTGAAAACAAACGACCAAGAAAACAAAGACAATTATATTTTTTTGTTTTTTGCTATTCCTACTTGTTCCATCAATACTCTTATTAAGGCTGCGTTTCCACCAGAGATGTGCGATGATGCGTAGCGAGGGATGTGTTTGTAAAGAACCAATAGAATCGCTTTATTTACCTCGGTCAGCACATCTCTGGTGGAAACGGCTCAGCGGAGCAAGATTTTTTGCATACAAAACAAGCGAGGGATGTGTTGCGAGGGATGTGTGAGTTAGGATGTGTTGTGTCTCCGCTCCCACTACACCGCACCCTCGTCGACACATTTCACAGCTTTGCAACGCATCCTCGCACCACACATTAATGCGCATTTTCACAGCTCCGCTACACATCCTCGTAGGCACATTTTCATCGCACAGCTTTGGTGGAAACGCCCACACATTTTCACAGCACAGCTATAGACATCCTCGCACGACACATTTCTATCGCACATCTCTGGTGGAAACGCAGTTTTAACCTATGATGTTCCGTTAATTTATGCCTCGTATAGACCGATTCCTCATACTCTTCCAAAATCTAGTCCGAAAACACATTTATTTACAAACAGCCGGGACCAATGGCTTTACGTGCTTTCCGACCAACCTTGGCAAGTGCAGCTTAACCCGGCTGATCGGTTAGTGCGGCTTTAATTATTTAGCCAACTGAATCCATTGTCCACTAATAATCCGCAATGTAGTAAAACTTGCATGCAACTCGGATACAATTTCATGCATCGTGTATATGGTGCCTTAATTCCTAGTGTGGGACAAAGTTTGAAATAAGAACAGATAAAAATTACGGTTTTTTCTAGCCGGAAAGCCCCCAGCTATAGTCACTTGCAAACAAATATTACTCTTACGGCCAGTTCTTAACTTAAATTAAACTCCTTTACGCTTTTTATTTCCCACAAAGAAGTTTACAGTTTTCCCGGAGTAAACAGTTATTACTTGGGCTTTAGGTCTTTTGTTTTTGTTTTATAATCACTTTTTAGACGAAACTGGTGAGACTGTTTTATTTAACCTTTAATTTATCTGTTGCACAAATCATCATCATCTTTCTACTATCCCATTCTACAATGGGGTCTCCATTCTCCTCTGTCAGACGTCACGGCATTATTAACTCCTTTTTAAGGCTCCATAATTCTTTCAAATCATTTCTCACACAATCCATCCATCTTTTCTTTGACCTTCCTTTTTATCACTCCCACCAATCACTCCAGGTAATTTACTGTTATTCAACTGCATCCACTTGGACTGGAAGCTGACTCTAACATAGTTGAGAAAAGACTAGATGATGATGACACAGAAGACGTATTACTTTTTTTTTTTTTTTTTAGGGTGGCAAAATCATCAAATGAGGCCTCCCGCCCTGGGTGGGGCAGAAGGGACTGTCAGACTCTTACTGACTAAAATCCACCCGTGTTCCTTCGGATGCCCTTTACGTTCCGGGGCCACGGTATCCTGGATTAAGAAAAAATCCGCGACCCCGGCAGGCATTTGGCCCCATAAGGGGCCCCGTCGGTGACGCGTGAAACACGACACGCCACCGACCCGGGCTTGGTCCTTGGTCGGACGGCGAGCTTACCCATTACTCACCGTCCGCAAGCCCGCTCCGCTGCTGTGCCCTCTGCTAATCAGAGGGACACGCATTGGAGCTTCCACCCGACAGGCTATTCGCATACGGGCAAAGAAACCCCCTTAGGCACACAGTGCCTAAGGAAGAGTTTTTGCCCGCATCCCAGGGCGCACCGGCCCGAAAAACTGGTCTTCCCCCCGGACGTATCCGTGAGGGAACTCCAGTCCACGGACGCACGTGGAGGTTACCTGTCTTAGCACCCCAGAAGACGTATTACTTAGTATTTCTTGCACAAAATTGGATATTAGAATAATTTCAGAACCTGCCGGGGTCGTGGGAGGGCTGTCTTAAAAGGGCACCGCCGTCTTGGAACGCAAATAGTATCTGAAGAAACGAGGTGATTTTCAGTCGATCAAGTCAGTCAAACCTCCCGCTCCTGATGGATTTCATCATCATCATCAACAGCCTATAATGTTCCCACTGCTGGGACACAGGCCTCCTTTCTGTGAGAGGGAGTGGGCCGTAATCTACCACGCGGGCCCAGTGCGGATTGCTAAATGTCACATGTCTTCGAATTTTTGGTTCTAGGACATGCCGGTTTCCTCACGATGTTTTCCTTCACCGTTTTGAGAGCAGTGGCGATGAAATAAATTACACAAAGGAATGCGTTTGGCGGGGTTCGAACCAACGGCCTACAACTCGTAAGTCGGGACACCACTGGGCCACCACTGCTCTTTATTTTTTTTAAGGATTTGATGATGTTTAATAAAAAAGTCACACAAACTGATAGGTATTATATTAAATCATTACAAATAAGAATAAAGACCCTCCACCATTGAAATTCGACAACAGTTGACACAACAATATACTTAGGGGACGACAATTCTATGAATCGAATTCCAACAATTTTATACGGAAATCATAAAGCCTATATTCCCATAACTACTTTATATGCTCATCCAATTAATTAACATTACTATTGAATTTAACAATGACAATCATTAATAGTCATATCAAATAAATTATTAATTACTTCAACTATTGTGGATTAAAATATGTATACCTAATGTTTTTTTTTTCGATATAATAATCGTTTCCAGTAGGTATAAAAGTACTCAAGTACTTACTACTTCACAAGCGAATAAAAATCAGCAATTCCACTCATAAGTGTCAATACCAAAAAGTAACCTTCATTCTTACCCCCACCACTTCAACCCCCAGTTAAATTCAATAACCCTCTCCATTACTCACAAACAACCCTTTTTCATACAACTCCCCAAAACTAAGTTAAACCAGTTTGACATAATCGATGGCTGCTATCGATTGCGCTTCAAGTGCCCTTCAAGCAATTAAGGTTGTTAAAAAGGTATTCTTTAGGGTCTAGGTATGCGACTTGTGACTCGAACGGTAGTTGTCCGAAGTCTGAGTCTACGGCTCGCTCTTACCTGTTGCTTGGGCCTCGAGAAAGTGACGCGGCTGAAATGCGCCACCGCCCTGTGTTGCCAGGAATGTTGGATTACCCAAATTATTGGAGATTGGGTTGATACAGTTGTTTAGGAATAAAATTATTCACTTTTCGCTAGGCGTTACCGGCTTGCAGTGGGTTTTTTTTTTTGTTTCTGGGTGTACTACCCAGGCTATGTCACATAACCTGCAGTTTGCTCAAAACTAGCTCAAAACTCAAAGTCAAAGTTATTTTTTTGTTGGGCGGAGTTTATAAAAGTGCTGTTTGCTAATTGTAGTAAACTTATTCGCTGGCGCGTATTTTACTGGTTCAATTAAATCCATTGCTATGAAAAAATCGTGCCGTACAAAACCCTCACATGAGTACCACTACTGAATAATTCTTCTCATCTACGATCACGTAATGACTGACAATTAGTCTAAATCCTGCACATCCGCGCTGACCCGAAAGCCCCCATTACACGGATGGGTACATTTGAAACTATAGACAATATAGTAGAGAGGGTGTTTCTAGGTTTGAGGGCTGGTAACACCGGCCCGGGCGGAGGCAGTGTGCGCGAGCCGTCAGACGCGCCGACCGCTCCCCGACAACCCTAAACACAAGTGACAACAGACTCTATAGCACACCTCTAATTAGTTATACGTGTTTAAAAAAAACTTGTCCTTTCCTTCACCTCAATAGTAAAGTGCTCAAATTATTTTCGACGTAACTGAAGTAGTTTGTTTTTATTTTCACTACGATTTTAAATGAAGTGTGCCGCGTGTTTTTGTTTTTAGTAATTTTATTTTAGATTTGTTTTAAACCTCGTGCGAATATTCAACATGGTCGATTTTTAAAATATTTTTTTTTTTTAGGTTTTGGACCTGTTTGACATTTTAATTCTGGAGATAATTTAGATAAAATTTCTTCGTGTTCGGTCGCGAGTCTTCGCATATTTACATATTTATAGAAATTTACATATTACTCAAAGTGTTAGTGCTGCATGCTGTTCTGTGAACTTAGATGTTTGGTTTCTTTTACAAATTTTAAATATAGTACTATGATAAAATGATAAATAAAAAGGCAAAACCGTAAAAATAAAAGCTCAATTATTATGATATTTATATGGCAGGACAAACCCTCAGTAAAGTTACATAAATAGCTTAAAAATTACGTAGTCAACATTAATCAAAAAATCAAATCCCAAAATTAAAAGAAAATTTAACAAAAACGTTAAAATTAATCCTTCAAACCGCCTCCCACAAACTCATTCATACTTGAAACGTAATCACAGCATCAGCGACTCCAAAATTTAAATAAATACGCAATCTCCGCGATTATATCCCTCAAGGGTTCGGTTGAGACGCAACAGTTAGTTCATAATCTTACCCGTGTTTTATCGGCCATTCCCATTACCCATGTATGAACAATCTTCTTTCACAAGTCTGTCGCCTACCCTTCTTTCTTCTTTAAAATTGAAGAGTTCTACCAACATTTTTTAATGGCAATTCCACTTCGTACGTTAAAGGATTCGAGCATTGCTCGGTTCGTGTGTAAGACTTCGCATTCACTGAAAGTAATTAAAATGCTGTCAGAGAATAATTGGATTTATGATACTCTGTAGAAACATTTCCTACTGCGTGTTCTGAGAGAGACGGTTTTAATTACTTTTGATAATGTTTACAGAATGATAAGAGCATATATGAATGTTAAACTTGTTAGCACATACATTCTATTTCTGGCGCCCAACGTGGGCCAAAGTTGATCGATGCCCTTGACTCAAACCTTTACTTAATAAGTAAAGAAAAGCAATTACACGAGACGGGGAGGTATTACGTTCACAAAATGTCAATGTGAAATCAATATAGTTCACAAGAATTGTATCGAAGCGGGCCTGTCACTTTGTATTTTCGTATTAAATTACTGAAACTTGGTCCTTGAGTTGTTTTTTATGTACATAGATCAAAAATCGAATTACAAATCCATCTCGCAGTTCTAATTTACTAGCAGCAAATCCAATCCATCAAAACTTGGGATTTGTTTTTAACTTTCGATATTAATGTCTGTCGTGGTTAGACGCCGTGGAATTGAGAGCAACGAAATATGGATTTTCAGCGCTTCAAACGCTTTCGCCTGGGGCTGCGCATTGATTAGAGGCGGGGAGTAAACAAACACCCACCTTAAATGTCGTGGAATTACTACGATACGTAGTAACTCTTACTACGGGTATTAAATAACGTCAAGAAAGAAGGTTCACTCTTGCAACAGCTTTAATTCCTTTGTTCAGAAAACGTTGGATTAAATCTTTTTTACGTGCATGTGCATTTTAATAAAATGGTGTAATTCAATGTACATTTAACCACAAATTTTTCAGGCGTATAAAGTTATGCATATTGTGTTTTCGATTAGATTCAAGTTAATAAAAAGTAATTCTATTAAAAAAAATAAACTTTTTAAAAACAAAACAGATGAAAAAACCAATAACAGAACACGTTTGAAATTACATGTAGCTATGATTTTGTCCAAACATAAGCAAAGCATTACATTAATGTCTGTGAAAAAGAAAAGTGTCTAGTGTGCATTGTATGTCACGACTAGCTTTATTATGACTTGTTGACAACAAGTGTCACAACTTGCATTTCACCGAGTGAAGTACTGTAGAGTGAACCTTTTAAACACATTTCTGTTTGTTCATGTGTTACGTCACCATCGTCTCGGCGCCCACGCAGGTCAATCACTGTCTACGACCGCGGTATTATCGGAGGCAAGCCGTCTGCAATGAATGAAATAAAAAAATTGAAAAGAGAAATCTCATTAATACAATTGCTGCGTTCAATCCTTTTTAAAAGTTTAATCAAAATATAAATAAATATTTTGTAATACAAATACAGAAGAGGTTTTTATGGATGCGTTTGATATACACCAATCATATTCACTGGTGCACAATTAATAATAATAATAATAATAATAATATTCCACAACTATCACACAACGCCATCTAGTCCCAAGCTAAGCAGAGCTTGTGTTATGGGTACTAGACAACTGATAAACATACTTATATATTTCTAAATACATACATATTATAGATAAATTACACCCAGACACAGAACAAATGATCGTGCTCATCACACAAACATTTGTCCTGGGTGGGAATCGAACCCACGACCTCCGGCATAGCAGTCAGGGTCACTAACCACTAGACCAACAGGCCAGTCAATTGCACATAGCATAGCACTGGTGGAAACGGATTCAACTTTTTTTATATGGAAGGATGCGTGTTATGGATGTGTGCTATGGATGCTTGCTATGGATGCCTGCTATGGGTCGTCTTCCCTACTATTGATACATCGCATAGCTCGAGCTGCGCATCTTCCTCGCGCAGCTACTTTGCGCCGGCGATCTTCATAGCACATCTTACTCGCACCGCTACATAGCTTAGCATCAGTGGAAACGGTCACATAGTTTCATAGCTCAGCTTTTACATTATCGCAGCATAGCTGCATAGCACATCTCTAGTGGAAAGGCACCCTTAGGCCTTAAACTACCTGTATGATTGTAATTTTTTTCAAAATTAATCCAGCCATTAAGACGCGTTAAGACAGACCGACCGACACATAGTTATTGATTAATGTAGCCGTCTTAACCGTTCCCTTGGAGACTCAACCGATCGATAAAAGAGCAGTATTTCATAAAAGTAAAACTACCTCAATATACGGTAGTTTTCCTTTCAATATAACCTTCCATTATCACCTCACATTTATTATCAAAGGGTACTTCGGAACTGCAATAAATTTCTTCTAGGTACTCTTTTTGCGGGTAGTTTGTGGTTTACACAGTGCGCTACTGTGCAAAACGCGATCCGTCATAGCTTTTAATTACAGTAATAAGCTTTCGTACACTGCGTTTTGTTCGCTCAGCTTACAGACTATAATTTGTGGGTTCTTTTGAGTTTTTTAGTCAGGTGTTTCTTTTGTGTTTAACTTTTCGTGGTTTTAATTGGTTTGAAGGTTTTAACGTTGTTCTAAAGCATTCTTGATCGTTTTAGTACGATTTAGTTTACAAGATGAGATGTAGATTTCGGGAGAGAACTTCACAAGTTAAACTGACTGCGAATAGCATACCTGACCCGAGTTCAAGAGCAGACAGTGTCATCCTTGCTATAGAATATTGACGCTGTTAATTCTTGATCTTGCTGGTAACTCTTATAAATAAACAAGCACTTCTGTTTCGTACTGAAAAGCATCATATCTTGATTAACTACGATTATTTTTTTACACACAGACAAACATTAACAAAACTTTAAATAACAACGAAAAACAGTAATAAATCTTAGTTCGTTAGTGTATAAAAGGCCTAATAGTCGTGAGTGAATAGTGATGGTACGAGTGTAAAAAGAACTATGAGTGGGTTAGGCCCCCCTGGTGTTTGGGCCGCTCAGAAAAGGCTGGAGTCTTGGGCCCGAGCGGCTAGAGAGAGGACTTCCAGTGCCAGTAGCGGTCAGAGCCATAATTCGACGGACAGCTTCGGTGATGACAAGTCACACGGCAGTCTTAATGTAAGTAGTAGACTAGAAATTTTCCTTTAGGAAATTATTGTTTTAAATAAGTTATAGAATCCGTGGCATTAAATTAAGATATTTAGTTTTAATTCCATGAAATCGATGCAGCCTTTAATGCAGGATGCAGACAGGAAAATGGAAAATCTTCAGGCTAGCAATTGATTAACTACTGATCAAACAAGTTGCTTTAAGGGATCAGTAGTTAAGCTGACTATTCGTTAAAATCCTATACATTTTTTGACAAATTGGTAAAAAAAATATATGGAATTTTAATAATGGATAATATACTATTGATCAATAAAACTGGCTCTGAACTGCATTCTCTCCAACTATTTCGATTGCGTGCTGCTTGTTTTCAATTAACAGGGAAGACTTCAAGTTGAACAAAATTGCAGAGCTTTCAACTTGCCAGAGCCAACTTATGATTTTCTTGATAACACTACACTATTTTGCAATATCTGTGAAAAATAATTTTCTTCATTCTTTCTCCATGTAAATTACTCACACTACCACGACACAGGAGAAAGTCCTACAGTTTTTTTTTTTTTTAAACTATGCCCCACACGGGGCATAGTTTAAAAAAAATAAACTATGCAGTATTTCATACTCCTCCCATGTAGTTTTCGTAAAGAGAGGTCCCAAAGTTATTGCTTCACGTAATTAATATAGATTTAACAATACCGAAGTTGGAAAAGATAAATACCTATTCATTTGTTTGTAGAAGTTGTTATCGAGCCGAGAAAACTTTTTGTAGTTAGTTTTAGCTGGGTTTCTTGAATGAAATGTGATATCAATAGCTGAACTGTGAGCGAAGTATATTTTAGTCAGAGAAAATCGAACATCGATCGATCTATCATCATGGTTTAATACAATGCTTCTGTTTAAAGTTCAGTTTTTTTATGGGCGTTGCTCTTAACCCTAGTCTTAGCCTGTTCATTCATAATTTTGAAGAGATCTTGAGTTCCAAACTAGACTTAAGAAGCAAGCACCTAATAATAAATACATATTTTGAAACTCAACTGTGTCTCCGGTTCAATTTAAAAGTAAATAGCATTAAATATAATAACCGAAGATATGCCCAAGAGACTGGCCACCTTGTATGGAAAATATACAATATTGATGCCATAACAAACCATGCTGAGAATAATAAATATCATGAAAATGAAAGACTTGGCTGAGAGATGTAATTTGATTCACATAATCAATTGTATATAAAAAAATCAATGCCACTTTTCGTTGTAATTTTATAACTGAAGAACAAACCAAACCAAATGTTTAGGCTTTGTTGGGACTATTTTGTAGATGGTTTATGTGAAGTTTGCACAAAGTTGGTCGAGCGGTTTTTCATTTATCACATTTTTTGTAGCAAATGAATTCAACCGTGTGAAGCCGGGACGGGCCGCTAGTAAACCATATAAATGATCAATCAAAACGAACGTCTAACAAGTAATAAGCTAAATAAGCTTTGATGAACAAAAAATAAATAGACTTTATTCCTTTAGTGAAGAACATTTATGGAATATGTAATAAAAATATGCTCGAGTACGCAATGAACATAATACGCTTCAACGGTATTCAACGATATGAAATCAATACGTAATATATTCATAGTTATTGAGGCGTTCATTAAGGTGTGATTCCGGTCTTTACAGCAAACAACTGTGCCGCGGGCGGCATCAGCAGTGCGGTCGCGACACTCATCATTCTGCCTAGCCTTTTCCTACTGCCGCGCTCTATAAATTCTCTGTGTAGGTTTATTATGCAATAGTTAAACCGGGTGTTCAACCGCAGTGGTTCCTTCTAGTCCTAACCTACGGCGATGAAACGTGGAACATGACAGTCAAGCTGGCTCACCGACTGCATGTCACGCAGCATGCTGTGGAAAGGTCTACGAGTATGCTTCGGATCTCGTTAGAGGAAAAATTTGGAATCTAACGGTATAAGAGCAAAGTTATAGATATTGTCCAAATCTGTAGCAAGCTGAAGTGGCAGTGAGCGGTCATGTCTGCCGCAGAAAGTTCTCGAATGGAGACTGCGCGTAGGTAAACGTAGGGTGGGTCACCCCAGCAAGATGGACCGATGACCTGAAGAAGGTAGCTGGCAGTGGCTGGATGAAATGATGATGATAGGTTTATTATGAGCTCATAGTCCGAGCTGCGCAGTAATTCAGCGGCAGGACTGCTGAGCAGCAGTGACGTCATTGCTTGGAATCAGCGCAGCACCTGAGTGGCAGCAATGCGGCGGTAACACTGCTGTTTGCTGCTGAGATGAGAATCATCCCTTAACTTCGTATCGTATAATAAAATATTCTGTGAAAACTATAGACTTGTTCGAACAAGCAATCATTAATACTATTTAGTTATCTACTCATGTTTATTGATGACTATTAATATTCGCCTTCGTATCAGTCAAGGCTGCAAAGTTGTTTTTTGGCGCGAGTACTTGAAAACTGAGCAAGCTAAAGATGCTAAGATTGGATGCAGGATTCCATATTTGAACCGCTCGCTTCGCGCGCGGTTCAAATATGGAATCCTGAGCGTAGCGAAGTTTTCAAAGGTACGAAAAAAAAGTGGCAACACTGCCCGAGTAATATGTCAGATTTTTGCTCCGTATTTTAGAATTAAATTAAATTAGTAATTAGACTGTAATCAACTATATTTTAATGTGTAATCGTATTTTTATTGTGTAAATACGCAGGAATATTGTTTTCCTGATAATTGGACCAGTTTAAAAAGTTTTCGGTACCTACCTAACTCAGTTGCCGGTAACCTAAAACAATCAGCTGACGCACGTACTACGGATCAAAAACGGGGAGTATCGTTCACTTTTACCTATTAATTGCACACATTTGTTATTATTATATTTGTACATGCCAATTCCAACTCTTTACAGTATATTTTTTTTTCCTACTTTGCACTCCATTGGTGGGTGCAAAATCATTTGTTTACATCTAACACAACTATTTGAAGATTGATTAACTTTTTAGCAATACATAGTTAATAAATATCTAAATAAACCTTTTATGATATTTAGTGAGTGATATTTAGTGAGCATTATTGTGTATAAGTAATTACTATTTAATTATTAAACTAAGTTTTGTGCTCTCAGCAAAGTACCCACTATAAAAAAAAAAAAAAAATTGCTTTAGGAAAATAAAACCAGTAAAATAGAATTCCCAATTTGTATTGATAGCATATTTTGATATTAATAAATCAGCCTACCATAATTCATTCCTTTACTTAATACTTTTTTCACTCTTTCCCTTTTTTTTTTACAATTTAAGTTTTCCTCTTTTATCACTAACTTTTCTACATTGATTTATCCTGTTCTCACCGTTTCTATTTCTCACTTTCAGTAACCAATCCAATAACCATGCCTGTGATGACCCGTAAGGCTGCTGCTCAGGATATGGAGCTAAAGTTGAGAACAGCTCTCCATGAGCTTAAGGAATCAAATCTCAAAGTCCAACAACTGTTACAAGAGAGAGAAGAGAGTGAGGTGGAGATCGTTAAGGTTAATACCAAAAACACAAGCCTAAAACGGGAGTTAGTTGACCTACATCAGCAATTCTTGGACGTTGTTGATGAACGGGATCAACTGCAGATGGTCATGGATGGGTTTAAAAATTGCACTAATTTATATGAAGAGGCTTTATGTAAGGTTAGGGACCTAGAAAATGAACTTATTTATGCTAATGATTTGATTTTAAAGTTACAAAAAGAAAAAGAAAGTTCTCAACTTAATCAAACAAATAACTTGTACGATGAAATATTAAATAGTAATTGTAACCCCTCTTCCTTAATTACTATAGATCTGACTGAAGATACTGTATTGAAACAAAACTACTCTCATAAAACTAGTCAAAATAGAATAAAGAAATATGCTAGATTAAATAAAATAATTAAAAAATGTAATAAATATAAGAAACAACAAAATTACTTTTCTAAAAATATTCAATTAAGGAAAGAGCGTGTTTCATTGGTTAGTAAATTAAATAACTATCAGATTAAATTGGAAGATAGTATAAATATTTATGAAATAGACACTCAGCGCTTACAATCTAATATACAGGTTTTGAATCAGTCACTAAAATCTTTGACTAATAAATATGAATGCTCAAAAAATCAAATCAAAGAGCATATTCTTGCCACGAATCAGTTGGTGGACAAAGTAGACTTGCTGACTCTCAGCAATAATCAGTGTTCCTGTCAGATAGAACCTACTCCGGATGCCCTCCAGCCTGAAGCAACGGAGGACCCGTCTCAAGCTGTGAGGGCTCCGGATAGTATTACTAGTCAGAACAAAATATCTGACATTGTTCACAATAATCAGCCTGAGAATAATAGTTTTATATCTCCAAATAGTCATAGTGAGTGTCATTCAGTTATGTTCTCCGATGGTATAGGCAGAGGGCTAGGTAATTTATTAAGTAATAATCTAAGTTATTGTACTCTAAATCATTGCATGCCACATTCTAACTACAAAGAGATAATGGCATCAGTCACTAAAAATGTGTGTTATCCTAATACTACCATTACTATATTTATTGGTAATAGTTCTAAGATTGGAAAAAAAGACATCACTGACAGTGTCGCAGAGTTGTTAAAATTAGATTGTAAGAAAATTATTTTGTGTGCATTTCCCTATTTTGAGAAGTTATCAAACAGACAAAACAATCATATACATAGGCTGAATAAGCATGTACAGTTCTTAGCAACTCATTATAGTGACAAACTTTTATGTTTAGACATCAACACTGTTGTTGATAAACTTAGGTCGACCCAGGATTCAGCGTATCTGCCTATTAGATATAGACATATAATAGCTAGTCTATTAAGTTTTAATATTCACTCAGACATAAGTAGTATGTCTTCGTCTTGTTGTGTACATATTTATAGTAGTAGTTTTAGTGATAGTATTAGTCGTACGAAGGAGGATCCATGTGTCACCATGGAAGATTCCCAATCTCAAGGTGGGACTACTAGTAGTAGGATATTATTGCCTGGTGATGGCATGGGAGTCCCGGGGCTCCCTCCGGATAGTATTTATTTTTCTTTAAACTTGTAAGTAAGACAACAGAAGGTACCATTAGCAATTTAGCATCTCCTACAGACAATGTATCTTCTTGCAACCAACCAGTTAGTTTTAAAAAAGGGCCTCAGCAGAATACCTTGAAATTGTTCCATCAGAACATTCAAGGTATCTCTTCGAAATTATTAGAAGTTGAAATGTTTTTAGAAAAAAACATGTTTGATACTATCTGTTTTACTGAACATTGGTTAAAGGATTACCAAATGCTATTTAATTATGAAAACTATACTGTAGGTAGTTGTTTTAATCGTAAAAATTTGCTACGTGGAGGTTCCCTAATATTAGTTAAAAACTCTTTAAAATTCCACCAACGTAATGACATAGTAGGTCTCTCAGTTGAACATTGTATCGAACTGTCTTGTGTTGAGCTAGATAAGCATGTAATAGTTTGTGTGTACAGACCCCCTAACTATCAAAATTTTTCCTTATTTGAATCTATAATGGAAGATGTACTGGCAAAGCTTGCAGTCAGGAATAAATCTGTAATAATTTGTGGTGATTTTAATATAAATATTTTGGAAGAAAATTCTAATAGCAGTAGGTTGTTAAATCTTTTTAAGTCATTTGATTTGACTAACATTTTTACAGAACCAACTAGAGTTACTCCATCTTCTGCTACTTGTATTGATAATGTTTTCTGCAATTGTGATTATTTGGATAAGGCCATAGTTAGTTGTCTGCCGTCTGATCATAGTGGGCAGACGGTAACTTTTAGATGTAACACAATAAAGCAACAACTTGAGATTAAATTTAGACCAATAACGGCTACCAAATTAAATAGCTTTAATAATTCCCTACAGAACAAGTTAAGTGTAATGAATATGGACGACATTAATGTTAATAAATTCTATGATACTTTTTTTTCAATAGTTTATACTGAATTTAATAAAACTTTTGAAAAGAAAACAAAAAATATTTGCCCTAAATTTGTATTTAGTGACTGGGCGACTAGAGGTATTAGGAAAAGTAGGGAAAGACTATTTGAACTGTATGGCCTTAAGCCTTACATTAACACTGAAACTTATAATAAGTATGTTTCTGGCTATTCAAAAATTTTCAGAAAAGTATGCAAGGCTGCTAAAGCCATGCATATTAGCAATAAGATTAAATCATCAGAAAATAAAATAAAAACGGTTTGGAAAGTTATAAATAACGAAACTGGCAGGAAAAAAAAGGGCAACACTAACTATACTTTGCAGACACCATGTGGTCCTATAAGCTCAAATCTGGATGTAGCTGAAGAATTTGTTAATTTCTTTACTGATATACCGGTTAGGACTACGGAGGCTTTGAATTCCTCATCTGATATTTCAATGGATTTATTAAAGGCGAACGTATCTGGCAGCCCGGCTGATTTTAAGTTTAAACATATAAACCCAATGACAGTTATTAAAGCTTTCCGGCAAATAAAAATAAAAGTGACCGAAGATTTATGGGGATTGTCTATCAAAGTTTGTACAGCCATAGTGGAAACTGTAGCGCCATATTTGGCTTTAATTTTTAATTTGTGTGTGGATCAAGGAGTTTTTCCTGATTTGATGAAGTTCAGTAAAGTCGTACCTCTTTTTAAATCTGGGGACTGTAAAGATACTAATAATTATAGACCAGTATCCGTGTTGCCAGTCTTTAGCAAGGTATTTGAAAAAGTAATGCTTAATCAGATGCTCGATCACTTTAACACCAACAAAATCTTACACGATCAGCAGTATGGTTTCACCAAGGGACGTTGTACAACTGACGCCGGTGTCACCTTATTAAAGCACATATTTACTGCATGGGAGGAAGCCCAAGACGCCATAGGAATTTTTTGTGACCTCTCCAAAGCATTTGATTGCGTTAATCACGATACATTACTTTTGAAACTTGAACATTACGGACTAGGTAAACTTGCGCTTAGTTTAGTAAAATCTTATTTGTGTGATAGGCAACAACAAGTTCAAATAAATGGTGTAAATTCACAGGGTTTAACAGTTAAAATGGGAGTTCCACAAGGCTCAATATTGGGTCCTTTCCTCTTTCTTGTATATATAAATGATCTACCCTATTTACTTAAGAACCAACTACACAATATGGTGTTATTTGCTGATGACACTTCCCTAATTTTTAAAATAAATAGGCGAGCCCAGAATCTTGACGACGTCAATAATGCACTGCGTCAGATCCATAGTTGGTTCACAGCAAACAATTTAGTATTAAATGGAAACAAGACTAAATGCATTAGATTTGCCTTACCAAATGTTAAAAATAGTAATTATGACATAGTGTTGGATGATGAGATACTAGAATTCGTCGATAAAACGGTTTTCCTGGGGATAACACTTGATTCAAGGCTACAATGGGGCCCTCATATAACAACTCTTGCGGGACGATTAAGTTCAGCAGCATATGCTGTTTGGAAGATTCGTCAATTCACTGACGTTGATACCGCGAGAATTGTCTATTTTAGTTACTTCCACAGTATAATGTCGTATGGCATTTTATTGTGGGGACGGGCGGCTGATATCGAGTCTATCTTTATTCTCCAAAAGAGAGCGATTCGAGCCATATATAATCTCCGTAGGCGCGATTCTCTAAGAGAACGGTTTAAGGAAATTAACATCATGACGGTACCTTGTCAATATATCTATGAAAATATAATGTACGTTAGAAAAAATCTGCATCTTTTCTCTAAAAGAGGTGACAGACATAATTATCATACTAGAAATAGGGACCAATTAGTTCAGCCGGGCTTCAGACTCGCCAAAGTAGACTCTTCTTTCATGGGGTACTGTTTAAAATGCTATAATAAGCTACCACAAAACGTTCTTGAACTGAATGAAACGAAATTCAAAGCATGCATTAAACGCACACTGTGTAAGCGGGCATATTACAAACTGAGCGACTATATTGCTGATAATGATGCTTGGCTCCATGCTGGTCCTGCTCCATGAGACAGTGAATGTATAAATAAATTGATAGTAAAAGTATACTTAATCCCATTGTTGGAGCTGCTGAAGATTATTCAACTATATTAATTTGCATTGTATAGATTCAATTTTCCTAGTATTATATAGTTTCATAGCCAGCATTGTGTGAGTACTATGTACATTGGGGCTATCATTAACTGAGTACCTACGTCTCCTATTGACTTGAATAACCCTGGCGGTTGAGAGTATGTCATGCTCACTCAAATGTCTCGCTGATGGTGGCGCGTGTGTCGGATCATTTAGCTCCCTTCAAAATGGTTGAGCTGAATGGTGCTGATACATGTGTCATGTTCGTGAACGGGCGCTGTCAGTTGGGACTGGTCATCTCTTAGTTGCCACGGTTTATTTTAATTATCTATTGATTATTTTGTTCCTGAATTGTCTTTGTTTTAATTTTCTACTATGGACACTTTTAACTTGCTACATCGTTCTCACATAATGTACCATCTCAAAATGAATGATGTAACAAAGGTTTTGTAATAATTTTGGCGATCTAAAAAGAGTGTCCATGGAGTTTCTTGCCCGTTCTTCTCCATAGAGATCTACTTCTTGGAATGGGCATCTACGGTACTTTCACAGTTTTTATGTCTTGTGACTGGGACTGTAGCACCATAATTTTGTATTTAATCATATTTCATTTGTCTTTGACAATTCAAAAGTGCCTGTAACTGGCTTATTTGAAATAAATGCTTTGATTTTGATTTTGATTTTTGACGAGACGCAGAATAACTTTGCTGCCGAGCGCAACAGACAACTTTTCACCTCACAAGCGAGGAAATGCAGTGTGGCCGGCTTGCCTGCCAATGTAGAAAATAATTGAATAGAAGACGTGTTAGAATTTTGAAAACACTACGCGCTAGCGCGCAAAATGTAGTTTTACGCTCAGATTTTGAATGAGAAATAGAATCTTTCCGAGCGTGTGAGGTGAAAATTATATTCCACGAGGACGTTGCACTGCACTGCAATTAATATAACAAAACAAAAAAGATCACATTGTCGCAGCCGATGTGCAACAATCTTAATACCTATTTGATAGTGTAAACTTTAATTACATCTAGTGATAGTTAGGTACGAATGTGCAACAATCTTAATACCTATTTGATAGTGTAAACTTTAATTACATCTAGTGATAGTTAGGTACGACAAAAACAATCTTTATTTAAAAAAAAACGCTTGCGATATCGGTTAGCAATAAAATTTCAAACTCAGCTCCATAGCTTCTTTCCCCGCGACTTGACGCATACTTGAACGTGTCCTAATGTTACACTTTCACACGATGCCCTATAAATCTGAAGGCGCGCTCTATAAAATGGACAATCGCTTTGGTTAGAGCCTGTAACAATTACAATTTGTTTCAGCTTCCTTTAGCCCGATCCAATTAACAAAAGTGTCATCGAAAACGTCAACACGAAATAACAGTATCCGAACTTATATCCGAAAAATCCGAATATCAAAAACCCGGGCAACCTCCCCGAGTGGCTGTCAACAGGACATGTTTTGACGGGCACAGCCGCGGGCAGGCCGCTAGTTGGAAAAACAAGCGCGCAAAGCTTATTATTTTTACAATTCAAGGACTCGAAATAACGAGGTGCTCTGTACCAGTGAAACAAAAGATGAATTTTTGCCTATAGTGATGTGGATTGTGTTTCTTCGTTTTCTTGTTTACTTGGGACTCAAACACTCAGACTGAATATACCTATAGGCATACGTATGTATCTATTGTATCTAAGATGTTTTGTGTATTCTTCTTTGGTCGTGTCGATGATTCGTTTAGGTGAGCTTCAACAGTATTATCGGTGTCTTCGAACAGACTCCTCAAATTTCCTCAAAGAGTAGGATAGTCGAAAGGAAATTTTTATGAGGTTTGGCAATCACACTTTGTAACAGAGATACCTGAAGCTCGTGCTTTTTTTTAGCCTTTTTGTTCTTCTGATGGCATTGTTAGCGCAGTGGCTGCACGTTCGACTGTTGCGGGTTCCATCCCCGCATGGAACAAATCTTTATATGATCTGCAAATAGTCCGTTAAACGCACCTACGATACAGAAAGTTTTCTACTGTTGGGCAACGTTTTTTTAATAATAAAATTAAATAAAGAAACTGCTGGACAAAAGCCTACCCCATTCTTTTCCAACCCTATGGGTTTTGCTTTCTTGGGTCAACCATTCAGTAATATGTTTATACCTTTGCCATAATTTATACAAGAACAAAGCAGCCTGTTTACTATTTATTTATTAGGAGTTCTTAAAGCCATAGGCATTTTAGTTGCCTGTTCTGAAGCTACGACCCATTTCATTTAAAGAAGAACGGGCAAAATATCTATGAGCATAAAGATATCGTAAAAAACCCCTGCATTTGAGGAAAAATAAAATAACAGTAAGTCTCCGGGGTAAAGTTAGGTCTGGTGAAGTTAGAACAAATGTGACAAGTAAAATATTAGGAAAGAAAACACCTGGGACCAATCACTAACATATAAAGCGGGTTTTCTTCTTGGTTTTACCAAAAAATACGGTTATTCGATATATAACACAATTACCTGCTCACATTGACGTTGTAGCACCAATTAAAAATTCATACAGGGTCAAAAGCAATGAGTGACCGTGGCTATAACACACAAGTGCCTCGGTTTAATCACTATTTCGAGTTGGCACTAAAATTTCAATATGGCTACTAGAACGATACTCGCAGCAGGCGACCCTGTCATTGAAAATTTAAGAACAGAAGAACCAGTACAATGCAAGTTAAACCTCGACAGGATAGAATCGGTAAATATTGGATTTCTTATAATACCTCCTCGTACATCCATCCACTGCAACTCCTGAAAGCCAGGATCAACAAAGCGACCACCTCAAAACCTGATACAAAGAAACTCGGTGAAGTCTCGGAGAGAGAATTTAGCTGTCATGGACAACAAATTTAACAGAAAATAATAACGTAGAAATAGAATAAAACATACCCTTCTTATAAAACAGGAGACAGACCAAGGGGACGGAACTTTAACAACAGAAAAAAAGCTCAGTTGCTACAACGGACAAAAAACATCATTCATATATTATTGGGTTCTAAATCCACTATGGAGATGTCAAAATCATGATATACCTATCCATAAATCAGTGTTATCGGTATTTAAATTAAAGTGTTTCAAGAAATAACTGCGACTTTAAAACCTCTTGGTAATGTTTATAGCGAAGATTCAGGAACAAAATGCTAGGTGAGTACTAGTGATCACTAGTGCCTTCTTTCAATAGTTCGGATAGTAGAAATGTCTCTTCGAGCATTCATAATACGAACATTGAAATAAATTAAAAATAAATTAAAACACAGACGAGGATTCAAAGAAAAAAGGAAAATCTTTATTTTTTTCTTTTTCGAAAACTTCCCTTTTTTGTCGAACTTCTGAATGTATTTGCACAGTACCCGTTATAATTGAATATTGTTCGTGAATACGGCTCGCAATTGTTGACTTTGTGTTTGTATTCATATGTATGGGCTTGGATGTAAATAAAGGCCATATTGCCGTACTATATCTTACTGGTATTACAAAGGAAACTTTTGTTTGTAAGGGATTTGCGTAAAAACGGCTTATAAGATTGTTATTTCAATTATTCAGTTGTTCTGAAAGTTTGGGACTGAGACTGGTCCTCGGTCTTAGAAATGGTATTATAATAGGTTGATATATGTTTATTATTTAAATGGCATATAAAGACTAGCATAAATATGAAATGTTACAGTAAGAGAAACAGAATTGTATAGTCGCAAAGATAAGTTTTGCTAGAACCAAAATAAGGGTTTTTTTGCGGTTCTTCAAGCTTTTATATTGGAGTAAAATACCTTGTATTTACTCATGAAGTGGTGAAATAGCAATTTGGAATCCATTTACTAGATGTTTAAGAAGTCAAAATCATGAACATTTACGGTCACTCCACCATTAGTCCACCATACATACTCTGTATGGTGCTGAATGGAAGACAGTATTATTTGTATGTTCACGATTCTGTAAGACGACAAAGTGATACGATAACATAACTTAGTTTAAATAGCTTTTAAACCTTATCTTACTATTACAACCTTTAATATGTATTACAAATGCGAAAGTTTGTTAGAATGAATGGGTGGATGTTTGTAACTCTTTCGTGCAAAAACTACTGAACGGATGTAGATGAAATTTCGTACACAGATAGTTTATAATCTGGATTAACACATAGGATAGTTTTTATGCTGATTTTATGTTCCCGTGAGATAATTTTTGTGGGATATAAAATAAATAAATAATAAAAAAATGAGGAGGTCGTGGCTAAATACAACAAATACCTAACAATCGCACAGGCCGATCTTCCAGGTTAAGCCGCGCTTGCCGAGGTTGGTCTGTGGATGGGTGACCATCTGTCATAGCGAGTTTCCTCCGTGCCTCGGAAAGCACGTAAAGCCGTTGGTCCCAGCTGTTATTTGTAGATCTTTGACAGTCGTTAGGTACTGTTAGTCAGAAGCTCATAAGTCTGACAACCAGTCTTACCATGGGGTATCGTATTACCCAGTTACTGGGTTGTGGAGGTCCGATAGTCAGTCGCTCCATGTAAAATACTGATATTCAGCTGCATCTGGTTCGACTGGAAGCCGACCCCAATATAGTTGGGAAAAGGCTAGACAGATGATGAGATGAATAAAATTTTACTACTTGTAAGTTGGCAATAGATAGGTTATAGGAGTGTCTATTTATTTACTTATTTCATTTAAAATAGAAGTGAAACCCCATGGAGCTAGTTTCGTATTCCTAGCGAAATTGCTTTGCATAGTTTATTATTAACAAAGGTTCGCACGCGTGAAATTAATAAATATGTAAATAGACACTGTATGAGTTTGAAGTGGATAACTTCTCTTAAATTCGCTTGGAAAAAACAAAATATAGTTTGTTAACAAAATAACTATGTAAATTAATTAATTAATATAACTGTGTGATGATGTATGCTATGCATAAACACACCCACATTCGCCAGTGTTTGTTTAAATCTCACTGTTTCCCATTGTTTCATCCCCCCTGCTCAACTCCTATTGGTCATAATTCCAAACTCACTGACGCCACTACATGAAATAATCTTTCACTGACACACTGAATAAAAAAAAAACCGGCCAAGAGCGAGTCGGACTCGCCCATAAAGGGTTCCGTAGCAGCAAGTAATAACATACTATAAAAGTTCTTGTAGTTGGTTCCAACTTTGAAAGGTTTACGATTTATGACGTATTAAAAAAAAAACTTGAGAGGTGTCAAGGCACGTCGAAAATCGCTATGAACCTGTTAAAAAGGTTCAAGCGATTTTCGACCCTCCACCCCACACTACCCCACTCCACTCCGCTCCACTTCGCTCCACTCCGCTCCACTCCGCTCCACTCCGCTCCACTCCGCTCCACTCCGCTCTACTCCACTCCGCTCCGCTCCGCTCCACTCCCTTCCACTCCGCTCCGCTCCACTCCCTTCCACTCCGCTCCGCTCCACTCCACTCCACTCCGCTCCACTCCACTCCACTCCACTCCACTCCGCTCCACTCCACTCCGCTCCACTCCACTCCACTCCACTCCACTGCACTGCACTCCACTCCACTACCTATTATAGCTGTAAAAATGAAGTTGACAAACTTACATTTGCAGTTGTTCTCCGATACATTTTGTTTAGGAAAATGTTATCCCAGTACGTTTTATAAGTTGGTCAACTATTACTCGTAAACTGGTAAAGCCCACTTAGTCATGATAATTTTCTTTTAAACTTCGTTATATATACTACTATTGTAAATTTTTTCACACCCCCAAACATAACCGTTTAGCTGGTAGAGGGGGGGGACACTCGAGTAGGGCAAAAATTAGCACTTTAAAGCTTAATATTTCACAAACGAATCTTTTTATCAAAAAATTGTTGATGGAAACTACCAATATTTTTAAAGGCCTACTTAATGATACCCCACACTAAGGGGTACGCGAGAAAAAAAAAACATCCCCGCTTTACGTGTACAGGAGGCTGGTACCCTAAAAAAAATATTTTACGAGATTTTATTTTACCACTTTTTTGACGCAACAAATCCGTATATTTACACCAAATTACAGCTTTCTAGTGCTGGGCGTCTCTGAGCTAAGCTGCAGACAGACGGACGGACGGACGGACGGACGGACGGACATGGCGAAACTATAAGGGTTCCTTGTTGACTACGGAACCCTAAAAATGACGGGTTGCACTCCGGGAGTGCCGGTAGAAGTGAAAACTTTTTTATTGCTGTGTTATATTTTAAAACTGGAGTGGTACAATATGAAACTAACGAATTTTGTTACATCTTGTTAGTGCCGCACAGGTGTCAAATCACATATGTTTTCACATAATTATGCTCGCTAGATGGCGTTGCACGATTAAAATGCAAGCTATCTTTTGCCTCTTCATTTTTACGATTCTACGTGGTTCGCACTAAGAGTGAGGGATGGCGCTTATTTAAATTAAGTCTTACGCTTTTTCGATCAGGGTCACGTGACCCTGACGCAAGTTTTACATTTTTACCCATTACAAAAAAAAGTGTACAACACGCTAAAGAAGTTTTCACTTCAATAAAAAAATAAAATTTGAGCTTAATAAAATGAAAAAAAGAGAACCTTTAAAAATATTAAAAACAACACCTTTACCTAGTAAATATCAAGACCATCTTATTTTTGCGAACAAAATAAGTAAACTAATTAAATTAAATACAACCTAACATAAAAGTCCCGCTTCTCATTTAATTTATACTTGTCACGATGAATTGGCGGACTCAAAGAAAACTTAATTGAATTATTCTCTCTTGAATCATTTAGAAAAAGGCAAACAAAAGAGATTAATTAGCCTCAAACTGACGATTTCCAGGATCAAACGGCTGCTGGAATCGCGAGACTTCGTAAACAGGATACAGGGCCCTTTTTTATCAAATCATCCATAGAGTCCTCCTCAGGGCGGGGCGGGAAGGACTGTCAGACTTGTACTGACTAAAATCCACGGTGATACTTCAATAGCCTTTTACATCCCAGGGTCACGGTTACCTGATGAGACAGTCCCGCGACCCCGGCAGGCTTTGGCATCTAAGGGGATGACCCGTCAGATTACTGATAGCTCTTTGAGGCACACGTGGTACACGACGCGCCGTCGACCCGGGCATGGTCGATGACCGTACGGCGAGTCACCCATTACTCACCGTCCCCATGCCCTCGCCTAGGTTGGCCGGAACGTACAGGGCCCTAGAATGCAAAAGGCAGCTGAGGGAACAAGGTGGTTTTTAGCCAGTGAAGGCCGATTTACACATCCGTAATAAGTACCTAAGTAAACAAGTTCAACTTGGGAACTTACTTATTAACCAGCAACTTATTCGCTGGGCGGTGTCTACACTTGGTTTTTAGGTTTTACTTACAGCTGTGTAAATCGGCTTTATGAGTCTGGTAGTCCGTTCCGCTCCACACAGGGCGGGAGGACTCATTCCATGACTATTCACACAAAAAAAGGATTGGTGTATAGCCTACAAAAACTTCGCAGAAAAACCGACGCCATTTTGGATAAACAAGGATTAATTAAATATTGTAATAATTCTTTTCAATTTAATTATTCTTTGGGTCGGCTCCCAGTCTTAGTAGGCGGGGTAAAATAATATTATGTTTTGGGTTATTACTATGATAATGCTGAGGGTACTGTATTTAATCTAATTAAGTAGAGAAAGGGGTACTGAAGGCTGGCGGTTAACAAAACTCTTTTTCTAAGAAAGACTGATATTACGTAAAGAGCATAAGGCTGCGTTTCCACCGAGGCGGAGCGGAGCAAAGCCGAGAGCGATTCACCAATCACATGGCTTGAAATCAACATCTCTTATCCACTCAAGCCATGTGATTGGTGAATCGCCCTCCGCTCTGCTCCGCTCCGCCTCAGTGGAACCGCAGCCTTAGTTATATCAGCTGGAATTACAAGAAGTAAATAGAGGTTTCTATGACATTAATAGACAGCTTCTCATTGGTACCTTGTCTACTTCGTCTCCTCAATATTGATGATGAATTTCCGTAGTTTGTGACCCTGCAACAGGGTAGGTATTTGACTGAAAAATTGTTAGTCCGTCAGTTAAATTATCAAAAAATATTTGACACGTATTTTTTTTTCTTTAGTAACGTAAACCTAATAATTGTCGAAGATAAGACACTACACGTCATAAGCAAGTACAGTTTTTACTTGCTTCTGACGTCACAAGCCGTCCGACTCAGCGATTTTGGTGCGTTCAATCTTTGTAAATTATGCCTATTTTTTCACACACTAGGAAGGAGCGTTGTTCCGAAAGTAAAACGAATAATATCGTAATAGTTTCGGGGAAATATGTTTACACCGTGGAACCCTCAGCTGTATTAAGTATTCCAGTTACCCAAAAACATGACCTCACAAGACTACACAGAAGTCACCAGTAATCGATTCATTATTTTTTTTTAATTAAACCTTTTTAAATAGCAATTTGTCACTGGTACGGCGGTAAATATTGAATCAATCAGCTGCCTGTCAATTCTGGCTGATTGATCGGGACCGGGCCAAATGTTTTAAGGGCCAACACACTTATTTTTTCTGTAAGCGACCTTATTGAAGTTACTGCTCCGTTCGTGTTAATTTAATTAATTAATTAGAATTTGTATTAAAGCACAGTACACTTAATAGTGATTAAAGTCAAATGTAGTTCATTTCGTGTTAATTGATGTATTTAATAAATCACCTCATCCTGTCCCAGACCTATAGAACGAAAAAAAGTTAACTTATTTTATTTTAGAAACGAACGACGCAAATGTGGAGGCGTTGATTCATAAATATTGATAGACTAAAGCTTATTTGACACACTTGATCACAGGAATTTGAAAAATATGCACATTTAAGCTTGACTGAGTTAAGCTTAAGCTAAGCGTACTGACTTAAACTTAGCTTAGCTTAGTCAAGATAGATATGTTAAAGATCTCAACCTGAGACTTCTTATCTAGGTACAGTCAGCATCAAAAGTTGATGACCACATTTAGATTTTCAAGTATTATTACGGTGTACAAAGATTTTGAAAATCTAAATGTGGTCATCAACTTTTGATGCTGACTCTACTATCGGCACTCTCTTTAACTTGATAATATTGACAATGCAACAATATTCAATCACTTCATGCAGTATGCAAACTATTGAAACACAAACGCACTGTAAAGAGTAAATAAATCAACAGAGGAATATTGAATGTAACTTTTATTCGTATTTGATTTTATTTGACCTAAAAGGCCTTTTAGGTCACACAGTACAAGGGTACCTGTTGCTTTTAGTTACAAATTCGTATATGTCCTGGGGTTCTACGAAAAATAAATTACTTTAGCAAATAAACACAAAGATAAAATTGAAACTACTCTGTACTACATAATGAAGAACTTCATTAACATAGCTTTGACTGCTATCATCATATCAGCTAATTGCCGTTCACTGCTAGAGGTGATCCGAGCCTCCAAAGACCGCCAACCATCCCGGTCTCGGGCAGTCCGTATCCATCCGCTGCCAGCCATATTCTTCTACTCATCGATCCGATGCAGCAGGGTGTCCACTATGTTTGCCCATACGCAATCACCACTCATGTTTACTCCATCGACCGTCTGTCCGTCTGTAGACATAGCCGGCCCTCTTCCACTTCAGTATGCTGATTCTGTCGCGGGACTGTCTTATCAGGTTATCGTGACCCTGGAACGTAAAGGGCTATTAAAGAATTACCGTGGATTTTAGTCAGTACGAGTCTGACAGTTCCTCTCGCACCGCCTAGGATGGGAAGATTCATTGGTGATTCGACATGCTGATTCGACGCGCAAAGTCGATAACTTCTGTTCTCTGGCGAATGACTTCGTTGTGCGAATTCAATCTATCAAAGAAACCTCGAGCACTGCTCTCCATTACACTCACTGTTCTATGTATTCCTAAAACAAGATGGATGTTGGAAAAATGGTAGATTAAACCACCATCCATATAAGTAGAACCCATCCAACACCTCAAAGAGAAAAACGAGCATCAAAATATAATATGAAAACTACTTACCCAACATAAAAATGCTCGTTACATAAAGTTATAAAGTGCGATATTGCGTATAAGAAAATGCTAGAGGAAAACCGAGGATTTTCCACCGGAGGTCGGGTTTTCATACAATTTACACTACGAGCTACGTTGCAAGAAGAATATTATTGTACTTAAGCCGCTTTAGATATTTTTATTTTGCCAGACAAAGAAGATTGTTATTTTCCTTCGTAAAATGCGTGAGCCTGTTTTCTGCAGAACAAAGTAATGACTTAGGTAGCTACTTATTAATTTTTTTTTTACCTCTGCCTTGACTAACTAGACATAGGTCGTGGATTCTTACTCAGCCAGATGCATTATTTTGTGTAATTTATTTCATGAAGTGCTGATTAAAAAAGTTCTCAAAATGGTGAAGGAAAATATTGTGACGAAACCAACATGTCCTAAAACCAAAAATTCGAAATACTTAAAATAGCGAGGAAAAGTATTGAATCACTTACTCCGATTCCGTACCATCTTGAGTACTTAATAACTAGTTATGAAAAATAAAAATGGTACCATTTTATAAAGGTCTAACTGTTAACATTAACTTGATAAAATTCATTCAAATCACGCCATAACTTAAGGAGTTAACCCAGATCAATTACAAGTAAGTGATTAAATACTTTAGCTCACGAGTGTACTTATGTGACATTTACCAACCCGCATTGAGTCCACATGGTGGATTACAGCACACTCCCTCTCACAAAGAGGAAGCCGTTTGTACCACGTGCCACAATGGGAAACATTATTTTCTGATTATTTTGTATTCAGACTTTTTAAGCTACTTCAGCCGTTTGCAGTATTTATAGGTAATTCTTTTTTTGTCGACAGGAGATGTTGATACCCAAGGAGCACTGCCGTGTGCAGCCACTGTCTGCTGAAGGTCGTTCAGCCAGCTCGCTGCCCCACGCCCGGCTGGCCAGGACCCCCTCGATATCTTCCCAGAGCAGCCTTGATAGCGGGACTTCTAGAGCTACTGTAAGTACAACAATGGGAAAATTTTGATAAATTTAAAACTACCTTATACCAGTAGGGTCATCCGTGGAGGTCGGCAAATATCCAGCAGCTATGCTATTCTTGCCCGGGTCGACGGCGCGTTGTGTTCCACGCGCGCCTCAAAGAACGTCAGCACGATGACGGGGCCCAGCCCAATGTAGCTTCTACTTAACTTCTAAAGTTGAATTTAATAGGTAAGAAATCGAAACATGTAAAGCAACATACATACCTACATGAACTCACGCCTTTGTTCCATGCGGGTAGGCATAAACAAGAGAACACCTCCTGCTTTGATCCTTACATACCTACTCCTTTCGCCTCATCCACGATTATACATATATTTATTTTGATCATACAAGCATGTTTGTTCGGGACAAACATCCAAATATATTTCCATAATAATTAAACATTCAATCCAAATGTTTAGCATATGGAGCTGCAATCTACTCCGCACATAATCAGCTCTGAAATGCTCTGCTTTTCCGATTTACGCTGTGGTTATCTCGCTGAGCCTATCCTCTGCGCTAATAAATGAGATATCTGTTGAATATAGCTTAACTAGATGTTTTAGAACTGTCATGGATATACTTTGAGTAGGTCTCCGCACGTACAGCTTTTCTATGCAGTAGTAAATCATCAAAAACTCTTCTAGCTCGCTCTAGATAGCGAGGAAGGGACAGTCAAGCCTCCTGCAGACACACGCGATTAATCGCGCTGCGACAGCGAGCCAAGCTAATTTCCACTCTAAAAATACTGCGAATGGACCGCGACATGTCGCCCCGCGCGATTAATCGCGTGTGTCTGCAGGAGGCTTCAGATTCATACTAACTAAAACCCACCCTGTTCCTTTTATTACACTTTGAGTTCTAAGGCTGGCTTAACCTGAAGGTATACTCAGCCTGGGTGACATTTGACTCTCTGGGTCGGGCCACGAGGCCCAACAAGCATAAACCGCTGTCTCTCAATTATGACATTGCTTCCGAGTTCTTTATTTATACATATATCACAAGGTACAGAGAGCACTAAGATAGGATTTTTATAAATTCACACTTGATCAGGGAAGTTCGTTTGGAACACTATTGTTAGGGACCTTACTGAGGACCTTATGGATTGAAACCAGTGGACTGTAAAACTGATTATAATATATATTGGCAATTTACAAGGAATATCCCGGACAAACAATACAAGAGAATGCGTGTGAGCTCGGTGCCGGTCGTATGTGGAGTGCCCCGGTGGGCCGTTGACCCTTGATATAGGCGCTCCACAGTGTTTTATGAAGACCATTTTTCAGACATGGCTTTTTTATGTAAATTTCTAATAGTTTAAGTTATTTAGATGCATTATTTTGTATCCCCATTTCACTAGCATGTTTAGTTATTGAGATAGAATTTTTTGAAAATCGTCGTTTTTGCAACAAGCTATTTAGAAAAAAAATCATTTCTCTGAAACTAAATATGATACGCAATTATGACCTTAGAAACATCGACGGCGTTTTTTATGCTGCATATTTTAGAGTACAAATAAACTTAAGAACTTCCATAGATCCGGACTTATATGAGGTTTTTCTTTTTTAGATTTTATTTTTTTTCTCAGTAATTTTGTCGAATTTGGAAAAGTTATTTATACTGAAATTATGCCCTTCATCTTCCCTACGCACCACAAAAATACCACATCCCAATTGCGTGGAATGTAGAACATTAGTACATAGTAACACATTTACCACATAAACCACTTCATTAATTATAATACATTAATTATTTGCCTATCCTATGGTAACCGACCACTCAAATATGCCCCAGTGTACATATTTCAATAAGCCAACCACGACACATTCGGAATTAGTCATGAGGCCTTGCGGCGCTGTGAAAACTATACCAAACGTTGTTTCATTTTAGTTATTCTGTCTGTATCATGGGTCGTCAAAGGTCTGTGTATTGTGTAAAGCTTCAGAAAATAGTCCTCCGATCTAATGTTATATGAGGATGTCTTGGCTAAGGCCGCTTGTATACATCCGTTTTTTTTAACTGGACAACGGACCCTCAATAAATGGATATCGTTGTATCCTTCGCCGTCCGGTGCATTTACACACTTTTCATTATAAACCATACACTACCGCAAATCCGGCGTAAAAAATACGGTATGTTGACCGGTGAAAAAAAAACATATCTATACAAGCGGCCGAACGAGGCGATTGTCAAAGTTAAGCCGTACTTGTCTGCCTGTCTGATGATGGTTCCACATCATCTATAACATACCGAGTTTCCACAGTATCTCGAAAACCACATCAAGCCATTCGGCTATAATTTTGTAGGTATACATCTTGAAAACCGAAATAGCAATAAGTAGTCGTGTGGCCTGAAAGTCTAAATGATTACCAATGAGTTTTCTATTTCTAAGAGGTCTGATCAGGTAGATTAGATTGGACCGACTCCAACATAGTTAAGAAAGGGGTCGGTAGATGATGGCCTATGTTTATCGGAGCTCTCTGTACGTGAACAGTTGTTCAAGCACTATCTTGGCTGCCGGGGTCACGGGACTCTTTCAGCAAGTATCCGTGAACCTAGAACGTAAAGGACTATTGAAAGAACACCATGGAATTAAGTCAGTACGTGTCTGACAGTCCCTTCCGTTCCATCCACGGAAGAACTCGTTTGATGATTTACCAAAAACAAGCACTAACTTTTTTAGGAAAAACCCAGGGCGTTTTCATAATACACGTCATATAATCGTATAGAACTGTCTCATTGAAAAAAAAATTCATTTTATATCAAACTTTAGTAACATTTGCTGATGCAGTTCTAGTACCGATACCTATAATATAATACAAATATGTACTGAGATACGTACTCGTATTTACTTCGTTCTCGGTATAAAGTGAGCTTTCAGCTTTCACACTCCCCGTATAATATAACTATTATTGCATTTCAGAAGCGCACTCCAAACTTTGTAATTTAAACTTTATTCCCAAGATATAAAGTCAAAAGACGCTTACTGGAAACAGTGTTGTTGCGTATCTACGTTACAGACGCAATTTAAGTTGACTATTATATTGTGACTAAAAAGTCACAATATATCAAAGGGGAAATGACATCGACAATTTTATTGTTATGTGTTATCCTATAATTTACTTTATAATAAGTGATTTTAACGTCTTATTTCGCTTGAAAATTCTATGTGCTCAAACACACTGCGAGCCTAGCGCGGTGGCGGCGGCGGGCGCGGAAATATTGAACGTATGAAATCGCCGCTCGTGGCCACATTGAAGTGCAGGCGGGCCTAGCGCGATGGCTACAAGCGATTTTGCGAGCCTTGGCGTTGCTAGGCAACAACAGATATAACGGGTGGGTGGCAGGTGTAGCAAACCATTTCGGTCTTATAGTCAGCGCCATCTAGTTATCAGGACATGCACTAAAATACCGTACCGTACCGTAGGAGGTATTTATAAATATTTAAATTATTTTTACTGTAGGTACTTGACTAGAATCATGTAGAATGGTTGATAATTTACTTGTAAACAATCCTAAACAACCTATAAAACATTTTAAAAATAATTTCTTTAAACAAGATTTATAGAAACTACTTTGTACCACCGGTTTGCAACACCTGAAGTCGCCGCTACAAAAACAAACGCTTGATCGGCAGTGTGGACACAGATCGCGCCCGCCGCCGCGCCCGCCACCGCGGTAGGCTTCCAGTGTGGACACACTATGTCATTGTATCCAATTTAGATAAAGAATACACTGAAATAGACTAACCAGTCATTTATCATCGGAATGTAAGTAAACTGACGTGTTTATTATTTCTCTATTGATTTTCAATTTGGTGTGCAAAATTCAGAGAGCATGTGGTTTCAATTTAAAGTTGTAAGCGTCAGTTTGAACCACAAAACATGTATAACTTTTTGTAATTTATTTTAGAGAATCGCGGTACTGTCTCAACAGGCAAGCCTGGAACGTAAAGGGCTATAAGAGGATCACTGTGGACTTTAGTTAGTACAAGTCTGACAGTCACTCCCGTTCCGCCCTGGGTGTGAGAACTCATTTGATGATTTTACCACGATAAAAAAAAAACCCTCAAAAGGAAAACAATTTGAGAAATCAGCATGTCTTATAATCGGAAATTAGAAGATATGTGACAACTATGCGTGGTTTACACAGCCTATAATCCCTTATACATAAAGTAAGTATTAGTCCCAGCAGTGGGAACATTAACGATGATGCTATGCTTTAAAAATAAAACTAAAATGCCGGCCACGTCTAAAAGCTAGCTAAAACCTCTTTTTAATTAATTTTCCCCTTTTCTCATTAAATTGGAACACGGCAGAAAGTTGAATGTTTTAAAAAGGCATTTGTTTAAAGGGATGAATGATGTTCTCTCAGGTGGATTCTTTTTAAAGGTTTTTTAATATTTTTAATACTAATATTTTCCTGCTTGAGCGACCAACGGAACCTCAACCGAGGAGGATTTTGAGTTGAATTTAATATTACCAGTATCCTTACAGGCAGTTTACTGTGTGTTACAGCACAGGCAGTTTACTTTATAGTTGTTTCTTAAACATTACTCTCAAAAATGAAAAAAGAAGACATCGCTGGCCATGTCTAGAACCAAAAATACAAAATCAAGACTATGACCATCTACTTATACCCCCAGTTAAGGGCGCATAACCAGAAAGTTGGCAACGTCGCAAATAGCTGACAAATATTTACAAGTTTTAATTAATTTGGTAAATTTACTGTATGAAAATAAGAAATATGGCTCTGTAGTGCACTCAAAAATTGATTAGGGAATGCAATAATTAATATCGTAAAAAACCGAATATATGTTTTAGATGTAAAAAAAGTATTTGGAAACTTTCCAAATGCTTTTTTTACACCTGAAACGGTTACAACATCAAATTCAGTGTTTTAATTGCATTTCTATATCAATTTTCTAGTGCACTAAAGAGAGATATTTCTTATTTCCATACAGTAACATTGCTAAATTAATTAAAACTTGTTAATATTTGACAACTATTTGCGACGTTGCCCACATTCAGAATAAGCGCTCTTAAGTTACGGACGTTCTCATATTGTTTTTTATATTAGGTACCTATTTTAATTTTTTTTTTTTTTGTTTTGCCATAAAACGAAATGTAAAATACCTACCTAATCGAATCCTTGTAATTATTTCCAGTAAATGATTATATTTTTGGCAATATATTTTTATAATAAAGTAGGTACGTCAAGTGAATCTTCATGCAAGTTTATGGAATTTCTAATTCATAGACTTATCTTGATAACAATTAGGCTAGGAAATGTTTATTACTAATTCGATTAATTTGATATGTACATATACCAACAATATCAGTCTAACCTTTTCCAATTATGTTTGGGATCGGACACTAGTCCTTTAAAATTCTGATATCCAACTCAAAGCTAGCTTCCAAGCAAATATCGGTCACTGAAATTGTCGGAGTGCTGGGTTTCCCATTCAGAAATTCTCAGTAACGGTCTGGCAATTTATTTGATCCGTTCACAGAAACGTTCTAGAAACTCTAGCCTCTCTAGGAACAAGGTTCTGATGTTATGTGCATAGTTTAACTAAAAGCCATTTGAAGCCTTACGAAAACCTGACATCAAATTTCCCTAAATTTGTTCAAATTAGTTTTAAAAGTAACTTGTCGGTAGTTTGCGAAACATGTGAAGTGAAATTCGACAAACTGTCAGGGATATACTAGTCCGCTTTTGCTCACGCTCCGTGAGCAAAGGCGGAGGAAAAAATGGCGGATGTTAAGCAGGCCAGGCTTTATGCAAAAAACTTCCAATACTTTTGGATTCCCTAAAAATGTACTTTAAATCACTATTCGTAGGGTTTTGAACTAATATCCTAATCCTTTAATTCTTCGTATGAATATAAGTGCTTAGAGCGCTGATGGGGATACCCATACCCATGCTTACTTGATAACTTATTCCGACACCGCTGCTCTCAAAACGGTGAAGGAAAACATCGTGAGGCAAACGGCATGTCCTAGAACCAAAAATTCGAATACATGTGGCATCTACGAGTACCAACCCGTACTGGGCCCGCGTGGTGGTTTATGGCTCACTCCCGCTCGCAGAGAGGAGGCCTTTTTTTTTTTTTTTTTAGCGTGGTAAAATCATCAAATGAGTCCTCCCACCCCGGGCAGGGCGGGAGGGACTGTCAGACTTGTACTGACTAAAATCCACGGTGTCCTTCAATAGCCTTTTATGTTCCGGGGTCACGGTAATGAGATAAGTCCCGCGACCCCGGCAGGCTTTGGCCCTCTTGGGCGGGGCCCCGTCATCGTGCTGACGCTCTTTGAGGCGCGCGTGGAACACAACGCGCCGTCGACCCGGGCATGGTCCATGTCCGGGCGGCGAGTTGCCCTTTACTCGCCGCCGGCATGCCCGCGCCTACGGTGGCCGGAGATCGTCTTGCGACGTCCGACGCCGTGGGCGTCTACCATTGCGGGTGGGGCGGAGGGAGGACGCTGTCCTCTCTCTCTCACGGCCCGCCTCCTCCTTAACGAGCATTACTGCTTCGCAGAAGGAGGCGACCGCTTCCCACTCCGTCTCGCCCCGCAGCATGGCCTCGACCAATGCCGGGCGCGAGAGGTCTCCGCCTATCGCTGCCGTGAGGACACGGCGGTGCTCTGCCCAAGCGGGGCAGTCTTGCACCGTATGCTCTACTGTGTCCTCCGGGCGATCTTCACAATGGTGACACCCCGGCGTTTCTTCCTTCCCCATCCGACACAGGTACCTCCCGAAACATCCGTATCCGGTGAGGACCTGCGTCATCCGATAGGTCAGGACGCCGTGACGCCTTTCCAGCCACTCCTCAAAGAGGGGTCTTACCGCCGCGATTGCGGCGTGCCCGTACCTCGGTTGCGACAGTCGTTCCCTCCATACTGCCCTGAGATCGCGCCGGACCTCTTCCCGCCGCGCCTCGACTTGTCGGGGCAGCGGCAATTCTCCCCGGCGCCGCGCCTCCACGCGCCACTCATAGACGCGCTGGAGGGCGGTCGCCTCCAGATCCCAGGGCAGAGAGGAGGCCTGTGTTATATTATAGGCTGATGAGAGCGAGGATTAGTATTTCTCGACGAAGAACACCACAAGAGTCGTGTAGTCTTTCGTATATAAATAATTCACTTCACTTAGTCAATACAGCGTCAACGTACTCTATATCCACACGTTCTAACAATTGTCCTAAACCTACAAACAGACATAGGACGCAGGTTATTCAGGTCGATAGTCGATAGTACATCAACGCTATCACAATATGGATGCGCGTTTTAACGAGACAATCAAGCTATCTCGTTGCTGCGGTAAACGTGTTTAGACTTAGGCCACACTGCAAGTGGCACGCTTAGCGGCAAGAGATTAGATTATCGCTAAGATAACTGTCGGCCTACCATGAACTCTTAACGCGATCCAGTTTAGGCAGTGGGAAAGAGATGGCGCTAGACGACTTGTATAGCTCTGTCTCCTTCCCACAGCCTAAACTGGATCGCGTTAAGAGCTCGTGGTAAGGCTCCTGATCGTTTATTGTACAGACTTGAGACGCACACGTCAACTTATCCCAAACTTTTAAATTTTCCTAGTGGAACATGTCCATGACGCTGTTTAACCAGTAATTGGCTACTGTGTAAGTCCAAGAGGTATTGTAATTCTAAACTTAAACTTTATTATACACTAGCTTCCGCCCGCGACTCCGTCCGCGCGGATGTCGGTCTTCGCGTGGATGGTTTATTTCTCCATTTTGAGTAACTCTGACAATGACGTCTTATAAATATCCATTAGACCCAAATACGGCTAAGCCTATAATAATTAAGGAGATCTATTGAGCTACTGCTGTTGAGCTCGCGTTCTAATAATAATAATAATAATTAATAAGATTAATAATAAGAAAAATAAGATTTTTAAGGGATGTTAGTCACCGTTGCCGGCACGAAGAGAAGTTCGGTTTCTTAACAAAGATTTATTGTCCACAACGTACAAATAATTATTTATATAAAATAGGACAACTCCCGACCACCTTTTCCCAGGGAGGACAAAGGCAGGGGTTTTTGGTCCTCTAAACCAAAAATAACAGAATTGAATTACTGTTTAACTATATGATAAAACTTAGTAGCCGAGTCTTGTGTAGCTAATCCAATTAGGACGTAGCCCGCAAGTGCACTGCTAGATAAGTCATTAAGTCACACAGAAAAATAATAAAGTCGCGGTAGTCATTAACTCTCGGAGAATCTTAACACCGCGATTCAGAAATGCGCGTCATAGGCACAACGCCATCTAGTGGTGAGTGGTGGAACCTTTTTAGAAATCAATGGAGGCAGGCGTGGCGTAATGTTCTACTTGATAATAGGTGCCGCCAGTGGTTCCATAGTAAGGTTTGTTACAGAATTTTTTTTTCTACGTATTTTTCCAGGATAAAAAGTATCCTATTTTATGCCCAGGATAATAAGGTATAATTATACCGAGTTTCATCGAAATCGAACCGTTAGTTTTCACGTGATGCCTGCACATACAGACAGACAGACAGACAGACAGACAGACAAAATTTTTTTTAATCACATATTTGGGTTTGGTATCGATCCAGCAACACCCCCCGCTATTTAATTTTTCATTATTTTCAATGTACAGAATTGACCCTTCTCAGATTTATTATATGTATAGATATACACAGACGCTTATTGTTCACAGACGCTGTTGCTAAACCTTTTTTTTTTAATAAATGTATGACCACCTTCTTTTTGCAATAAAGTTGAAAATTGATTGAGAAGACATATTGGAGTAGGTCGTGATAACATCCAGTTTGTTCGATCACTATGAGTATCTAAGCGATTACCTAAACTCTTGTCGCTAAGCGTGTTATTTGCGGTGTGACCGAAGCCTTACTAATGTCAGGTGACTTTGATTTTTTTTTTTTTTTTATCGTGGTAAAATCATCAAATGAGTCCTCCCACAAGTCTGACAGTCCCTCCTGCCCTGCCCGGGCAGGGCGGGAGGGACTGTCAGACTTGTACTGACTAAAATCCACGGTGTCCTTCGATAGCCCTTTATGTTCCGGGGTCACGGTAATGAGATAAGTCCCGCGACCCCGGCAGGATTTGGCCCTCTAGAGAGGGGGCCCCGTCATTATGCTGACGCTCTTTGAGGCGCGCGTGGAACACAACGCGCCGTCGACCCGGGCATGGTCCATGGTCGGGCAGCGAGTTGCCCTTTACTCGCCGCCCGCATGCCCGCGCCTACGGTGGCCGGAGATCGTCTTGCGACGTCCGTCGCCGTGGGCGTCCACCACTGCGGTTGGGGCGGAGGGAGGACACTGTCCTCTCTCTCACGCGGCCCGCCTCCTCCTTCGCGAGCATTACTGCTTCGCAGAAGGAGGCGACCGCTTCCCACTCCGTCTCGCCCCGCAGCATGGCCGCAACCAATGCCGGGCGCGAGAGGTCTCCGCCTATCGCCGCCGTGAGGACACGTCGGTGCTCTGCCCAAGCTGGGCAGTCTTGCACCGTATGCTCTACTGTGTCCTCCGGGCGATCTTCGCAGTGGTGACACCCAGGCGTTTCCTCCTTTCTCCTTAGACACACTGACACAGGTACCTCCCGAAACTTCCGTGTCCGGTGAGGACCTGCGTCATGCGGTAGGTCAGGACGCCATGACTCCTATCCAGCAACTCCTCAAAGAGGGGTCTTACCGCCGCGATTGCGGCGTGCCCGAGGTGACTTTGATTTAGTGTAAATTTTGATGAGTTAGAGGTAATTGTATTAAGGGTCATTAACTTTCTAAGTCGTCAAAGATCTAACGGGGTAGCCTACTAACAAATTGCAATGCAATTTATCATACCAATTAAAATTTTGCAGATAAATTCAGAACACAAACAATAAACTCAGTAAACAGCACTGAATTTTCCTTCGTTTATAATAACAATTATTACTGGCAAAGTAAAATTCAGTGCAAGAACAAAACAAAACAAAAAACAGATGGTAAGCGAGTACCATTTTTTATTTCTTTTAGCAATCTGTGGCAATACCATAGACAAAACAGACTGCACGCTAACCTCATTTGCAGAATACCTTCATTTATTAATGCAGCCTGCAGGTTCACTTGGCCACAAAGCTAGGTACTCGTATAGATAGCTATGAGAAACTAGGAGTGTTGTCTGTAGCATGACGTCTGTCTATGTCACCTGCCACGTTAGTTGTTGACGTGAAACGTAGCCACAACACGAAGACAGGCGAATGCAAGGTACCTGTGAAGATACCTATAGACTTGCATAATATAAGGCTGGCTTAAGGATTCTGTCTTCAAATTTTCGACATATTATTGAATAAGCTATTGCCAACGGAAAATTATCCCACGTGAACAAAAAATCGGATAAAAAACCTATCATATGCACGGAGTAAATACAAAGATCATATGTGTTGATCTAGGTCAGGGGTTCCCAAAAGTTTTCAGATCGCGGCGCACAGACAGGTTTAGAATTTTTTCGCAACGCCCTAGCTAGTTGATACCAGGTGAATAATAAAACAATAATACCTGGTTCCGAACTCCATGAAATCAGAGCACGTGAAGATTCACATGCAACAAACCTGCAAAAGAGATCAATGAGACTATCCTCTTCTTTCTGGTGGATATATTATACATACAGAATCTTGGTTCGACGCAATATCAATGCCCTCGCGTCTCACGGGGCGCCGCGCCCCTTTATACACTCTACGACGCACCAAGGCGTCGCGACGCACAGTTTGGGAAACCCTGATCTAGGTTACAAACTATCTGTGTCAAATCCAGTATCCAAATGCATTCAGTAGAACAGTTATTGCCAGAAAGAGTATCAAACACACAGAACTTTCGTATTTATATATCCTATATATACTTCGTACCTACGAGTACTTCCTATCCTACTAATTATTATAAACGTCAAAGTTTGTTTGGATGGATGGATGGATTTTTGTTACTCTTTCACGCAAAAACTACTGAACCGATTTGGATGAAATTTGGTACACAGTTATTTGATCCCGATTTTAACATCCTGTGGGGTAATTTTTGAGTTGTATAGCGGGCGGACCCACTGGCGACATCTATTACGTATAATTATATTTGTAACAAATAAGTATGCCACATAAATATTAATAGCTAGATTTATGTATAATAGCTGTGAGAACCGTTATCTGTAACGTGTCAATAGGCAGGCCTGGTGATCTGTGAAGCGACACCACACCGACTGATCGCACGAACTTTGATCTTTCATACAAGGGGGCTGACGTTTAAAATTAAATTATTCATCAGACTGTGAAGCACATAAAAGGAAGCCTTAACGAAGCTTTCACCTTCCAATGAAAACAACAATTTAGAAGTTATTCATCCTTGCACCAATCTATAGAGTTTTTACTGACTAAAATCTACCGTGTTCCTTCAATAGCTCCTTGCATTTCAGGGTCACGGTTTTCTGTTTAGACTTTAGACAGTCCCACAACGCCGTTTGGAACAAGACGCGCTGTCAACCTGGACATGGTCCCAGAGCCCTTATCACGAGTTTTCACTATTTTACTTTACAGCGTCTTCCCAGTATTTACAGCGTTTCTTGTATGGAAAAATGGAACAGCGCCTCTGGTGTACGAAGAGGGAACTAATTTTTTCCTTGAAATTAAATGTCAAAGTTCCAGTTTACTTTACGTCACAATAAGTGAAAACTCATGATGAGGCCTCTAATCGGACAGCGAACTGCCTATTACTCACTGTCCGCATGTCCGCGCCTACATAAGTGGCCGGAAATCGCCTCGCTGCCTCTGATGTCCTGGGTATCTACCTCCGCTACCTCGGCGGCTGGGTCGTGAGCTGGAGGCTGTCCTATCCCTTACGCATCCTGCCACCTCCTTCGCTAGTACTACTGCTTCGCAGAAGGAAGTGAATGTCTCCCACTCCTCTCCATCCACTCCTCAAAGATGGGTCTTAGCGCCGCTATTCCAATTGATTGAGAGAACGCCCATAAAATACGAAGGAATCTATTAGCCCTAGTAATATGAAAATTAACAATCATACCAACCTCATCCCACCAGCCCCCTTCTATCATCGCACATCTAGACGCACGGCAAACTACCATCCTTACCTTATTGCTATACCACCAATTCGCACTAAGTGTTTCCAAACGTCTTTTATAATGCGGGCAGCGAAGGAGTGGAACTCTCTGCCTGCGTCTGTGTTTCCGAACGCATACAACCCTAATCTCTTCAAAGTTAGAGTGAACAGGCTTCTTCTGGGTAAGCTCGCTCCATCGTCGACCTTGTCTTAGTCACTCCTGACCTAGACTAAGGTAAAAAAACATTGATTCATGAAGTACAAAATCAGTCTGACGAACAATCCGCCGATGTAATTATCTAAAGCTATAGGCACACACTCGTACCGACTTTCAATTCATTCTCGGTAAACACTTAACGTGTAAACAAGCCTCTTGAGCTTCTGAGAAAGCACACACAATTCAGTTAACGGAGGTTCAGTTTTAAAAGAATTTTCTAGAAAAATCCTCAGGAAATTACGTAGATGCATTCAGGGAAACAGTCTATACAGGCATAATAGTGGACGAGGCAAAAGAAGCAGATATGGAATCGTAACATGTATGCTATAATTTCTCAATGTATGACGTCGCAAGAAAAAGACATTATTTTTTCGTTTGCGTGAACGTGGAGAAATCCAAATTATTTGTGCAGTTCACTGACTTTATGCCGCTCGGGACTCTTTTTTTTTGGATGTATAAATCCTTAAATGAGTCCTCCCGGTCTGGGAGAAGTGCAAGGAACTGTCAGACTCTTCGCTGACTCGAAATCACCATTCCTTAACATGTCATTTCCGTTCCAAGGCCTGGCGCCATTTTATGAGTCTCCCGTAAATGCCGTTCGTCACTTAAGCTGTCTAAACAAAATTCAATCAGTATTGCAAGTCGATCTCTATCATTTAAAAATGTGTCTACCTCGAAAAGTAGAAAACAAGACACAAAGGAGCCAAACCATACTCTATCACCCTAAACTCCAATACCTGAAAGAATTTGACTAAAAACATACGAAATCTTTCGTCTTTCGCCTTCAATGCGCCACCTTTACCCTTTCACTTTCACCCTTTTTGTTCCAAAAAAAAAGTGTTCAATTCCTTTTACGACTGCCTAATTTACCAAAGACTTTACACGGCTAGTTCACGATTGTAATAACAGATAAACTCTTACCCAACATTTAAAAGAAAAGCAATCATGATTTGCACGCGATGTATTTTGTATACGAGCTATCGATGCTGACGTGTTTTAAGGGCTTTCAGTATTTCAGGAGCGAGGCTCTGAAAATGACGACTTTGACTGTTAAGCTGAATATAATAGAATACATAAAAGGTTTGCAAGTCATTGCCTGAGTTTCTGTATTGTTCATCGAATAAAAAAAAATCGTAGTGATTTACTTATGCAAGTAAATACTTGCACAAGTAAATGGCTACGTGTATGGCTTTTTTTTTTGTGTGGTAAAATCATCAAATGAGTCCTCACAACCTGGGTGGAGCGGGAGGGACTGTAAAGGTCATAGCCCGCTTACACGACTCTGCTCCCACCCGGCAAAAAGAATACAATTTAAATAATGGGCTTTAAATATTGCTCTTTAGATATTTTTAACCGACTTCAAAAAAAGGAGGAGGTTCTCAATTCGTCGGAATCTTTTTTTTTTTTTTATGTATGATCCCCGATTTCTCGAAGACGCCTGGATCGATTTGGTAATTTTTTCTTTTGTTTGAAAGGGTATACTTTCCAATTGGTCCCATGATCATCAGGTCAGGATCTGATGATGGAATCCCAGGGAAATCGAGGGCAACCTTCAAATTTTATAGGCACATAGTACCATTTTCATATATTTTCTAAAGCTGTTCAAGCATCTGATAATCATCATCTCAGGTGGATGAACTGATGATGGAAGGTACAACTCCTAAACGGCTTGGAGTAGGCATCGACTGATTTAGTTTGTGTTCGCATATCTCTGGAACTACAAGTCCGATTTAAGTAATTCTTTTTTTGTTGTACTAAGTATTGTTCAACTTACGGAATACTGCAAGTTTCATCAAAATCGGTTCAGTAGTTTTTGAGATAGGGAATTTTATTAGCTTATTGTGCATTTGAGAGAGAATGATTTATTTGACAAGAATTTGAGTTGAATATTTAAACTAAAAAGAGTATAAAATAAAAAACTTTTTCAAAAAAAAATGTAACCGCCTTCAAAAACAACCACAAAAAAGGGTAAAATAACGTACAAAATAACTTTTCTTTCAGAAGTCGGTGGCAAAAAACAATGAAATGAAAAAAAACAAAGGCCTTCTGAAAGAAAAGTTATTTTGTAGGTTATTTTACCCTTTCTTGTGGTTGTTTTTGAAGGCGGTTACATTTTTTTTTGAAAAAGTTTTTTTTTTTACATTAGTATCATAAATTAGCAGACAGCTCGCTGTCAGCGAGCTTACCGCCGCGCCGTCAGACTACTCGGTAGTTGACGCCTCGCTGACTGCACGTCGTGGAGGAGCGGTCGGTGCGTTGTCCGCGCGCTCACTGCTAGCAGTCGCCGCGCCGTCGTCGCTCAGTCACTTGTGTTTATCGCGAAAAGCGAGAGCGGTCGGCGGGTGGACAGCTAGCCGTCTGCTAGCTGTCGCCGCGTGGACTGCTGGGTGCCTGCTAGCTGTCACCGCGTGGACTGCGAGCAGTCGTCTTAGTTTAGGGCGGTGTTGGGTGGGAGCGGTGTTGGAGCAGAGTCGTTTAAGTGTGCTATGACCTTAAGACTCGTACTGACTAAAATCCACGGTCTGCCTTCAAAAGCCCTTTACGATCCAGGGTTACAGTTAGGTACCTGATGTGACAGTCCTGTGACCTATGACTACGACTCTATGGGAACCCCATGGAAAACCGAGAAAAACAGACATTAAAAACCTCCTTTTTTTTGAAGTCGGTAAAAATGGTAGCCATACTACAGATATGGAGTTAGTATGGCTACTATAACTCGGCTCCACACATCCATAAAAGCAACAAAAAAGGGAATATTGAAGCAAAGTATCAAAGGACACTCGTTAGCTGTTGCGCTGCTTTTCCCGGAAAAAATCGTTAGTCTCTTGTAGATTTAATGGGAATACCCGGAAAAACTGGTCAACGCATGTTGAAAGCGTTGTCCGTGTAGGATTATAATGGGCTGAATATGAACCTGCAAGTGACACGATTCACGAACGAATTTTATGAGCTTTAATCCTTAAAATAATGAGCTCCTTATATTTTTTCAATCATAGCATAAAGTTTTATCACTAGCTCTATACTCAATTTCTTTATTGCGTTCCAAAATGAACATAAGTAAATTTACATTAGCTGGTGGGTTGTAATAAACACACAATTTTGATAAAAGTCTCCAGGAGTCGAGGGTCCCATATTATTATTATCTCTATAATAAAATTCATCAAAATCGGTTCCGCAATTTAGGCGACAAACAAACGCATTACTGACTTTGGCTTTGGTTTTACTTAATTAGAAACAACAAGTTAATAACTTAAACCCGGTATCCATTATAATAGTTTCGCCAAGAATAACGGCCCAAAGGCTTATCGCCTTATCCCGGTCGGCAATCGTATTAGTGATCTCAAAGTGATGTTATTAGTCCCAACACAAGCGGATGCTGGGACCCATCACTTTAATGACCACCATTACGACATTCTTGGGAAGGGATCGGGTAGACTTTGTGGTATAATTTGTAATTAAGACGACCCGATTTATGACCGCTGGTGTAATGGACACTAGGTCTACCTCCGTGTACGAACTCCAAGAGAAAACTTGGATTTGCTCTTGATACAATTAATTTTTAAATTTAAACATTGTCACCTTAACCCACATTTAACTCGAATAACCATTCAATAGGTGTGTCCACACAGAGCGCGCAGCCTCGCGAGGCATTTGCTGCGCGAGGAAACTGACAAACGAGGCTGCTCACTTTGTGTGGACGCGTCTATTGTTTTTCGACCGAAGCACGAAACAATATACGCGAGCAAAACAAAAGCCGACACTGGATGGCTCGGGCGCTCGGCCACTCGACCGCGGCAGCTCTGCCCCTTGCCTCGCCCGAAACACGTCCACACCAACCGAGCTGCTTCGCGCGGAAAATGCCTCGCGAGGCCGCGCTCTGTGGGGACACACCTAATGACAATGCCAAGATATAAGAAAGTTTCTACGGTAGTATCATGAGCATCATAGGCTCATATACTTACCTACCCTTGTTAGAAATTGTTAATTTTCCATTTACAATCTCTGCTCAAAAATAAAAAATAAATCTGCTGTGCTTTGCTCTTTCATAAAAAATGAACCAGTCTTTCTCTCTTTTCACAAACAATATCTGAAGCCACAAGTTGTCTACAATAAACCGTTACACAGAAATATTTCTTCCCTTAAGTAACAGTTTCCATTAGCACAATCGCCAGTTTCAAAGCCACAAGCCACATTTTATCCCACTTCGGAACACCTCCAGGCATAATAATAAAATCTAAGTGAAGGCAATACTTTTGTGCGGTCACGTAACTGCGAGGTAGCTATAAATTTTTATCGAATCTGATCGATATACGCCTCTTGGGTTAGTGAATTAGTTATGTGCTAATAGGTACTAAGGAGTTTTATAACGCATTGTAAGTAGGTAATTTATAATTTATGCCACTCTTTTTAACATTACGCTATAATGGGATAACTTTGGCCCTCCACACGAAAAAAACCATGGTCAAATGATTTAAAAATCAATAACATCCAAGTGTAAAAATATCCAAGAGTCCTTTACATTATTAACCCCCGACGGAAAAAGAGGGGTTTTATAAGTTTGACGTTTGTGTCTGTCTGTCTGTCTGTCTGTGGCATCATAGAGCCCGAAAGGATGAAACGATTTCAGTTTAGTTATTTTAGTCGGAAAAAAATCGTAGATAATAAATAATTTGGAGCGGTCCCCCAACGCGACGCATTTTTTTAACCGACTTCAAAAAAAGGAGGAGGTTCTCAATTCGGTCGGTATGTTTTTATAATTATTAATTAATACATACTTAGGTACTAGATTGAGTTTTTTTTATTATTTTTTACTTTTTTAAAGCGAGGTTGGTTTTTTGTGTCGGGGGTTTTTTATTTTTTTTATTTAATTTTAATTTGTTGACTACAGAAGCAAGAACATAGTTCACAATCATTCTAAACAAAAGGAGACAACTCCTTCTATAAAATTGTAGAAATAACTTTCACGAATGTTGAAACTTATAATTGGGCACTTCAACTTCAGTTCCGAATCGAATTGCTACGCAATATGTATTACAATAGCCTAGCTTTAGTTTGTCAACAATCCGTCAAAGGTAGCAGTCGGTAGAAACACACATGATCAATTTGTCAAAACTATGACAATATCAGGAATTTATTAATTCAAAAATAAGCTTTTACTGTCTGACTTTCCTTTGGGTTGTCTGACTGTCTGAATTCTTTTTAGGGGGTGAAAGTACTCTTAAATTTGAACAGTCAACTTTTAACAAGGAATACGTGCATAATCGATGCACGAATTCCTTACTTACACTTCCTACCTACTTTTTTTTTTAATATAGCCTGCCTTTTCTCATAAGGTACTTAAAAATAAACCTATTTTTAAGCTACTGCATAGCTTTTATCGCAGGCTCTGAGCGCGGCGGGCGCGAAAAAACCTGACCACATTTGACAGCACGTCGTTTCAGTTCGGGAGACTTCGGCAATCATAAAGGTACGGACAGACGTGCTCATAAAGGTACGAAGAGGGATTTACTTTTTCTTACTGATTCTAAACGGCCAGCTACAAAAGGAGTTTTCACAATGAAACCTACTTATAAAATTCTCCTACAACAAAGAAGTTCTTAATTACAGTAGTGCACCACAAACATTTAAAATAAATTATATTCTCGTTAAATATACGCGGTAGGCGATTTTATTCTTTTAAAATAAAAAAAAAAATTGCAATAGCTTCACCGTGGCAGTCTCCGAGTGCCACATGTATTTTTCTTTATTTAATGATAATGGTTAGCGATTGAACTGGACTTGAAGACCCCTACGCTATAGATATCAGGAAACACAGACCCCGACAGGGATTTCCAGTCCTTGGCTTTACGCACAATAAAAGTATTGGCAAAACGCTTTGTAGGTAGATACGTATCAATCTTTTGATTTAATATCAAAGAGTTGTCCTCTTAATAACATTTATTCATATTCATTGTGTCTTTAACCCCCTGAAAGATTGACAATTAATACAAAAACAACCTAAATAACAACCACTTCAAATACATTATTCGCTGATCCCGAAACGTCACATAACATCTCAATAATTCACTTTCAAAGCTGCAGCGGAAAGGCAAAAATAAGTCACAAAAGCTCTTTGGATTACAAAAAAAATATATAAATCATAATATTTTACAATACTGGTAGAAATTTGAATAGGTTTTCAAAGGTACAACTGGTAACAGAGTATGTTATAATAGGGCAAAGGTGAGCGTCAAAATATATGAATTATAAAGTGAAGAATGTACCGAGGATCATTGCCCGACTCGGAGGGACGAATTTTAGATTAGGGGTGAGAGAGAAAATTGTACCAGTGAGGTAGGCTTTAATTGAGTGTGTCAGTTTGATGGATGAATTCGTTGGAAATAAGGGTTATTTGACAGTGTGGTCAGTTGAGTTCAAACAGGACCTTAGATAGCCAATTATTTGACATACTTTTTTGTCAAATTACATTTTGACGTAGATTTTGTATGGCAATAGCCTTAACCTTTGGCAATATCCTCCCACCCAGGGTGGGACGGAATGGACTGACAGACTGGTATACTTACTAAAATCCACGAATTCCACGATCTCCTTGAATAGCCCTTTGCTTTCTTACAAATTTACAATGCTTATTATTTTTTAAGTTTGTTCTTGATTTCTTAGAATGATGGTTCGTGGTGTCTGCTATCTTATAGCAGTGAAGCTTTTCATTGCTATCGATAGGTATGCTATTTGTATACAGTTTCATTGCCAGGTTCATTATGTAATTGTGCGTAGACCTTCGGTTTGTGCGAAACCGTAAGTCGTAAACCCCACACAGGCCCTAAGCGAGTATGTTTATTATTGAAGTGGGCAATATCGAAAATTATTAGGTATATTGTGATAATGGTGTGATCCAAGATATTGAGAACGTCGTTGTCTCCAAACGTACTCCAAAAAGTAGAAATGATTTAGTAAAAAAAAAAAACAAAAAATCTTTTATAGTCGAATCGAAATTCATTATGAATACAGGTACTTACATTTTTCACAAGGTCATCCATTCTTTCCAGCGAAAACTCACTAATTAATTTAAAAGAAAACCGAGTTCCAAGTTTGAGTTTCGTTCGCTAACATTCATTTTATACTTTTCTACAAAAAAAAAGACTAGGTACCACAAAGAACTATGGGTGAAAAGTAGACAACATAACCTAAAATGTTAAACTTTTTACGTCAAGTGAAAACGTGTGAATAATAGAGGTGACGCTTGCCACAAAGTGGAGTAGTGGGGGGAATTGAGAAGGGGGTAAGGGGGTGACATGTGGGGTATTCCATCGCCACTCTAAAACTCCCACACAACTTGGGCACTAATAGAAGTAAACACATGTTTTTTTCAAGTTAATTGGAAGGTGGAATTTTGATGTACTTAATAAAAACACTTGAAGACGTAGAAAAATAAACTTTGATTGGCATTTTAATTGGATTATTAATGAGGAATAATAAAAGACTTGAGCACATGTTTACTTCAGACTGCAAAGGGTAGGTAAGGTAAGCCCAAAATTCTTGGCGCTTCCAGAAATTCACTTAAAAGCAATAAATAAACTTCCATTGGTTCAGGAAAAGCTGACAGGTTGATGGCCAAAAATCACACCACCCTTAAAATGGCGACCACGACCAAAAAAAGTGACCTTCTAAGTTGCGTTTACAGTAGCTTTTTTTTTCTTCCAGAGCCATCGTGGATCCTCCCCAGCAATACGCACATTCGCTCCGGATGGTCGGACGCTAGAAGCGGGAGCGTGCGGCATTCCCCGCTCCCCTTCACCCCTCCGCGCCGCCTCGCTCGACGTACGCGCAGCGCCGCTTGCGCATGGCTCCCTAGCGTCATTGGCTGACACCCCAACGCCTTCCAGCCCGAGACACGCACCGCCACGGTGTCTGTCGCCGCTTCTGATGCCACCAAGGTATGTACCTTCAGGGCCCTATTTTATAAAACTGACAATTCGAAAGGTATCGGCTATAAATATTGCACATCGATCTTTTGAAAGATGTTTCGGCTTGGCAGTGTTATCTCTGTCGCATTAGGTGTTACCAATAAGTTACTACGATTAATGAAACAGCAACAAATGTCGCATTGGTTTAATAGGACAGAGACAGATGACACTTTACGATGCCAAAAACTAGTCACTCTATTAGGTATGCATTACACAGAATGTGATATAAAAAACATATTACTTGATAATTTAGGATTACCTACACCTCTAAGAAATTGAATTTCAGTTGCCTTTAAATATTCCAACTATTTACAGATCAATCAATTTAAGTAATCTTGGAAAATTTAACTGTAGACTTTACACAAAGTTATCTATTTAAGTATGTCTCTAAACTTTAGCTAGTCGTCAATCTCTACTCCTAATTCCAAAGGTATATAACCGGTCTAAATCTGGATCATAATATAGTAACTTGAAAGCTTAAAATGTGAAGTTTCATACGTACTTAGGCAGTGAAGTATTGATTTAGTTTGAAACCTATTATTTATTGAAACTACTTGGCCTTAGCCTGAAAACTTCTGATTTTAGTGATTTGTGGTACTAAGTATTGTTTTATGACTCATAAATAAAGTAGGATTTCACTAAGATTTTGCTGTAAAATGATATTTTTACGAGCGTATTACGAGAACATTCCAGAACGTACTCAACGTTTCGAGAAGTTCTAATATTGAACAGTGTAGAAGTCAAAGATGTCCAAGGCTGTTTCTAGAACATTCTACATTAGAATATATTGTTCTGGAACCTTCTGTTCTGACTGGTCGGTGTAGAGAGAGCAATTCAGTACTGCGATGCGCCTGCAACAAACGATTAGAAATTATACACAGGGATGTGCACTGCAGTGCGTACTTTAACATGCTCATACCGAAATCGACACAAAACAGAATACTGTTTTAAAAGAAATTCCCTTATAACTTCACTGAGGCGGGCAATCAGTCTAAAAGTAACTACAGATGCGGACAGCAAGCGATTCGAATTGACTTCTGCCTGATTACTGAGTAAATGTAGGCAGTAAAGAATGAATTTTAGTGTAATAACGTAAGTTGGGACGCCCTTAGGCAAGGTGGAGTGATGACCTTCGCAAGGGTTCGTAACAGCTGGATGAAAATAGTCGGTGATCGAGGAAAATGGCGTGCGATTGTAGAGGCCTATGTCCAGCAGTGGACTGCTATAGGCTGATGATGATGAAATAAGTCAAATCAATCAATCAACTCAGTTTACATTGGCCTCTTCTAGACTGCGCCACATCAACCACCTTAAATAGTGTTTCGAGCTAATTAAAAATGGTATTTGGTGCATTTATTTTATTCCATTTCCAGCACAAAATAGTTGTAACATATGAGTCTGGATGCTTCAGAACGAAAGTGAGGATTTCATAAAGGAAGAAACACTTTTCATATGCTCACAAAAGTACTTCTCATACAGTAAATTATTTGCCAACCTGTAGCGAGGCTGACAGCCCCTAAGTGATAATATGTACATACGGCTACATATCCAGCTATACAAAACCAGTTTCTCTTGGCCTCGCTTTGTCAGATCTTTCCTCACAATGAACGGTCAAATAATACTGGTTTTGCTTATCTTGATCTACAGCCATGTGTACCTTACTTTTGCTCGTACAGAAGCTTTGTAGTGTGTATAGTGCACTCCGTAATTGAAATTGAGGAGGGTCAACTAAGGGTTTTTTGTAAGAATGTCGTTTGTACTAAACATCCTTATAAAACATGGGAAATAAAGAGGGGAACAGTGTATAAGACGGGGACGTTAATAATCGCGAGGTATAATGGGGACATACACTCTTTAGGCATACTTAACACAAGACTAACGTAGAACAAGCGCCATCAGGACGTCATTTGCAAGCGGCCAGACGCAAATAGCGTCCTGTTGGCGCTTGTGCTACGTTAGTTTTGTGTTAAGTTTGCCTTAGGTGTGTGATTTCCCATCATACCTCGTGACCCCGTCTTATACACTGTTCCCCGACCCCTTTCTTTGCCATGTAAAATATAATAGACACACATCAACTACTACATACAACTAGTAAGTTAAGTGAAGAGTGAATAAATGACTTGTAGGCAATAGATATGTGGCAATAGTGCTTCACAGGCGAAATAGTGGTAGGTCAAATAAAAAAATAATAGCCGCATGGTTGCTCTTTAATGTTAATAAAAAAGTGAGCCTAAGTAGGTATAGCAAAATAAAAATATAATAAATCTGGTTTTTAGGGATGATGAGAGAGGCAGTCACTCTATGTAACTAGTAGGTATTTTACATTATAGTGGCTGCGTATGTTCAGCTGCATTCGTTTAAGTGCCTAAGGAAGAGTTTTTGCCCGCATCCCAGGGTGCACCGGCCCGAAAAACTGGTCTTCCCCCCGGACGTATCCGAGAGGGAACTCCAGTCCACGGGCGCACGTGGAGGTTTCCTGTCTTAGCACCCCAACTCCAGCATACTTAGGAGAAAGCTAGACAGCTGATGAGATGACTCAATACCGAAGTCATTGTAACATTAACAAGGTCACTACCAGACTCTTTTCAAAACAACAAAACTACTTTAAAGTAAGCTCATTGGTGTACTTTCTTTCTTTCTTGCACACAGTACTTAAGTCAGCGTACCTGTTTGAAAATTAACTTAGCTTTCGAGAAGGCAACTTAGGAAGTAGATACGTACGACAAGGGGTACGCTCGAGTACTTATGCGAGGAACTTGTGAACATTGTCGTGCATATGCTACTTTATTACCTGCAACTGTGTCGTGAACTCTAACGTGAGATAGGTTACCGGGTAAGTATTACACGTAGGTAGGTACCCACTATAAAATACATACTCAATGAATTTTTTTTAAAGTTTCTTTTTAAAACTGCTACCAAAATATTAGCTTTACAAACAATACAAGTCCTTATTTTATGAATATCTTGGTGTCTTTATGTTTGAATGGAATATTCAAAATCGGTCTTATTTTACTGTGACACTATTTTTTACTGTTTTCTACTTATTTATGTATCCTGCTCATGTGTATGAAGTTTAATTAAAATGGATTCAGTCGTTTCGAAAAATAAGGTTTTTTATTTTCGATCGATTATCGATATACTTAAAAAAATTAAAAGCGTCAATAGGACATGGCCTGAAAAAAAAAACAAAGATCTAGCCTATTAGTATTTAATATAGCACACGGATTTAATGAAATATGGACGACTGTACCTACTCGTCTTTCAACAAACACACAACAGCTGCTTCAAATATTTTTGTTTTCTTCATACCAACTCGTTATACCAACTCGTTATCTCACCCCGACACCCTTCTAAATACACCCGCCTGCATACATACATACTCAGTCACCCAGTTTTGTAAACTACACAAACAAGACACTCTCTAATCAACGCGTTTCCTTTCATTAGCGAAGATGTAAAATCAGGCTCTAATCTCGTCTGAGCGCATCACTTATATATGCAGACTCAATTATTCCACGTTAGCGCTTCGTTCATCAATTATTTAGTAAAGTATAACGCTTTAGGCAGTTGCCCTACTGCCGGCGATTAGCGAATAGTCAGTAAAACGAGTAAGCGAGCAGTGCGCAGCGAGTGTGTAGTTCCGGTAATTTTGTGAGACTGAGCTGTCAGCGAGTATTTGAGCGCGGAGGGCGATACTTGCCTACTACCGCCTGCGCTACTCGGCCCATGGTTAAACTTTCGGCGTGAGTTCTGACCGCCAAGCGAGCCTCGCTGAGCGAGTATCTCTTAGAACCTCTTGTCGCTCAGCGTTAAACTAATGATACGAGTCGTCACCGGCAGTGTGAAGTGAACAGTCAGCGACCAACTACATATTAACATAATGTAGGTACCTATATCTTTTGTTTACACGGAATATAAATCTTATGGTACGTTTATTGGGCAAGACAAAAGGCGATAGTAAGTTGCCTTCTCGCCTGTAGTGGGACAACTGCCCTAGCATGTGCGCTTCGTTGTATGTTCAGTTGTTCACCTCTGACCTTTGCTCCTGAGACTAAAAGCTTTGCCACTTCGTTTTGGCAGTTACAACTCGCGATAGGGTCTGAAATGACCTTTAGAAGTGGGCACTGACTTACCTTGCTAGGTTGTAATTATTTTAGTGGCATTAGCCATACCGGAGCCCCTAGAAACAGTGCGTTGAGTAAATGTAATGGTAAGTAAGTAAATTTTTAAATCGAGAAAAAAAAGAAACAAACATCATTGTTGGGAAAAGGCTGGGCAGACGATGACTGATGTACTCAAGTGCCAAATCTTAAGACCTCGCAAATCAGAGCAAGATACTTGACTAACTATACCCGCGGATTTGATCATGTAGCCTTTATCTTTATAATTGAGTATGGAAATCCTCATGGATACAATCCGTTGAAGGCGAGGGAAGGATTATAAACGACTAAATTCCCAATATTCCTACTTCAACTATGAGTCGAGGGCCCGAGAAATAAAAGTACTTACATTCGCACACAGTCTACCCTGAAAAACATAATATCTGTGTGCTCTATACTAACAAATCGGATAAAAGCTCGCTAAAAGCGCGCTAATGGACGCACAGACAAAGAGCCGCTGCGTTTTATAATATGCACTGCATACGAAGTTTTAATGCATTGACAGCTTAGTAGGCAATTTATGAATAAAAGATAGCCACACGAGTCCCCATATAGGTCAAGCCGACTGTCATCATTAGTGGCAAAGGGGTCGATTGTTTAGTTGCTTATAGCTATCAACTAGCATTATTAAGCTGCAAATTTTTTATACCATTACCTAGTTACTGGGTTGTTGAGGTCTGATAGACAGTCGTTCCATGTAAAGTAAAATATAAATTAAAAAATAGTTTAAGGTCCCGATCATTTTTTTTTTGGGACAAACCCACCACACTATTCCCAAACCACTACAACTCCTGAGAGCCAGAATCAACAGTGGCAACCACCAGAAAAGCGCCGAGACAATGAAGCTCGACGTGTCCCGGAGAATGAATTTACCTGTCTTGGATCCTGCACGAAATTAATCAGAAAAGAATAGTAGAGGATTAGGAAAAATATGTTTCCACTTCCCTCCATGCAAGCAGGAGACAGAACAAAACAAGGCCAATAGGCACAAAGGGACAATTACAACTTCTCCCAGTTGTCCCTATCACTTTCTCACTTACTTACGTAATTATTTAAAAATAATTTTAAAAACGTTCTTGATGGAGTCGACATTCCCTAAAGAAAGTGATCTATCCCATTCCTCAACAATAAATTGCCATTAACATGGAACAAGGACCGTCCTTATGTGAGGTCCCACACTATCATTTCCCACAGAGCTTTTCCCTAATGTATGTAAAACATTTTATCTCACCCCAAACGCAATTTCACTTACAATGTAGATTCTCGAAGATTGCTGTTTAAGAGGAAACTATTTCCTATTTCCCGTCTGAGGAAGACTACTTGGAGTCTGAGTTAGCGACAAACCGCTTTAGAGGAATATAGAGCTTCTGAACTACGGATTCACTATTTGAATTCTAGGCTATCACTTTACAGTCAGCAAAACAATAAGGTATGCAGGCAAGCAATTTTAAAACGGTTTTTCAATGTCTTGTTATAAAACCGGCCAAGTGCGAGTTGGACTCCCCCATGAAGGATTCCGTAGTAGCAAGCATAGATTAGGGATATAATTATATTGAGATTAGTAAGTAATATACACAAACAATAAAAATAACTTTGTTTTTCATAGTGTTTGTATGAATGGCAAAGTTATATTTGCGGTTTTTGAAATGTACTATATCTCAAAAACTGCTGACTATATCTCATCCAAACCAATTTTTGTTGGAAGTTTTTGTTGAGGTCTACATTATATATTTTTTTTAGATTTATCATTCTCTTATTTTAGAAGTTACAGGGGGGGGGGGACACACATTTTACCACTTTGCAAGTGTCTCTCGTGCAAACTGTTCAGTATAGAAAAAAATGATATTAGTAACCTCAATATAATTTTAAAGACCTATCCATAGATACCCACACGTATGGGTTTGGTGAAAAAAAAAAATTGAGTTTCAATTCTAAGTATGGGGGGCCACCCAAAATTTGTTTTGTTATTATTTTTGTGTAATGTGTAAGACTCGATATATTAGAAGAATGATTTGTTGGGATAGTTTCTAATTATTATGATTGTTATAAAAGAATAGAAAGGGTATGGTAACACTTGACAACTGTCAAGCGTATAGACTTGACAGCTGTCAATGGAAGAAAAAAAGAGAATTGTTATGAAAAAAACATAAACGGAACTGTATCGACATATTGTTTAATCGAACTGATTGTAATATAAATAGTTTTCTTTTCTAAGTTGGACTTTTATTCTGAACACTAGCTCTTCAGTTCAGAATTGGGACAAGCAAAACCCACCAGTAAACGTTTTGGCTAAATATCCTGATATAAGTATTGTGAAAATGGCTGATACCAGCGTGCTTCGTGACCGAAAAAGTTCATCACGGAAACGATACAAGACTGGTGAAAGGTCACGCGAACGAAGAAGGAAGACTAGCAGATCGCAATCACGAATTGATGGAAGTCCAATTCTAATACGCCGAGAAAACACTGAGCAGAAGAAACGCAGCGTACGAAGTCACCATTCGGATTCGGATACTTTTGAAACTGAAAGAAAATCAAGAAAAACAAAGAATTCCCGGGAAAACGATGAGGACTGTCGTCGGTCTAAATCAAGAGGACGTTCGAGAGCAACACGCCGGCGGCGTCGAGAGAAAAGGCGTCGCAGTTCAGACACGTCGGTAGAATCGACCTACGTGAGTCGTTCAAAGTTTAAAGATTATAGTACACAATTATTGCTGACCGATCTGATTAAATCGATAACTAATAATAAGCCAGAGGGAAATAAATTTCCGTTATTAGGTAACGTTATACCAGAGTTTGATCCCATGATCAAAGGGCAGACTATAGAAACATGGTTAGGTAAAGTAGAAGAATGCGCACGATTGTACAATTGGGGAGAAGATCAGATCATACATTACGCATTGCCTAAATTAAATGGTGTAGCTAAAACATGGTATCAAACTCTGCCGTCGATGTCGTTTTCATGGCCAGAATGGAAAATTAAATTAGCTGAGTCCTTCCCATCAAGTGATGATTATGCTGAACTTTTAACCGAAATGTTATCAAAAAGAGCAAAATATAATGATTCATTAGAGCTTTATTATTATGAAAAAATTAATCTACTGAACCGGTGCGAAATTAAAGGAAAGCGGGCAGTAGACTGCCTGCTTTATGGGATTGATGACCGTAGCTTGAGACTTGGGGCAAAAGCATTAAACTGTAATGAACCTGAACAGGTATTGAAGTATTTACAATCCATTAAACAGCAACCAAACTTTGACAAGTTCAATAACTATGATAAAAAGATCACCTCAAATAATAATAATAATATTAAAAATAATGTTAAAAGTCAACTTGTTACCAATTCAAAAATTAGTAAGTCAAATGAAAGTTCAAAATCACTGACATGTTTCAATTGTAAGGAGACTGGCCATTACAGTTTTAATTGCACTAAGAAAATTTTGAAATGTAATATATGTAATAAATTAGGTCACCTTACCACCAATTGTTCAAAACTTTCTAATAGTAGCAAGTCAAATCCTGAAATAGATACAGAAAAGTCCATCATGGCATTAAATACAAATAATAATACAAATAATAATGATAAATACTTTATAGCCTTAAAAATAAATGGCCAACTATTACAGGGATATGTAGATCTGGGTAGCCAATGTACTTTAGTGCGTCGTAGTTTAGCAGAAAAGTTAGGTATACAGTGGCTAACAGGAGATTTACCTACAATGAGAGGTATAGGAAATAATATTGTATTACCGTTAGCAAAAGCTTTTGTCACAATAGACATCCAAGGAGTTATTGAAAAAATTGAAGTTTATATTGTTGATGATAGTGTAGTAAAGTATGATGTTTTAATTGGTCATAGCTTCACTGAGAAACCAGGCATAACCATTATGAAAACTAACAATGAGTTAATATTTAGACGAAATGGAACATTGAAATTACAGTTATTTTGTTATGAAAATGTTTCAATTTTACCGCGCAACATGAGTGTAGTCAGAATAAGGTATGACAATGATGACTATGCAGGTACAGTATATATTAACGGATCTTTACGAGGATTGCCGGGGAAAGAATATTATTTAATGCCAGGTGAATACAGTGTAATGAATGGTACAGGTGTACTGTTGGTTCAAAATGTCTCAAATGAGGTGTTAACTTTGAAACAAGGATCTTTAATAACGCGAGCCATGTGTACAAACAAATGCATTTATGTTAATAGGGTAGATTTAAATGATTATGGAATAAATGCTTCTCTAAATTATGGGGATCATTTATCTGATACCCAAGTAAGTGAATTAAAAGAACTACTTAATAAGTTCAGTGAATGTTTTTCGCACAATATGATGGATTTAGGGTATACTAATGTTGAAGAAATGGAAATTGAGTTAATTGATACGAAACCTGTAGTCTACAGACCTTATCGGTTACCTTATTCAGAGCGCGAACTCGTCAAGTCAATGGTGAAGGAAATGCTTGATGCCGACATAATATGTGAATCCAATTCAGCATACGCCAGTCCAGTTCTTTTGGTAAAAAAGAAAACTGGAGACAAACGTTTATGTATCGACTATCGCGCATTGAACAGTAAAACAAAAAAAGAACATTTTCCCCTACCACTGATTGATGATCAGTTGGATCGATTGGCTGGCAACTCCTTATTCATTAGTTTAGATCTTGCTTCAGGTTATTACCAACTGGCTGTGAGCAAAAGCTCACAAGATAAGACGGCTTTTGTGACCCCTGACGGCCAATACCAATTCAAAAGAATGCCGTTTGGATTGACCAATGCTCCATCGGTATTTCAAAGGACGATGAATAAAATTTTAGCAAATATCGATTATGTTTTGGTTTTTATGGACGATATTTTAATACCAGCACGAAATTTCGAAGAAGGATTAACGAGATTAGATGAGGTTTTAAAAGTTCTGCATGAGGCCAATCTGACTCTGAAATTGCAAAAATGTTTTTTCTTTTATAAACAAATAGACTTCTTGGGTTTTGAGGTTAGTGGTTCAGGTATTCGACCAGGTTCTAGGAAAATTATGGCAGTGACAAATTTTCCCACTCCGAAAAACGTTCACGAAATTAGACGTTTTGACGGTCTAGCTAGTTTTTTTAGAAGGTTCATTCAGAACTTTTCATTGATTGCCCGTCCATTAACTGACCTTCTACAAAAGCAATCCGCCTGGAAGTGGACAAACGAACATGTTGCAGCATTCGAAACTTTAAAAAGTAAATTAACAGAACGACCCATATTAGCATTGTATGACGTTAATTCAGAAACCGAGTTGCATACAGATGCTTCAAAGCACGGTATTGCGGGAATTCTTATGCAACGCAGCAATGATGGCCTAATGAGACCAGTGGCTTATTATAGTCGCAAAACTACCCCTGATGAGCAAAAAATGCATTCTTTTGATTTAGAAACGCTGGCGGTAGTTGCATCATTGAATAGGTTTAGAGTATATTTACTAGGCCAAAAATTTAAAATACTTACCGATTGCAATGCGCTTCGAACAACTCTTACAAAGAGGGATTTAGTCCCACGGATTGGTCGTTGGTGGGTACAGATTCAAGAGTACGACTGCGAGATTGAGTATAGGCCAAGATCGAAAATGTCTCATGTCGATGCACTTAGTCGTGCTCCTGTATCTGAACCCACAACAATAGAAGAAACTCATGTGATTGACGTTTTGGCGGTAGATATTCAAGATTGGATTGCAACTGTTCAAAGTGATGATGATGAGGTTAAAAGAATAAAAGAGATTTTGTCAGACGAGAATACAAAATTCGTTATTGATGTTTGTAAAAATTATCAATTAAAAGGTAATCACGTATATAGAATTGTGGATGAAGGATTACGCTGGGTAGTGCCTAAACCGGTTCGGTGGCAATTACTAAAAATGAACCACGACGACGTGGGCCATTTTGGATATGACAAAACATTAAAAAGGCTTAGAAGTTCGTTTTGGTTTCCCAAAATGAGGCGATTTACAAAGAAGTATGTAAGTGCTTGTTTAGAATGCGCGTTCCATAAAACTCCTGGAGGATCCAAAGAGGGACTATTACATCCTATCCCTAAACCAGATATGCCATTCCATACATTACACGCAGACCATTTGGGACCGTTTGTTCGTTCACGGAAGGGAAATATGTACATTTTGGTGATAATAGATTCTTTTACAAAGTTTATTAATATTAAACCTGTTAGAGATACTAAAACTACTACTGCCATTAGAGTATTTAAAGAACATTTTGATTACTTTGGGACACCGACGCGTCTAATCACGGATAGGGGAACATGCTTCACAAGTACTAAATTTAAAATTTTCATAAATACTAACGGAGTTAAGCATATCCTGAATGCCGTAGCAACGCCACGTGCGAACGGACAAGTCGAACGATTTAACCGAACGATATTGGATGCATTGAGTACTAAATGTCATGATAAAAATGATAATAGTTGGGATGAATATTTAGGTGAGATACAATTGGGGCTAAATACAACTGTTAACAAGACTACAGGCAAGAGTCCTTCAGAATTACTGTTTGGATATAAAATTAAAACAATGGCGGAAAATAAATTGAGTGATGTTATTGATACAACATTAAATCGAGTAAGTGGTAAGGAATTAGATGATCTAAGAAAGCAAACGGTAAATAAAATTGAGAAAGAACAGACCATTGCGAAAAAACGTTTTGATAGTCATAGAAAGACACCAACTCAGTACAGTGAAGGTGATCTTGTTAGACTTGAAAGAACAATATTTGACAAAGATAGAGTAGGAAAATCTAAGAAGCTTATGGCTAAGTTTCACGGTCCATACAGAATACTTAAAATACTGCCCAATGATAGGTTCTTGATTGAAGACACTCCGCTTACCAAAAAAGGTAATAAAAGGTACGAAAATGTTGTTTCCATAGATAAAATACATCCATGGCTAAATTATCAAGGGTATGAAAGTGAAAACGACAACGACTCCAACGATTGTAATGGGAATGATAATTGATTGTAATTTGTAGTCGAAACAGATTATTGTGATGGGAATAATTTAGTAAGTTGTGAATTGTTATATTTTTGATTATATAAGACTATAAACCATAAACGCTAGTGTTGACATAGATGGTGTAGATCGTGACAGACTATATAGGTCATGAGCGTCAGTGTTGACATAGATGGCGTAGATTGTGACAGACTATATAGGCCGTGAGCGTCAGTGTGACATAGATGGCGTAGATCGTGACAGACTATATAGGCTATGAGCGTTAGTGTCTATGATTATAGATGGCGTAGATTGTAGCAGACTATATAGGTCATGAGCGTCAGTGTCTGAAGAGCACAGATGGCGTAGATTGTGGCAGACTATATAGGTCATGAGCGTCAGTGTCTGATACACGGATGTCGTAGATTGTGACAGACTGTATAGGTCATGAGCACCAGTGTCTGATACACAGATGGCGAGATTGTGATAGACCATATAGGTCACGAGTGTCAGTGTCTGATACATAGACGGCATACATTGTTACAGATTATATAGATTGTGAGCGTCAGTGTTTGAACATAGAAGATGTAGATTGTAACAGACTGTATAGAAAATGATGGTCAATGACATAGATTGTGAAGAAATAGTGATAGGCTAAGAGAAATTGATTGTGATTACTTTGAAGTTGATTAATTTTGTTTATTGTAAACATTAGTGAAGGATAAAGATAAAAATGAGTAGTATAATATTGGGCATTCTGTCCCACCTGTCGCGCAGGCGAACTAGTTCGCCTACGCTCCGTTGGGACAGAATGCCCAATAGTATACGATTGGGCATTCTGTCCCACTTTCGGCAAATCGCTCGGCGAGTACCTTCGCCTCGCTGCCGAAAGTGGTCTAGAGTGTCCCAATAATCGGTAATCGACTCGACTCTCTACTCGACCAACGATTGTTCGAGTTAATCTCACTTCGCATAAATGAATGCGAAATAAACAGTAGGTAGGTTTAAAAATATTGTTGTAGTAAACTTTTGCTCATTGTTAATCAGTTCGTTGACAACAGTAATCATGAAATTTGTTAAACAACCACAATCGTTGCAAGTAAGCACAATTTGCGATGATTTTCGTAAAACTAGTTCGCGCCATGGAGAATTGTTACCTAATTCAGTCCGATGCATCATTTGTGGACCATCGAATTGTGGAAAAACCAATTTACTTATTGGACTCCTTATACATGAAAATGGTTTACGGTTTCAAAATGTTTATGTCTATTCAAAAACCTTACACCAACCAAAGTACATTTTTTTAGAAAAAGTTTTACAACAGGTACCAATTATCTCATTCCACAAATATCAAGGGAATGAGGAAGTTATTAACGTTCAGAACGCAAAACCCAACTCTGTGATTATATTTGATGACGTTGCTTGCGAGAATCAAACTAACATGCGTGATTATTTCGCAATGGGAAGGCACAAACACATTGACTGTTTTTATCTCAATCAAACATATAGCAAAATCCCTAAACAGTTAGTAAGAGATAATGCTAACTTAATTATATTATTCAAACAAGATGATATTAACTTGAGGCATGTTTATGAAGAACATGTTAATACTGATATGGCATGGATTGAATTTCGTGAAATGTGTTCTAAAATATGGAGTGAGCCCTTTAATTATGTTGTAATTAATAAAGATTGCAACAAAAATAACGGATGCTATAGAAATAAATTTGACACTTTCGTAGTCTTTGATTAGAAATACAAATATTTAAGACATGGTACTTACATGATATCATTATTCCTTGGTCAACTCTTCATCGATAACTATTATAGTCCGCAAAATCGTAATAATGGAAAAATCACTGAAAAGGCAAATTGTTGATGCTGCAGAAGCTGTAAAGAAAAAAGTACGAAAGATGCGAGATTTGGAGACTGAAAATAAGCAAGCATTGGAATCAGTTTTTCGACCTGTAACAGAGTCTCTCAATTTTATAGCTAAAACCAATAAGCAAACTGACCTCTTGCGATCTAAAGAAGTTGAAGAAACAAAAGTTCCGTTCAAAAACAATGCTTTACAGAAAGACAGTTCTAATAACGAAGGAGATAGTGACCTAGAAGAAAATGATTGTGATACCGACAGTGATGAGTCGTACCAATCATTAGGAGACAATAATCAAGAGCGTAATACATCATCCTGGTCAGTATCTACAGAAGCACTAACAGATATTCCATTTGGTGTTCGAGCGGAGCGAGGACAATTGATGTTAGGTTCTGCTGTCATATCGATCAGCGATGATTACATCACCGTTACTGGACGGAAATATCGCAGTACTCCAGGACTGAAACAATTATTATTGAAAAAGGACGTAGATTTAAGCACAGTTACAGAGTCTGATATGCAGAATTATAAAATGATGTTGATTGCTACAAACGCACATCGTCGAGACTTTGATTCGAACAAACCAATTAAAAGTAATAAGGGGCAAAAATATTTGCAAGTTATAAAACCTCTTTTCAAACTGCCGAATACTATTCAAAACAGTCAAGCAAAGGGGAAAGGGCTAACCTTGACAAAAATGTGGAAAAAAAATATAGATTTTGTATATTGGGATGATCCTAATGAACTTGTGGATAGGTTAAAATTATTAATTGCATCTCGAGACGCTGGTAACACTGGATTAGACAACGAAATTATATCTATTATTGAAGAACTGCGTGAAAGTAAAATTATTAAGTAATAAATAAATGGTATAAAATTTTCACCGTTCATTTTATTATCAACCTTTAAATACAATACACCTTAAATATGAATATAGATAAATTTGGACACCATATTCATAAGAGAATGCGTTTCTCTGAATTATTAGAGTTCAATGAAAATGCGTTGCTAAAATCCGAAAGTGGTGATTTTGACTTGAAAAAATCTAGATTGAGAGGCATTAGATCTCCTGTAGACACAGATGATGCTGTAAACAAGGATTACATCGATCGATTGTACGATCAGATAATAAAGGAACAGAATAGAATGATTGGATTGTTGCGTGCTCAAATCATAAAAGATGCACAAATAACAGTCCAAACCACTTTAAAAGCGAAGATACCTGAAGTTTTAGTTCAGTTGGAAGATAAGTTTTATAACAAAGCAGAAGTTCAAAAATTACTTGAAAAAACTCCATGATGGCGAAGCAACAAATTGTTAATGAACTGCATAAAGCAGCACGAAGAAACTTTATTAGACGTTCAGTTATTTTAAAAGGCATAGATGACTTATGGCAAGCTGATCTGATAGATATGCAAAATCTAAAAAAGTTGAATAAAGGATTTAATTATATTTTAGTGGTAATTGATTGTTTCTCAAAGTATACTTGGACAGAGCCAATAAAATCCAAATGTAAACTTGATGTTACTCGTGCATTTGAGCGAATACTAACTACCAGCAATCGAAAACCTGAACATTTACAAACTGATTCTGGGACAGAATTCTATAACGTAACATTCCAAAAGCTTATGAACAGCTACAATATTAACCACTACTCTTCGTATTCTACCAAGAAAGCTTCGATTGTAGAACGGGTTATTAAAACGATTAAAAATAAATTGTATAAGTACTTTAGTCTCATTGGGAATTACAAATGGTTAGGTTTACCATTACAAGTTATTGTAAAAACCTATAATAGTACAAAACATCGTACAACCAAATTTAAACCATTCGAAGTAAATAAGTTGAACGAGTTTAAGATAAGAGAAAATATTCAAAAAACTCAGAAACTTACAGCACGCCGATATCAACCAAAGTTTAAAGTGGGTGAAAATGTTCGGATCAGTAAATACAAACATATTTTTGATAAAGGTTACACTCCTAATTGGTCAACTGAAATATTTACTGTAAAAAAGATTAATAAAACCATGCCAGTGACATATCATTTAGAAGATCATCGAAAGCAAACCATTAGAGGATGTTTCTACGAACAAGAACTTCAAAAAACTAGCTATCCAGATGTCTATTTGATAGAAAAGGTTCTTAGAAGGAGAGGAAAGAAAGTTTACGTGAAATGGCTGGGATTAAGCAACGAAGAAAACAGTTGGATTGATAAAGATGCAATTGTGGATTAGAATTATGAATATATAACCGTGTTTAAAAGGATTTCTTCATTCATTACACTTTTCACTATGCAAGGCGGTGGACTAGTCAATAGCGTGATTAATAATCTGCCATTTGAACTTCATTTGCCTGGTTATAACTATTGCGGACCGGGAACAAAACTTGAGAAGCGATTGTTGCGAGGCGATCGAGGTGTAAATAAACTAGACGAAGCTTGTATGCATCACGACATTGCATATGCAAATTACACAGACTTATCTAATCGTCACAAAGCAGATTTACAACTTTTAAACATGGCTAAGCAAAGACTAAAATCAAAAGATGCCGGGAAAGGTGAAAAACTTAGCTCATGGATAGTGAGTAAAGTTATGAAAGCCAAACTAAAGTCGGGTGCCGGCATTAAAACATTCAATGCTTTTGTGTCAAAAATTAAGTCAAAAATTAAGAAACTAAAACCTAAAAATCGTAAAACATTAATCAACATTGCTTACTCAGCTGCGAAAAAGATATTTCCTGACATTCAGAAGATTCGCATACCACGAGTTATACCCATACCAAAGACAGGAGGAGTCTTACCTTTAATTCCAATTTTCGCTGGATTATCTGCTTTAGGAAGTTTAGCCGGCGGTGCAGCTGGTATTGCAAAAACCGTAAACGAATACAAAGCAGCCCAAAAAAGCTTGCAAGAATCAGAACGACACAACAAGACCATGGAAGCTTTAGCGTTGGGCAAAGGGTTGTATATCAAGCCTCATAAAAACGGTAAAGGACTGTTTATAAAATCTTCAAAAAACTAAATAAAAAGCTACCTAATCGTCCTTTAACTAATATCGATATCAGTGAGCATGCACGTGACATCCCATATTTTCGAGGAGTCTATATGAAGGATCGGTTACCAAGAACACCTAAACGCATTGAATGTGCTATCGTCAACTTAGACGATTCACGAAATGAAGGAACGCATTGGGTAGCTTATGCTAAAATAAACAATTATTGTGAATACTTTGATAGCTTCGGGGATTTGAAACCTCCGAGGGAATTAATGAAGTACTTTAAAAATTGTGATGTGTATTATAACTATACTAGATTTCAACAATTTAATACAGTAAACTGTGGACACTTGTGTTTAGAATATCTATGGAATTTTTGGAATAAATACGTATAAATATTATGTATTTCTTTTATTTCTATCATTTTCATCATGTCACTCACCTTGTCGATAACTGCAAACTCGTCCGATTTATGTACATATTATCCTAATACATTACAACTTTATGGACCTTATGAGTGTGCCTTATTACATTTCTCAACATTTAATTCAATTCCAAACATCGACAAAACGAATAATAAGTTATATTACGGCTCTAACGAAGTGCTTGAAATACCTGAGGGCACTTATGAATTACAAGATATTAGCGATTATTTAAAATCGGAAATAAAAGATTGTTCAATAAAAATACAGTGTAATAACAATACTCTTAAAACTTTGATATACTGTACCAAAGATATCAATTTTACTAAAGAAGGAACTTTTAGGAGATTATTAGGGTTTAATAAACAGATTTTAAAAGCCAATAAATGGCATGTGTCTGAGTTACCAGTCAACATTTTGCCTACGACTGTCATCAGGATAGAATGTGATATTGTAAGTGGCTCGTACATAAACGGAAAACCCAGTCACATTGTACACGAATTCGCACTCAATGTGCCACCTGGATATAGAATTATAGAAATTCCGAAAAACGCCATATACTTTCCAATCAACCAAAACAACATAAGCTGTATACATATCAGGCTATTAGATATAAACAATCGATTAATAAACTTACGTGGTGAAGAAGTGCAGCTATATTTACATCTTAGAAGAAAAAATGATTGACTACAATAAATATGTGCATCAACAAATTGGGAACGTCAGTTCAACTAAAGTGATCAAGCAAATAAGACCTCGGTCTAAGAAAAAAATTAAATTAACAAGAGAGAATAAAGAATTTCTTAAAGCAATTGGTTTGCTAAAATGAATATCTTAGATGTTTTATCTGCTCCAAGTTACGACAACACTGTTGAGGGAATTGAATTTCATTCTTACAAACCCTACGTAACGAGCTTCAACAGGAACGATGAAATCCGCATACCTATTAATCAACAGGATCTGTATATACTACCGTCAGCGAGCACTTTGTATTTAGAAGGAACTATAATCGTGAGCAAAAAAGATTCAAAAGATAAAGCGAGTAGTGTTTCTTTGACAAATAATTTTCTACTCTACTTGTTTCAAGATATAAGATACGAATTAAATGGAGTGGAAATTGATAAAATCAAAAACGCTGGTGTGACAACTACTATGAAATCATTAGTTTCTATGAATGAGAGTGAATCGAAGATATCTTATGCATGGGGTTGGAATATTGATGGCATAAAAAATATTAATGGAGGTAATTTTTCTGCTTCCATACCACTTTGTAACATTCTCGGATTTGCAGAAGATTTTAAGAAAGTAGTGATAAATAGTAGACACGAATTGATATTGTTACGAAGCAATACTAACCTCAACGCTGTAAAACTGAATACCGGTGAAGTCGTAGATGATGTTCAGATAAATAAAATTGTTTGGCGTGTACCGCATGTTAAAGTATCAGATAAAGAGAAAATAAGTTTGTTAAAACTGCTAGAGAAAGACCGACCGCTCCAGATGATTTTTAGAAATTGGGATCTGTACGAATATCCTACTTTACCTAAAACAACGAAACATACTTGGTCTATTAAAACTTCATCGCAAATAGAGAAACCGAGATATGTCATTATTGGTTTACAGACAAACAGAAAAAACAATGCAAACTCTGATATGTCCCTGTTCGATCACTGTCATATTCGTGATGTTAAAGTATACCTCAATTCAAACTACTTCCCGTATGAAAATATAAATGTGAATTTTGCCGATAACAGAATTGCTTTATTATATGAGCAATACACTAGATTTCAACAGTCATATTACGGACGCCGCGCGGAGCCTTTGTTAAGCGAAAATCAATTTAAGGACTTGGCTCCGCTCTTCGTTATTGACTGCTCCAGGCAAGCAGATAACCTGAAAGCAGGCCCTGTTGTGGATGTAAGAGTGGAAATTGAAACTGATTCGGTTATACCCGATCAAACTTCAGCATACTGTCTTATACTAAACGACTGCATAATTGAGTATAAACCGTTAAGCAATACCGTGAGGAAAATATCATGAATCCTGAATGTATATTTGTACGGAATTAGGGTTTTGCTGGAAGAATAACTGCAGAAATACTCAGTGCAAGAAATATAATTAAAGAATAGATACATAACTATTGTGTGCTAATTAATAGCTTGTGTGACAAAAAGTAAGTTGCTGCCATGGCATTAACATCAGGCGCACCAACAATATTATTAGACGTCCAAGGATTTAAGGACCTCTACAACAATTTTATAGTTAAAGAATTAGCTTTGGCTACTCGTGATTACACCCAAACCTTCTTAGTTAAACCTCCGCACTTGTTCAGATACTTAACAAGAGATGAACAGAAGCAAGTTAAATGGTTAGAAAGAAACAGAGGCATTTTTTGGAATGAGGGATATGTTGACTATAAGGAATTCCATCGTATAATCGTTCCATACTTACAAAATAAACAAATTATTGTTAAAGGCTTGGAGAAGGTGCAGTGGATAAAGGAGCTATGTGTAAATTGTAACGTATTAGTACTTGATGAGAGTCTATGTCCTAATTTATCTATTTTGCATAAACAATATTGTAATACAGATTTGGATTTAAATTGTAATAATCATTTAAAGCAATGTGCACTTAAAAATGTATTATGTATAAAAAAATATTTAGAGTGGTAATTAATATGTAACTAACATAAAAGATTTTTATGATTTTTAAATGAAAAATGTTTTCTCTGTGTTGTATAATAAGTACTGTGGGGGGAAAAATAAATAAATTGTAGTAATCTTTTTAAAGAATTGTGCTCTAATAACGTGTTGTATATTTAAAAATGGATAAATTGTAATGAAAATGTATTTTAGGTTTTATTAAATAAAAAATAATGTAATCTTAAATATGTGTTTATTTCATTATTTTACCTGTCTATTTACATTGTTACATAATAAAAATAGTTAAAAGAGCTTATTAAAATAACTTGAATTACTTAACCATAAAGATTCAACATAAATTTATACACATATAATTAAAAATAATTATAACAATCAATAAACCCAAAAATATACTTAAAATTAAAAATCACTGTCTATCAAAGTTTTTGAAATTCTTTTAACTAACGATTCCGTATCGTCCAAAACACTATCAATAGCATCTTTAACAATGTATTGTGCATTTATTATCACGTTCTCACTCTCACTATCACTGTCACTGGTATTGTTATTGCAAAGATCGATAACTGATATTTTTATCAGTTTTATCCCGCGTCGATGCAGTTTACTCATCACGAAAGATGTTTTGGATTGTTTCATACGGGAAGGCTTTTCCCGACGTTGTCGTCTGGACTTCTTTTCTTTCGTAATTTGACTGCAGTGCGGGGGTTCGTTGCAAATCATCTCTGAAAGTCCGTGGTAAGGATCCTGAGCGTACTGGTCGAACTGACCATCTAAGTCGCAAATCTGAAACAAAATGATTAACATCTTAATCAGTGAAACAATATTCGGTACCTACATTAAGGTTTTAAATTCGTTTAAAAATTAAATATAAAACTTATTTAACTTACCGACGACATGATTATGACGTACACTGCTAGACCAAAAAACAAAAAATAATATTGTATTGAATTGTACACAAGTACTCGGTGCGAGTAATATTTTATAAATAACCTAAATAATTATGTACTCTAATGGTTTTAATTATATTGTAAATATGTAGCACATTATGATCGTAACACATATTGTTGAAAGTAAATCTTATCTACATACCAATAAAGGTGAAGCTTTGTGGAAGCATGTATAAACTTGAACCTCAACAAATAGCAAGCTTGCATGTATAGTGTTATTATAATGCAATATCACATTTCACTATCGTAAACTAGCATCGCCCCGCGACGTTATCTACGAATTATTGATATGAGCCTAATTCGCTCATAATTTTAATGGTTAGCAATAATTAATTAAATATTATGTTTAGAAATAAAACAATAAAAAATAGATATTTTACTTTATTTAATTAACATTAATTACACTTATGAACTTATAATCTACAGATACATAATAGTAACTATACATAATATAAAATACTATACTAAAACATCATTAACAAATTCATAGTTTAGTGCCAATGTTCTTATTGCTATTTTAATTCATATTATTCCAGTTAATCCACATACAATGTAATTAAGCCTTACAGTTACTACAATATAACTTATTTAAAAATTGAGCAATGACCCCATGCTTGGGTTGCGATCTTACAACTAGATATCGCGCGTTTATCATCGTTGCTAGATAATGCAATTTTGTTTACACTTTGGGTAAATATTTCATGTTTAAGGGATTTAAACACAATATTTTTTCTACGAATGACTTCACTATTAAATAAAACGTTTTCGTAATCTGTGATACTTAGATCACGAACTACAGAAGATTTAATTCCTTTTGCCTTTTTAATTATTTTGTCCTCTGTTTTTATTGAATAAAGTTTAGATCTTAAACCAATGAAATCTGTTATAACTTTTCCTCCCATTTCATCTTTGAAAAGACCAGGAATTTTCTTATTCATCTGAGGTAACATAAATTCGTTTTCTATATCATAATTACTGGTGTCAAAGTATTGCAAAAAATTATGTTTAATATCGCGATAAAAATCATTCGTATTTATTTCGTAAATAAAAGAATCCGTGTCTGTATAACATAATTTCACTCTTTCCTTATAAAAAGGTTTGATTATATTATAGTGAAACCAGTACATGTGTGATTTAGACAGTTCTAAAACAGTAAAACCAATATAAATAGGTTTGTCTAAAATTATATGGTCCGGTTTCATTTGTATCGCTACTAAGTTCTCGGATAGAACTGATGCACTATGAAAATAAGGGTTGTTCACGAGTCTCTCAGCGTAGATGGACTTTTTGGTTTTATTATTTATATGGTTCCACTGATTAACCAAATGAACAGACACTCTGTTTTCAGTGTTTTCCAAAGTTTTTCCAAAAACGCTATTATTTAACAACTTGAAGAAATCTTGTTCAAATGTACTGATTGCTTTTTGACGTAGTTGTGTATTTAATTCAATATATTGTTTTAAATAAGGACTCTGTCTAAACGTGATAACTCTATGAATTTTACGCAGTAATAAACCGTGTTCCAAACATTTTTTTAAATGCACGTAATGAATGACATAGTTATACTTATTATATAAATTTGAAACCAGTTTTTTAGTTTTACCTCCAGGCGGTATGCACTTTTCAGAACAAAAAGGTAAGTCATTATGATCGCTGTGTAAGGATTCAGGGTAAAATAGATCAACTTCTAGTATGAAACCCCATGTCGCATTATCCTCAATACATTCAACATGTAATTGGTTTATTTCATTTTGATTTAAAAATCTAAAATCTGAATAGGGTAAATATTGGCACATACTGTAACCGTAAAGGTTATTACAATCCAAATAAACTATAAAACATTGTGGTTTTGATGCATCGCATTTTGATAAATACTTATTATTAGCTTTTGCATAGCGATGAGAGCACATACACAAACCACCTCTAATACCTTTTTGAATCATTCGTACAATGGCTAAGTCTGAAACGAGTTCAAGTTGAACGCCTGTTTTTAGTAGCATTGCGTCAAATGATAAACTAGGTGCGGTTATGTAAAATGCAGGGTCTAGTTTATAATGCTGTTTACAAGTTTTTCGAAAATTCTGGAATATATCAGTTAGTAAAAGAACATCTGTTTTCAAATATAAATCAGTATAATCACCTAAATCTTTTATATTGAATTCATTCCAAACCAAACAAGCATGTCTATAATCTTCATCTGAAATAGCTTGGTTACTTAGAACGCTGAAAAAGTTTTGCCTCGATGGTAACCTTGTTTGTTTATAACATTTCCAGTTAGTCATGTAATCATAAGGATAAACTCCCTTCCTTGTAAGCAAATTAAATTGGTTCTTGTTAGGAAAATGAGAACGTAGAGCAATGAAATCATTATTATGCATAGTTTTCGCAAGTTTGTCTAAGCTAGCTCCTAAAAAATTAAATGAATCTAAAAATCTTACTTGAACGTATTCATTATCAGCTACCTGTATGAATTTGGAAAATGAAATATATCTTTCTTTTGTCTTTGGAATAATTCTCAACTTTCCTGGCATTTCACCTAATTTTTTTATGAATAAATGGCAATCGTATCCTGATAAGTTGTGGAAAAATAATGGTATGAATTTAGGTATTTTATACTGTAGATTACAATGTCTATGAGCAGCGCCACGGTATCGTCCTGTTATATGACAATGATCTCTAACTTTATTAGTCCAAAGTAGGTTTCCACATATGTAACATTTATAGGCTTGTTGAAAATCTCGTGCATCGTCTTTTGTAAATGTCATGACCTGGGTTTCGGTTAATATTTTGTAAATTTTTTTAACATCACTAGTAAGAAAGTCTATAAATTTTGAAACACAGTCAACACCGCGATAACTTTTATATGCCTCATCATCAAAAGTACAATTTAACGAAGAAACAATATTATAAGCGAATGCTGCAGGCACATGTCGTTGTAAAAATGATGTGTTAGCAGTGTCGGGTTCACTAACGGATGTTGGTTCCAGCAATGTTTCGAAATCAGCGTATATGACGAATGGAATGTTTTGTTTTCTATCAAAATTTTTAAACTGTAATATAGACCCCCTTTCAGGTAAAATAGTTACGGTTCCCTCACACAGATGATCTTCGAATTGTTTAGGAGTAGGAAAAAACAATAAGCAACTTTCGCAAAAATATAATTTACTATGGTGTTTCGTGATTTGAGTTTTAACAAGACGAGGTAAATCTTTAATAAGACAATAATGGGATGAACGATCATTTTCTAAGAACAGTAGATGAATACTCTTAGATTTATCCTTACACGAGTCAGGCCTGTATAAGGGACCTGTTATTTGCTTACTGTTTTTTAAACCGTAAACGAATATATTTAGAGAAGGATTATTTCTTTCAAAAATTGCTATATCTGAAAAAGTCATGGGAAATGAAATGTCCTTAACATTTAAAACATCGCGAAAGTGAGGATAAGAGTTTACTCGCTCTGGATGTCGATTTGCTGGGTACAAGGCAGCTACAATGCACCACATAAAACAATAATTATCATTATTGTGAATATTCAAACATGCTTTTTTGTTTTTTATAAACTTAGGTAAATCTATAAAATGCGATCCACTAAGTGGCTGATACTTATTAATATTGACCTCTAAATGTAAATTACTCAAGAATGTCCATCCACTGTCTCTCTCTTCAAATTCTTCAATTTTTTTCAATAACGACGTGACAACTGTGTTATAAATAATATTAAAATCATAATTCAAATGTATAACAAAATTTTTGGTGGCAAAAGATTTGATTTCTTGTAAATCATTTTTATACAATAGAAATAAAGAAAAAAGTTCAAAATTAACTTTTACTGCGACATGTTTTTTAAGCGAGTCATCGACTAAAGATTTAACCTGTTCGCGAATATTACTAAAAAATGATTCCGGAAGATTATTTGCTTCATCTTTGGATGCAATAACTCGGTAACTAATAATACGTCCTTTAAACGATGAACGTAAGATTTCAACATTTTCAAGAATAGGCATTGTACTATTATTTTTGTGTTTATTAGTTCGTAAGTGACTGGTCCAGCAACGACTATCTACATAAATATCGCAAACCGAGCAATGAGGCATTTTGATGAAATTATAAATGTACAAACATAAAAGTACTACTATTAAATGAATTTGGTACGAAATTACTGAAAGATTTAAAAAATTAAAAGATCTATGTACCTACCTTTTAAATGGAATTTTTTATACGAAAATATAATCTGCATGTCAAGTCTAAAAATCAAAAATAACATGGATCCTTTAGATTTTCAACCCTTTCAATTGGTACAGAAGAATAAATACCTTAAATACCAATATATGTATTACAAGCTTATAGTATTTGTGTTCAATTTTCCAGCATAGCTCCTTGACTTGTACTTGTCTGATCTCAAGTAAAAATCATAACCGAAGTCAATCCGATGCTTCCTGAAAAAAGTGTATTTTATTAAATTAAGTCTTTTCTGATATCACACTATTTTCCTCTGCTAAGCTCTTGTGAGAAAAGTGCTAAGTATTTATATTTACCTTCCTTTTTTCATATATTTTGTTTTTCTAAATTATTGACACTGATTTCCAAGTCAGTCTTGTCAACGTAATGCTGTATGATAACCTAAGTTGTATGGAATTTAGTTTCGCAAGATTCCAAAAGTTTTTAAAACGTTTTCTGAAAATAACAAACACAATGTAAGATTAAATTAAATAAATAGATTTATACTATAAAACATAATATTATCACTCGTGATTAGAAAGTACTTTCACCTTTTATTTTCCTTTAAATTGTTTGATAATAATATCGTTTTATCATCTAGTGCAGAACAAATTTCAAACCATAGTTTTCCACATAATTTCATGTAGGTAAATAACTCTTCCTGAAAGAAAATATACATAATTATAATTAAAGTAAGTAGGTACCTACTATATAATGTAAAATACGCTTAACATGCGTTATAAAATGTAAAATATTTACCTCTATTTTCCAAATTATTGACGTCTATTTCGCGTGAATAATGAAAACGTGAATGTTTTAGAAAAACAAGCAAATAAATATTTTCGGTTTAATACTTATTACTTTTATTGGACTTTGATCAACCTTATTATTTTTTTCCGGTCAGCAAAGTCACATTCGCATAAATCAGCTATCTTAGGTAAGGATGGCACGCATACACATTTACCTTACGGATGTTCGTTCATTACCCGACTACGGTGAAGCAAAAAGAAGGTTATGATTTTATTGATGATAGATTTATTAAATACGCTGAAGACACGCCGCCGACGCCCCGGTCGACGGCTCGGCGCGCCGGCGGCGTGTGGTGCGAATGCGCAGTGTTGCCACACCGCACCTCTCGCGTCCCTGCGTTTGCGCGTGAACAGCTATCTTGGTTAAGGATGGCATGCATGCACAATTACCTTATAGCTGTTTGTTCATCACTCGACTACGGCGAAGCAAAAAAGAGGGTTATGATTTTAACCAGTAAGTATGTATATTTGTATGTATGTTCAAGGCTCTTCTTCTTCAATCTTAAAAGTAAACAGGCTCTGCAAATACTTTATTAAAAAAGAATAACCTCCAAATAATTTAAAATAAGTGCAAAAAAGTAACACCCTGCTAAACTTTTTGAACTTATCTTTTTATTATCATAGTCCAGTTGTCAGCCCTTTTTTAAATCTGGAAATCATCCAATGAGACCCCTCCTTGGGTAGAGGAGAAGGTACTATCAGACTTGTTTTGAACTAAAAACTCGACTGTGATCCTATCATAATTATGCCATTTACGTTCCAGGACCGAGGTAACCAGTTGTAACAGTACCGCGATAGTTTGCCAGCCCTAAGTATTTTCGCTACATCAACAGTAATGGATACTATTCGTGTTGAAACTGTTTGTGCTTTAATTCCTGAATCAACATTTTTGTTTTGATATAATACGTATAAGAAAAACAGTTGATTTATTTATTATAACTTAATGGTTCGCGATCATTTTTAATTAAGTGGATTATCATACGATTTTGACTTAAAACATCATGCTATCGGAGAACTAGACACAGTCGAATTTTAGTGTGGAGACAGTCTTCAAGAAGTACATTGCAGATGCTAAGTTATTAGTATATCATAACTACCAGTTGTTGTTGCTTTTGGTGTTGAGTGCCTGCTGACATCTTAACCTGCGCTTGCTGCCGCCAACTCATCAAGCTTCTCGTGGAAACAAACGCAGATTGAAAAAAATGTAAGTATAATAAGAAATGTAAGTGTAATTATATTTCTAAACTGTGTACTATCCTTCTTTTACTTGTCTATAATATTTTGTTGTCCATGTTAATGGTATCTGAAAGAAATCGTCTTGACTAATCATTGTGCATATGCATAATTATAAATATATTATAATATTTATATGCATTTTTAATGTAAAACAGAGTATGTGTATCTTTTGTACTGTATCGTGTATTGGATAAAAAAAAAACATTTGGAGAATGGTCGTGTAGTTATGAAATATTTTTATTAAACTATTATTATGTCTTTATTTCAGGTCTGAATCTGAGTGCGAGGTCTATCACCCAACTGCGGTCATTGAAAAGAAATCTAAAGCCACACACAAACAGCCTGGCAACAACAGCAGCAGGAAGCGCAAGTCAGGGCCATTAACGAACTTATCACATCCAAGGTACCTACCTAATCAAAATTTATTGTGTGATCAATGTTGAGTAAAAGATTTCATCTTGATATTTAGATAAAGCAGTGCGAGTGTTAAATTAATTTTAAATTTAGAGTCGAGCATGCTATATTCAGCATCAGTGACTGTTGATCATGTTTTACTAAATGCTGCGTTCGATCGCTTCAACGCTGCATCGCGTTTGATGACTGTGTTCCATTCCAGTGTTCAGTCACTAATTCAAGCGTTCAAACGGTGACATAACCACCACGAATGGATTTTGTATGTGCGCTGATCGAACGGCATCGAGCTTCTAGAAATGTTACTGTTGATCTCTTAATATAAAAGTAACAAGTCTGTTTTAAGAAATAATGTGATTAACCACTTTGTTTTCTATGTTGTTTCAGTAAGAAAAAATCAAGCAGTTCTATCGATGTATTCGGTATCAGTCGGAATAATGAAACTGATACGGAAGGCAATGATGGGTCATCGAGCAATCAACCGGGTTTATCATCATTCTTCGTAAACCGAGTGGCTAATGGCAGCGAGCGACGAAATGCGGACACCGATGGTGAATATTATGTTGACTGTAAAGTTTACAAAACAGGCGATGCGCGTGATACCGATTCCATGGCTTTGTGGAAGAAGGCACTTGTTCGTATCAAGTTCCAAACCAATACGGACACATCGCAGTGGCGTAAATTACAAGATTTCGTGCGTTCGGCTGACAAATTGTTTGAAGAACATCCAAGGTTTTTTATTGATAAATAAAAATAATTGAAAAGGAATTAGTTTTGTTTTACTTATTTGGTTGATGCCGTGTTTCCTATTACCATCCCTCTCCTTCACATACCCAACACACTTGTTCGAGCGAGAAGACAATGTAGAAAAATATGGCTGACAACGTGTGCTCGAGTGCATTCCGTGCTCCGAACAAACATCGAAATCAATTTGATGTATTTTGTGGTGTTGACTGCCCACATTGCTCCAGAAGACCATGACGAGAATCTCAAGGTATTGTGCAGCCTTCCGATTATTTCGCTTTTCCCGCTCCACCATATTCAAATTCGTGTAAATGTACTTGGTTACTCTATGTACAGCGAATTTACTTCGCCGAACGATAGGTGGATTTAGAATGCTTAAATTTTATTTGAATCCATATACTGCTGGGCATTCTGTCCCAACGGAGCGTAGTTCCACTGCGCGATAGGTGGGACAGAATGCCCAATCGTATACTATTGGGCATTCTGTCCCAACGGAGCGTAGGCGAACTAGTTCGCCTGCGCGACAGGTGGGACAGAATGCCCAATATTATACTACTAAAATGCATAAATGTTGTCAGACTATTACAGACTACGCTAAGTTGATTTAATTCTGATCTTTGTAATTGTGTGAGGACCCACCCAAATCAGGATGGCCGAGCTGTAAGACTCGATATATTAGAAGAATGATTTGTTGGGATAGTTTCTAATTATTATGATTGTTATAAAAGAATAGAAAGGGTATGGTAACACTTGACAACTGTCAAGCGTATAGACTTGACAGCTGTCAATGGAAGAAAAAAAGAGAATTGTTATGAAAAAAACATAAACGGAACTGTATCGACATATTGTTTAATCGAACTGATTGTAATATAAATAGTTTTCTTTTCTAAGTTGGACTTTTATTCTGAACACTAGCTCTTCAGTTCAGAATTGGGACAAGCAAAACCCACCAGTAAACGTTTTGGCTAAATATCCTGATATAAGTATTGTGAAAATGGCTGATACCAGCGTGCTTCGTGACCGAAAAAGTTCATCACGGAAACGATACAAGACTGGTGAAAGGTCACGCGAACGAAGAAGGAAGACTAGCAGATCGCAATCACGAATTGATGGAAGTCCAATTCTAATACGCCGAGAAAACACTGAGCAGAAGAAACGCAGCGTACGAAGTCACCATTCGGATTCGGATACTTTTGAAACTGAAAGAAAATCAAGAAAAACAAAGAATTCCCGGGAAAACGATGAGGACTGTCGTCGGTCTAAATCAAGAGGACGTTCGAGAGCAACACGCCGGCGGCGTCGAGAGAAAAGGCGTCGCAGTTCAGACACGTCGGTAGAATCGACCTACGTGAGTCGTTCAAAGTTTAAAGATTATAGTACACAATTATTGCTGACCGATCTGATTAAATCGATAACTAATAATAAGCCAGAGGGAAATAAATTTCCGTTATTAGGTAACGTTATACCAGAGTTTGATCCCATGATCAAAGGGCAGACTATAGAAACATGGTTAGGTAAAGTAGAAGAATGCGCACGATTGTACAATTGGGGAGAAGATCAGATCATACATTACGCATTGCCTAAATTAAATGGTGTAGCTAAAACATGGTATCAAACTCTGCCGTCGATGTCGTTTTCATGGCCAGAATGGAAAATTAAATTAGCTGAGTCCTTCCCATCAAGTGATGATTATGCTGAACTTTTAACCGAAATGTTATCAAAAAGAGCAAAATATAATGATTCATTAGAGCTTTATTATTATGAAAAAATTAATCTACTGAACCGGTGCGAAATTAAAGGAAAGCGGGCAGTAGACTGCCTGCTTTATGGGATTGATGACCGTAGCTTGAGACTTGGGGCAAAAGCATTAAACTGTAATGAACCTGAACAGGTATTGAAGTATTTACAATCCATTAAACAGCAACCAAACTTTGACAAGTTCAATAACTATGATAAAAAGATCACCTCAAATAATAATAATAATATTAAAAATAATGTTAAAAGTCAACTTGTTACCAATTCAAAAATTAGTAAGTCAAATGAAAGTTCAAAATCACTGACATGTTTCAATTGTAAGGAGACTGGCCATTACAGTTTTAATTGCACTAAGAAAATTTTGAAATGTAATATATGTAATAAATTAGGTCACCTTACCACCAATTGTTCAAAACTTTCTAATAGTAGCAAGTCAAATCCTGAAATAGATACAGAAAAGTCCATCATGGCATTAAATACAAATAATAATACAAATAATAATGATAAATACTTTATAGCCTTAAAAATAAATGGCCAACTATTACAGGGATATGTAGATCTGGGTAGCCAATGTACTTTAGTGCGTCGTAGTTTAGCAGAAAAGTTAGGTATACAGTGGCTAACAGGAGATTTACCTACAATGAGAGGTATAGGAAATAATATTGTATTACCGTTAGCAAAAGCTTTTGTCACAATAGACATCCAAGGAGTTATTGAAAAAATTGAAGTTTATATTGTTGATGATAGTGTAGTAAAGTATGATGTTTTAATTGGTCATAGCTTCACTGAGAAACCAGGCATAACCATTATGAAAACTAACAATGAGTTAATATTTAGACGAAATGGAACATTGAAATTACAGTTATTTTGTTATGAAAATGTTTCAATTTTACCGCGCAACATGAGTGTAGTCAGAATAAGGTATGACAATGATGACTATGCAGGTACAGTATATATTAACGGATCTTTACGAGGATTGCCGGGGAAAGAATATTATTTAATGCCAGGTGAATACAGTGTAATGAATGGTACAGGTGTACTGTTGGTTCAAAATGTCTCAAATGAGGTGTTAACTTTGAAACAAGGATCTTTAATAACGCGAGCCATGTGTACAAACAAATGCATTTATGTTAATAGGGTAGATTTAAATGATTATGGAATAAATGCTTCTCTAAATTATGGGGATCATTTATCTGATACCCAAGTAAGTGAATTAAAAGAACTACTTAATAAGTTCAGTGAATGTTTTTCGCACAATATGATGGATTTAGGGTATACTAATGTTGAAGAAATGGAAATTGAGTTAATTGATACGAAACCTGTAGTCTACAGACCTTATCGGTTACCTTATTCAGAGCGCGAACTCGTCAAGTCAATGGTGAAGGAAATGCTTGATGCCGACATAATATGTGAATCCAATTCAGCATACGCCAGTCCAGTTCTTTTGGTAAAAAAGAAAACTGGAGACAAACGTTTATGTATCGACTATCGCGCATTGAACAGTAAAACAAAAAAAGAACATTTTCCCCTACCACTGATTGATGATCAGTTGGATCGATTGGCTGGCAACTCCTTATTCATTAGTTTAGATCTTGCTTCAGGTTATTACCAACTGGCTGTGAGCAAAAGCTCACAAGATAAGACGGCTTTTGTGACCCCTGACGGCCAATACCAATTCAAAAGAATGCCGTTTGGATTGACCAATGCTCCATCGGTATTTCAAAGGACGATGAATAAAATTTTAGCAAATATCGATTATGTTTTGGTTTTTATGGACGATATTTTAATACCAGCACGAAATTTCGAAGAAGGATTAACGAGATTAGATGAGGTTTTAAAAGTTCTGCATGAGGCCAATCTGACTCTGAAATTGCAAAAATGTTTTTTCTTTTATAAACAAATAGACTTCTTGGGTTTTGAGGTTAGTGGTTCAGGTATTCGACCAGGTTCTAGGAAAATTATGGCAGTGACAAATTTTCCCACTCCGAAAAACGTTCACGAAATTAGACGTTTTGACGGTCTAGCTAGTTTTTTTAGAAGGTTCATTCAGAACTTTTCATTGATTGCCCGTCCATTAACTGACCTTCTACAAAAGCAATCCGCCTGGAAGTGGACAAACGAACATGTTGCAGCATTCGAAACTTTAAAAAGTAAATTAACAGAACGACCCATATTAGCATTGTATGACGTTAATTCAGAAACCGAGTTGCATACAGATGCTTCAAAGCACGGTATTGCGGGAATTCTTATGCAACGCAGCAATGATGGCCTAATGAGACCAGTGGCTTATTATAGTCGCAAAACTACCCCTGATGAGCAAAAAATGCATTCTTTTGATTTAGAAACGCTGGCGGTAGTTGCATCATTGAATAGGTTTAGAGTATATTTACTAGGCCAAAAATTTAAAATACTTACCGATTGCAATGCGCTTCGAACAACTCTTACAAAGAGGGATTTAGTCCCACGGATTGGTCGTTGGTGGGTACAGATTCAAGAGTACGACTGCGAGATTGAGTATAGGCCAAGATCGAAAATGTCTCATGTCGATGCACTTAGTCGTGCTCCTGTATCTGAACCCACAACAATAGAAGAAACTCATGTGATTGACGTTTTGGCGGTAGATATTCAAGATTGGATTGCAACTGTTCAAAGTGATGATGATGAGGTTAAAAGAATAAAAGAGATTTTGTCAGACGAGAATACAAAATTCGTTATTGATGTTTGTAAAAATTATCAATTAAAAGGTAATCACGTATATAGAATTGTGGATGAAGGATTACGCTGGGTAGTGCCTAAACCGGTTCGGTGGCAATTACTAAAAATGAACCACGACGACGTGGGCCATTTTGGATATGACAAAACATTAAAAAGGCTTAGAAGTTCGTTTTGGTTTCCCAAAATGAGGCGATTTACAAAGAAGTATGTAAGTGCTTGTTTAGAATGCGCGTTCCATAAAACTCCTGGAGGATCCAAAGAGGGACTATTACATCCTATCCCTAAACCAGATATGCCATTCCATACATTACACGCAGACCATTTGGGACCGTTTGTTCGTTCACGGAAGGGAAATATGTACATTTTGGTGATAATAGATTCTTTTACAAAGTTTATTAATATTAAACCTGTTAGAGATACTAAAACTACTACTGCCATTAGAGTATTTAAAGAACATTTTGATTACTTTGGGACACCGACGCGTCTAATCACGGATAGGGGAACATGCTTCACAAGTACTAAATTTAAAATTTTCATAAATACTAACGGAGTTAAGCATATCCTGAATGCCGTAGCAACGCCACGTGCGAACGGACAAGTCGAACGATTTAACCGAACGATATTGGATGCATTGAGTACTAAATGTCATGATAAAAATGATAATAGTTGGGATGAATATTTAGGTGAGATACAATTGGGGCTAAATACAACTGTTAACAAGACTACAGGCAAGAGTCCTTCAGAATTACTGTTTGGATATAAAATTAAAACAATGGCGGAAAATAAATTGAGTGATGTTATTGATACAACATTAAATCGAGTAAGTGGTAAGGAATTAGATGATCTAAGAAAGCAAACGGTAAATAAAATTGAGAAAGAACAGACCATTGCGAAAAAACGTTTTGATAGTCATAGAAAGACACCAACTCAGTACAGTGAAGGTGATCTTGTTAGACTTGAAAGAACAATATTTGACAAAGATAGAGTAGGAAAATCTAAGAAGCTTATGGCTAAGTTTCACGGTCCATACAGAATACTTAAAATACTGCCCAATGATAGGTTCTTGATTGAAGACACTCCGCTTACCAAAAAAGGTAATAAAAGGTACGAAAATGTTGTTTCCATAGATAAAATACATCCATGGCTAAATTATCAAGGGTATGAAAGTGAAAACGACAACGACTCCAACGATTGTAATGGGAATGATAATTGATTGTAATTTGTAGTCGAAACAGATTATTGTGATGGGAATAATTTAGTAAGTTGTGAATTGTTATATTTTTGATTATATAAGACTATAAACCATAAACGCTAGTGTTGACATAGATGGTGTAGATCGTGACAGACTATATAGGTCATGAGCGTCAGTGTTGACATAGATGGCGTAGATTGTGACAGACTATATAGGCCGTGAGCGTCAGTGTGACATAGATGGCGTAGATCGTGACAGACTATATAGGCTATGAGCGTTAGTGTCTATGATTATAGATGGCGTAGATTGTAGCAGACTATATAGGTCATGAGCGTCAGTGTCTGAAGAGCACAGATGGCGTAGATTGTGGCAGACTATATAGGTCATGAGCGTCAGTGTCTGATACACGGATGTCGTAGATTGTGACAGACTGTATAGGTCATGAGCACCAGTGTCTGATACACAGATGGCGAGATTGTGATAGACCATATAGGTCACGAGTGTCAGTGTCTGATACATAGACGGCATACATTGTTACAGATTATATAGATTGTGAGCGTCAGTGTTTGAACATAGAAGATGTAGATTGTAACAGACTGTATAGAAAATGATGGTCAATGACATAGATTGTGAAGAAATAGTGATAGGCTAAGAGAAATTGATTGTGATTACTTTGAAGTTGATTAATTTTGTTTATTGTAAACATTAGTGAAGGATAAAGATAAAAATGAGTAGTATAATATTGGGCATTCTGTCCCACCTGTCGCGCAGGCGAACTAGTTCGCCTACGCTCCGTTGGGACAGAATGCCCAATAGTATACGATTGGGCATTCTGTCCCACTTTCGGCAAATCGCTCGGCGAGTACCTTCGCCTCGCTGCCGAAAGTGGTCTAGAGTGTCCCAATAATCGGTAATCGACTCGACTCTCTACTCGACCAACGATTGTTCGAGTTAATCTCACTTCGCATAAATGAATGCGAAATAAACAGTAGGTAGGTTTAAAAATATTGTTGTAGTAAACTTTTGCTCATTGTTAATCAGTTCGTTGACAACAGTAATCATGAAATTTGTTAAACAACCACAATCGTTGCAAGTAAGCACAATTTGCGATGATTTTCGTAAAACTAGTTCGCGCCATGGAGAATTGTTACCTAATTCAGTCCGATGCATCATTTGTGGACCATCGAATTGTGGAAAAACCAATTTACTTATTGGACTCCTTATACATGAAAATGGTTTACGGTTTCAAAATGTTTATGTCTATTCAAAAACCTTACACCAACCAAAGTACATTTTTTTAGAAAAAGTTTTACAACAGGTACCAATTATCTCATTCCACAAATATCAAGGGAATGAGGAAGTTATTAACGTTCAGAACGCAAAACCCAACTCTGTGATTATATTTGATGACGTTGCTTGCGAGAATCAAACTAACATGCGTGATTATTTCGCAATGGGAAGGCACAAACACATTGACTGTTTTTATCTCAATCAAACATATAGCAAAATCCCTAAACAGTTAGTAAGAGATAATGCTAACTTAATTATATTATTCAAACAAGATGATATTAACTTGAGGCATGTTTATGAAGAACATGTTAATACTGATATGGCATGGATTGAATTTCGTGAAATGTGTTCTAAAATATGGAGTGAGCCCTTTAATTATGTTGTAATTAATAAAGATTGCAACAAAAATAACGGATGCTATAGAAATAAATTTGACACTTTCGTAGTCTTTGATTAGAAATACAAATATTTAAGACATGGTACTTACATGATATCATTATTCCTTGGTCAACTCTTCATCGATAACTATTATAGTCCGCAAAATCGTAATAATGGAAAAATCACTGAAAAGGCAAATTGTTGATGCTGCAGAAGCTGTAAAGAAAAAAGTACGAAAGATGCGAGATTTGGAGACTGAAAATAAGCAAGCATTGGAATCAGTTTTTCGACCTGTAACAGAGTCTCTCAATTTTATAGCTAAAACCAATAAGCAAACTGACCTCTTGCGATCTAAAGAAGTTGAAGAAACAAAAGTTCCGTTCAAAAACAATGCTTTACAGAAAGACAGTTCTAATAACGAAGGAGATAGTGACCTAGAAGAAAATGATTGTGATACCGACAGTGATGAGTCGTACCAATCATTAGGAGACAATAATCAAGAGCGTAATACATCATCCTGGTCAGTATCTACAGAAGCACTAACAGATATTCCATTTGGTGTTCGAGCGGAGCGAGGACAATTGATGTTAGGTTCTGCTGTCATATCGATCAGCGATGATTACATCACCGTTACTGGACGGAAATATCGCAGTACTCCAGGACTGAAACAATTATTATTGAAAAAGGACGTAGATTTAAGCACAGTTACAGAGTCTGATATGCAGAATTATAAAATGATGTTGATTGCTACAAACGCACATCGTCGAGACTTTGATTCGAACAAACCAATTAAAAGTAATAAGGGGCAAAAATATTTGCAAGTTATAAAACCTCTTTTCAAACTGCCGAATACTATTCAAAACAGTCAAGCAAAGGGGAAAGGGCTAACCTTGACAAAAATGTGGAAAAAAAATATAGATTTTGTATATTGGGATGATCCTAATGAACTTGTGGATAGGTTAAAATTATTAATTGCATCTCGAGACGCTGGTAACACTGGATTAGACAACGAAATTATATCTATTATTGAAGAACTGCGTGAAAGTAAAATTATTAAGTAATAAATAAATGGTATAAAATTTTCACCGTTCATTTTATTATCAACCTTTAAATACAATACACCTTAAATATGAATATAGATAAATTTGGACACCATATTCATAAGAGAATGCGTTTCTCTGAATTATTAGAGTTCAATGAAAATGCGTTGCTAAAATCCGAAAGTGGTGATTTTGACTTGAAAAAATCTAGATTGAGAGGCATTAGATCTCCTGTAGACACAGATGATGCTGTAAACAAGGATTACATCGATCGATTGTACGATCAGATAATAAAGGAACAGAATAGAATGATTGGATTGTTGCGTGCTCAAATCATAAAAGATGCACAAATAACAGTCCAAACCACTTTAAAAGCGAAGATACCTGAAGTTTTAGTTCAGTTGGAAGATAAGTTTTATAACAAAGCAGAAGTTCAAAAATTACTTGAAAAAACTCCATGATGGCGAAGCAACAAATTGTTAATGAACTGCATAAAGCAGCACGAAGAAACTTTATTAGACGTTCAGTTATTTTAAAAGGCATAGATGACTTATGGCAAGCTGATCTGATAGATATGCAAAATCTAAAAAAGTTGAATAAAGGATTTAATTATATTTTAGTGGTAATTGATTGTTTCTCAAAGTATACTTGGACAGAGCCAATAAAATCCAAATGTAAACTTGATGTTACTCGTGCATTTGAGCGAATACTAACTACCAGCAATCGAAAACCTGAACATTTACAAACTGATTCTGGGACAGAATTCTATAACGTAACATTCCAAAAGCTTATGAACAGCTACAATATTAACCACTACTCTTCGTATTCTACCAAGAAAGCTTCGATTGTAGAACGGGTTATTAAAACGATTAAAAATAAATTGTATAAGTACTTTAGTCTCATTGGGAATTACAAATGGTTAGGTTTACCATTACAAGTTATTGTAAAAACCTATAATAGTACAAAACATCGTACAACCAAATTTAAACCATTCGAAGTAAATAAGTTGAACGAGTTTAAGATAAGAGAAAATATTCAAAAAACTCAGAAACTTACAGCACGCCGATATCAACCAAAGTTTAAAGTGGGTGAAAATGTTCGGATCAGTAAATACAAACATATTTTTGATAAAGGTTACACTCCTAATTGGTCAACTGAAATATTTACTGTAAAAAAGATTAATAAAACCATGCCAGTGACATATCATTTAGAAGATCATCGAAAGCAAACCATTAGAGGATGTTTCTACGAACAAGAACTTCAAAAAACTAGCTATCCAGATGTCTATTTGATAGAAAAGGTTCTTAGAAGGAGAGGAAAGAAAGTTTACGTGAAATGGCTGGGATTAAGCAACGAAGAAAACAGTTGGATTGATAAAGATGCAATTGTGGATTAGAATTATGAATATATAACCGTGTTTAAAAGGATTTCTTCATTCATTACACTTTTCACTATGCAAGGCGGTGGACTAGTCAATAGCGTGATTAATAATCTGCCATTTGAACTTCATTTGCCTGGTTATAACTATTGCGGACCGGGAACAAAACTTGAGAAGCGATTGTTGCGAGGCGATCGAGGTGTAAATAAACTAGACGAAGCTTGTATGCATCACGACATTGCATATGCAAATTACACAGACTTATCTAATCGTCACAAAGCAGATTTACAACTTTTAAACATGGCTAAGCAAAGACTAAAATCAAAAGATGCCGGGAAAGGTGAAAAACTTAGCTCATGGATAGTGAGTAAAGTTATGAAAGCCAAACTAAAGTCGGGTGCCGGCATTAAAACATTCAATGCTTTTGTGTCAAAAATTAAGTCAAAAATTAAGAAACTAAAACCTAAAAATCGTAAAACATTAATCAACATTGCTTACTCAGCTGCGAAAAAGATATTTCCTGACATTCAGAAGATTCGCATACCACGAGTTATACCCATACCAAAGACAGGAGGAGTCTTACCTTTAATTCCAATTTTCGCTGGATTATCTGCTTTAGGAAGTTTAGCCGGCGGTGCAGCTGGTATTGCAAAAACCGTAAACGAATACAAAGCAGCCCAAAAAAGCTTGCAAGAATCAGAACGACACAACAAGACCATGGAAGCTTTAGCGTTGGGCAAAGGGTTGTATATCAAGCCTCATAAAAACGGTAAAGGACTGTTTATAAAATCTTCAAAAAACTAAATAAAAAGCTACCTAATCGTCCTTTAACTAATATCGATATCAGTGAGCATGCACGTGACATCCCATATTTTCGAGGAGTCTATATGAAGGATCGGTTACCAAGAACACCTAAACGCATTGAATGTGCTATCGTCAACTTAGACGATTCACGAAATGAAGGAACGCATTGGGTAGCTTATGCTAAAATAAACAATTATTGTGAATACTTTGATAGCTTCGGGGATTTGAAACCTCCGAGGGAATTAATGAAGTACTTTAAAAATTGTGATGTGTATTATAACTATACTAGATTTCAACAATTTAATACAGTAAACTGTGGACACTTGTGTTTAGAATATCTATGGAATTTTTGGAATAAATACGTATAAATATTATGTATTTCTTTTATTTCTATCATTTTCATCATGTCACTCACCTTGTCGATAACTGCAAACTCGTCCGATTTATGTACATATTATCCTAATACATTACAACTTTATGGACCTTATGAGTGTGCCTTATTACATTTCTCAACATTTAATTCAATTCCAAACATCGACAAAACGAATAATAAGTTATATTACGGCTCTAACGAAGTGCTTGAAATACCTGAGGGCACTTATGAATTACAAGATATTAGCGATTATTTAAAATCGGAAATAAAAGATTGTTCAATAAAAATACAGTGTAATAACAATACTCTTAAAACTTTGATATACTGTACCAAAGATATCAATTTTACTAAAGAAGGAACTTTTAGGAGATTATTAGGGTTTAATAAACAGATTTTAAAAGCCAATAAATGGCATGTGTCTGAGTTACCAGTCAACATTTTGCCTACGACTGTCATCAGGATAGAATGTGATATTGTAAGTGGCTCGTACATAAACGGAAAACCCAGTCACATTGTACACGAATTCGCACTCAATGTGCCACCTGGATATAGAATTATAGAAATTCCGAAAAACGCCATATACTTTCCAATCAACCAAAACAACATAAGCTGTATACATATCAGGCTATTAGATATAAACAATCGATTAATAAACTTACGTGGTGAAGAAGTGCAGCTATATTTACATCTTAGAAGAAAAAATGATTGACTACAATAAATATGTGCATCAACAAATTGGGAACGTCAGTTCAACTAAAGTGATCAAGCAAATAAGACCTCGGTCTAAGAAAAAAATTAAATTAACAAGAGAGAATAAAGAATTTCTTAAAGCAATTGGTTTGCTAAAATGAATATCTTAGATGTTTTATCTGCTCCAAGTTACGACAACACTGTTGAGGGAATTGAATTTCATTCTTACAAACCCTACGTAACGAGCTTCAACAGGAACGATGAAATCCGCATACCTATTAATCAACAGGATCTGTATATACTACCGTCAGCGAGCACTTTGTATTTAGAAGGAACTATAATCGTGAGCAAAAAAGATTCAAAAGATAAAGCGAGTAGTGTTTCTTTGACAAATAATTTTCTACTCTACTTGTTTCAAGATATAAGATACGAATTAAATGGAGTGGAAATTGATAAAATCAAAAACGCTGGTGTGACAACTACTATGAAATCATTAGTTTCTATGAATGAGAGTGAATCGAAGATATCTTATGCATGGGGTTGGAATATTGATGGCATAAAAAATATTAATGGAGGTAATTTTTCTGCTTCCATACCACTTTGTAACATTCTCGGATTTGCAGAAGATTTTAAGAAAGTAGTGATAAATAGTAGACACGAATTGATATTGTTACGAAGCAATACTAACCTCAACGCTGTAAAACTGAATACCGGTGAAGTCGTAGATGATGTTCAGATAAATAAAATTGTTTGGCGTGTACCGCATGTTAAAGTATCAGATAAAGAGAAAATAAGTTTGTTAAAACTGCTAGAGAAAGACCGACCGCTCCAGATGATTTTTAGAAATTGGGATCTGTACGAATATCCTACTTTACCTAAAACAACGAAACATACTTGGTCTATTAAAACTTCATCGCAAATAGAGAAACCGAGATATGTCATTATTGGTTTACAGACAAACAGAAAAAACAATGCAAACTCTGATATGTCCCTGTTCGATCACTGTCATATTCGTGATGTTAAAGTATACCTCAATTCAAACTACTTCCCGTATGAAAATATAAATGTGAATTTTGCCGATAACAGAATTGCTTTATTATATGAGCAATACACTAGATTTCAACAGTCATATTACGGACGCCGCGCGGAGCCTTTGTTAAGCGAAAATCAATTTAAGGACTTGGCTCCGCTCTTCGTTATTGACTGCTCCAGGCAAGCAGATAACCTGAAAGCAGGCCCTGTTGTGGATGTAAGAGTGGAAATTGAAACTGATTCGGTTATACCCGATCAAACTTCAGCATACTGTCTTATACTAAACGACTGCATAATTGAGTATAAACCGTTAAGCAATACCGTGAGGAAAATATCATGAATCCTGAATGTATATTTGTACGGAATTAGGGTTTTGCTGGAAGAATAACTGCAGAAATACTCAGTGCAAGAAATATAATTAAAGAATAGATACATAACTATTGTGTGCTAATTAATAGCTTGTGTGACAAAAAGTAAGTTGCTGCCATGGCATTAACATCAGGCGCACCAACAATATTATTAGACGTCCAAGGATTTAAGGACCTCTACAACAATTTTATAGTTAAAGAATTAGCTTTGGCTACTCGTGATTACACCCAAACCTTCTTAGTTAAACCTCCGCACTTGTTCAGATACTTAACAAGAGATGAACAGAAGCAAGTTAAATGGTTAGAAAGAAACAGAGGCATTTTTTGGAATGAGGGATATGTTGACTATAAGGAATTCCATCGTATAATCGTTCCATACTTACAAAATAAACAAATTATTGTTAAAGGCTTGGAGAAGGTGCAGTGGATAAAGGAGCTATGTGTAAATTGTAACGTATTAGTACTTGATGAGAGTCTATGTCCTAATTTATCTATTTTGCATAAACAATATTGTAATACAGATTTGGATTTAAATTGTAATAATCATTTAAAGCAATGTGCACTTAAAAATGTATTATGTATAAAAAAATATTTAGAGTGGTAATTAATATGTAACTAACATAAAAGATTTTTATGATTTTTAAATGAAAAATGTTTTCTCTGTGTTGTATAATAAGTACTGTGGGGGGAAAAATAAATAAATTGTAGTAATCTTTTTAAAGAATTGTGCTCTAATAACGTGTTGTATATTTAAAAATGGATAAATTGTAATGAAAATGTATTTTAGGTTTTATTAAATAAAAAATAATGTAATCTTAAATATGTGTTTATTTCATTATTTTACCTGTCTATTTACATTGTTACATAATAAAAATAGTTAAAAGAGCTTATTAAAATAACTTGAATTACTTAACCATAAAGATTCAACATAAATTTATACACATATAATTAAAAATAATTATAACAATCAATAAACCCAAAAATATACTTAAAATTAAAAATCACTGTCTATCAAAGTTTTTGAAATTCTTTTAACTAACGATTCCGTATCGTCCAAAACACTATCAATAGCATCTTTAACAATGTATTGTGCATTTATTATCACGTTCTCACTCTCACTATCACTGTCACTGGTATTGTTATTGCAAAGATCGATAACTGATATTTTTATCAGTTTTATCCCGCGTCGATGCAGTTTACTCATCACGAAAGATGTTTTGGATTGTTTCATACGGGAAGGCTTTTCCCGACGTTGTCGTCTGGACTTCTTTTCTTTCGTAATTTGACTGCAGTGCGGGGGTTCGTTGCAAATCATCTCTGAAAGTCCGTGGTAAGGATCCTGAGCGTACTGGTCGAACTGACCATCTAAGTCGCAAATCTGAAACAAAATGATTAACATCTTAATCAGTGAAACAATATTCGGTACCTACATTAAGGTTTTAAATTCGTTTAAAAATTAAATATAAAACTTATTTAACTTACCGACGACATGATTATGACGTACACTGCTAGACCAAAAAACAAAAAATAATATTGTATTGAATTGTACACAAGTACTCGGTGCGAGTAATATTTTATAAATAACCTAAATAATTATGTACTCTAATGGTTTTAATTATATTGTAAATATGTAGCACATTATGATCGTAACACATATTGTTGAAAGTAAATCTTATCTACATACCAATAAAGGTGAAGCTTTGTGGAAGCATGTATAAACTTGAACCTCAACAAATAGCAAGCTTGCATGTATAGTGTTATTATAATGCAATATCACATTTCACTATCGTAAACTAGCATCGCCCCGCGACGTTATCTACGAATTATTGATATGAGCCTAATTCGCTCATAATTTTAATGGTTAGCAATAATTAATTAAATATTATGTTTAGAAATAAAACAATAAAAAATAGATATTTTACTTTATTTAATTAACATTAATTACACTTATGAACTTATAATCTACAGATACATAATAGTAACTATACATAATATAAAATACTATACTAAAACATCATTAACAAATTCATAGTTTAGTGCCAATGTTCTTATTGCTATTTTAATTCATATTATTCCAGTTAATCCACATACAATGTAATTAAGCCTTACAGTTACTACAATATAACTTATTTAAAAATTGAGCAATGACCCCATGCTTGGGTTGCGATCTTACAACTAGATATCGCGCGTTTATCATCGTTGCTAGATAATGCAATTTTGTTTACACTTTGGGTAAATATTTCATGTTTAAGGGATTTAAACACAATATTTTTTCTACGAATGACTTCACTATTAAATAAAACGTTTTCGTAATCTGTGATACTTAGATCACGAACTACAGAAGATTTAATTCCTTTTGCCTTTTTAATTATTTTGTCCTCTGTTTTTATTGAATAAAGTTTAGATCTTAAACCAATGAAATCTGTTATAACTTTTCCTCCCATTTCATCTTTGAAAAGACCAGGAATTTTCTTATTCATCTGAGGTAACATAAATTCGTTTTCTATATCATAATTACTGGTGTCAAAGTATTGCAAAAAATTATGTTTAATATCGCGATAAAAATCATTCGTATTTATTTCGTAAATAAAAGAATCCGTGTCTGTATAACATAATTTCACTCTTTCCTTATAAAAAGGTTTGATTATATTATAGTGAAACCAGTACATGTGTGATTTAGACAGTTCTAAAACAGTAAAACCAATATAAATAGGTTTGTCTAAAATTATATGGTCCGGTTTCATTTGTATCGCTACTAAGTTCTCGGATAGAACTGATGCACTATGAAAATAAGGGTTGTTCACGAGTCTCTCAGCGTAGATGGACTTTTTGGTTTTATTATTTATATGGTTCCACTGATTAACCAAATGAACAGACACTCTGTTTTCAGTGTTTTCCAAAGTTTTTCCAAAAACGCTATTATTTAACAACTTGAAGAAATCTTGTTCAAATGTACTGATTGCTTTTTGACGTAGTTGTGTATTTAATTCAATATATTGTTTTAAATAAGGACTCTGTCTAAACGTGATAACTCTATGAATTTTACGCAGTAATAAACCGTGTTCCAAACATTTTTTTAAATGCACGTAATGAATGACATAGTTATACTTATTATATAAATTTGAAACCAGTTTTTTAGTTTTACCTCCAGGCGGTATGCACTTTTCAGAACAAAAAGGTAAGTCATTATGATCGCTGTGTAAGGATTCAGGGTAAAATAGATCAACTTCTAGTATGAAACCCCATGTCGCATTATCCTCAATACATTCAACATGTAATTGGTTTATTTCATTTTGATTTAAAAATCTAAAATCTGAATAGGGTAAATATTGGCACATACTGTAACCGTAAAGGTTATTACAATCCAAATAAACTATAAAACATTGTGGTTTTGATGCATCGCATTTTGATAAATACTTATTATTAGCTTTTGCATAGCGATGAGAGCACATACACAAACCACCTCTAATACCTTTTTGAATCATTCGTACAATGGCTAAGTCTGAAACGAGTTCAAGTTGAACGCCTGTTTTTAGTAGCATTGCGTCAAATGATAAACTAGGTGCGGTTATGTAAAATGCAGGGTCTAGTTTATAATGCTGTTTACAAGTTTTTCGAAAATTCTGGAATATATCAGTTAGTAAAAGAACATCTGTTTTCAAATATAAATCAGTATAATCACCTAAATCTTTTATATTGAATTCATTCCAAACCAAACAAGCATGTCTATAATCTTCATCTGAAATAGCTTGGTTACTTAGAACGCTGAAAAAGTTTTGCCTCGATGGTAACCTTGTTTGTTTATAACATTTCCAGTTAGTCATGTAATCATAAGGATAAACTCCCTTCCTTGTAAGCAAATTAAATTGGTTCTTGTTAGGAAAATGAGAACGTAGAGCAATGAAATCATTATTATGCATAGTTTTCGCAAGTTTGTCTAAGCTAGCTCCTAAAAAATTAAATGAATCTAAAAATCTTACTTGAACGTATTCATTATCAGCTACCTGTATGAATTTGGAAAATGAAATATATCTTTCTTTTGTCTTTGGAATAATTCTCAACTTTCCTGGCATTTCACCTAATTTTTTTATGAATAAATGGCAATCGTATCCTGATAAGTTGTGGAAAAATAATGGTATGAATTTAGGTATTTTATACTGTAGATTACAATGTCTATGAGCAGCGCCACGGTATCGTCCTGTTATATGACAATGATCTCTAACTTTATTAGTCCAAAGTAGGTTTCCACATATGTAACATTTATAGGCTTGTTGAAAATCTCGTGCATCGTCTTTTGTAAATGTCATGACCTGGGTTTCGGTTAATATTTTGTAAATTTTTTTAACATCACTAGTAAGAAAGTCTATAAATTTTGAAACACAGTCAACACCGCGATAACTTTTATATGCCTCATCATCAAAAGTACAATTTAACGAAGAAACAATATTATAAGCGAATGCTGCAGGCACATGTCGTTGTAAAAATGATGTGTTAGCAGTGTCGGGTTCACTAACGGATGTTGGTTCCAGCAATGTTTCGAAATCAGCGTATATGACGAATGGAATGTTTTGTTTTCTATCAAAATTTTTAAACTGTAATATAGACCCCCTTTCAGGTAAAATAGTTACGGTTCCCTCACACAGATGATCTTCGAATTGTTTAGGAGTAGGAAAAAACAATAAGCAACTTTCGCAAAAATATAATTTACTATGGTGTTTCGTGATTTGAGTTTTAACAAGACGAGGTAAATCTTTAATAAGACAATAATGGGATGAACGATCATTTTCTAAGAACAGTAGATGAATACTCTTAGATTTATCCTTACACGAGTCAGGCCTGTATAAGGGACCTGTTATTTGCTTACTGTTTTTTAAACCGTAAACGAATATATTTAGAGAAGGATTATTTCTTTCAAAAATTGCTATATCTGAAAAAGTCATGGGAAATGAAATGTCCTTAACATTTAAAACATCGCGAAAGTGAGGATAAGAGTTTACTCGCTCTGGATGTCGATTTGCTGGGTACAAGGCAGCTACAATGCACCACATAAAACAATAATTATCATTATTGTGAATATTCAAACATGCTTTTTTGTTTTTTATAAACTTAGGTAAATCTATAAAATGCGATCCACTAAGTGGCTGATACTTATTAATATTGACCTCTAAATGTAAATTACTCAAGAATGTCCATCCACTGTCTCTCTCTTCAAATTCTTCAATTTTTTTCAATAACGACGTGACAACTGTGTTATAAATAATATTAAAATCATAATTCAAATGTATAACAAAATTTTTGGTGGCAAAAGATTTGATTTCTTGTAAATCATTTTTATACAATAGAAATAAAGAAAAAAGTTCAAAATTAACTTTTACTGCGACATGTTTTTTAAGCGAGTCATCGACTAAAGATTTAACCTGTTCGCGAATATTACTAAAAAATGATTCCGGAAGATTATTTGCTTCATCTTTGGATGCAATAACTCGGTAACTAATAATACGTCCTTTAAACGATGAACGTAAGATTTCAACATTTTCAAGAATAGGCATTGTACTATTATTTTTGTGTTTATTAGTTCGTAAGTGACTGGTCCAGCAACGACTATCTACATAAATATCGCAAACCGAGCAATGAGGCATTTTGATGAAATTATAAATGTACAAACATAAAAGTACTACTATTAAATGAATTTGGTACGAAATTACTGAAAGATTTAAAAAATTAAAAGATCTATGTACCTACCTTTTAAATGGAATTTTTTATACGAAAATATAATCTGCATGTCAAGTCTAAAAATCAAAAATAACATGGATCCTTTAGATTTTCAACCCTTTCAATTGGTACAGAAGAATAAATACCTTAAATACCAATATATGTATTACAAGCTTATAGTATTTGTGTTCAATTTTCCAGCATAGCTCCTTGACTTGTACTTGTCTGATCTCAAGTAAAAATCATAACCGAAGTCAATCCGATGCTTCCTGAAAAAAGTGTATTTTATTAAATTAAGTCTTTTCTGATATCACACTATTTTCCTCTGCTAAGCTCTTGTGAGAAAAGTGCTAAGTATTTATATTTACCTTCCTTTTTTCATATATTTTGTTTTTCTAAATTATTGACACTGATTTCCAAGTCAGTCTTGTCAACGTAATGCTGTATGATAACCTAAGTTGTATGGAATTTAGTTTCGCAAGATTCCAAAAGTTTTTAAAACGTTTTCTGAAAATAACAAACACAATGTAAGATTAAATTAAATAAATAGATTTATACTATAAAACATAATATTATCACTCGTGATTAGAAAGTACTTTCACCTTTTATTTTCCTTTAAATTGTTTGATAATAATATCGTTTTATCATCTAGTGCAGAACAAATTTCAAACCATAGTTTTCCACATAATTTCATGTAGGTAAATAACTCTTCCTGAAAGAAAATATACATAATTATAATTAAAGTAAGTAGGTACCTACTATATAATGTAAAATACGCTTAACATGCGTTATAAAATGTAAAATATTTACCTCTATTTTCCAAATTATTGACGTCTATTTCGCGTGAATAATGAAAACGTGAATGTTTTAGAAAAACAAGCAAATAAATATTTTCGGTTTAATACTTATTACTTTTATTGGACTTTGATCAACCTTATTATTTTTTTCCGGTCAGCAAAGTCACATTCGCATAAATCAGCTATCTTAGGTAAGGATGGCACGCATACACATTTACCTTACGGATGTTCGTTCATTACCCGACTACGGTGAAGCAAAAAGAAGGTTATGATTTTATTGATGATAGATTTATTAAATACGCTGAAGACACGCCGCCGACGCCCCGGTCGACGGCTCGGCGCGCCGGCGGCGTGTGGTGCGAATGCGCAGTGTTGCCACACCGCACCTCTCGCGTCCCTGCGTTTGCGCGTGAACAGCTATCTTGGTTAAGGATGGCATGCATGCACAATTACCTTATAGCTGTTTGTTCATCACTCGACTACGGCGAAGCAAAAAAGAGGGTTATGATTTTAACCAGTAAGTATGTATATTTGTATGTATGTTCAAGGCTCTTCTTCTTCAATCTTAAAAGTAAACAGGCTCTGCAAATACTTTATTAAAAAAGAATAACCTCCAAATAATTTAAAATAAGTGCAAAAAAGTAACACCCTGCTAAACTTTTTGAACTTATCTTTTTATTATCATAGTCCAGTTGTCAGCCCTTTTTTAAATCTGGAAATCATCCAATGAGACCCCTCCTTGGGTAGAGGAGAAGGTACTATCAGACTTGTTTTGAACTAAAAACTCGACTGTGATCCTATCATAATTATGCCATTTACGTTCCAGGACCGAGGTAACCAGTTGTAACAGTACCGCGATAGTTTGCCAGCCCTAAGTATTTTCGCTACATCAACAGTAATGGATACTATTCGTGTTGAAACTGTTTGTGCTTTAATTCCTGAATCAACATTTTTGTTTTGATATAATACGTATAAGAAAAACAGTTGATTTATTTATTATAACTTAATGGTTCGCGATCATTTTTAATTAAGTGGATTATCATACGATTTTGACTTAAAACATCATGCTATCGGAGAACTAGACACAGTCGAATTTTAGTGTGGAGACAGTCTTCAAGAAGTACATTGCAGATGCTAAGTTATTAGTATATCATAACTACCAGTTGTTGTTGCTTTTGGTGTTGAGTGCCTGCTGACATCTTAACCTGCGCTTGCTGCCGCCAACTCATCAAGCTTCTCGTGGAAACAAACGCAGATTGAAAAAAATGTAAGTATAATAAGAAATGTAAGTGTAATTATATTTCTAAACTGTGTACTATCCTTCTTTTACTTGTCTATAATATTTTGTTGTCCATGTTAATGGTATCTGAAAGAAATCGTCTTGACTAATCATTGTGCATATGCATAATTATAAATATATTATAATATTTATATGCATTTTTAATGTAAAACAGAGTATGTGTATCTTTTGTACTGTATCGTGTATTGGATAAAAAAAAAACATTTGGAGAATGGTCGTGTAGTTATGAAATATTTTTATTAAACTATTATTATGTCTTTATTTCAGGTCTGAATCTGAGTGCGAGGTCTATCACCCAACTGCGGTCATTGAAAAGAAATCTAAAGCCACACACAAACAGCCTGGCAACAACAGCAGCAGGAAGCGCAAGTCAGGGCCATTAACGAACTTATCACATCCAAGGTACCTACCTAATCAAAATTTATTGTGTGATCAATGTTGAGTAAAAGATTTCATCTTGATATTTAGATAAAGCAGTGCGAGTGTTAAATTAATTTTAAATTTAGAGTCGAGCATGCTATATTCAGCATCAGTGACTGTTGATCATGTTTTACTAAATGCTGCGTTCGATCGCTTCAACGCTGCATCGCGTTTGATGACTGTGTTCCATTCCAGTGTTCAGTCACTAATTCAAGCGTTCAAACGGTGACATAACCACCACGAATGGATTTTGTATGTGCGCTGATCGAACGGCATCGAGCTTCTAGAAATGTTACTGTTGATCTCTTAATATAAAAGTAACAAGTCTGTTTTAAGAAATAATGTGATTAACCACTTTGTTTTCTATGTTGTTTCAGTAAGAAAAAATCAAGCAGTTCTATCGATGTATTCGGTATCAGTCGGAATAATGAAACTGATACGGAAGGCAATGATGGGTCATCGAGCAATCAACCGGGTTTATCATCATTCTTCGTAAACCGAGTGGCTAATGGCAGCGAGCGACGAAATGCGGACACCGATGGTGAATATTATGTTGACTGTAAAGTTTACAAAACAGGCGATGCGCGTGATACCGATTCCATGGCTTTGTGGAAGAAGGCACTTGTTCGTATCAAGTTCCAAACCAATACGGACACATCGCAGTGGCGTAAATTACAAGATTTCGTGCGTTCGGCTGACAAATTGTTTGAAGAACATCCAAGGTTTTTTATTGATAAATAAAAATAATTGAAAAGGAATTAGTTTTGTTTTACTTATTTGGTTGATGCCGTGTTTCCTATTACCATCCCTCTCCTTCACATACCCAACACACTTGTTCGAGCGAGAAGACAATGTAGAAAAATATGGCTGACAACGTGTGCTCGAGTGCATTCCGTGCTCCGAACAAACATCGAAATCAATTTGATGTATTTTGTGGTGTTGACTGCCCACATTGCTCCAGAAGACCATGACGAGAATCTCAAGGTATTGTGCAGCCTTCCGATTATTTCGCTTTTCCCGCTCCACCATATTCAAATTCGTGTAAATGTACTTGGTTACTCTATGTACAGCGAATTTACTTCGCCGAACGATAGGTGGATTTAGAATGCTTAAATTTTATTTGAATCCATATACTGCTGGGCATTCTGTCCCAACGGAGCGTAGTTCCACTGCGCGATAGGTGGGACAGAATGCCCAATCGTATACTATTGGGCATTCTGTCCCAACGGAGCGTAGGCGAACTAGTTCGCCTGCGCGACAGGTGGGACAGAATGCCCAATATTATACTACTAAAATGCATAAATGTTGTCAGACTATTACAGACTACGCTAAGTTGATTTAATTCTGATCTTTGTAATTGTGTGAGGACCCACCCAAATCAGGATGGCCGAGCTGTAAGACTCGATATATTAGAAGAATGATTTGTTGGGATAGTTTCTAATTATTATGATTGTTATAAAAGAATAGAAAGGGTATGGTAACACTTGACAACTGTCAAGCGTATAGACTTGACAGCTGTCAATGGAAGAAAAAAAGAGAATTGTTATGAAAAAAACATAAACGGAACTGTATCGACATATTGTTTAATCGAACTGATTGTAATATAAATAGTTTTCTTTTCTAAGTTGGACTTTTATTCTGAACACTAGCTCTTCAGTTCAGAATTGGGACAAGCAAAACCCACCAGTAAACGTTTTGGCTAAATATCCTGATATAAGTATTGTGAAAATGGCTGATACCAGCGTGCTTCGTGACCGAAAAAGTTCATCACGGAAACGATACAAGACTGGTGAAAGGTCACGCGAACGAAGAAGGAAGACTAGCAGATCGCAATCACGAATTGATGGAAGTCCAATTCTAATACGCCGAGAAAACACTGAGCAGAAGAAACGCAGCGTACGAAGTCACCATTCGGATTCGGATACTTTTGAAACTGAAAGAAAATCAAGAAAAACAAAGAATTCCCGGGAAAACGATGAGGACTGTCGTCGGTCTAAATCAAGAGGACGTTCGAGAGCAACACGCCGGCGGCGTCGAGAGAAAAGGCGTCGCAGTTCAGACACGTCGGTAGAATCGACCTACGTGAGTCGTTCAAAGTTTAAAGATTATAGTACACAATTATTGCTGACCGATCTGATTAAATCGATAACTAATAATAAGCCAGAGGGAAATAAATTTCCGTTATTAGGTAACGTTATACCAGAGTTTGATCCCATGATCAAAGGGCAGACTATAGAAACATGGTTAGGTAAAGTAGAAGAATGCGCACGATTGTACAATTGGGGAGAAGATCAGATCATACATTACGCATTGCCTAAATTAAATGGTGTAGCTAAAACATGGTATCAAACTCTGCCGTCGATGTCGTTTTCATGGCCAGAATGGAAAATTAAATTAGCTGAGTCCTTCCCATCAAGTGATGATTATGCTGAACTTTTAACCGAAATGTTATCAAAAAGAGCAAAATATAATGATTCATTAGAGCTTTATTATTATGAAAAAATTAATCTACTGAACCGGTGCGAAATTAAAGGAAAGCGGGCAGTAGACTGCCTGCTTTATGGGATTGATGACCGTAGCTTGAGACTTGGGGCAAAAGCATTAAACTGTAATGAACCTGAACAGGTATTGAAGTATTTACAATCCATTAAACAGCAACCAAACTTTGACAAGTTCAATAACTATGATAAAAAGATCACCTCAAATAATAATAATAATATTAAAAATAATGTTAAAAGTCAACTTGTTACCAATTCAAAAATTAGTAAGTCAAATGAAAGTTCAAAATCACTGACATGTTTCAATTGTAAGGAGACTGGCCATTACAGTTTTAATTGCACTAAGAAAATTTTGAAATGTAATATATGTAATAAATTAGGTCACCTTACCACCAATTGTTCAAAACTTTCTAATAGTAGCAAGTCAAATCCTGAAATAGATACAGAAAAGTCCATCATGGCATTAAATACAAATAATAATACAAATAATAATGATAAATACTTTATAGCCTTAAAAATAAATGGCCAACTATTACAGGGATATGTAGATCTGGGTAGCCAATGTACTTTAGTGCGTCGTAGTTTAGCAGAAAAGTTAGGTATACAGTGGCTAACAGGAGATTTACCTACAATGAGAGGTATAGGAAATAATATTGTATTACCGTTAGCAAAAGCTTTTGTCACAATAGACATCCAAGGAGTTATTGAAAAAATTGAAGTTTATATTGTTGATGATAGTGTAGTAAAGTATGATGTTTTAATTGGTCATAGCTTCACTGAGAAACCAGGCATAACCATTATGAAAACTAACAATGAGTTAATATTTAGACGAAATGGAACATTGAAATTACAGTTATTTTGTTATGAAAATGTTTCAATTTTACCGCGCAACATGAGTGTAGTCAGAATAAGGTATGACAATGATGACTATGCAGGTACAGTATATATTAACGGATCTTTACGAGGATTGCCGGGGAAAGAATATTATTTAATGCCAGGTGAATACAGTGTAATGAATGGTACAGGTGTACTGTTGGTTCAAAATGTCTCAAATGAGGTGTTAACTTTGAAACAAGGATCTTTAATAACGCGAGCCATGTGTACAAACAAATGCATTTATGTTAATAGGGTAGATTTATATGATTATGGAATAAATGCTTCTCTAAATTATGGGGATCATTTATCTGATACCCAAGTAAGTGAATTAAAAGAACTACTTAATAAGTTCAGTGAATGTTTTTCGCACAATATGATGGATTTAGGGTATACTAATGTTGAAGAAATGGAAATTGAGTTAATTGATACGAAACCTGTAGTCTACAGACCTTATCGGTTACCTTATTCAGAGCGCGAACTCGTCAAGTCAATGGTGAAGGAAATGCTTGATGCCGACATAATATGTGAATCCAATTCAGCATACGCCAGTCCAGTTCTTTTGGTAAAAAAGAAAACTGGAGACAAACGTTTATGTATCGACTATCGCGCATTGAACAGTAAAACAAAAAAAGAACATTTTCCCCTACCACTGATTGATGATCAGTTGGATCGATTGGCTGGCAACTCCTTATTCATTAGTTTAGATCTTGCTTCAGGTTATTACCAACTGGCTGTGAGCAAAAGCTCACAAGATAAGACGGCTTTTGTGACCCCTGACGGCCAATACCAATTCAAAAGAATGCCGTTTGGATTGACCAATGCTCCATCGGTATTTCAAAGGACGATGAATAAAATTTTAGCAAATATCGATTATGTTTTGGTTTTTATGGACGATATTTTAATACCAGCACGAAATTTCGAAGAAGGATTAACGAGATTAGATGAGGTTTTAAAAGTTCTGCATGAGGCCAATCTGACTCTGAAATTGCAAAAATGTTTTTTCTTTTATAAACAAATAGACTTCTTGGGTTTTGAGGTTAGTGGTTCAGGTATTCGACCAGGTTCTAGGAAAATTATGGCAGTGACAAATTTTCCCACTCCGAAAAACGTTCACGAAATTAGACGTTTTGACGGTCTAGCTAGTTTTTTTAGAAGGTTCATTCAGAACTTTTCATTGATTGCCCGTCCATTAACTGACCTTCTACAAAAGCAATCCGCCTGGAAGTGGACAAACGAACATGTTGCAGCATTCGAAACTTTAAAAAGTAAATTAACAGAACGACCCATATTAGCATTGTATGACGTTAATTCAGAAACCGAGTTGCATACAGATGCTTCAAAGCACGGTATTGCGGGAATTCTTATGCAACGCAGCAATGATGGCCTAATGAGACCAGTGGCTTATTATAGTCGCAAAACTACCCCTGATGAGCAAAAAATGCATTCTTTTGATTTAGAAACGCTGGCGGTAGTTGCATCATTGAATAGGTTTAGAGTATATTTACTAGGCCAAAAATTTAAAATACTTACCGATTGCAATGCGCTTCGAACAACTCTTACAAAGAGGGATTTAGTCCCACGGATTGGTCGTTGGTGGGTACAGATTCAAGAGTACGACTGCGAGATTGAGTATAGGCCAAGATCGAAAATGTCTCATGTCGATGCACTTAGTCGTGCTCCTGTATCTGAACCCACAACAATAGAAGAAACTCATGTGATTGACGTTTTGGCGGTAGATATTCAAGATTGGATTGCAACTGTTCAAAGTGATGATGATGAGGTTAAAAGAATAAAAGAGATTTTGTCAGACGAGAATACAAAATTCGTTATTGATGTTTGTAAAAATTATCAATTAAAAGGTAATCACGTATATAGAATTGTGGATGAAGGATTACGCTGGGTAGTGCCTAAACCGGTTCGGTGGCAATTACTAAAAATGAACCACGACGACGTGGGCCATTTTGGATATGACAAAACATTAAAAAGGCTTAGAAGTTCGTTTTGGTTTCCCAAAATGAGGCGATTTACAAAGAAGTATGTAAGTGCTTGTTTAGAATGCGCGTTCCATAAAACTCCTGGAGGATCCAAAGAGGGACTATTACATCCTATCCCTAAACCAGATATGCCATTCCATACATTACACGCAGACCATTTGGGACCGTTTGTTCGTTCACGGAAGGGAAATATGTACATTTTGGTGATAATAGATTCTTTTACAAAGTTTATTAATATTAAACCTGTTAGAGATACTAAAACTACTACTGCCATTAGAGTATTTAAAGAACATTTTGATTACTTTGGGACACCGACGCGTCTAATCACGGATAGGGGAACATGCTTCACAAGTACTAAATTTAAAATTTTCATAAATACTAACGGAGTTAAGCATATCCTGAATGCCGTAGCAACGCCACGTGCGAACGGACAAGTCGAACGATTTAACCGAACGATATTGGATGCATTGAGTACTAAATGTCATGATAAAAATGATAATAGTTGGGATGAATATTTAGGTGAGATACAATTGGGGCTAAATACAACTGTTAACAAGACTACAGGCAAGAGTCCTTCAGAATTACTGTTTGGATATAAAATTAAAACAATGGCGGAAAATAAATTGAGTGATGTTATTGATACAACATTAAATCGAGTAAGTGGTAAGGAATTAGATGATCTAAGAAAGCAAACGGTAAATAAAATTGAGAAAGAACAGACCATTGCGAAAAAACGTTTTGATAGTCATAGAAAGACACCAACTCAGTACAGTGAAGGTGATCTTGTTAGACTTGAAAGAACAATATTTGACAAAGATAGAGTAGGAAAATCTAAGAAGCTTATGGCTAAGTTTCACGGTCCATACAGAATACTTAAAATACTGCCCAATGATAGGTTCTTGATTGAAGACACTCCGCTTACCAAAAAAGGTAATAAAAGGTACGAAAATGTTGTTTCCATAGATAAAATACATCCATGGCTAAATTATCAAGGGTATGAAAGTGAAAACGACAACGACTCCAACGATTGTAATGGGAATGATAATTGATTGTAATTTGTAGTCGAAACAGATTATTGTGATGGGAATAATTTAGTAAGTTGTGAATTGTTATATTTTTGATTATATAAGACTATAAACCATAAACGCTAGTGTTGACATAGATGGTGTAGATCGTGACAGACTATATAGGTCATGAGCGTCAGTGTTGACATAGATGGCGTAGATTGTGACAGACTATATAGGCCGTGAGCGTCAGTGTGACATAGATGGCGTAGATCGTGACAGACTATATAGGCTATGAGCGTTAGTGTCTATGATTATAGATGGCGTAGATTGTAGCAGACTATATAGGTCATGAGCGTCAGTGTCTGAAGAGCACAGATGGCGTAGATTGTGGCAGACTATATAGGTCATGAGCGTCAGTGTCTGATACACGGATGTCGTAGATTGTGACAGACTGTATAGGTCATGAGCACCAGTGTCTGATACACAGATGGCGAGATTGTGATAGACCATATAGGTCACGAGTGTCAGTGTCTGATACATAGACGGCATACATTGTTACAGATTATATAGATTGTGAGCGTCAGTGTTTGAACATAGAAGATGTAGATTGTAACAGACTGTATAGAAAATGATGGTCAATGACATAGATTGTGAAGAAATAGTGATAGGCTAAGAGAAATTGATTGTGATTACTTTGAAGTTGATTAATTTTGTTTATTGTAAACATTAGTGAAGGATAAAGATAAAAATGCATAAATGTTGTCAGACTATTACAGACTACGCTAAGTTGATTTAATTCTGATCTTTGTAATTGTGTGAGGACCCACCCAAATCAGGATGGCCGAGCTGTAAGACTCGATATATTAGAAGAATGATTTGTTGGGATAGTTTCTAATTATTATGATTGTTATAAAAGAATAGAAAGGGTATGGTAACACTTGACAACTGTCAAGCGTATAGACTTGACAGCTGTCAATGGAAGAAAAAAAGAGAATTGTTATGAAAAAAACATAAACGGAACTGTATCGACATATTGTTTAATCGAACTGATTGTAATATAAATAGTTTTCTTTTCTAAGTTGGACTTTTATTCTGAACACTAGCTCTTCAAATGTAATGAAAATCCTAATGCGGTTCATATAATACATCTACCTACCAAGTTTTAACAGGATAGCTCTTATACTTTCGACAAAAAGTGGCTGTGACATACGGACGGACAGACAGACAGACAGACATGACGAATCTATGAGGGTTCCGTTTTTGCCATTTGGCTACGGAACCCTAAAAAGGGCGCAGAGATGACTAAGAAATGGGCATAATCAACTACGCGAACCCAGTTCGGGTTGTGGATTGATTTCATGATATATTTCTGATGACATTTTTTTCATCGTTTTAAAAGCACTGGTAATAAAAATAAACAAGCAAAGTGAAATAATTACCTTGGTATACATAAAAAGCCTTTCTGTTTCCACGGAATGTTCAGAACCAGATCTTTGGCAGCTAGTTCTACTATCCTTGTTGGGCACCAAGCAAAATATCGAGTTGCAAGTGAAGATGCGTTCTCAGATCCGTTGTTGTATATTTTAGATGGGCGAAGAGCTTTCTGTCTATTCCTGCGCTCTACTGTTTCCCGGTGCAGTTGAAACAACGGCACAAAGGTACCTACAGTAGATAGGGTTATTGCAGAGTTGAGCTTTATAAATGACAAATTGTTGTAGGTAGGTTGACTGGTAGAAAATGTTTAAGAAATTAACTGATGTGAGAGCAAAAGTGTTTCTGCTTAATAATTGTGCTTCATTAAAAGTCAATATATTTACTACACCACAAAAACGCTTTTTACTGGTTTTTTTTTACAAAATAACTGTTTAACGTTATAGTTCCAGTTTACGGCACAAAAACGATGATATAGCCTCCGTGTAAATATTTAATTAAATCGAATCCCAAATTTACTTATAATTTTCAATTGGGTGCAAGATTTCCAAACCGTGTAAAAAAACAGTTTTTAATATTTTTCAACAAAAGCGCCCCGATACTCTTCATCATTTTTCACTTCAATACCTACCGATTAGGCCAACCACGCCCTTTCGATAAATTCATCCCGAATAGCAACAGCGTAGTAGAAAGGACACAGTAAATACCTACGTATCTGTTTTTAAGTCCAATTTCATAAAGTAGCGGACGCATCTGTCGCCGGGTCCGTCCCTTGTGATTAACGATAAGCGAGCCAGATGTTCCGCCACACTTTGTTTATTATGTAATTGTTTTTGACCTACACAATGACAACAAATCTTTTATTTTTTCCTGAAATTCGTCTTTGAGAATATGCTGCTGGCGGTTCGATTTTTTCCAAATTGGGTCGCGGGACATACGTATACCGCGACTCCGGTATACAAAAGGGCTACCGAAGGACACCGTGGATTTTAGTCAGTACAAGTCGGACAGTCCCTCCCGCTCTGCCCGGGGTGGGAGGACTCATTTGATGATTTTACCACGATAAAAAAAAGGACATGCCGGTTTCCTCACGATGTTTTCCTACACCGTTTTGAGAGCAGTGGCGATGAAATAAATTACACAAAGTAATGCGCCTGGCGGGGTTCGAAGTTCGAACCCACGACCTACAACTCTCAAGTTGGGACCAATACCACTGGGCCACCACTGCTATTAATATAGATATGGTGTCATATTTAGTACAGCGTTAGCCATTAAAACTTAATTAAGTTATCCTATCACTAGTCTGTTGTCTCACAGAACCGCAAACATTCTAATGTTATCGCTATCATCCAATCGTGGTATTTTGATATCAGCAGAACTCCTAATTGCCCATAAATAAAGTCAGAAATGTGAATAAAGATCCATTTACATGCTGCAAGTAATTGCATGCAAGTTGCATACAAGTTTGACTACACTGCGGAATAATAATGGACAAATGTAAACAAATAAATGATTAAATGTGATGAAAAACATTTAGTTTTAATTCCGCGACAAAAATCCAGGCTTGGATGCAGGATGCAGTCCAACCCTCCCGCCCTCATGCATATGCAAGAAAAACGAGAAAAATGGAGAAACATGCCATGAAACCAAACTTATACTCGACACATGTTTCGCCGTTCCACGTAGGGTTGCCATCCGTCCGGGTTTCCCCGGATTTGTCCTAGTTTAGAGGGCATCCGGGGAGCGTCAGAGGGGGGGCTTCATTTGTAGTCCGGGTTTAAAAATTTAAAGTCTTGGGCCGCCCGCGACACACGCACACTTCACCGTCCCCCACCCCTCCCGACGCAGTTCTAGACTTTAAAATCCGGGGTTTTCACGCGTCTTGTCCTGGTTTCCAAATTTTAGAGATGGCAACCCTAGTTCCACGGAGCATCCTCAGGAGATGTTGCCTCATCCATTTTTATCGCTTTTCTTGCATGTGTGCATATGCATGACGGCCGTATGCATGATTACCTTTCCCGCATGTGCATATGCATGAGGGCAGGACTGCATCTTGCATCCAAGCCTGGATTTTTTTCGCGGAATTAAAACTATATAGGTATTTTTCATAATATTTAATGTCATGAATTTCTGCAAAGTAAGTACGCCTGATTCTACACCGTGACTTTTTAGTCGTCTTACAAAAGTCGTCCACTTAATGTATCCGACCTAAAATACCTCTAGGCGAGTTTAATTTTTTTTAAATCGTTAATTATAATTTTTATTTTTAATAAATAGGTACATTAGAAATATGAAACACCCTGTTAAAATGTTTACGTATCAATCTGTAGAGTATACCTACCCAGCGCAATAGTCGGGTAGATCATTCCATTTCCATTTTCTATGAGACAAGGGTGTTTCTAACTACGCCTTGTGTCATAATAACCAATTAAAGTTTTATTATTAAATTTTTCAAATCTCTTAAATACATATTTTTTTATTACAAACGTGTTCTAGTCATTGGATACATGAACTGGGCTGCTTTTGTAAGACGACTAAAAAGTCACGGTGTATAATTTAAATAAATTATTTGTAATGAATTCAGTTAATAAAACAAATACCGGAATGCAGTCAAACTTGCATGCAACTGTCATGCAATTTCTTGCAGCGTGTAAATGAGGCTTAATGGTTATTGCAAGTGATAGTAAAAAAAAAGATACAACAGTCGATTGCATAGAATTTACGAATACTTCATAGTTTAACTCTGAATTTCAAACTACTTTCAGAGCCCTACATGTAGAAACTTGTAAATTTCATGCCTCGTTTGCACTGTGTGAGCTCTCGATAGTGAAGTCAGCAAGTTCTAATATAGGTAGATAAAATTGCACTGGAGTGTAAACAAGGATACTTAGTTCCGAGGATAAAAGAAAATTGCTAAAGTGCAAAGTTACTTGTTACTGGGCGAGTAAATCGTATTGCTTGCAGACTTGCACTAACTAACGATAGTGCTAATGATTGCACATTACCCGGTAATAGTATGAAGTTAGTCAATATGCAAAGACTCAACTCTGCTGGGAGATACTGAGCATTATCGATTATTATTATAGACAGTATTTCACTTTGAAATTGAGTATTCGCTTATGCTATGGCTGTTTTATTTTAATTAAATTGATACCCTGTCTTCAATTGAGTCTACTCTCATTTAATTTGTTTGCATTTCTATATGTAAGTTTTTGCACGGAGATTTATTACGTACTTTTTTCTGTATGGTGAAAGTTGTAATTTCTTTTTTGGGACTAAACCTTTTTATATATGTATATATTATTTCAATCTTACTTCAGCATAGTATTTTTCCAAAGTTGTGATTAGCTTCAAGTCGAACCCGATGCAGCTGATCATCAGTATTTTACATGGAGTGACTACTTATCTGACCTCCACAACCCAGTAACTGGGCTTACCTCTTGGTAAAACTGTTACGATAGACTAAAGTAATACTGCTAAATAGGAAAGTATTTCAGTGTACCACGGCCAAACACCACTCTATTTCCGAATAAGCAAGAAAACAGCAAAATATTACCTAATCATTCACAAAATACCTATTTAAAATGCATTCTTACAAAATGTCACGTAACTGTAAATCAATGTGGCTCGTCCCGTCCGACATAAATTGTGACAAACTCAATTTTAGACACCCTCCGCGAGAGTGCGCTATTCACTCAACCCGCCGTGATTGGACGCCTCTAAGTCAACCCCCCTCCACCCCCCAGATATTGTGCCACAATAATAGGAATTCTGTTAAAGTTAATTAGTGAAAATTCCCGGACTGAACCTCGGAAAATGTTGGACAAAAATGTATGGCGAAGTTATTGAATGACCCGCTCGGCTGTTAATTAAAAATATGGCATTTTGATAACGTTTTTCTCTTTTCCTTCTTTTCTATGAAAATTAATTAATTTGTTGGTATTTGGAGTGTTATTTAGATTACACTTTTTTAAACATTAGTGGACATAGGCCTCTCTCAGGCCGTTCAACATCAGCTTGTCTCGTCTCCCCTTCTTCCACCCGCATACAGTCTATCCCAGCCACTTTCTTAGGGCATGCGGACGGCGAGTAATGGACGGAAAACCATGGACCATACACGGGTCGACGGCGCCACGTGTTCCACGCGCAACTCAAAGAGCTGTCAGCACAATAACGGGACCCCCTTAAAGAGCCAAAGCCTGCCGGGGTCGCGGGACTAACGACCTACCGTGACCCCGGAACGTAAAGGGCTATTGAAGGACACCGTGGATTTTAGTCAGTACAAGTCTGGCAGTCCCACCTGCCCTGCCCTGGGTGGGAGGAAACATTAAATTTGATGATTTTACCACGCCAAAAAAAAACCACTTTCATAAAGTCGTCAGTCCATCTAGCTGGCGTCCAAGACTTGTCTGCTTCACCGGCTATCGGTCCTTCGACAAACATGGCCAGCCCGCTGCCACTTCAGTTTGCTTACTCTGCAAACCATGTTGACTACTCCGGTTCCTTTCCGGGTAATTTCATTATTGATTTTATCCTTTAAAGAAACTCCAAGCGTAGCCCCGTAGCCTGTAGTGAAACAAAACCCTGTGGATGTGCCAATATTTGTGGATTCTATATTAATCATCATCATCTCAGCCTTAGGATGTCCACTGCTGAACATAGGCCTCCCCTTTAGATCTCCAGTTCCACATATACCGGTTGAAAGCGACCTGCATCCAGCGATTCTATTAATACTTGTGTTATAATGGGTAGGTATAGTGTAGGTAACCTACACGACCTATTATTTACTATACTAGTTATTATTGACGCATGTAAGTAGTTGCTTGCGTCAGCAAACGTGTTTCAACAGGAAAAAAAACTAAAACTTGCAACTTATTACGTTACTACTTTGATATCCTAGATTTAGAATCTATATAAATATTAAGTGTATCAATACATACAGGCCGATGCATGTCTTTACGTTAAAGATATACTATACATAACAAGAGCAATTAGAATGTTTGTCTGTCTGTCTATAATTATAATTGTACAAGCATAACGAAAAACAATTACATTAAAGGTGACATTCAGACCACAGGATCGCGCTGTATGCAAGCCGGTCTTCTTCTTCTAACCGGTCCTGTTGAAAATCTATAGGGGACAACATACACATAGGTAGGCCTATGTTGTCCCCTATAGATTTTCAAAAGTTCAGCAATGGGTATGGCAACTGGGGAACGAATGGCGCTAGTATAGCTAGTTCCAAGCATCGTCATTGGTTCAAATCTCATAGGTACTTCAAAATAGTACTACCTCATTGGTCAGATTAGGACTTAGCTATGGTCACGCCATCTACATTTTCTTTGACTGACCTTCCCCATTGACGTCCTTTTGCTAATTTAATGACGATGGTGATGATGACTGCAATTAATTGGGTACAGTCAGCATCAGAGATATCTCACCCCCTTTGGTAGTGAGTCACTACCAAAAGGGATGAGTTTTCTTTGAAGTTTAGCTTCATTTTACAGCAGGATCAAAAATTCTCGTACGTAGTAGTCGCGAGCAAAAGTTAGGTGCAAATTAAACAAGAAAATGACAGTGAATACAAATTGTTTGACCCAATTCGTACGAGAGGACAATTAAATCTACATTCACTGAAGAAAATAAATAACGTAATAGCTCGAAATTCGAGTTCATTCCTACGAAAAAAGTAATAGGGTCATTCTACTGAAAATTTTCTTTTTACAACGGTGATTTCCCGATTTATTTTGTTACCGCTCCGCTAGTTTTCCATTGAATTTATTTTTGTCTTGTAGCTTTATATCCAGGTACCCTTTTATTTATACAAAATTATTTATTTCTTTTTTGCTAAAAAAAGGTAGTAAAATCAGCCTTTTTTGTGGTGTAAAACACATGAAATGAGTCCTCCCGCCCTGATGATGATGAAGGGACTGTCCGACTTACGAACTAAAAACCACTCAGTTCCTTTACATACCCTCCAAGGCCACGATGCCCTTTTAAAGCAGTCGGTCCATAATCATCAGCCAAGTAGTTGGTTAACGTGGATGATTTGATCACCTCCCAACTGGCAACGGCACCACAGGCTGCCTTTAACCTGCTAAAAAAGCTGGATGTTCCACCTGGCGATGGTAAGCCAGGGTCACCAGGGCCGCCTTGCTGCACCTATCTGTTATTGTCAGAGGTCGGAATTAGGTAGAGTTATTTTAGTACTTGCATCGAAATGTTGATATTAATATAGATCTTCCCGGGATTTTTAATAAGCAATCTTGTGTGGAAAACAGTACTTATTACAAATAAGTAATAAGAATTAAAACATCAGAGATAGATTACACAAGTAAATTGTGTAAAAATAAATAACTTTTTGATATTAAAAATCACGGGATATTTCTGGTCTTTTAAGGGCAGGTAATCCAAGCGAAATAGGCATTTAACGCTACCAAGAGTTGCCCGCGATTGCCGCAAAGCGAGCCGTGCGCTTACGTCGCGGGGACTCACGGGGAGTGTCACATTACAGATAAGCAGGCAGTAGGTCAACTTGTCTTATTGATTTATTTTAAATATAAAATAAGAGATTTGATTCATTAAAAACTTGTTTTATTATAATATTTTGTAGTAATAGCGAAGTCTTTCTTTTTTTTGTAATAAATTAATTTGAGTAGATATTTTAAATGGAATAAACTCTGAACTATACTTATTAAATTAATTGATGTTTTAGTTTCTAGATCGGGTGTTCCAAATGCAATAGGTAACGCAAGGACGATAATGCCGTAAAAAACGCATGAAATCACATTTACGTAAACCTTGAATTTTCGCTTGCCACAATCTAAGCTAAATAGTATTCTAACAGCATTTGCCTCCCCCCTATCACGTGGCACCACAGCGCTTTTCAAATGAACTTCGTTGACCCCGTTGAAAAACTTACCATTGAGCTTATGCTAGCCCAGTATTTTGGCAGGTCATTTAGAGTTACCTTACCCCCGCGCTGCATGTCACGTGGCGCGAGAGCGCAAAAGATACCACCTTGATCTTATACTAGCCTAGTACTTTTACTGATTAGTAACACGTGACGTCATTCTAAATCCAATATGGCAAACCATTCAATATGGCTGAATAGTTATTTTTTAATGCATTTCTACAGGGAACCGATCAATTTACCGAATTTTGTTTGTTCGAATTTCATTACACCGAAAACTATTGACCGACATCTCTTTTGCTATATGCATTATTTGACATATTTTCAGTTCATCGAAGTATCATTAGCCATAAGTATTATTTTACCGAAGTATGTTCCGCCGATTAACAAAATAACTTTTTACTATTGACCGAAGCCTCTTTTAAACTTTTTTCAATTGCCAAATGATTTATTTGCCATATTTTCACCATACCGAAATAAAATTTTACCAAAAATTAAATTACTGTCATAAAAATTCAATATATTCTGCTACAAAACTTTGTGGCGGAAACGAAATGCTGCAAAACCGACTTTACGTAGTCTTGTCTGCCCTACCCCTAGAGTGTAATTTAAAATCGCGTAGGCGCGGAGGGGTGGGGTGGCCCGCGAGCTGAGGAGTAGGTGGTTGGAACGGCCGCCGCCGCGGCTGAGGCTGGCCGGCGAAGCCGGCCAGTAAACCGAAGCTGCGGTGGTGAGCGTTCAAATCATCTGTGACGATAAGCTCGCGTGGGGCCACACAAAACCCCGCAGCGCCGGAGCCATGACAGAAACAATGCTTGTTGCATGTTGCATGCTTGCTTGAATGCTGCGTGTTTGCTGAATGTTGCATGCTGCGTGCTTGCTGCATGTTGCATGCTTGCTTGCATGCTGCATGCTTGCTTGCATGCTGCATGCTTGCTTGAATGCTGCATGCTTACTTGCATGCTGCATGCTTGCTTGCATGTTTTTGTGGTGCTTGTTTGCATGTTGCATATCTGTTTTTATGCTGTATGCAAGTGTATCACGATACAAACCTTTTTACAAACACAAGAACAAAAGAGTATCAAGAATCACACAGAATCCGCAAAAAGATTCGGACACACGTGCTAGCCAGAACACCCCTAAAGGTGAAACCTATGATTCTGAGAAACTTTATTATGTGTTATGGAATTCACAATTGCTTTTCGCATTAACATTATTTTTACATTGGTCAGCGTTTTCCGATGTGCCAACATATATTTAGTTTCTGTGGTAAGTCCACGTAACTTTTTGCAGAAATTACGCAAGATATGATTCCGGCACTCGATTTTTTCAACCGTCAGATTTTGATTTTCGTACGGTTTGGCGTTGAGAATTTTAGCGTAGGTTGACGCATCACCATCTCCTATCATTCTGCCGTATATAAGTCCATACATTGGAATCGAGGATTTAAATCCTTCGACTATAATTTGAGTTTCCATTGAGCTTGAAGAACCTGTGTAGTTTTTGAAACAGACATGCTGTTTCGGATCGACCTTTCTGTTAGCGGCTCTGGCACACACCAAGCAATATTTATTTTTTACTCCAAGATATAGAACTTGGCCAGTCTTTCTGCCAATTATTGATGCCGTACCCGATGAAGATTTATAATTTGTTCCGTAAGACCTAGTACACCATGAGCCATCAACATATACGTCAATGACGGGGTAACCGTTATTTGTTCTTCCTTCTGCGAGCGCTATTTCTTTTTCTTTTGCTGCAGCAGCCGCCAAAGACTCACTAGCAGTTTTCTCCCATTTTGCATAAACATCATTTTGCAATTTTAAATAATATTTTGAAGAAAATGTCGGTATATTCATGGAAGAACATAATTCCTCAAATGTAGAGTATCCAATGCCCGAAGCTATGACGTATGGTGCCGAAACGTGGTCCTTTACTGTAGGCCTCATTAGTAAGCTCAGTATAGTCCAACGAGCTATGGAGAGGGCTATGCTTGGAGTCTCTCTGCGCGATCGACTCAGAAATGAGGAGATTCGTAGACGAACCAAAGTTACCGACATAGCCCAACGAATTAGCAAGTTGAAATGGCAGTGGGCAGGCCATATAGCACGCAGAACTGATGGCCGATGGGGCCGTAAGGTTCTCGAATGGAGACCACGCACCGGCAAGCGCAGCGTAGGACGTCCACCCACTAGGTGGGCAGACGATCTTATGAAGGCCACAGGTTCACGCTGGATGCAGGCCGCTTACAACCGGTCCTATTGGAAGTCTAAAGGGGAGGCCTATGTTCAGCAGTGGACGTCTTGCGGCTGATATGATGATGATGATGATGATGAAGCTATGATTCCCGTGGTTGCAGCTATATTTAAATTTACTTGCTGCGGATCCTTGTAATCTTCAGAATGGACCAGACAAGTTTCTTGGCACATGTTGCACTGGAATTTAAAAACAGAGATAAGCCCTAGACTTCTTTCGCTGATTAAACGAAAATTACTCATCTTGCAATCGAATAAATTATTATGTCGCCCTTTTTCTTGCAGTTCTTTAAGAAGGAAATTTATATCAACGATTCGACGTCCTGTAACAGGATGAAAATCATCTTGATTTCTAGCCTCTTCTTCAACAATAAATGTATTACGAATATCTTCCATTCCACTGAAACAATGAATGAAAAACAATTAGGCTTTTATAAGATATACAAATACAAACTCACGGGTTGACTTTAGACTAGCAACTCTAACATGAATACAGAGGTTTCAATTTTAGCTTGGTTAATTTTCTAACGAAACTTATTACTGTCTGTTTTAGCTGTATGTCGTCCATAATGCTTAAATAAATTAAATTATATTCTGCCACATTTTTCAAAATCATTAAAATATACTTTTTTTTTTTAGCGTGGTAAAATCATCAAATGAGTCCTCCCACCCCGGGCAGGGCGGGAGGGACTGTCAGACTTGTACTGACTAAAATCCACGGTGTCCTTCAATAGCCCTTTGTGTTCCGGGGTCACGGTAATGAGATAAGTCCCGCGACCCCGGCAGGCTTTGGCCCTCTTGGGCGGGGCCCCGTCATCGTGCTGACGCTCTTTGAGGCGCGCGTGGAACACAACGCGCCGTCGACCCGGGCATGGTCCATGGTCGGGCGGCGAGTTGCCCTTTACTCGCCGCCCGCATGCCCGCATCGTGGTTTTGATGCACTGCAACAATAAAAAAATGTTCATGAAAACGTTATCAAGTTATTCTACTGTTATGATTTTACTATGTATTATGTTGGTATCCGTCCTTGAGACTTCAATGTCGGTGCCGGTAGGTACCTACCTACATATATCCGCAGAAAGGAACAGAGATCCCTAATTTCCTACTCATATTATACCTTTGCATCTACCTATGTATGTAAGTATGTATGTATGTTCCGTTTTCATGTCAAAACGGTTGTTTTTGATAAATTTTGGTACAGAGACAGGTGGGACACTAGAGCCGGTAATAGGCTATATAGGAGAGGGGTTGCTGGCGAGCGAGGCCGGGGCCAACAGCTAGTAGGTAATAAACACACACAGGTGCGGCCGGCAACGCGGCGGCGGCGCGCGCTGCACTTCTATTGTTATTATAATATTACCTACCTAGGTACCTAAATAGAGATAAGAAGCGCACTCTTATTGCTATTTCTTAGAAATGATGGACAGGTTTCGAAAGTAAAGGTAAAGATAGACCGAAGATTAGATTTAAAAATCAAAAGACGAATAAGTATTTAGATAATATTAGTATGTGAAAAAATAAAATTGTAAACAAACTTACCTGATTTCTCGTCTAACCTTCCGGACTTTGCACCTGGCTACTTTCTTGTTTTTATTTTTATTTCCCATACTTCTGTGCACTAATAAAAACAAATAAAGAGTAACTGCCTTCTTTACACTATGTGATAGCCGCGCGCTAGAAAAAGGGACACAGGTCTCACCTCGACAAGGCCTAGCGGGCGACTGAAGAGACGAACGCGAGCCGCTGTGTTATATAATAATTTATTATTAAAAAAAACAAGCTATTTTGCAAAATGTAACCACAAATTACTTTTCTCTACGTTATTACCTTTTTTAAGATATGGTTTTTAGTAGTAAAACATTTATAAGCTTTGAGAAAAACAAGAAAAACATGAAAAAAATATCGATTTAGCCTGTTTTTCGGATTTTTTTTTTATCGAGTGAAGTTTTCGATATCGTGTTTTGAACCACAAATTGTCAAAGTACATAGAGTAAACTAGAACAAGTTCTTTTTTTGGATTTAAAAAATCACGATTTCTTTATTTATTGTTAAATCAAAGTGATGTAATATTGGGAATACCTGGCCTTAAGTAATTCCGGTATTCCGACCTATGGTTATTATGCTAGTTAGTGCTGACGCAGCTATGTAGGTGCTTCCGTCAGTAAACAGGTAAAAACAAAAAATAATCGTGTTATTATTAGTTCGTGTGTTCTAAAATTTAATGCTGAATATTGTCCGCCTTACCAAAAAAAAAGTAACCGACTTCAAAAACAACAACAAAACAAAAAAAAAGGGTCAAATAACCTAATTGATAACTTCTTTCGGATGTCGGTGGCTTAATTTTTATTTCATTGATTTTTAGCCACCGACTTCCGAAAGAAGTTATTAATTAGGTTATTTCACCCTTTTTTGTTTTGTTGTTGTTTTTGAAGTCGGTTACATTTTTGAAAAAGTTTTTATTTTACCCTTTTTAGTTTACTTATTAAATATTCAACCCAAATTCTTGTAAAATACAACATTTTCTTACATATTATGCACTAATCTTGTGATCCGTCACAACATAAAAAATTCATATCTCTAAAACTACTGAACCGATTTTGATGAAACTTGCAGTGTACCCTAAGTTGAACAATACCTAGTACAACAAAAAAAGAATTACTTAAATCGAACTTGTAGTTCCGGAGATATGCGTGCACAAACGTAAAAACATACACTTATGAAATTTGGCACATTTGTTCAGACGCTGATATAGACTAACATATATGAAAACGGGGCAGTTCTGATAATACATACGGGTCGAATTGATAACCTCCTTTTTTTGAAGTCGGTAAAAAAGTTAAACATCGGTTGAACACTTGTCTAAAAAAACTGTCAACGTCAAAACGGTTCTTGGCGTTGCAGGGTTGTATTGCAGTGACACTTTTTTTAGACGAGTGTTCAACAAATGTTTAGCTTTTTGTGGTACGACGGTTAATGTTTAAAAAAAAGAAATGCGCTACGACTGAAGTCCTGTTGACGCGGCGCTAGTGTTTATTGTCATTACATCAAATTGCAATTTTAAAAAAATGTATTCCATGAATTTTCCGAAGTACTACAGGCGTGGCGCGGTCTCCATTCCCGTTTGAACTACAATTGGTGCTGTGTTTTTAATAGTCCGGGCTAGGTTTTTATCTACATAATAAATAGAAACTATCTACCCGTGTTTAGCCAGGCATTCGCGTTGTTAGTAAAGCAGACTGAAAAGAGATTGGTCCTTTACAACCTGTTTCAATATTATTAAATCCTGACAGAATTGCCTACCTAATTATATTAATAAATCCTGATATTATTAAATCCTGACAGAATTACCTACCAATATTATTAAATCCTGACAGAATTACCTTCCTAATTATTGCTATAACAGTCTACACCTTCATATATCTATGTTTATTACATTATAGTATAAATATACTTCCTAGTACATAATAACCCGTTACCATATTGCCCACGTTTCACGTTTACCGATGACCGCATTATATTCTATCCGTAAAGGACGTGCCAATTGCCTTTTATATTGGGAGTGTTCCCAACCTGTAGCGTACCTACATAATATGTATAAGAATAGTTTTGCAAACGTAACGTGGTATCTTCGGGCACAGTTACATAAAAACTATTAAAAGTCACATGCGTATATTGACGGGTCTTTTACCATTTCATAATCTATCTTTCTCGAACTTATGTTGAATTCAGCTTCAGTAAGCAGTTATTTAAAAAAAAGTTTGTGCCCCACCCTAGGAATTTAACCTGGATCGTAGGTGTATTTACAAACATTTAAATACATCACTTAACACCCAGACCCGAAACAACTACTTGTAAGTCATACAAAAAATTAGTGGCGGGAATTGAACAATCAATCGATTAACCATTGCGTCAATTGTGCCGCTAAGGGTGGGTTCGAATCTGAAGGAACATCCGTCGCGGATCGCCAGAACAGACAAATGTACCAGAAAAACAATTGACCGTTCACACTCAACGGATGATCCGTTAGTGCGTCAAAGAACATTCGATGATCCGCTCGACGGATGTTCCGTCAGATATGAACGTACCCTAACATATACTAAAACTACCTTTTTTTGCCATCTCTCTTTGTGCTCAAATTCATCGTAATCTATCCAGCAGTTTAGGCGTAAAAGCGTAACAATCAATATTTTCGCATGTATAAAGTAAAGTTCCGACACTGTATAGTGTGCTCGCAACTTGATCGATGGCAACCAATTACTTACATAATGAGACAAACTAAACCGCACTATTTCGAAGCGTCGCGCGTCGCGTCGCGTCACATGAACAAGAACAAGCCAAGATGGATGAGTAGAAACTAATTGAGCGATCGTATTCAACTGAATACATCGTTACATTCATGATTCTCTGCCGTTTGATCAACATCAAATATTATCAAATTCAGTGATATTTGGTAACGTTCCTTATTCTCACATTACTCAACCGTTGAACACATAACCACGTTTCCGTAACGTTGAATAAGCAACCACATTACGTATGTATCTAAGTACCTAATTAAAAACCAACATTCTTATGGTGTAAATTAGTTATGTATCTCGGTTGCAATATTAATCCTATCCTTTGTCTATAACCCAACGACCGAATTTGCCAATTGAAAGTCTTTAATGTCCAATCGTATAACGTAAATCGGGATTCAAATTGAGTAGCCGCCACGTCACGTCGACCACGTGAGTTCTAGTGAGGGAACAAAGTGGCGCTAGAGGACTTGTATAGCTCTGTCTCGTTCTCACTGGAACTACACTGGCTTTAAGACGTCATAGGCCACCTGCCCCACCTGGGCACAGATCACCCTGGGCAAATCTCCATGCAATGGATGCCATGGCTCCGTGGTTCCCAAAAAGAAGGTAAGACAATCTGGACGCATACCATGACGGCTGGTTCGAGGTGGCCATTTCCCAACAGTGGGATAATCTATAAATCTGAAGAGTTTGTTTGATTGAACGCGCTAATCTCAGGAACAGGGTTCGAATTGGAAAATTATTTTTTGCTGGATACTCCATTTATCGAGGAAGGCTATAGGCTATATAACATCATGCTGCGACCAAACGGTGCAGCGGGTAAGTAAATCCGAGAAGATCAACTAGTGGGTTAGATAAAAATATAGATTGCCAACGACACGCTAAGATGAAGAATACTTATCTAATGAAAGTACGGGACGCATCTAGGTATGTGCCATTTCTTGTGTTTATTGGAACATCTGATAATTTCAGAAAATTAAATGCACAAAGGTATGTACAAAAGCTTACTGCTACGTACTAACTGTTTGTTCAGGGAATTACAAACAATATCCTGCGAACCACGGCCAGGATATGTATGTTTTCATGACCAGCTTGTGACCTATTTAAATACCATTTTGCAGATAAAAGTAAAACCCTTTTCTCGCTAATGTACGGTAGGAGTGAAAAAACATTGAATATGTTAAATCGCTTTCCGACCGGATCTCACGTGAAAAGTTGGAGAGAAATTCTCGTTACCGGTTTGTTTATTTTGCAAGACAGTTATAAAATTAATGGGAAAAACGATTTTTACTGAACTCAATTTTTTACTCGTATAATATTGAAAGTTATTACTTTCAATATTATACGAGGTATTGGGTTCCTAAGTGTTGGGTTCTGGGGTGATTTGTTCGAATAGTGCTGATTATTTTTTGTTTATCTACACTAATAATATTATAAAGAGGAAAACTTTGTATTTTTGTTTGTTTGTAATGGATAAACTCAAAAACTACTGGACCGATTTCAAAAATTCTTCCACCAGTTGAAAGCTGCTTTGGTCCTGAGTGACATAGGCAATAAGGGGGGGGGGGGGGCGAGCGAAGCCGCTGGGTAAAGCTAGTTTTTTTTTATAAAAAGGAAGGTTAAAATGTAGGGGTAGGTACAGTATGCCTTGAGCAAATGTTTTTCCGGCGTTACTTATTCGTCTTTTATATTTGACTGTGTTATTTTTCTTATGTAAGTGAAAATGTCCCCAGAGTACTGAGTACCTATCTAACGGTGAAGATTCGACAGTCCAAAATCGCACACAAACGGAGCAGTGGAATATTTTGATGTCGACTTTTGCACAGAAATTAAAAAAGAACTGTTGGAAATCATCACTTTCACCATTGGTTTGGCACTACACTCCACTCTTTTTTTTTTAGCGTGGTAAAATCATCAAATGAGTCCTCCCACCCCGGGCAGGGCGGGAGGGACTGTCAGACTTGTACTGACTAAAATCCACGGTGTCCTTCAATAGCCCTTTATATCCCGGGGTCACGGTAATGAGATAAGTCCCGCGACCCCAGCAGGCTTTGGCCCTCTAGAGGGGGCCCCGTCATCGTGCTGACACTCTCTGAGGCGCGCGTGGAACACAACGCGCCGTCGACCCGGGCATGGTCCAACTACACTCCACTTGGAATTCGACGCTGCATTACAAAGTAATGCCTAAGGGAAGGTTCATATCTGACAGAACATTCGTCGAGCGGATCATCGAATGTTCTTTGACGCACAACGTAATATCGGTTGAGTGTGAACGGTTAATTATTTTCTATACATTTTTCTGCTCTGGTTTTCTGCGACCGATAATACACGACGGATGTTCCGTCAGATATGAACCTTCCCTTAGTCATTTGAATATTTTTTTCAAAGGGCAATACTCATATACTTATCTGTAGCTCTGTGAAAACCACACAGATGTTACATCAGTACCCTGAGCACGAGTTTTCAGTATTTGAGACGTAAAGTAAACTGGAACTTTGACAACTTCAAATTGACAATTTTCAAGGAAAAAATTAGTTCCTACTTCGCACACCAGAGGCGCTGTTCCATTTTTTCATACAAGAAACGCTGTAAATACTGGAAAGACGCTGGAAAGTAAAAGAGTGAAAACTCGTGCTAAGGGTACTAGACTGGAAGAAACCCTACTCTAACCTATGTAGTTAACATGCTATAGAAAAGGCTAGACGGGTTATAAACTTCATCTACCGTGGCTCCATTATTTCCATTCAGTGAATACCGTTAAAATATTGATGGGATATATTTTCCCGTTCACTGTCACTCCTATATCTACGATGAATGACATGACCTAGTTACCTGTGTTTCGTATAGCATGCGTATGTATATAGGTATATAGCTAGATTACATTATACCCCTTTTCACACAGACCCCGGCTGTGAGAAATGTATGTATAAAAGCTTCGTCACGTACCTACGACAATTTATCCCGGTTTTACATAAGTTTGTCTACGCGTACCCGGTGACAACCCCGCCGGATCGTCTCGATGGTACAGGTACGTCCAGACTGCAAGCGATTGGTAGCGCTTGTGTTGCAATTATTTAAATAAATAGGTTTAGCTCTCCTTCTCAATAAAATTACTTTTTATCCGTTTTTCTTTTTTGTTGTGAGATCAAACGCTCTCGTTTATTTTTCTGTAATGTAAAATTCGATAAGCTCATTACAAGTGAATACTCAAGTTTATCAGCACCTACCCTACCTTTACATAAAATACGATAACATTTATGGGTGACTCTCAAGTGTAAACGCACCCTAACGTCGCCCGATGTCTACGGGAGATATTATTTTATTGGATCCTATACGTATGAAGTTCCTCGTAATTGAATACGTTGCGGTGATCAAAGACGACGTGTCCTATTCATAAAACGTTTTGTTGATGGTACATAATGGATATCTAATAATTACTTACCGAAGGCTTGTTGTATTTGAATGTGACAGTGGATCGGGATAAGCGTTTTTATGATTAAAAAAATTGGTTGGAAAGAAGATTTCAGGTAGTGATTTGGAAGGTAGCTCGTAGCTGAATTGCGTATGCCATTTTGTAGGTAAATAATTAAAGTGGTACTAATTTAATTATTTACTGACTGAACCTATTTACCTACCCTACAAGGTACTTACCTAATAGTAAGATCCATCTTCATACTTACTTATACGCCCCCTCCAATCACATATTGCTTCTGAAGGGCTTAACATCAAAGCATCCTCTACCCACCAGTTACCGTAATATTCATTTAACTCATAGGATTTAATGAAAGCGAATTCTCTTTTTAATTTTTGTGCTTTTGTTCTATTCTGTTTAGTATTTTTATTTGCGATAAGTCTGAAGTCTGGCTTTTACGATAGATCCAAATGAACGCCGCCCGAATTGACGAATCCGGCATCCTAAATGGGCAGATTTTGAAATGCTGCTATTTGGACTGTTGGAAAGCTCGTCAAATCTTATATGTGTCACCATAAGAATTGATCGATAGATAGGTACATATATTTTCGTTAATACACATAAATGTAATCATAACTTACCGCAGATTCATACCTCTATACCCGTTAACACGGCAAAGCAACACCAAATCAAAGTGTCACGGCTTCAGTTACCGAGATCCCGGCGCTGATTATTTAATAGGTTGCTGGTCCGACCGTATAATTACTCCGGGAAACTAGGTAACGCTCAGGCTAGCCTAGTTAGAGACCGCTATCTTGACATGTGATATACCTAGTTATAGTTGCTTGGGCAACTGAACGACTTGTTGACGCTGTTTTCTGCAAATGGGTAGATTAAGTATGTTGAAAATTCGTGTCTTTTCATACTCTTGGTCTAGCACGTACAAAGCTTTTAGGGTTCCGTAGCCAAATGGCAAAAAAACGGAACCCTTATAGATTCGTCATGTCTGTCTGTCTGTCTGTCCGTCCGTATGTCACAGCCACTTTTATTCGAAAGTATTAGAGCTATTCTGTTGAAACTTGGTAAGTAGATGTACCTATTATGTGAACCGCATTAGGATTTTCGCACAAAAAATAAAAACAAAACAAATTTTGGGGGTGCCCCCCATACTTAGAATTGAAACTCAAAAAATTTTTTTCACCAAACCCATACGTGTGGGGTATCTATGGATAGGTCTTTAAAAATTATATTGAGGTTACTAACATAATTTTTTTTCTAAACTGAACAGTTTGCGCGAGAGACAATTCCAAAGTAGTAAAATATGTCAGGGGGACATATTTTACTACTTTGGAATTGTCTCTGTAACTCCCTGTAACTTCTAAAATAAGAGAATGATAAAACTAAAAAAAATACTTGATGTACAGACGCCAGCAGGTCAACCTACCCGAAACTGTCAGATTTTACCAATCGAACATTAACCTTCCAATAATTGTGATAAGGTTGAAAATCTATTGAAGAAATTTGGCAGATTGTAGTAGCTTGATGTGCTGGCGTCTGTACATTATACCATGCAAGCTACCAGCGAAAATTGGTTTGAACGATAATTAAAGAGATCAAGTAATTAGTTTTTTTTTAATACGTCATAAATCGTAAACCACAATTTACCTTTCAAAGTTACTTACAACCAACTACAAGAACTTTTATTTTATGTTACTTGCTGCTACGGAACCCTTATGGGCGAGTCCGACTCGCACTTGGTTTTAATATTTACTATAGGGTGAAACTAAATAATACGCCATAGTTGACAAAACGCCCCAGCTTTCAAGCACTCTCTAGTCTGCTCGAAACCACACGCGAGTGTGGGTTTTGCGCGTTTTGTCAACTTGGGCGTATTACCTAGTTTTTCCCTATTGTTGACAAACAAGCATATTTTATGGCCCGCGTGGTGGAAAGCGATCACCGCTGCCTATAGATGCCTGCAACACCAGAGGATCGCCTACGCGCTGCCGACGCTGCAGAAAGTTTGTCACGCCCGTTTTGAAGAGCTCCATGTTTTAGCATACTGGGAAAACCTTGGAAGAAAGTTTAATCTACAACCTTATCGTTCTCGGCAGAAAACATCTCAACCCCTTCCGATGACGATGGCTGAAAAGCAACTTATATTTGTTCAAAAAACGTATTCCCTTTCTTTGGGTATTCAGATGAAAAACTAAACCAGTTTAAACACTTACACCACTTACACAACTTATACACCAACTCGTAATATGGACTATTGAACCACTATGGCGGACCCAACCCCTCTCACACTGAGAGAACCCATCTTAACGTTGAAGTCTCGTGATGATTAGCCATTATCCGTAAAACCATCTCTGCTCTGCGATGACTCTGGTATTTATAACTCTTTTGACATATAACTCTTCTTTCCTTTCAGACGGATAGACCGCAGCAACTCCTTAGTAGAATCCAGCAGTGGGGTCGGCCCGCTAAGTCCTGGAGCCAGCGCGGCGATCAGCTCTCTTGGGGCTCTTCAACCAGACTTGTACACCAAGCGAGAGGCCCCTCTGGTCATAGAGTTGGAAGGAGCTGGACCTTCGCTTGGCAGGATCCACCTTCGCTTGAAATACGACTTCGATCGGTCGGATTTGGAAGTGCATCTTATTGAAGGTACCTAATTGATGTTTTATTTTTGTGTTCGTATGTCTTGATGAAGTTGGGCATTTCTGTTTGTAAGTTGGTAAAGGCTGTTCCATTTTCACTCTTGTTGTTAAGAAGTACGCTTTTAGTACACACGTAACATTGGTAAAAATGAGTCTTGAAGTTTCGTCGAGCTAATCATCTGTTGAACACTTGTCTAAAAAAGTGAAGCAGCTAAACGACCCTTTATATCAATGGCAAATGCCGTTTTGCAGTTGTTATTTTTTTTAGACGAGACGTGTTCAACCGATGTTAACTTTTTTGTAGTAATACGGTGAAAGGCTGCCCCGTCAGCTTTCAAAACTTTTCTGTTGTAGTTTTTGTGTCCCAATTGACTTTTAGGTGTCCCAATTGTTGAATGGTTATGAGCTGTTGAAAGAGGTCATAAGAATCCAGATATTTATAAATGAGTTTCACAGGAACAAATAGCCAAAGGTTTTATTGTCCGCAAATTGCTACCAGCAGTAGATAGTAAGGCATCTGTTTGAAGAGTTGCGTAATGGAAGCGAATACCTACACTCGTAAACCATAATTTCGGTACTCATAAGGCTTAATGGTCTCTATGGATTAGTCACGAATTCATAACGTATTTTTACGGTAACACTAGGTTGTGTATTTTTAGACGCCTTCATCAATAACCTTGACAGTTACAGCGTGTTTAAGCATGTCACCAAAATAAACAAATACCTAAATATAAAACATCATTAGTACGAGTATATTTATAACTTTGGTCAAGGTAAACTTTATAATAATATTTTTTCATTTCGAATCTATTACTCAAACAGGTATTAGGTACAACAGACAATCTGAATCCATAAATAGACACGTTATTTTTAGGCCAGGTTCGTAGAAAAACCACACTGGGAATTCTTCGAATCAACTTTGCCATCTTCACCTACCTACGGGTAAGCACCTAGGTACAAGTTGATTTCAGAATGCCTAAAACTACTTAAATAGAAAGAAAAAACTAAGTACTAGGCCTAGTCTTGAACTTTATGTTTGATACTTTAAAAATATAGTTGCTCACATTTAACGTCCGTTTCAACCGCGCGGCCATGACGTTTTTTTTTAATAAAAACCATCCCAAGTTTTTGTAAAAAAATGTAAAAGTCGATTCCCAAAAACCATAAATTTGTCAAAGCAATGGTTAAAAAGTTATAAGGGTTTGAACGTGGCCGCGCCATCGAAACGCGGCGAACCGCGCGGCCATGGAGATCTTTAAAACTAAGCGTCGCAGAGACCTGAAATTTTGGGAAATAGTAGATTGATTTTGTAAAAAATTTGTAAAAATATAGAAAAAAATCCTGTGTTTATATTTTAGGAGCTGTAAGGCTAAAACCTCATGGCCGCGCCATTGAAACGGTGTCAAAAACGTTATCGCCGATATCTCGCTGAAAAAACATCGCAGACGTCTGAAGTTTTTTGTAAAACACAGATTTGATTTTGTCGAAACTAGTAAAAATACAAAAAAAAATCCTAGGTTTATATTTCAGGCGCTATAAGACTAAAACCTCATGGCCGCGCCATCGAAACGTTGAAAATTTTGTTTTTCGCCAATATCTCGCTGAAAAAGCATCGCAGAGGTCTGAAGTTTTTTGTAAAACCTAGATTTAAACTTGTCAAAACTAGCAAAAATACAACAAAAAATCCTAGGTTTATATTTCAGGAGCTGTTGAACAAAATCCTCAATGCGTCTTGAATATGTCGATTAGGGTAACCACGGATTATTATTTACGGAGATTTCCACCTTTTTTTATTGCAAATGAAATCTCAACAATTCGGTGAACAATGAGGAGCAATAATATGGCTATTTCTTTAAAAATTGCGTTAATTAGAGATTGTTCGCTTACATTAAGACATAAATTTCTTTAAAAATCACTTAAATCATAGATTGTTCGTATACCTACACTAAGACATGCATTTTTTATTATTTCGTAACAGTAAGTTTATTTCTTGTAAATACGACCTTGTGGCCAAAGACTTTCTGTAAACCTAACAAAAAAAAATTACATTACTTATATTAAAACTTTAAAATGAGGTAATTTGGTTATTTTGGTTAGGTACAGTTTATTCTCATTATGTAATTTTTAAAATTCCCCTGTTTAATATCTTAATCGTCATCGATTAAACTGTATGCTAAATTATGTATCGTCATAACCTGAAACCGACCTAAAGGGGTATGACAAGATTCGGCCCGATTCATATTGTGTCATTAAATTTAATGATGTGAATTTCTAAATAATAATAGGTAATTAGTAACATAACACAATAAAACAAATAATAATAAGAGAATAATATGCAAAAAATCATGGAAATTAATTAAATTATTTAAAAGTTTCTATTACGTTAACATTAAAGTTAAAAAAAAAGTAACCGACTTCTAAAAAAAAACAACCACTAAAAAGGGTAAAATAACCTACCAAATAACTTTTCTTTCGGAAGTCGGTGGCTTTGCTTTTTTATTTCGTTGATTTTTTTGCCACCGACTTCCGAAAGAAAAGTTATTTGGTAGGTTATTTTACCCTTTTTAGTGGTTGTTTTTTTAGAAGTCGGTTACATTTTTAAAAAAAACTTTTTTATTTTACCCTTTTTAGTTTAAATATTTAACCCAAATTCTTGTCAAATACATAATTTTCTTACATATGCACTAGAATTTTATTATCCTTAGAACCGGTTATAACATCGCCCATGTACACAATAAGCAAGAACACCAAAATAAATGATTTTTTTATGGGACCAAATGGCAGGTATACCTACTGCATCATGATTGATGCTAACTCATGTTTTACAATAAATAATATTATATTCTATTTTATTCTATTCTATTCGAACAATAACCCATATGGGTAATTAGTACAAATGAATTGAGTCCAAATACAAGATAGCTGCTATAAACCGTTGAGGAGTTCCCTGACCTGTTCTTCGTCTTCATCATCAGAACCCTAATGACAGTTGCAACCCATCTAGGTGTAAAGTTCTTATCAATATAAATGACTTAAGTCCAAACACAAGGTAGCCACTGTAAACCGTTGAGGAATTCCCTGAACTGTCCTTCGTCTTCGTCATCAGACCCCTAATAACAGTTACAACTCATCTAGGTGTAAAGTTCTTATCAATACAAATTAATCAAGCTCAAACACAAGATAGCTGCTGTGAATCGTTGAGGAGTTCCCTCGACTGTCTCTCGGCTCCATCATTAGATATAATAATAATAATAAATGTTTATTTATCATTTCAAAAAGTATTGCAGTACATGGGTATTTAGTTTCTACATAGTAAAATTACTTATTTGCTACAATTACAGTGGGTACAGTTCTGATCTCCTTACTAGGTTACAGTATAACCTGTATGAAGGAGTGACAGTTCCATTCCCCCAATTGATTACAAGTTTTAGCAGTAAAAAAAATGTACATTTGCATTTTATTGTAACCGATATTGAATTAGTAGAAAAAGAATAATAAACAAACAGTTTTAAAACACTAATTAAGGATTTTTTTATAAGTACTATTCAATAAAAGTTTGTGTGATGGAGGTGTGTGTGCCTGTATGTGTGATTGCGAGTAAGTGTATGTATGTGAATGTGAGTGTGTGTGTATGTAAGTGTGTGTGTGCATGTGTTAATGTGCTACATAATATGTTGTGTGTGCTACTCACCTGTAGATCAACTATATAAGTATTTTTTCAGTTTCTTCGTAAGAATGGTGTTGAAGAAATGAGAATATCGCTTTCTTACAGTTGTAATATGTTAAGCCATATACTGGATTATGTTTATTTATTTTATTATATAAAGATGGGCCAAGGTAGTAAAAGAATCTTTTTATGAATGACGAATAAGGATGTGGGACTGTACAGATTAAATCTTTTCTACGTTTGTGTATTATCCTGTATGGAGTTTTCTGGTGTTGTAGAAGAACTGCTTGCATAATAAAGTGTTGCCTAACATTTAAAATTTTCAATTTACTATAGAGTTCATTGGTAGGGAATATGATAGGGCGGAAGGTAGCCACTTTCAACACTGCTCTATGTGCTATCTCTAAAGGTTTTATAATCGTTTTAGCCGCACCACCCCAGCATGAGATGCAATATGTAATAATAGACTGGCATAAGGCAAAATAGACTTCGCGTATGACTCTTTGATTGGCAACTTTTCGAAGAGTTTTAAATATAAATATGAGTTTCCTGACTCTGCCCGTAAGAACGTTAATATGGGACTTAAAATTTAGATTCCTATCCAATGTTACACCCAGATATTTTATATGATCTACAGAGGTTAAGGTTGGACAGGTACATGGAGTTTGGGTTTCGCTGTGACAGGAGTGAGCTATAATAGTTATTGGGATGCGAGGTTGAGAAGCTGCAGAGATAGAATATGTAAGGAACTTAGTTTTGGAAGCATTAAGTGTGAGGGTGTGATCATTGAGCCAGTTTAAAGCTGTGTTGAATGCGTGCTGTGCGCTTGTTTCAATCTGTGACCATGTTTCAGCTACAACGGTGATTGCCGTGTCATCTGCAAAAGATGTTATGTTTGCATTCTGGATATTAAGATCGCATAGCTCATTTATGAAGACGAGAAAAAGGGTTGGCCCCAGAATGCTTCCCTGGGGGACACCGTAATAGATAGGGAGCTCATGGCTGCTACTAGCATTTATTCTAACATATTGCGATCGATTTGTTAGATAGCTCCTGAATAAATCTAATTGAACACCTCTGACACCCATACCTTCAAGTTTTAATAAGAGAGTAGAGACGGGTACCGTGTCGAACGCTTTTGCGAGGTCTAAAAATATGGTTAGGACTTTTTTATTATTATTAATATTTTGTACTACGTGATTAGTTAATTCGTGGACTGCGTTACATGTTGACAGGTTACTACGAAAGCCAAATTGATGAGATGATATTAGCCGATAGTGTTCCAAGTAATTGATTAATCTCTTATTAGTTAAGCGTTCGAGCACTTTTGATAATGCAGTTAGGACTGCTATGGGTCGGTAATTATTAGGTATGGTTCCGTCTCCTCCCTTGAAAATTGGGTGAATAATTGCTTTTTTAAATGAAGTTGGGAAGACAGCAGTGTCGAAGCAAGAATTAAAAATGTGGCATAGGATAGGTGCCAGGAGGGTAGAGTATTTTTTTAAGAAATAGGGGGAGATTCCATCCCATCCAGTAGCGGCGTTGGTCCTTAGGGAGTGTATAATAGAAATTATTTCGTCATTGTCAGTATGCTCAAGGACAAACGATGAGGTGGGTATAACATTTTGGACCGGAAAAGAAGCCGTTGTTCGTCGTAGAGCTGGGGAATTGGTTGAGATGTTTTCTGCAAGGTTTTTTCCGACATTGACGAAAAAGGCGTTTACTTTGTTACAGCATTCTGTCTGTGAGGATGAAGTGGTTAGTAATTGGGTAGACATATTATCAGATTTATTGGTGTAGGTAACTCGCTTTATTGTTTCCCAGAGTAGTTTAGGGTTTTGACCAGCTTTATTCAACTCACGAGTATCATACAGACGTTTCGCTTTTTTTAGAATCTTTGTACAAAAATTTCTATAGCGCTTGTAGGTTAATGTCATAATTTCGTTGCCTGGTTCTGATTTAGATTTTTTGTGTAATGCGTCCCTATTTCTGATGCAGCGTAACAAACCAGTCGTGATCCAAGGTTTTAGTATTTTCTTTCTGCCAGATACTTTCTTGGTAAAGGTGTGTTTTGAGATGGCTGTGGTTAGTAATTCGACAAGTTTATTTGTAGCATTATCAGCGTTACTTATGGAGATAATTGGGTCAAAATCTAGTTGAGACATTGTTACGTCGAGTTTTTCATAGTCAATATTAGACACAATATGAGTTGAGGTATTTCGTATACGTCTGTTGTCCACGCAAAGTAGGGAAGGATAATGGTCTGTGACAATGGAGTCATAAACAAAAGAAAAAGAGGGCGAGTTGGATCTTAAAATAAGGTGATCTAAACAGTTATCTCCTCTAGTTGGAATCGTATGCGCCGGGAGAAATCCATGAAAAGCCAGGCAGTTGAGATATTCATGGGAGCGCATGTCTAAGGTAGTTGGTTTTATATCAAGATTGATGTCACCTGTTAGAATTACAGTTTTAAAATGTTGGAGAGTAGGAAGTAGAATATTAAGAGCTGTTAGGAAGTTTTGAATATTATCAATCGATGGTGACCGATAGATACAAACTATAGCCACTTCAGATTTTATTTTGATAATGAGTCCAGATGCTGATTGATGAAAGTCGGGTTCCTCACATGTAGCCGGTAGCTTAGCGTTTACATACACCAATACACCATCGCTCTGGTTAAGGTGTTTTGTGGTTTTGAAACTAGTGTAATTTTTTAGTTGCGGAATAATAGCATTACTAGAACAGGATAACCAGCATTCTGTTAGAATTACTAGATCACAGTCAAATGAAAGACGTTGCAGGAGAATCTCTAGGTTTACAAAGTTACAGTTAACTGAACGGATATTTTGTGACAGTAGTTTTAGGTAGTTGTTAGGATGGTTAATTATAGATCGTGTTTGTTCTGGGGTGCATGTGTGAGGGACTGAAAGGGACAACTGGTCAATATTCTCTATATGGTAGTTAACGTTGTTAGCCATTTTCCCATAAAATTAACATCGTAGGGGAGGAGCGCGACTGTTGGATTATTGGTAATCGTTTATTAATAATAAAATAAGTATAAATTGTTATATTATTATGGTGAGAACGCACACAAGGCACTAGTATTGAAACGTGTATGTAGTTTTTCATAATTGGTAAAATGTGTTTATGATTGTATTGTGTTTGTGTAGTATACGTTTTAGAATGTTGTGGTAACTGACGATAGTAGTAGTAGCTTGTATTTTGTGTGTTTGTATTTCTTGTACATATTTCAATGAAAATAAAATTGTAACATATTATGAGTAAATTGTTATAAAAGTTAAAGTTAAAAATAGAAAAACGTAAAATCAAAAAGTTATACATGCGTAGTCATGCAGAGAAGGTTTGAGCCAGCTGTTTCAGCTGAAGTTCGTTTTTCACCACTATTGATTGGCAATCTGTATCCTTTTTTAGAAAAACTCGCCCATTTGATGTCCAACAGTAGTTATATTGATTGGACTTGGCATAGTTTCGTGCAAGATAAAACAATCTCTTGGAGAGAGTAGTCAATTGCTCAGCAACGTAGATAGGTGTATGGGGTGTGCCTGTTATGCCAAGATGAGTTGAACTTATTTTATTGTTTGGATTTTTCTTATTGTGTTCTTTTACACCCGCCAAGAAATTTGTTTTCACTAGTGTGTTTGAAAATTCAACTGTAACACTTGATGTCTTGTTTTCTTTTTTTGACGGTTGTCGTATTATATCGCGGATAGAGGTGAGCTCCGTCGGGGTATCTAGTTGCTTTGATAAGCACTGTATCATGTCATACAACATTGTTTTTGTTTCCCTGTCTTGTTTAGGTACGTTTCTTATTTCAATTGAAGTTTTGATGTTGTTTCGATCATGCATTTCCAGTTTATCTTCAAGTGTTGACAGCTTTATTATCATATTATTTCGCTCCTTTTCCAGATATGTCATTTTACTCTCAAGTGACAACAGTTGATCGGTGACAGCTGTTAAAGACTTTTCTAATTGGCTAGTAGTAGCCTTTATATCAGAATAATGATTTTTTATTTCCATCATATGTCCTTCTAACTTGTCTAGGCGTGAGTTATGGGCGGACATCATTTCACTCATCATTTCTTTCATCTCATTTTTAAAGGACTCCAATTCGTTACCGGTGATCTCACCTGAGCGAAGCTTCCGTTTGTTGCGCTGCACTCCATACTCCAAACCTTTATTAAATTGTAGCGCTTTGAAATACTTAATGAAAAAAAATAATTTACTAAATCAGTCGACGCCTACTCCTTACTGTTAAGGAATTGTACCTTTCATCATCAGCTCAGCTACATGAGATGATGATTACTATACGCAAGTACTTAAATTAATTTATAATATTTGTGAAAAACGATGTGTGGGCCTATAAAATTTGAGGGATGCCCTCGTTTTCTCCATGATTCAATCATCAGATATTGAAATGGTGACAATGGGACCACACGGAAAGCACCAGCTTTCAAATAAAAAAAGAATCATGAAAATCGGTTCACCCAGTCGCAAGTTATGAGGTAACAAACATAAAAAAAAATACAGTACAATGTAAGAGAACAATCTCTAATTTAAGTGCTTTTTAAAGAAATAGCCATATTATTGCTCCTCATTGTTCACCGAATTGTTGGGATTTCATTTGTAATAAAAAAAGGTGGAAAGTCTCTGTAAATAATAATCCGTGGTTACCCTAATCGACATATTCAAGACGCATTGAGGATTTTTTTCAACAGCTCCTGAAATATAAACCTAGGATTTTTTGTTGTATTTTTGCTAGTTTTGACAAGTTTAAATCTAGGTTTTACAAAAAACTTCAGACCTCTGCGATGCTTTTTCAGCGAGATATTGGCGAAAAACAAAATTTTCAACGTTTCGATGGCGCGGCCATGAGGTTTTAGTCTTATAGCGCCTGAAATATAAACCTAGGATTTTTTGTTGTATTTTTACTAGTTTCGACAAAATCAAATCTGTGTTTTACAAAAAACTTCAGACGTCTGCGATGTTTTTTCAGCGAGATATCGGCGATAACGTTTTTGACACCGTTTCAATGGCGCGGCCATGAGGTTTTAGCCTTACAGCTCCTAAAATATAAACACAGGATTTTTTTCTATATTTTTACAAATTTTTTACAAAATCAATCTACTATTTCCCAAAATTTCAGGTCTCTGCGACGCTTAGTTTTAAAGATCTCCATGGCCGCGCGGTTCGCCGCGTTTCGATGGCGCGGCCACGTTCAAACCCTTATAACTTTTTAACCATTGCTTTGACAAATTTATGGTTTTTGGGAATCGACTTTTACATTTTTTTACAAAAACTTGGGATGGTTTTTATTTAAAAAAAACGTCATGGCCGCGCGGTTGAAACGGACGTCACATTTTTAGAAACTAAATATCAAACGGAGGATAGGTAGGTATATACACTGGCAATTTAATTAGTGGAGTAGGCATTAGCTTTAAAATATCTCTACGTGAAATAGTGCTTACTTGTAGCTTATAGCCCGTAGCTCGTAGCCGCGTAGCGTTTTGCTACGAAAACTTTTCACCTTCAGAGTTATTATTCTTGAAAAGTGCCTCATTACTTACTTAAAAAGTTATTTCTGCTTTTTCAAATCAAATGTAAAAATAGCTTTACCTAATTAGCAGTTTGGTTACCCCATTCCTCATATGCAATGCATTCTAGTTTTGAATTGGGCAATGTAGTAGACTTTAAACGGAGATTTATTAACCAATAGTATTGCACTAAATCTCCACTCCTCTTCAGTAGTGCAATCCTATTGTTTTATATTTCTCCTTCACTACGCTCCTGCGGATAGTCAGCCTAACACGGATCAATTTTTCGGATCATTTAACCGAGAACAGAATATTGTAAGAAATGTGACATCAACCACCCCGCGCTAGACCCGCATACTCAAATTCAGTCCACACCCGTTCTCAGGAGGCCTGTGTCCCAGCATTGGGAATTTTAATAGGCTGTTCATGTAAGTAGGTAACTATATCAGTAAGTTCAGAATTATAGGAAGGCACAGTATACTATGATAAAGGTTCTATGCACCAACTACCTATTAATCTTAATTTTTCTTCAAATTCCAGCTCACGACCTAGCAGGCTACGAAGCCGGGGGTTTCAACGACCCTTACGTGCGCGTCACGCTACTGCCTGAAGTAGACACGCGGGTCCGTCAGACCCCAGTACATCGGAACGAAGCCAACCCGTTCTTCGACCAGCACTTCAAGTTCCCCGTGTCACACGACGAGTTGACTGACAAGACTTTGCTGCTACAAGTCTTTGATTATGACAGGTGATGTTCTGAATTTTAGTTACGGATAGGAATGACCGACCTTCTCATAGCAAAGAGTTGACAACGCAGACAAACTGTTGACTGACGTAAATTAGTAGCTGAGCGACTGGCGGCCGTGCCACAAGTAATTGTTGACTCCCCCCGATTCCCACATCAAGTGAGTCCTCCCTTCCAGGACAGGACTTGAGGTACCTACTGTCAGACTTGTACCGACTAAAATCCACGGTGTCCTTAAATAGCCCTTTATGTTCCGGGTCCACGATTACCTGATAAGACAGTCCCGTGACAGTATATAATATGTTCTGTGCCCGTGACCCCGGCAGATTCCCCCATGGAGCAAATCTTTATCTAGCCTACAGGTAGTTGTGTATTTGTCTTAAATATGCTTGGAAACACTTCAACACAGAAATAATTCCGGAGCTGTTTTTTTTTATGCCTTTGATGTCCCACTGCTAGGCAAAGGTGTTAAGAGCAGTTTCTTATCTTTTAAAAAGCAAACTGGGAATTCAACAAAATCACCACCATTTTCCAACATAACTCTGTACTTAGTGCCTTTATTCCTCTCCTACATAGGTATTATATTAGTCAGACACGTTCCTAAGTACAAAAATTCGTTTGTTGAATTCCAGATTCTCTCGCAACGAAGTCATGGGCTCAGCCAAGGTGCCTCTCTCCCGCGTCGAAGTGGCGGGTGGAGCCGAAGTGTGGGCCGAACTCTCCCGAGAGCGTCGCCCGCCAGAAGAGTTGCAAGAACTGCTGCTTTCTCTGTCTTACTTGCCGTCGGCTGAACGACTCACCGTCGTCGTGCTGAAGGCGAGGAATCTGTTGCCACCTCAGGAAGGGAAGGATGCTTTAGGTGGGTGTTTCCTTTGGTCAGCTATTATAGGAACCGGATAGAAACGAAAGGGATTAATAGAGGTTTCATACTAGTCCAAGGAGATACGTAAGTACATAAGAAATAAGGGGTTCGTAGAGCTCGTAGTTTCTACTTTATGGTTTTGTAGTTTGCTAATGAAGGTATTAGTAGCCCAGAGGTCTACTCACTAAGCACGTAACCGTAATCTCTTAGTCCGAAAAGCAAAGGACGTTTACTCAATTGGTTAGGGCTCGAAATAAGAAATTTAAGGTAGACATCTGACTCTAATAACCATAAAGTCCACTCCGAAGTTTTGAGCTTATTTCGGACATATTGGACGCATGGGACTTATACTGTTCTGTTCATGCCTACTTCGAAATAGCTCCAACCATGTGACGCCCATGGCTTAATAGCAAAGCTAGATATTCTTGTTATATTTTGTTTACTTTTCCAGATGTGTATGTAAAAGTATATCTGCTGGTGAACGGGAAACGTGTGAAAAAGAAGAAGACTAATAGGAAAGAGATCAACAGCCCCGTCTGGAACGAGGCTCTATCGTTCAGCCTGCCATCTGCCAACCTTCAGGAGGCTTCCATTGAGGTAAGCAATTTTACAAGCGTTGTTGGTAAATCCGTGACTAAATCGACACGATAAACTATTATAATGGCACATGGTTATGGCCTTTTTTTATCGTGGTAAAATCCGGCCGAGATGAACGGGGGGGACTGTCAGAGTTGTACTGACTAAAATCCCTGGTGATCTTTCAATAGCCCTTTATGTTTCTGGGTCACAGTTACCTGATGATAGTCTCGCGACCTTGGCAGGCTTTGACCCTCTAAGGGGGACCCCGTCAGATTGCTGACAGCTCTTTGAGGCACGAGTGGAACAAAAAGCGCGGTCGACCCGGGCATGATCCATGATTGGACGGCAAGACACCCATTCTCGTTTCATAAAGGAACGGGATTTGGAAAAAATAATGAATTTTCAAATTGGACGTCCTTGGTGGCCTATTTCGAAAGCTTTTTTTATTTTGTTATCTAGTTAAATATTTGCTTATCATTACAATCTAAGATTCAAGTCTACCTATATAACATCAAATTTTCTATTACTTGAAAATATACTAATCACTGACAATCTTTTCACACGATCACCTTTTACTTTCCAATTCCATGAGATGCATCCAAGCATATCAGCTACATTACTTTCCTACTTTAGTGTACCTAATGAAGTTTCTGAATGTGGTCAGGTGTGCGTGGTGAGCGGCGGCGGCAGTGGCCTGGTGGTGGGGTGGTGCTGTGTGGGCGCGGCCGAGCCTGCCGCTGAGGGCCGGCACTGGGCACAGATGGCACATGAGACACGGAAGGCTGTGGCCATGTGGCACACCCTCAGATAGACTGGCCACTGTCCACTCTATACACCACAACTACAGTCACACACTCATCTAAATGACCATTCATAATGGCGCTGCTTGTCAAAGAACATGTCAAACGCAAGCAAACTTTCTGTTAGTTCTTCAATCCGCCACGGTCATTTAGATCCGTGTTCAACTGTATACTCGTCTAGTTTATCCCGGACCGATTGCAATACTAATACTTCTGTAGATACTTTTCACTGTTGTATAGTTAATGCAGGGAGACGTCTTGGGTAGTCACGAAAACGGGTTATAGGGCACCTACTGCGAAACTTCTAAAAAAAACGGCCTAGAAATTCAAGTCCCTCAGAACCTGTGTTATATGACTGGAAATTATACTATGTTGGTGTATGTTATGTCAAGTATTCTTCAGATAGCGATTTTGGTAATGAAAGTACCTATAGTAGACATACCCATGACGTCACTGCCATACCATTTCTGTGTTACTTGTCTGTATAAACTCTCGTAGTCATTTCACTGTAACAGCATGCCTAATCTACATTTAACTTGTAAACTACCTAATGTATACTTCGCCACAGAGCCTATGTTTGCTCAAAGGAACTGGACAAAATATACTAAAACCTCATATTTTATCACTGTTTAGAATCAAATGTGTCTGATATTCAATAGATCGTAGCTTCACAAATTCATATTTCGAATCTTGCAATAGGATACTTAAATGTCACTAGTCATTAATATGTAAAATGTTATTATTATAAAGTTTCGCGACACGGAGCACTGAATGTAGGTAAATAAAATACTTCTGTTAACTTTATCGTTCTCAGATAAACTGGCGAGAAGTGTCGTGAGCGAAGATATGTCTGTCTCAGAACGAAGGTTATAAATAAGTGTAATATCCCCTTTATCAAGACTTATACCTTGTATTACACTCCCTGCCTTCCTATACTGTCCAGTCTCAACTGTGGGCTCTTACTTCCATCTGATATTATATAAAAGTATATTAAAACGTAGTAGAAATATTTATCTTGTTAAACTTTATAAAAATATAAACAGACCTAAATATTTTCGAGGAGAAAAATTATATTGAGCTTTTGGAACACCAAACAAAATCTTATGAATTTACGGAATTTTATATAAGAATGTTAATTTTTGAAAATAAATTTTAATATCATTGTCCAATAGGCCAATAGGTGATGTATATGAATATGACTATTTCTATCTCCTGTACTGTCTTACACGTGTGCCCACAGTTATTCTGTCACAACTAGATAATAAATAAATACTTATTAGTACGTAGTCATTCAATAGAATGGCCTCCGTCTGTTCAAGGGTTTTATGAATTATATCGAATTTTATTCCAAAAATATACGTACATATTTTTATCTAAGTGTATGTATCTGTGTGAAGAGGTATTACTTTTTATTTTCTTTACAATGTCTGAATAAAATGTCTATTTGTAAGATTAAATGGTGTTTGATTCTAGAGAATATAATAAATAAAAATCGAGTTTACAATATTTTAAATTATCATTTATTAATAATAGTAACTTTTTACATGTGTACAATGTTTTAAAGATCAATCATTAGAAAATAAAGGTAAATATAAAGTTGGTATAATTGGTATATAACGTAACACAAACACTTTACCAGAGTTTTGAAGTCCCGTGTGTGACGTGAAATGAGTCCAGAGCACTACAATAATGCACTATTATAAAGTTACTCGAAACTTACCACCATTGCTGAGGAGATGCAGGAACGCAGGCAATCGCCAACTAAAATTGCATTACACAATGTTAAAGATCAGCCAGAGGAACAAAACGTATCTAACTGGACCGTCACCTCTATACTGCGGGAAGACATGCGGAGGATACGTCACTTATTATTATGTGGTTCAACGTACTACAATAATAAACATTTACTATTAACTGATAACGTCACACAGACTAAACAAAAGGGACTATACAAATAGTAGTTATTTCTATTCTAATACAGGGTGCTTCAAAACGGTTAGAGAAAAAAAAAATGGATTTGTTATTCACTTTACGTAAAGCAAGTTTTGTTCTATGACGTTTGGATAAAAGATTTATGATGGTATTGTTATTTCCAATCGTCATAGAACCAGTTAAAAGTTATGAAAAGCCTGTGTAGGACACATATTTGCAGTTAGTTTATATTGAACAGGAAAAAAAATCAAAAACTGTGTTACATCAAATTGATAAGAGATAACACAGATGAATTGATTGAAACGCAAATATTCATTGATAAATATGACAACCAGTAAATAGAAACAGTAATCATTTGTTGTGAACAAAAAGCGTTGAAATCATGTAAAACCCCCTGGGGCTATACAAACTTAAAAAAAAAAACGTTACCCCACACTTGAAATTTGTCCTGACGTAGGTGCGTTTACAAACATAATAAAGTCACGTACACAAATGCCCAGATCCGGAACAACTACTTGGAGATCATACAAATATTTGCCCCGTGCGAGAATCGAACCCGCGACAAGCAGCGCAGCAGTCCAATCAGCTCAGCCACTTCGCTAATCGTGCCGTCAAACCGTAAGACCACTTTAGCAGAATCATTTTGCGAGAAAATTGTAAAAATGGTGCATTCTATTTTATTTTTAGTATGGCAGCTATAGAATAAGAGCTTTGTGGAGCCCTGACACAGCCAGAAGGCGTCGCGGCAGACCTCGTAGAAGATGGCGGGATGAGCTGGATAAAACCAACGACCAGTGGTCCACTTTGGCCCTGGATCGAGAAAACTGGAGATCATGGGGAGAGGCCTTTGCCCAGCAGTGGGATGAAATAGGCTAACAGTAACAGTAACAGCTATAGAATATAATAGCCCATTTTACGAATCTTATCTGTATCACGATTTCGCTAAAGTAGCCTTTTTGGGCCCCCTATACGATATTTATCTGCATTTTTTTTTATCTATCATAGGAACGCACAAGACGCCACCGTGTGAACACTATGATTACCACATGCATTAATGAGCTCATAAAACTAAGAAACAAGCATAAATAAAAATTGGAATTTAAAAAAGGCCAAAATGTAAATCTGACATTTTAAAAAAAGCTATAAAAATAAATAAGTTAGCTAAAAAGAGATGTATACTTTACACATCGCTGGAGACGCCGTTTCCTTCGATGGGAGAATAGGGGAGGGATGGGTTTCTTTAGTGTAACTGTGTTTAGGCGGATATGTGTGCAAAGGGGTGTTATGTCATGTGGATCGGGAGGTGTGTTGGTAAATGCAGTCGGCATCCTTGCAGTCACCCCCGACCTCGAAGGGACAGAGGATCGCGTTCGGGTCTCCTTCCCAACTGAAAAGGAAAAGGTTTTTAAACAGTCAACTGGTATGTCAGTGGAGGGTTACATTAAAATTTTATTTTCGAGAAATCATTGAGGTTTGTATGTGTATAGTTTTCTGATAGAATTTCTAATTTTTTAAATTTAATCTAATTTGTGATCTGTTTTAGTGATGAATTTTAAAATTCAATATTTCATTTGGTTGCTTTATCGATAATAACTGCATATTATGAAGATAATCCCAAAACAAAAAATGAAATAGATAGGAACCCAATAATAGTAATAACATAATAGCATTTATGGCACAAATGTGTTAACATGGAAAAAACTTTATCTGAAGGTTAGAAATAAATAGCACTGGATTCTATAAAAAAATACTAAGTTTGACACAATCACGTAAAATAACTTCAAAGCAACCTTGAAATGCAATTTATAACCGATAACCAATATTTACAAATAAATGAGATTGTTCTTTTTACCTATGTTGACTATTACAAATTATTTCGCTGCGAAATATCTTTTAAATCGTAGCTAATAAATGTACCGAAATCTGGTTTCTATAAAGGTTACTCAATAAAGTTACAAACAAATAAAAGAACCAACTACGAGATTTAGAAACCAATTCACTAATCAAAAGGTGAGAAGCATGATCTTTTTCAAAAGCAGAAAAACACAACACCCCTAGAATATTTTTAACTCACGTTGAAATCCCAAAAGCGTCGAGAGGTGATCTGTAATCATCATTTTCAAGTTTTCTACTATCTAGAGCTGCTTCTTCCTTCCCTCCACCTTTCTCCACTATTGGGTGGCTAGATAACCTTTCATTTTCAAGTAAATTCTCATTTCCATCTTTCTTTTCCACATTTACTTCACTTTTATCGCCTGCTATTTTTACAACTTTTACATTGCTAGTGACGTCGAGCCTTATTGATAATGTTGGAGGTTTAATTGGCAGTTCTTTATTGACGTCTCCAAGACGATTGTTAGCTAAACGATTCTCAGGGTCACTAGCTAGATTACCCTCTTTAACAGGGTTATGTACTAAATGATTTTTAGGGTCTTCTTTAAAAGGATTATTGTCTTTTACAAGTTTGTGTGCTATCACAATTTTAGAATCTTCTTTAGCCAAATTATTTTCTTTATTAACAACTTTAACAGTTCTGTTAATTGCTTTGTGTTCCTCTTTAGCTGGATTATTTTCTTTTTGTAACCTTGGATTCATTTTATTAAATAGCAATGTGCCATTGATTTTGGAATGTTCTGAAGTCATTGAGCTGTAAAATAAAGTTTTAAAAGAAGAAGCAAACAGCTTTGTTACACAAGAAAGAAATAATGTTAACAATTCCCAATGAAACAAATCATACAGTGACTAAAAACAAAGCTAAATAAATAGAGTACAGAAGGAAAATGATAAAGAAAACCCAGGTTGTGGTTGAATTAAGGAAAGAAACAAAAATACCTTTTCAATAACATTTGATGATGCAACCTTATTTTTGACAAACAATTTTGAACAGACCTAGTCTGTTTCTTATTCAATGCAATGGCAGTCTTGATATTTCGAAGTTCTGTGGCAACAATTTTATATTTTTGGGATAACTTTATCCCTTCTTCTTTCAACCTTAACATCTTAGCAGATTCCTCAGCAATATTTTTTCTGTAAAACAATTACGGTGTTGCAAGTGTCCGAAAGAAAAATTAATTTATTTGAAAAATTTGAAAAAAGTTAGAGTAAAAAAAAGAAAATACCTTGAAGTTTTAATTTTTTCTTCCAAATTATTGATAGCAGACAGTTGGGAAGAATCTACAGTAACATTTCGTGGCTTTAATGTGTCTTTCACTGGTGCAGAAACTTTGTTACTTAAATTAAATGTTGTTTGCCTCGCTTGTTTTATTTTTTCTAATTCTGCCATTCTTTTCACTAGGCTTTTGTATTCAATTTGTTCTGATTTTGGCAAATGTTTTACAGCCTAAAAGAAAATATGAACCTTAAAACATCTGAAAAAAAATAACAAACAGGAGAAAACGAAAAATATATAAGAATAAATTCTGCAGACCTTAGCAACAAATTTTTCGTTTTTCTTTGGTGGTTCTGGCTGCTGAACTACATCAGGGAGTGTTGAATTTTCTACTTTCATTCTAGTACTCTTCAAAAATATGTCTAATTTCTGCTGGAAATCAACCTGCTCTGATAATTTCATATGCATTTTAGTTAAATTCGTAGTTGCTTCATGTTCTCCTTCAGAATCCGAATCTCCGACGGTAATTATCAATCTCTTTTCTTCTGGTACTACAGATGGTACAACAGGTTTTGCTGATACAGGAGGTTTTGTCTGTTTTACACTCTCAATGGAATCAACAATCAAAGGATCTACCAAATTAGGTAAATTTTTACTAAGAGATGTTAGCAGTTTAGCTCTCAATAAATCTTCATCATCCTCTAGTTCATCTACATCAGGAACTTTTGTTGCAGAAATGTCTTTTTCTATCGCTTTAGTTAACTCTGGTTTACTCTGATCATTTATAGTATCAGTTTTCGCATTACCATCTGGGTTTTCTTTTGTCTTTTCTTCAGCATCTGAACCAATATCCATATCAACAGACTCTATATCAGTATTATTCTCTGACTTTAGTAGATCATCTTCATTTGGAAAGTTGGATGATTGTGATAACCTCTTCTTTAATTTTTGCTTTTGCTTCCTTTCAATGGCTTTCTTGAGTAAAGCAGATTTCAGACAAATCAATCTCAACTCTGCAGTATCACTATCTTCATCTTCAGAAAGTATTTTTTGTTCAGTTTCAATATCTTGTTTATCTGGATTTGATTTGATAGCTTTAGTTTTAAGAGCATGTTGCCTAAGCAGTTCTAAATCTTCATCAGAATCTTTATCAGAAATGTTTTCTTTACTTGAATCTTTCTTTAAATTATCATCTTCCTTAATTTCTTTACTTGCTGAATCTACTGTATCTTGCTGCAAATCAAGTGGCACAGTTTTGCTGTCTTCATCAGTACATAAATCTATTAATTCACATGATTGTACATTTTTTGGTAAGCTGACTTCTGGCTCAGCATTTAATATATTGTGATTGTCAGTCAGTGAAGTAACAAATGACAGTCTTGATTGTTCTAATAAATTGTCAATGTCATCGCTCATTTTAGTATCAGCAAGGAAGACCTTTGTTGGTTCTGGAGTGACTCCATAGAGCATTTTCTGGAGCCTTTCGCTTAAAGATGTTTTATCATTTTTAAACGTATTTTTGTTCAGTACAACAGCATCAGCCAATTTCCTTCTTCTATTTCTGTATTCATCTTCTGATTCATCACTTGATTCACTTATAATCTTTACTGCTAATTTCTTTTTGGCGTGGGGATGTTTTTTCTTGTATTCCCTAGTTAGAGGTACATTCTTTGTTCTTAATGGATAGACAATTGGCTCCAACTTTTTTCTTTTTTGTCTGTGATGTGTCTTCTGACGTTTTTGAACTTTAAATTTAGGAGGCACGTGGGAACTATAGTCGTCTAATTCAGTCGCCGAAATTTCTGACAAGTCACACAGAAACGTATCCTCCTTTGCATGTTTTGTACCTAAAATTTATAGAATGCACACTGTGTGCCTACAAACAAAAACAGTTACTGTTCACTTATGCTAAATTAATATTTCAAGCAGTTTCTTACCATGGTATTTTTCTTTTGGCTGTAGTTTAATATAATTTTGAAACATTTCAATCCTCACATAATATTTAAATAAATACATTATATCCTGTAAATACCTACTGGAGTTTTATTTTACAATATTCCAATACTCAACAAAGTAGCAACTAGTTTCATAATAACCTAAATTCAATTTTATTAATTTCTTGTAGTTTGTTTCTACATTGTATTTACAAATTAATACTTTATTTGAAAATAGTTTTTGCTTCAGGTAAAGTCAAGCTAACTTGGCAAATGAATGGCTATTTATAAATAATCAGTGGATATTATAATACAGAGAGAGATTAGTTGTCATCATATTCCTGCCCTTATCCCATTTTACTTGGAGTGACATTAGGTGTATTCATATTAAATATAATTTTATAGTAATACTAAGGATATTTCTATTTCAAGTTTGGCAAATCTATGCATAACAACTTTAGCATTGTTTGAAACTACTAATAATTTAATGTTTTAGCAGTTTCAAACTTAACTGGAAAAATATGCATTCACCAAAGAAACAACTCTGCCTAATCTTTTGAGGATAATATTATGCTTGAAGTTGATAATTATGTATAAAACTAAACAAAAATTATTATTTCTTTGTATTTTATCTAGAATAAAGTTAGTTAGGGACCTGTGTCCACAATTCATCATAAGTGTTTACACAAGTGAATTGAAACACTCCAGTTCAATTATCTTTTTCCGAACACCATGTTTGCAAAAAGATGACTAAACATGGACTTTAACCATAAATAAAAATGCTTTGTGTGCCAACTCTAGGTCTACAGAGGGCGGAATTAAGCTCACTGCAGTGTGTTAAGATGCTGTTCCTATTACAATTGAAACTAAACCAAATAAAAATTATACGAACTGGTTATTGCAAAAACAAACCCACACATATTAATATGAAGCTATTAAATTCAAGGTTAATGTTTATCTAGTGATAATGTTTAAATAATTTTATCAGGAAAACTTGATAAGAATTAGTTAATTATTAGATCACATTATTTCATTTATTTAAATAAATTTTAGCTGATTAAGGTAGTTTTTATTTATATTTTCCTGATAGGTTACAAGTAAAAAAAAAAAAATATGTCCCCATTAATTATTCTAATTATTGACTCCACATGTAATTAAAGTTGTTTTACATGGTGCATAAAGCTTGAGCATAGCAATTCGTGATTAAGTCCACTCATGGTGGTGCTTACACAGCAAAATTGTCTCCAAGATGATGACAATAAGACATTATAATATCTGGGTCAAAGGTTAACAATACCACAAGGTCATAAAGATCAATAAGTGCTTAAAATAATGGTGCGACATTTTGAAATCACCGTGACTTCACACATCTGCGTCTTACCTGGACCGAAAGAAGAACGTTTCGCTTTCTTACGCTCAAGGACATTATTATAATTCTCTAGCACTTGCAATCTCTGTCGCAACAGGAACTCCTCCTCTGATGATATATCTGATAAATCGTCCACTATTTCTCCTTCTTCCATCTCCGAGTCCGCGTTTTGCGGTGGAATATTCTCAACCAAAGCCATCTTCACTTGAAATTGACAGTCTTCTAGCTAGAGGAAAAGAAAGTTCTTCGTTTTTCATACTGATGATATGTACAAAGGAAGAAAAGAAACAAACATTAATTTATATGTAGTACTTACAGTCTTTTAGATTATCATTTTATGGCACGCTCTTTGCAGAACTAAAATTATTTTTCAGCCTTTTTATTCGTTTCCTGCAGCAAGCAGCGAAACTGCGAAACAGCCAGCAGTCCACAGAGCATGTAACAGCAGTCTATGCACAGTCTATGGCACTATAAATTACATGCTCTGTGGGCACTATGGCAGTATGGCAGTCTATGGACAAGATCAGTGTTGCCAGTATGATTTCCCAAAAAAGTACATGGCTTTCTGAAAATGTACGGTTTTTAACTTCAAGGTACGGTTGGGTCGGGATACTTAGTTTTTTTCTTCTTCGAGTTTTCTGTCTGCGATTTAGGACCATAGGTTGGAAAAAAAGCAATAGGAAATCGAATATTCAAAGGGATGTGGTAAATAAAGTAGAACGTTATTACCGATTGCTATTATCGAACACATTCATTTGTAAATGAATTATAGAATGAAATAATGTCATTAAATTCGTTAAATTATGCAATGAACATTTTTTTAATGATAATAATTTATCATAGGAATAATGTGATGAGGAAGTTCAGACATAAAGCGATATTATTCTCTATATTTAGAGGAACAAAAAGTATTTTTATTTTTTTAACCGACTTCAAAAAATGGAGAAGGTTCTCAATTCGTCGGAACCTTTTTTTTTATGTATGTTCCCCGATTTCTCGAAGACGCCTGGACCGATTTGGAAAATGTTTCTTTTGATTGAAAGGGTATAGTTCCCAAGTGATCCCATGATCATCAGGTCAGGATATGATGATGGGATCCCAGGGAAATCGAGGGCAACTCTCAAATTTTATAGGCACATTAAATTTTATAGTACCATTTTCATATATTTTTTAAAGCTGTTCAAGTATTTGCATCTGACAATCATCATCTCAAGTGGATGAGCTGATGATGGAAGGTACAACTCCTCAACGGCTTGGAGTAGGCATCGACTGATTTAGTTTGTGTTCGCATATCTCTAACTACAAGTCCGATTTAAGTAATTCTTTTTTTGTTGTATTAAGTATTGTTTAACTTACGGAATACTGCAAGTTTCATCAAAATCGGTTCAGTAGTTTTTGAGATAGGGAATTTTATTAGCTTATTATGCACTTGAGCGATGTTGTTACCGGTGCTACGGATTATAAAATTTTAGCGCACATACATGTAAGAGAATGATTTATTTGACAAGAATTTGAGTTGAATTTTTAAATTAAAAAGAGTAAAATAAAAAACTTAAAAAAAAAATGTAACCGCCTTCAAAAACAACCACAAAAATGGGTAAAATAGCCTACAAAATAACTTTTATTTCAGAAGTCGGTGGCAAAAAAGACAATGAAATGAAAAAAAAATAAAGGCACCGACTTCAGAAAGAAAAGTTATTTTGTAGGTTATTTTACCCTTTTTTGTAGTTGTTTTTTGACAGGCCTGTTGGTCTAGTGGTTAGTGACCCTGACTGCTATGCCGGAGGTTGTGGGTTCGATTCCCACCCAGGACAAATGTTTGTGTGATGAGCGCGATAATTTGTTCCGTGTCTGTGTGTAATTTATTTATGTATTTAAAAATATTTAAATATGTTTATCAGTTGTCTAGTACCTTTTTTTTTTTTTGGCAAAATCATCAAATGGGTCCTCCCGCCCTGGGTGGGGCGGAAGGGACTGTCAGACTCTTACTGACTAAAATCCACCCGTGTTCCTTCGGATGCCCTATACATTCCGGGGCCACGGTATCCTTGGCCTTAATCTGGATTAAAAAAAAATCCGCGACTACGGCAGGCATTTGGCTCCATAAGGGGCCCCGTCGGTAACGCGTGAAACACGACGCGCCACCGACCCTGGCTTGGTACCTGGTCGGACGGCGAGCTTACCCATTAGTCACCGTCCGCAAGCCCGCTTCGCCGCTATGCCCTCTGCTATTCAGAGGGACACGCGTTGGAGCGTCCACCCGACAGGCTATTTGCATACGCGCAAAGAGACCCCTTAGGCACACAGTGCCTAAGGAAGAGTTTTTGCCCGCATCCCAGGGTGCACCGGTCCGAAAAACTGGTCTTCCCCCCGGACGTATCCGAGAGGGAACTCCAGTCCACGGACGCACGTGGAGGTTTCCTGTCTTAGCACCCCTGTCTAGTACCCTTAGCAGAAGCTTTGCTTAGCTTGGGACTAGATGGCGTTGTGTGATAGTTGTGGTATACTATTTATTTATTGTTTTATTTTGTTGTTTTCAAACAAGTGTGCAAAATTCAGCTGTTTACATACCTGTCAGAAACTTGAAACGAAATTACAATAATTTTGTTTAGTTGAATTATAATACCGGTAAAAAAATGTTGACGTAATTTGATATTTTTAGGTCTAAATATATCAAAAATTATATATTTTCTTAGTCGAACTTCAAATCAATCGCAAGTCGAAGAAAAAAACAACTGATCTAATTCTTACAGAAGTTTTCCGACTCTTTTGTTAGAATTTAGATAAATGCTATAGTCTCATCAAATTCTACAGCAAAAACAAGTTGTTTGTCAAAAAAAATGAAAATAATGTTTAAGGAACTAAGAAAATTCCATCTAAGTATTTTGTGTCCATATTTTAGTGTCAAGTCTTATTTGGTTGGAAGAAAAAAGTTTTTTCAACACAAATTCAAAATGTTGAGAAAAACAGGAGAAGGCGATTTTATTTATTTTGTTTTTTTTTTTTTAACCCTTTGTAGTGAAAAATAAATCAATAGTAAAAAAAGGTACGATAAAGGTACGGTCTACACTGAAGTACGGTTGTGGTACGATTGTGTGACGAATACAGTCTGACACACGAAACATGAGCCTGGAAAATAGCGGCAAATTCAAAAAATCTACATCTAAAATCTCTATAAATATCATCTAAAATACATTTTGATACTTGAATTTACATCATGGATTACTTAGTAATCCATGATGTAAATTCAAGTATCAAAATGTATTTTTCTTACTATATGCAGTGATACCAGATGTAGATTTTTTGAATTTGCCGCTATTTTCCAGGCTCATGTTTCGTGTGTCAGACTGTAGTACGGAAAACCGTACTTTTTGGTACGGTCTGGCAACGCTGGTCACAAGATGGACAACGACAACAATGATTTTTATTACGAATTTGACATTAAAGTACAAATTGAATCCTAGTCTTTTAGACTACAAACCCGCACCGCAAAACTCACTGCATGTTATTTCCGCGCGGTTTGTAATCCCCCCATACACAAGCGCTGTTTTTTTGGTAGTTAAAAAAGCGCCAAAATATCTAGAACAAATGCAATCCCATGTACAAAAATGTCCTGAAACGGCATAGCTTTATCTCAATGTGAAACGGTAATTAAATTTTTTATCGTTGGCAACTTCACCCACTGTCACGTCTAGTCAGTTTTGACGATGGCAACTCAAAGCTATTCGTAGATGTCGCTGCGATCGTTGTCCCATAAGTCAGATTACTGTATAGCTTGTACAAAAAACAAACACGTATTTTGTTATAAAAATTGAGTTTATTCTAAAAAACAAATATGGGAAATTATTCGTCAATGCAAGTGCATATACTAAAACCAGAACTAAAACGCCGCGGTGCATCTACAAGAGGAAAAAAAAGTGATTTAGTTGAGAGGCTAGCATTAAACACACATTTACTTGTAGTTGGGATTTAAAATTGTAATTTTTAAGTAGGTATTACATGTGCTAGCCTCTACAAAGAATATAGTACTGCTTCTGACATTCTATAAAGAGAAAAATGTCATCAAGTTTTGTATTTGTCTTCTTCATCTAATTTTACATCTATTTTATAGATTGGAGCAATATGAAAAGAATTTTAAGTTCCTAACACCACAACTATCACAAATCTCGGTCCCGGTGATAATTCTTCCACCAGACGAACCATTTCATGATATAAAGAGCGATGCAATATTTAGCCTCCAATAGAAAAGTAGATATTATTTTCAAAGGTGTATTCGATTGTTTAGTTATGGTATAATCATAGAATTTCATTAATAAATTCAACTAACGGCCTGTCCCGGCTTCGCAAGGGTAGATATTTGTTTATTATTTGTTTTGTATCAATATCCGGAATCCATCTAGAGTCAAGCACCTGTCTTTCAGCCTGTTGACAGCGACTTCCGCTTCCTCTCCGACGGTGGCGCCCTCTATACTTACCGTTGGTACTAAGTATTTCTAGCGCGCCTCAGGTGATCGCCCGATTTACCGTCATTATAGCGTCGTTTTTCGCGCCGTTCGGTTGATAGCGTTATTTTAAACTTCGCGAAAAAGTTACCCACTTATTTCAAATTAAGTTTGGTAAAACTATTGCATTTTAAATTCGTGAATTTTTACCTCTCCGTGGTTATTATGGAAAATCCTAATAATAATTTAGAGCCAGATTGTGATACTGACGGTTCACTATCGCGTAAGCGTCTTCGTTCTCCGACGCCAAATGCAAGAGATAGTGATAGCAGTTCTTCGGAAAGCAGTGGACCCAGCCCTGAGAAACGCAAAGTAAGGAGGGACTCCCAAACCGTGAGTTATGCACACTTCGAGTTTTTGTCGCAACAAGTGGCTTATTTAACAAATATTATTACGAAAAATTACGTTCCGGAAAATAATTTAACTTCAAGTACTAATGCAAATATTAATCCCATTTTTGTACCCACACATGATTTAAATTTACGACGACCTGAAAACTTGTCCAAGAATAACAAACTTCAGATTTTATCGGAAGTCGGTACAACAGTAAAGGATCCGATTTACCCTAAGGCAAACGAAACATACATTAAAAAAATAACGGAACTACAGCGTTTCAAGCGTGATGATTGGAATGCTATTCGGTTTTCGGATGCACAAAAGAAATATTTAAGTACCCCCGGTTTTGTAGAATTGAATGTTAACGATGAATTGAAGCGTTTTGAATCCGACATGTTAAAAGAAGATTCGCGCTCATATTTGTTGGAAAGATCTTTTGCTGGATTAACGAATGCTTTACTTTGTCAAAAAGATGAATTGCAAAAATCGTTACAATCATTGGTGGATTGGTCAAATGAGTCTAGAGAATCTTTGACACCCAACTCGTTATTCGAAAAAGTAGAATCATTGTTTTCGAAAGAATCCGCCTATAGTACTGTTACTGATGATTTATTACAAATAGTGTGCGGCCGAAGAGCCGATTTAATAAATGTTCGTCGAGAGGCTATGTTGCGCCAAATTTCAGAAAGTTTTCATCGCGATGTCCTACATAAAATACCTCCTAGTGCAGAATATATTTTTGATGATGAGGCAGTTCAAACCTACCTCCAAAAAATTGGGGGGGTGGATAAACTTACTTTATCGACTAAATCAATACCCCAAACTTATTCTAAAGAAAACTTTTATAAAAATCAAAAACCATCGACTAGTAAGCAAGCGGACGACAGGTTTTTTCGTCGAGATACCTACTATAAAAAACAAAAACAGGCCGCTTCACACCAGAACAAAAACCAATCGAGCAACCAACGATATAAACCAAAGGGTAAGAAATCGCAATCGCAGGCTAACACTAAAAACAAGCGTCGCGAATGACTGTCGGACATTTCAAGGCGGCTGTCTAAAGCAATTTCAATATGCTTGGAGCAATCTGGGTGCGCCAGACAAAATATGCCGATTGTTGAACGGGGCACGCATACCTTTCATAATCAAGCCGCCGCTAATATTTCCAAGTCCCACAGTTTTGAAATGCTACAGAACCAAAACCTCTCCCAATATGACAATAGAAATCCAAAAAATGCTCGAGTCGGGGGTACTGGAACCTGCGGAACTGACGCCCAGTTACCTCTCCACATTCTTTTTGGTACCCAAGACAGATCAGACCTTCCGTCCTATTTTCAATTTGAAAAAACTAAACCAGTTTGTAATAGCCAAGCCATTTCAACTATTCAGTCACTTCCGTGTTCCAAGTTTTTTACAACAACAAGATTGGTTGGCCAAATTAGATCTGAGCCAAGCATATTTCCACCTGCCCATCGCACAGCAGCATCGCAGGTTTCTGAGGCTAAATTATCACCAAAATTTACATCAACATCAGCTACTCCAGATGACGTGTTTACCGTTCGGCCTTTCATCAGCACCCAGAACTTTTGCCTCAATAACCAATTGGGTAGCAGAATTCCTGAGGAGTCACAAAATCAGGTGTGTAATTTATTTGGACGATTTTCTTCTGGCAAACCAGTCAAAATCACAGCTGGAAGACGACATCGCATTCACGGTAAAGATACTCCATTTACTAGGCTGGACAATCAACTACGAAAAGTCTGTATTGGTTCCGACACAACGCCTCGAGTTTCTCGGCATTACATGGGACACAAAACGCAACGCAAAGTCCTTGTCGGAACCGAAGTGTCTAACGCTACGCAAAGCACTTCACCAACAGCTTCAGTTAGCCAAGTGGTCCCTCAAACAGTACCAAACGCTAATGGGGAGACTCAACTTTGCAACGTTCGTGACTCCGAGAGGCCGCCTTCACTGTCGTACTCTGCAATACTACAGTCGACAGCTGTCGGTGAAACACCCGTATCGGTTGATCACTGTCCCTCAACCAGTTCGATCGGAGATGGAGTGGTGGTATCAGGCCATAGGAATGTCGATGCCGATACACTTGAGCTCAGTGACGTCACAAGTTTTGACCACAGACGCATCGGACATCGGATGGGGGGCTCAACTAGGCGACACGAATATTGTGGGAACCTGGACAGATTCTCAAAAGGTATGGCATGCCAACAAAAAAGAGATGTTTGCCGTTTACGCGGCGATACGTCAGAACCAGCAGCAACTCCAGGATGCACAGGTACTGCTGCAAACCGACAATCGGACAGTAGTCTCTTACATAAACAAGGAGGGCGGCACAAAATCCAAGAAACTGCTTTATCAAACTCGACAACTTCTTGCTGTTCTAGACAAGCAGAACATTCATCTGACAGCACATTATTTTCCGGGCAGGTTCAATGCCGAAGTAGATGCTCTTTCTCGGCAGAAGGCTTGTCCAGAATGGCATCTCACGAGGACAGCAACGACATCGATTTTTCGAATGTGGGGTACTCCGGAAATAGATCTCTTCGCATCGAAAACAGCCCACGTAGTACCAAAGTACGTGTCACCGGACGTCACCGATCAGAAAGCGCAACATCACAACGCATTGTCATCAGTGGCATTACGACCTAGCTTGGCTATTTCCACCACCAAATTTGATACCCCGGGTTCTCCAACACCTGATCCAAGCCAGCGGAGACTACATATTGATTGCCCCGAAGTGGAGCAAGGTATTTTGGCAGGCGGATGTTCAGCGGCGAGCGCGACATCCCCCTTATCTGATTCCAGATCTACCCTGCACTCTAATAGACACCAGAACAGGGATGCACCCGCCGCAAGTGCAAGACCTACACCTGGAAGCATGGCTGATTTCGGGTGGCAAGATATTTTGAAGGACTGGACAGATCAAGAACAAAAATTGTTTATGTCAAGCTGGCGAGGCTCCACAATCAATACCTACAGACCAGTGTGGCGCAGATGGAGGCGGTGGTGTGAGTCCCATTCGATTAATTTTAAATACCCTAATGTTCAGCAGGTAGCTCGATATTTAGCACATTTACATTGTGATATAGGTCTTGCATACAGAACTATTTTGGTACACAAATCTGTTATCTCAACTTTCACACACATAACGTCTAGTATTGATTTGTCTTCAAATTTCTTTATCAAACACATTTTAAAAGCTATTTCCGTTGCAAGAGAAAAATCTGCTAAACCACCTATTTGGAACCCTAAGGATTTATTGGAACACATGACCGGTTACAATTTTGATGAAAATAATATATTTCAAGTATCAAGACATGTGGCCACTCTTTTGTTGTTGGCATCAGAGGTCGTAGGGTTCACGACCTTACTCTGTTGCGAATTGATAGCAATAGCTTTGTCGATAAAGATTCTTCTATTGTATTGTGGCCTGCTTTCGGTTCTAAAACAGACAACCATAACCACAGACAGTCTGGATGGAGGCTTAGAGAACACCCAAATAAAAAATTAAATTTGATTTTTTGGTTAAGGCAGTTAATACGTATTACTTCCAACTGTCGAGGAAATATAAAGCATTTATTTATTACAGTTAAAGGGGATATTAAACCTGCGTCTAGAACTGTTATTGGTGGATGGGTGAGATCTCTTTTAAAAGCTGCTGGCATTGATGCAACTCCAGGATCAGTAAGATCCGCAGTTGCTTCTCTCAATTTCGTAGAGAATTTTCCTATTGACCAAATTCTTGCAACCGGTAACTGGAAAACGATTCACACCTTCCAGAATTATTATCAAAGAGAACTTTTAAATCACAATGATTCAAGTGTTCCCAATAATTCTATATCTTTGTCTAATTATTTTGATCCTGTTGATTAAAAGTACTTATTAATTTATCGAAATCATTTATTTTGTTTTGTGACTAAAAATAGTATGTCATACCAGAATTTATTATTGTAATACATTTACATAATAATTATGATATTGTATTTTATTAATCCAATAATTTTACACCCTTAAACACATTATAGCGTCTTTGGGTCTAGCGCACCAGGTGATAACAAACACATCACTCAAGATGGATTCCGGATATTGATACAAAACAAATAATAGAGAGTTTTACATAAAATAAAACTTACCTATTATTTTTTCATCAATATCCGGAATCCATGTAAGGTCTACCTGGTGCATCATGAGTTCCATAATGACGGTAATCGGCGTCAACCTGAGGCGCGCTAGAAATACTTAGTACCAACGGTAAGTATAGAGGGCGCCACCGTCGGAGAGGAAGCGGAAGTCGCTGTCAACAGGCTGAAAGACAGGTGCTTGACTCTAGATGGATTCCGGATATTGATGAAAAAATAATAGGTAAGTTTTATTTTATGTAAAACTCTCTATTATAAAGCTTTTCCTTATTGATAATACAATTTTTGTTCTCACAGCAGTCATAGCAGCTATCCATTATTTCTTGATAGTGTGAATTGTCGGAAATTTATATGTTCCATCATTATTACAGCCTTTTACACAACATCTAGTCATTTTACATCAATAAAACGCTTTTTTTTTTTCAGAAAATTCCTTTGATTTGACAGTTCTTTTGGGACACAGATGTCACTTTTCACTTTGACACTTGCCTTCCCCATTACATGCTCTGTGGTTTCAGTGTTGCCAACTACACCGTAATTACGGTAAAAACACCGTAACCAGGAAAGATTTACCACCTACCGTAGGATTATAATTACGGTAGCAAAATACACCGTAATACCCAATGAAGAGCGTATTAAGTTTTAAATACCTATTTCAAACACTTGCCAAAATTTATGTTAGCCATTTTGTCTCTACTACACTCGAATTCTGAGTGCGAAAGAGTCTTCAGCAGAGTTAACGACATTAGAACGAAAAAACGGAATAAACTTCTTACGAAATCCATCAAGGGAAGTCTCATAACGCAGCAGGCCATACAGCGTCAAGGAAAAACCTGTATTGATTTTAATCCCACTCACGATATGATCCAAAAACACTAAATCGATATGCCTAAAAACAAGGAAACAATTATATAGCTGTCTGATTCTGATTAAAAATACGTTTTTTTTTACTCTGACCCATAGAGGTGATTGCGTAATAGTAGCCCGCGAAATTCAATGAGCGAATGTTTTGATCATTCTTATATTTCAAATTATATTTTCTAATGTCGCGAATCATATTTTGATCAAGGTAAAACTTGTCACTGGTATGAAAATTGCAAAAAACACAAGAAAATTTAAATTTCGCAGGCTACTACTACGCAATCACCCTAACATGCTACTAAATAAACAAGGTAATTCTACCGTATTTCAAATATATTTTTCAACGTAATTTCGGAAAATCTACCGTAATTTTAGAAGAATTCTACCATCCGCTAGATTTCAAACCTGGCAACACTGTGTGGTTTTGACATTGACATGACAAGCACTGCTCCGCCCCCAAAAGGAAATAGAGATGGGTAACTAGCCGAAATTTCAATAGCTTAGCTAACCGGCTATTTGTGGTGTAATAGCCAGCTAGCTAGCCAGCTATTTGGCTACTTGGCTATTGAACAATAGCGTTTAGTAACTAGCGGCGCCGGTGTAGCTAGGTAGGACTTAAATAAAGCAACATCAACTGCCCGATCTGAATTCGATCCTAAATCAAAAAGAAATAATTTCCTCTCTGAGGTCACAATAACCAAAATACTAACTATCAAATTTTTATTTAATTTAAACCTGACGGTAACTAACCAGCTTAGTAATCATCGCATTTCATAAGTTCGTTCATTAAACGAACGAAATTACTAAGTATAATGCTCTTTCTTGTCTAATCTATTTTGTGAATATTGTGAGAAAAAGATCGACGATACCAATGAAGATCGTACACGCGTAGCGCAGTGAGCGCGCACACAGCTATCGGCTATTTTGGCTACTCTAGCTACCCGGCTACCGAATACCGGGACGGCTATAAAATTTAGCAGTTAGCTATACTCCGTAGCGGCTACGCGGCTACGAGCGGCTACGCGGTTACGAGCGGCTACGCGGCTATATCATAACCTGTCAGTTATCTAGCCAACCAGTAGCCGATAGCTAGCTATCGTGTTGACGGATATCATAGCCGTGGCTATTTTGCTCATAGCCGGTATTTGGCTAGTTATGGCTATAGCTACCCATCGCTAAAAGGAAATAGTGAAAAGTTTAATTTCAAAACAAATATTAAATACTGATAACATCAATTAATTCTTTATTAACCCAACAACAATTTTGTGGTGTCTCTGAATAGTTGAATAATGTTTCAAGAAAATGAAGATGATTGTAAATTCGCTGCTTGCACGTATTTTGCGAAAAATCATCCTGGCGAAATGTGTGGAAGCAATGGTTTACCGCTCACACCAAGTTCTATAACAATATTGGGTCGAGCCCAGAGGCTCTTAACGATAGAACATCCCAATCTGTGCACATATCTCGATGTAATTCGAGGTAAACATGGTAAGTTAGTTTTCTCGCTACATTTGTTAGATTACAGCATACCGAAGCAGGCAGATCCTTTTTGTATTGCCGTATTGGTCAACAAAGACCTGCAGCATTTCTTATAATTTCATACGTATACAGTTCTCCTGAAATTCGTTTAATGTTGTGTGCAATTTTTTTTTGTCCACAGAAAGGATTATTGTAGTAGCGGAAGTCATAGGAAAATCATTAAAAGAGTGCAAATCAAAGTTCTCCTTTGAAGAAGTTGCTAATATTGCCAAGCAAGTGGCGATTGGCTTGAAGTTCTTACATGACCAGAATATAATTCACAGAACTTTGTCTGATGATAACATACTGATAGATAATGATGGGAGAGTCAAGCTGTTCAACTATGGATTGTGTTATATGACTGACAGCGGGAAAGAAGTTTCTTTTCCTCTGGGGTAAGTTACAAAGTTGTTATATGCTACATTTGGGTTGTGGAACCATCATGAAAGGCTACTGCGGTCATAGAACACAAAGGGCAACTTAACTTTTTAGTAAGTCAACTCTGACATTCTCTTCCACCCCAACCAGAGTGGGAGCCCTTAGAAGGCCAGAGCTTGCCGGGACTATCTCATTAGGTAACTGTAACCCTGGAATGTAATGAGTTATTGAAGGACACAGTGGAATTTAGTCAGTACAAGTCTGACAGTCCCTCTTATCCCACCCTGGATGGGAAGACTAATAATATATGATGATTTTATCATGAAAAAAAAAACCAGACAGAGGTCTCATTTGATGATTTTTCCACAAAAAAATCTACCATTTCTATTATTACCAATTTACTGAATAAACTTGCGAATTTTACAACAAAATACATTTTGTGCTATTCCTTTGGTCCTAATATTATTACTTTTTGCTAATATTATAAAAGAGCAGTAAAAATATCTACAAATTAATTAATTTTGGTGTACTATAAAGTATATTGTATCCATCTTACTTTCTACCTTCCAGTCTACCAAGATACCTAAGTCCAGAAACAATTCTAAATGGTGGTGGCCCTGCAGCAGACGTATGGAGTTTCGGCATTATACTCCTAGAGCTGTGCATTGGTAAACTTTGGAATAACCTGAAGCCCGGACCTATACTACGGAGGATTCTCACCCTGGTGCATGCTAACAACCCTGCTGAAAGGATAGCCAGGGAACATGACTGCAATGAACAGTATAAAGTAGGTAATTTGGTTGATACTATGATATTAAATGTTATGAGAAATATTTATTTTTAATTCCACATTCCGCTCATTCACTTCCAAGCGATTGTCGAGTCAACATCTCCTGAGGATGCCCCGTGGAGGGGTGAAACACGTGTCGAGTAAAGGTTTGATTGCATGGCATGTTTTTCCCCTTTTCTTGCACATATGAAAAGAAAGAAAGAAATTTGGTTGCGAAATTAAAACTAAATTTATACTAATATTATAAAGCAGAAGAGTTTGTTTGTTTATTTTTTTGGTTGAACATGCTAATCTCAGGAACTACTGGTTGGAATTGAAAAATTCTTTTTGTGTTGAATAGTCCATTTATCGAGGAAGGCTATAGGCTATACAACATCATGCTACCACCAATAGGAGCGGAGCAGTAAAGAGAAATGTTTCAAAATCGGGAAAATTTGAACACCTGAAGTGGAGTTTCGGACTGATTTTCGATGACGACGAATACCTATATGAATAAAAGTTTAACTATACGGGCCGAAACTCCCATGTTTATTTTACCGGGGCTGTTGGAATTGGGCATCAGGCGTTTCAGATCTTCGATTTTGACGACCATAAGCAACGGGATCCGCGTACGAAGTCGCGGGCAGAAGCTAGTATTTTTATAACATTTAATGTCATGGATTTCCACAAAGTAATGCCTGATTCTATAATTTATCTTGATACTATGATTTTATGCTCAGACACAGGCCTCCACTCTGTGAGAGGGACTGGGCTGTTAAAATCCTGTGTATGTATCTTTTTAATCTATGTCAATCTACTATGGGCCCAGTGCGAATTGGTAGATGTCACAAGTCTTCGATATTTTGGTTCTAGGTCATGCCTGTTTCCTCATGATGTTTTCCTTCACCATTTTGAGAGCAGTGGTGATGAAATAAATAAATAAGATGAAGTAATGTGCCTGGTGACACTTAGAACCTCAGCTAAAAGCTTTGCCAAACAGCAAGGTTGTAAGTTGTTGGGGTGCAACATTGGCATACTTAGTTACTATGAAAAAAATGTTATTAAGTGTCCCGCTAAATGTTACAAAACAAACATGTGGAGTGTTTTGTGTGACAACTGACATACACATATTTTTTACCACATCACAATTTATTGCAGAAATGAGGAAAAATCTTCATTATTTACCTGGCTACTTATCATAGTTGTTCAAATATTTAAATAAACAACTTTAAATCAATGAAAGATATTGATGCTTGTGTAAAGTGTCAATGACCTAATGAATTGATTGCTTGCTGATATTTTCCTATCTATCATTTTTTTTATTCCGTTCCACTGCTGAAAAAACTTTGTTTTGCCAATCTTAAATTAATTAATTTTTATGTTTTTGAAATATTTATTAATTTCTGAATATTTGGCACTCGGCTTCAATCTTGGCTTCAACCTTTTTAGTTTTGTTAAATTGTTTTTTCTTCTCTTAAATTAGAACAGATAACATCTGTATCTTTATTTTGTCACCATTGTTTATTTATTGAAACATCCTGATCCACAATCATTATAGCTATCTTTGATGTTTACGGAGAATCACTGACTCCTAAGTCAAGGCACCTGCGCCTAGTTTAGGAGTTACTACTTAGTATGACCTAGTAATAAGCCTATAATTTGTGTTCTTAGTTTTACGGATATTGTTTTTATGACGGCTTTTGGTGAAATAAAGAATTTATTATTATTAATCTAGCCCGGAAGCAATCATGAGACCTAAGATGGAGCTCACTCAGAAGGAACTGGAATTCTTATGCACTGATAGTACACATGCTTTGGCATTGACTTCTTCATTTCTGTCTGTTACCTTTTCTGGGCCAGTCTATAATAATAGATCAGCATAACCCAAGTGTTTTCTCATAGGGTAGTTTACTACATAAATAAATTGAAAATCTGTTAAGTCCGTTAGTTAGAGTATTGGAAAATAATGAACCTTGAAAATGAAATCAATGAACAAAGATAAACCACTTTGAAATTCAGGAGTGGGGGCTTGTGACGTCTTAACGCCTGTAAAATTATACCTACCGAGTGCGTTTTGTGATTCTTCTAAAAGGCTTCTAAAAGCGTTGTATCTTCGTCAATTTTGTTTTACGTAACGAAAGAAAAAATACCCGACAAATATTTTTGATAATCTATCTTTCGGACTTGTAATTTTTTTGAGAAATAAAGCTCTATTTAGTATGATTTGCCCTATTTAGTTTGTCTTATAATTTAAATTTTACGCTTTTTTTCAGTTAGTACCAGAAAACTTGAGAACAGTAATAGAAAAATGTCTCAAGATCTATCCCAGCGAGAGGGCAACATTCACAGAATTAGTTGAAGATCTGTCACAGATGGACTCAAGACAGTTGGTCGAAGTAAAAACTCCTCGGGGTTTGATGGGCTGTAAGCTGCAATACCTTTACCACTGGTGGCAACTGGCTGGCGGAGATATTCAAGCTGAGTTAAAGAAAAATTGCCTCGTGAAAAATAGTCCACCTATTTTGTCTATGCCTATGTAAGTATAAAGAGTTTTTTATATTACATTATTTTCAAAGTGTAAAGTAATATTAGATGGCACGGTTGGCGCAGTGGCTGAGCGATCGACTGCTGTGCAGCGTGTCGCGGGTTCGATTCCCGCACGGAACAAATATTTGTATGACCGACTAGTAGTTGTTTCAGGTCTGGATGTTTGTGTATGTGAGTTTCTATGTAAACGCAACCACGATACAGTAGAAATTTCTGTGCGGCCACGTTTATAAAAAATAAAAACTTGGAAAGACTTAGCGGAGGCCTTTGCCCAGCAGTGGGACAGTGTAGGGAGAACAAAAAAAAACGATAAATGCATAAACAAAGAGGTTCTTTTCTTTACATGCTGAAATTTTTCATTTTCGCTGTAATGTCCCTCTCTGCTTCACATTATTTGCAGCATTTTTAAGAGATCAGACAAATTGCCCCAAAATTGCAATTGCCTTTCTTTAAAACAATATGGAAAGTGAACATATTGGTTGAAGATGTTTGTGACAAAAAAAATTGTTTGCTGTTTTCATAGCAAACAGTACTGTTTGCTATGAAATGGGCAAAAATGTCCATTTTGATTGTTTTTATCTGCTAAAATATGTTTTTATCACAAGCATATTCAACCAATAATGTTCACTTTCCATATTGTTTTAAAGAAAGGGACCTGCAATTTTGAGTCCACTGTAATTGGTCCGGAACAAGCCGGTTTCCGAAAAGGCTACAGTACCATAGACCACATACACACGCTGCGGCAAGTTATACAGAAGACCGAAGAGTATAACTTGCCCTTATGTTTAGCGTTTGTGGACTATGAGAAAGCCTTTGATTCGGTGGAGACATGGGCAGTGCTTGAATCTCTCCAACGATGCCGGATTGACTATCGGTACATCGAAGTGCTTAGGTGCTTGTACAATAATGCCACTGTGTCGGTCCGAGTACAGGAGCAGAGTTCGAAGGCGATTCCTTTGAAAAGAGGCGTAAGACAGGGAGATGTGATATCTCCGAAACTGTTTACTGCCACTTTGGAAGGCCACAGGATCACGCTGGATGCAAGCCGCTTACAACCGGTCCTATTGGAAGTCTAAAGGGGAGGCCTATGTTCAGCAGTGGACGTCTTACGGCTGATATGATGATGATGATGATGATGTAATTGGTCAGTCTCCTACTGTCAAAATATTTCTACTTTACAACACTTGATTGAACACCTAATAAATGAATTTCAGAGCAATTCTCCTAGACGGTTGCACAATAGGCGGTAAAACCGGCGCGCTATTCGACCGCCGCCTCGCCAAATACAGCCTAGACTTACTGAAGTCTCGCCTCAGCCATGTTCCACCACACGACTACTACCCATTGATGCATGAACGGAGGAAAGATTATGATGCTGTGGCACTGCCCAAGATCATCAGGGAGAGGGATACGGAGTACCAGTTCTATAGGCTGCTTTGGTTCCAAAGGCTTTTGCATGTAAGTAGTGGATTGTTATAGATTTGGAGTGTAAGGCTTGAAATCCTCTTACGATGATGTCAATTGTCACGGTTGGCGCAGTGGCTGAGCGATCGACTGCTGCCCAGCGTATCGCGGGTTAGACCCCCGCACGGAGCAATTAATATTTGTATGATCTGCAAATAGTTGTTCCGGGTCTGGATGTTTGTAAACGCACCCACGATACAGGAGAAATTACTAGTATGAGGAAACGTTTAAAAAAAATTGGAACGGGGCTTTCATAACAGGTTACGACTCTGCAACGTAAAGCGCCATTGAAGGAACACCGTGGATTTTAATCAGTACGAGTTTGGCAATCCCTCCCGTCGTCTCAGGAGGAATCATTTGATGTTTTTATTACAATAAAAAAAAAACGCTGAATTCGGTCGCGTAGCGTACGCGTCATTTTATTTTGAACGCTTTATTAAAAGCGATAAAAATCAAAATGGCTACCATTCAGCAGAGGTTGGGTTCCGACCCAACATGTAGAAAATTTTAACAGAATTGAGCCCTTTTAAGTTTGTACAGACCAAAACCCGACATTATATTTGTTAATTTACATGTAAAGATAGATTAAAAGTTATCAGAATTTAAAGTAATCAATATTGTATAACGTGATTTAAAAAAAGCAAATCTCACTATTGCAATCGTTATTAGATGAGAATCATTTGAGTTTAGCTAAGTAAACAAAAGTACATAGTAATGCATGACTACATAATCTTATCTATTATTTAATTGTTTACGTCTCTGAAGGGGATTCCCAATCTTAGAACAGTAGTTATCTATAATAAGATAAAATTATCTGAGTGACGTTACAATATAAGTAAAAACCTTGCGGTTTTATCATACATAATTAACCTAGAGACAGACATAATACTGGATGCAATTTCAAAAGACACCTGTATTCTCTACTCTTCAGTAGTGCTACCTTGGCTTCACACTAATTTAGTTACATACATTTTCAATTCTTTCAAGAACAGAACAACTCACAGTCGGGGCCCCTTGAGATTTGATTGGTAAAATTTAAATGGGCCCCGACTGTGAGTCGTTCTGTTATGCTTCTTCCTGCTGTTCTGTTGGGCTTGTTTCTTTCTTTTTAGTTTTTATTTAATTTAATTTTTTCACGTATTTTTTAAAATTAGTTTTTATGACGCAGTCGGTTTTTTTGTTTTTCTTTAAATATTTTTTTTAAAACTGTATCGTAACAACTGCCTGCAGGTCATACAAAATTTAATATGTATGCAGGTCATATATTTTTTTTTGTGGGAATCGAACCCACTATACACTGCGCATTAGTCAATCCCCAACCACTGCACAAACAATGCTGTTAACCTTCAGCAATGTCATTGCACGTCTGGTTAACAATAAAACATATCTAAAGCCTACCTAAACGATAGTTTTATGGGTTTACGGAAGTTTCAGTCGGGTTATTCCATGAGCTACTTATTTTAATCTTAATCTGTCTAAATTGCCGCTGTTTTTTAATTATCGATGGCGAAATCTTATTATGGCTGGCGTTATTTATTCCGATGTTTTGATACTGGGTTTCCTATTTGGAGCTATAATTCATCAACAGATAGCTATTCGGTTTATAAATTACGGGATTCCGTGGGCAATATTGTTGTCCGAAACCAAAAACGTGTTTGCTCTATCTATAGAAGCGAAGATAAATTGTTGTTCATGAAAATCTCTAAAGAATTTAAATTAAGGCTTTTAAATCAAGGATATTATAAGTGGACTAAAATATCAACCAAAATATAAACCAAACTTGTACTTTAGAATCTTGTGATGTTGGGGGTCCGATGAGATCGGAAAGAAGTACACAACCACCTTGATTGAACTCCATTTAATAAGTCCCACACTAATTTATAAAGTAATGCGCATTTCAGGTAAAGTACATAGTAAGCATAATATTGAATATCACTATAAAGTAGTGCATACAATGGGTTAAGTCTACTTAAGGAGCATACATACTAATTACATACACTTCACCTCCCGGGGTAAAGAGAAAAAAAAAATTAAACGATTTTTTTTTTTTTTACATTTCTTTTGCTTAAAGTAAACTTGTCTAAGCCGTGACAAAATTACATTTTTATTTACGAAATTGAAATAATAATACCTATTTATTTAACTTATTACTAAACATTGCAATGTTACTTAAATGTAATCTTACTTTAAATTTACTGAAAGTAAGGCCTAGTTCTATTTTTATGCACTAATTCTATTTTATTATTTTTACTTATCTGAACATTACAACCTAAATCTTCAATTACTTTATAAGGACCTTCAAATAAAGCATCTAATTTACGACCTGTTTCATTCTTTAATAACACCAAATCATCTTTCTGATACTTATACGAATTTACAGATTTATCATACAGTTCTTTTCGTTTCTGCTTGTTAATTAATAAATTATTCTTTGCATCAGCATGGGCTAGCTGTAATCGGTATTTCAATTGTAATGGGTAATCATCTATATTGTATAACGGTTCTACAGGATCACAAATTCTACTAGGTATTCTACAGAGTTTACCAAAGACAAGTTCATAGGGCGTATAATTCGTTTCAGAATGGACCGTGTTATTGAAACTAAAACACCAGAAAGGTAACCAGTAACTCCAAGTGTCTGTGTAATTTTCACATTGAATTCTTAAAAATGCACCAAGTGTTTTATGCGCATTTTCAAGAGCACCAATTGACTGATGATGGTAAGCTGTTGAGCATAACTTTTCAATATTTAGGATTTTACATACCTGTACCATAGTAGCTGAAATGAATTCGCTGCCGCGATCTGTAGCAATTGTACCTGGGATACCAAACCTTAAAACAAAATCTCTAACAAACGCATCTGCAATGGATACGGTTTCTTTATTTTTAAGAGGGGTGGCATGCACAAATTTTGTTAATTCACATTGTATGGTTAGTATATAACAATTACCGTCGATGTCTTTATCTAAAGGACCCACAACATCTAAGTAAATTTTATCAAACGCCGACGAAGCTGTTGTAGTTATTTCCATCGGCTCTTTGATATAACGAAAATATTTCGACTTTTGACATTTCGTACATCTTTTGACAAATTCTTGAACGTCTTTTTCCATACCTGGCCAAAAGTACCGTCTTTTAATAGTATTAACCATCCTGCGCACTCCAGCATGACCACTAGATGGCAGTAAATGGAAGTCATTCATAATAATAGTTTTATCATTATCATCTGATATTCTTTTTATTCCTCGTAGTATACAAAGTCGTGGTCCGGACCAATTCTTAAGAGACGTTATTTCATCGCAAACATTTTTAATAAAATCTTCATTATCTTTATTTTTAATTACATACAATTCATCGATACGTATCTTTTCACAAACATAATTTAATTTCTGCACAAATTCGGCTCGCGAGAAATGTGCCTTGAAATCAAAATTAATATATAACGTCTTTGTATTCAGTCTAAATGCAAAACATTCAAACTCATCAGTTATCATGTTGCTATCTCTTAATCCTTTTAAATCATCACCTTCAATAAAACACAATTCTACTGATTCCCGTGGTTTTCTTAATATATCTACAACTCTTGGCTGATCAGACCGTTTGTCGCAGATTTTACTAAGATCCATCTTCTCACACTCGTCTTTGCTTTTAGCTAACTCATCCATTCTTTTCTTTTGAGCCCTAGTCATCACAGCAACAACTTGCTCATGCATACCCTTTAATTCTTCTGATGTTAAACAAATTCTTGATAAAGCATCCGCAACTACATTTTCTTTTCCTTTGACATAAATAATCTTAAAGTTATATTCTTCCAAAGTTAAGCGAAATTTAAGGAGTCTACTTGAAGGATCTCTCATGCCAAAAAGATATATCAAGGGTTTATGATCTGTCATTATTGTAAATTTTTTGCCATACAAGTATGGTCTAAAATATTTTACAGACCAAACTATTGCCAACAGCTCTTTTTGAATGGTGGGATAATTCCTTTCTGCCTTATTTAAGGGCCTACTAGCATAGGCTACTGGTCTTAGATCTTTATTACATAATACGGCTCCAATAGCAGTACCTGATGCATCCGTTTGCAATACAAATTCGTTTTTTTCGGAAAAATCCGGGTATTGTAGTATAGGTGACGAAATTAAAGCATTCTTTAGAAACTCAAAAGCATTGTTACATTCATTAGTCCATTTAAATGGTTCATTTTTCCTACATAATTTATTTAAGGGCATTGCTATATCTGAAAACGATTTGATAAATTTTCGGTAATAATTACAAAATGCTACAAAGCGTTTAACTTCATCGGAATTTCTAGGGGTAGGATAATTTTTTAATACATTAGTTTTATCCGGATCAGGTAAAACTCCTTTTTCTGAAACAACATGGCCTAAATAAAGTATTTCTTTCTTCAAAAAAATACATTTTTGAGGATTTAATTTTAAATTAACTTTTCTTAACCTCTCCATGACGTCAGTTAAATTTTGATTATGCGTAGTAAGATTTCTTCCAAAAATAATAAGATCATCTTGATACACGAGACATTTCTCATAAGTAAGACCTGACATTGCAATAGACATCATATGACTAAAAGCACTTGGACTTGTTTTTAGTCCCATTGGTAAGCGTTTCATCTGATATTGACCCGTATTAGTAGTAAAAGCTGTTAATTTACGACTGCTAGGTTCCAAAGTGACTTGATAATAACCTTGGTGAAGGTCAAGGTGAGAAAAGTAGATAGCACCAGATAAAGAATCTAAAATTTCATTTATATTCGGTAGCGGAAATTTATCATCGCAAATCATTTCATTTAATTTCCTATAATCTACTACTAATCGCCATTTTTTCTCACTACCTTCGCTACTTTTCTTTGGTACTAATAAGATTGGACTTGACCATTCACTATTCGATTCTTCTATGATATCATCTCTTATCATTTTATCTATTTGCTTAGCTATTTCCGGTTTTAATGCTTGAGGTAACCTATATGGTTTAACATAAATAGGTGTAACGTTAGGTTTTACTACTATAGATTGTTCACAAATGTTTGTTGTCGTCAATTTATCGCCTTCTACGTAAAAAACGTCAGAGTACTTTGTACATATTGCCTCTATAGACTGCCTTTCTTCTTTGTTTAAATAATTTAAATTTAATTCGGATAGTAACGTTTGAACTCTTGAAAAGTTAATATTGTTTCTACTGAACTGACAAATATCATAATCACTCAATGGTTTCAGTTTAGGAAGTACAAATGGCAGGGTTATTTCCTTATCGCTTACGTTAAGAATTTTAACAGGAATCCTATTATTTAGCACTCGCACTATCGAGTTTGCTAAAAATACATCTTTCGTTAACTCACTCCCACATACAACTACATCTTCAGTCACAATATTATTCACCCAAATATAGTGAATTGACTCTGACCGTGCTGGGATAATCAATGTATTCCTATTCTTTTCTAATTCTTCAACTAAATTTAAGTAATATTTTTGTCCATTGTTAGTCAACGTTAAACTATTTGAGTTTAAATTAATGTTAGCCTGAAATTTGTTTAAAAAATCTAAACCCATGATTCCATCAGCTTTAAGTGGTATTGAATCAAAAATAAGAAAGTTATGATGTAATACTTGATCTTTGTCATGTCTTAACATCAAATCAATAGAACCTTGAGAACGTAACTTACCACCTATTCCATTTACTAAAGTGTCATCTTTGCGCACGACAAAACCTTTTGGCAATATTTCTTTTTTAATTATTGACAATGTAGCGCCTGTATCAATAAGCCAATAGTATTTTATATTGTTAATGTAGAAAACAACGTACTTAGTATTCCCTTGGCATGATAATATGTAGTGTTTAAGATCGAAAAAACTGATTTGAAGTGCCTACACTACTAACTTTCTGATCGTCACCGTGTTTTTTGTCATCAGATTTTTCAACTGACAGCATATTTTGGCTTTGCCCACGATTCCTATGGTATCTACCTCTATTGCCATTCGACGATGTTCGGAAATTACCCCTACTTGTGTCGTTTCCTCTAAAATTACCTCGTCGTACTTGATCACGATTGTAAAACGTTCCATACTGGTGACCACGACTGTAATTGTTATAATATTGACCACGGTTATTGTGCAAACCCCTTCTTTGATATTGATAACGCTGCGGTCGTCTTGAGTAATGTGAACCTCGGCCATTGTTAGACAAATGCATTATGTTACCTGTTGATGACTGATGGGACGCCGACTCTTCATCTTTAGCTGCTTGGATGGCGTCCTTCAGGTTGCTGTAGTTTCGGGCGGATATAATCGTGCCTAATTTTGAGCTTCGTAGACCATCTGAAAACCGTTTAATTGCAAACTTTTCATTTAAAGGCTTCAACACTCCATACGTGGCAGAATCACCATCAGCTTGGGAAATAGTCAACTCGGTAAATAGTTTCTCTACTTCGGTACCATAAGTATCAATAGAATTAGATCCCTGTTGTATATTTTGTAATTGTGTCTGTATAGCCACAAAAGATTTTTTAGGTAAAAGGTGACATCTCAAATCTTTAATTAATTCTTCAACCGTTTTGTAAGAACCCGAAATACGTAATTTCGCATTCTCCGAGAGTCTACTTTTCAATACAAATGTAATTAATAAAGCCTTACCTTTATCATCAATCATATTCGCGTACATCTCAGTGGAGTCTATCAAACGCTTGGTTGTATTTTCAACACCGTCCATAACTGGAATGAGACTACACGCCACTTTAAGGTCAAACTCCATCTTTCCTAAATCTGATTGAATGGGAAAAATACACAATTTATTTATCTCCTCGTATACCTCCTTAATATTTTGAAAAATATTGATTGCCGATGACAGCTTTACATCCTTGCCCTTTTCTAACAATAAAAATATTTGGCTACATTTATCAAAAGTATCTTTTGCTTCGCCTAATTTTGTCTCAATAACTTTGCCTTTATACCTAGTTTGTCCCTTTTTAATCAAGTACTTACGGATATCTACTAAAACCCCATAATGTGTTAACAAACTATCAATCATACTCTAATTTTAACATTATTTCATTATAATTATAAAACTATGACATATCCATTCAATGTAATAAAAGAAAAGTAAGCACTTAAAATTATTGCGAAACACTAGAAATAATGTCCGACGATGCAGTTTTACCCACACGGTATCAAATTCGCTGAGTGTTCGTGCACGATTCTAGGGCGTTTAAGTTTTTGCGTTATGAAACTTGACACTCAACTCACTATGAATTAATAATTATAATCAACGAAATTGACTGCATTTAACTATTTAAAAAAAAAAAAAACACTTTCACTGACTCACGACATGATTGATGCTGGATTGTCTAATTGTCTGGTGTACCTCCGACTTGTCCACGTATCGAAGCTCTTAAGCGCTGCATGGCGCTGAGACCTATTTCCTCCTGTATCCAGCGGCGATGACAATTCCTGTAGACCTTCAACACGACGTAAATTGCTATCACAGCGATTACAGCGAGGATGATAAAAGTCATGATGCTGAGGCGCTCCACGTCCTCCGATTTCTTTGATAGCAGCATCGTTGCTTCCACCGGCCGCGTTCTGACTTAGGAAGACCTCTTCCTTCTCAACAGTTGACCGACACATACTTTTACTTGAATAATGTCGCGATCAGAAAAAAAAAACTTATAGCCCCTTTGGCAGACTTTTTAGGCAGGGTCGCCATGTGATGTTGGGGGTCCGATGAGATCGGAAAGAAGTACACAACCACCTTGATTGAACTCCATTTAATAAGTCCCACACTAATTTATAAAGTAATGCGCATTTCAGGTAAAGTACATAGTAAGCATAATATTGAATATCACTATAAAGTAGTGCATACAATGGGTTAAGTCTACTTAAGGAGCATACATACTAATTACATACACTTCAATCTTCTACTAAATTTCCCAGCAGATACACGGCGGAAATTAGTAATGTAGGTCGGTTGCAATCTTGATCTTTGTCTGTAACTAATCAATCGATGTGCATTCCCGAGTAACAGTTTAAAAATACGGGTCAAAATTTGGATTGAAAGCCAAAATTGATTTCAAGCAATAATCAACCTTCTGTAGTTGAAAAATTTAATTTTATCTCATACTAGCTGTTGACAGCGGTTTCACCCGCTACAACTCGAAAATAGGGGAGAAAATTGGGATAAAAACTATTCCATGTTTTAATCCAGGTTATAAACTATCTGTGTACCAAATCTCATCCAAATCTGTGCAGTGGTTTTTGCAGAAAAGAGTAACACACCTTCATCCATAATATTAGTAGGATTAAGTTTAAAATCTCTTGTGCCTCTCTCCCCAGGGTTACCCCTACACAGCCCCATACATAAGGGCTGAAGCAGAAGTTGACATACCTCCACTAGTGCGGGGGGATGTGTGGGCTGCATTACTAGGAGTTGTGGGGGATATTGAAGAGCAGTATGAAAGGATTGATAAGGAGACGCCCACACCTACTGATAGACAGGTAAAGTATAAATTGTTTTTTAATGAAAAAGTATCGGCAAAAGAATATCGAATACAAAAGGTAATAAAAAAGTAAAAAATATCTGTCTCATCTAAGGTTAGCTCTCAATTTCAATAATGATTGCTGTTTGTAATATCTCAAATATTGAAATTATTAAATTAAAAGTCCAAAAAACATATCAAAGCGCTCCTTCACCTAATTTCGAAATTGTACAAAAATAGGTAAGTGATTGATACAAATTGTATTGATACCAGTTATGTATTATAATGCTCGATTTTTCTTAAATGCTCGGTCCTCCTCAATCACTGGTGTATTACTCAATAGGGGGCTTCACTGCGAGTTTTAGCCGCCAGTGGCGCTACAAGCGCATAACGTAAACAACGTTCAAGTGTAGCTTCGAGTGTGTATTATATTATTTGTGGTGTAGTGTCTATGTCAAGTTAAACATATACTAAATGACATCATGCGCTGGTAGCGCCTTCTGAGCCGAGCTTTGCGTGCAACCTCTCATTCTTTTTACTCACTGGTGTAAGGCTGCTTTTCCACCAGAGATGCGCTATGCTACGTTGCTGCGGATGCGTTTGATATCCACCAATCATATTCACTGGTTTACATAGCACAGCACTGGTGGAAACGGATTCTTGTGACAGCACATCTTCGTAGCGCAGCTACGCATCTTCATAGCGCAGCTACCTTGTGACAGCACATCTTCGTAGCGCAGCTACGCATCTTCATAGCGCAGCTACCTTGTGGCGGCGCATCTTCATAGCGCAGCTACCTTGTGACAGCGCATCTTCGTAGCGCAGCTACCCATCTTCACAGCACAGCTACATAGCGTAGCATCAGTGGAAACGGTCACATAGTTTCGTAGCTCAGCTTTTACATCCTCGCAGCACAGCTACATAGCGCATCTCTGGTGGAAAAGCAGCCTTATGCTTAGATTTCCTTACTTACTGATGCTCGAATCGAAGACGGGGGAGTGCCTTACAGCTGGTTCTTTAGATAAACATTATTTCATAACCAACCATAACAAATACTAATAAAGTCGATTTTCCTGTAACAGATAGACGTGGACATACCCCGTTGTCATCAATACTGCTGGCTTCTCTGTGGCTCTGCGGGCCATCGGACACTGAAGAGGTTACTAAAAGCATGGCTTCTGACAAACCCACAATACGTGTACTGGCAAGGACTGGACTCCCTGACTGCACCTTTCTTGTACTTGAATTTCTGCAATGAAGGTATGGAAAACAAATAACACTGCCCGTACTGGGAATATAACTTGGTTTCTACTCCTTAGCAGCTGCACGTATAAATAATTTTTTTTATTTAGCGACTGTAATCCACGGTGTCCTTCAATAGCCCTTTACGTTCCGGGGACACGGTAGCGCGTTAGTCCCGCGACCCCGGCAGGCTTGGGACCTCTAAGGGGCCCTGTCATTGTGCTGACAGCTCTTTGAGGCGCCCGTGGAACATGACGCGCTGTCGACCCGGACATGGTGCATGTTTTTTTTTGGCAATAATTGTAACACTGCCCTTACTTGGGTCCTCATACTCGGCAGCCGTGCTTACAACTATAGACCAACTTATTTATTTAGTGTTAGGCTAGGCTAACGATTGACTACGATCTCGTTTGATGATAAGCTATGATGTGGTCGACGAAGGAAGCACGCTTGCCTAGAAGTAACCTATTCGTTCAAGTCACCTCGATCATAGTCAAAACCCTGACTGACTCAGGTCGCCTTTACGTCGGGTATTTATACCCTGACCGGTTACACTAGGTGTTTCTAGAGAATGTCGAAAATTGTGAAAAGATCCGTACACTCTCTACACAGTCCCATACCCTTCCAGACCCATCTCGAAACATCTAGATCAGGGTAGAATTTTCTAGGAACTTCCAGGCCAATCTTCAGTAAAATAGTCGAGAACCTTGTGGAACTTTCGAGAACCTACAACCGTATTCCGAGATCAATCTACATTGGTCTCGAAATACGGTCGACGTAACAATAATTTATTTGTCATTTATTTTTCTCCCAGCCCGTGCCTTCGCCTGCCTCTCAGCGTTCGTACCTAAGTTTCTACACAAGTTCTTCCTAAAAGACAATAGCGCGGTTATCAAGGAGTATTTAGCCAAGTTCTGGCAAATGACGGCCTTCCACGAACCGGAGCTAGCGACACATCTCCACGATATCAACTTTGTGCCTGAACTGTTCGCTATACCGTGGTTCCTTACTATGTTTTCACGTGAGTATCTTTTTATCATTTTTATTTATAGTATTGGCTCCAACTTACGAGTTGTAGGTCGTGGGTTCGAACCCAGCCAGGCGCATTACTTTGTGAAATTGTTTCATCACCGCTGCTCTCAAATCGTTGAAGGAAAACCAAAAAATCGAAGATATGTGACATCCACCAACCCGCACCGGACACTCTCTCTCACAGAGAGGAGGCCTGTGTCATTTATAGGCTGATGATGAAGATATTTTTTTTTTAATATAAACTCCTCTCATAACGTGAGTATAGAAAAACATCGCTGGTTACCTCTGTGCGTCTTTGTAGGAAAGAGCCGTAAACTACCACACTGGACCATTGCATGTTGAAGAAAAAGTGAAATAAAAAATGTAGACTACTGAAATTTTTTACGCCCGAAATTAATATTGTATCTGAGTCTAAATCTTGACCCGTTTTCTTTGGTGGCTGCTTGCAATTGGAGTATCTCTGTCGAACTCTAATTCCAAGGGTGATTCATAAAATCTTTTATGATTAGTGACATCAAGAAATTGGAAACTGGAAGAACCATCAACCATCTTACCACAATAAAGTTAAACATCTACGTCAAAACAGCATTTCTCGTTGATATAAGGGTCGTTTTGCAGTTACACTTTTTAAGACAAGCGTTCAACAGTTGTTTATCTTCTTGAGTAAGCCGGCAAGAGTTTACTTACCATTTTGTGACCAACCGTTACTCTATTAAACCGTTTCAAAAGTGGTTACAAAACGCTGCTGGACCTTTTTCAAATACTTGTAATTTTTTTTGTGCTTATCTGCAAACAGCCCCAAACTATAAGTAGATTCGTTCCATGTCGATTATCATGTTTCAGAAGCTCTTCAGTAGTAGTTTCCTCATCAGTCACCAAGTTTCTGTATATCATGGCGTTTCAGTCGTTTAGTGTAGCTGATAGTTGCTAACGCCATTGCTCGGTCATTGGGGTGATTTTCAAGGCGTGTTTTATCCCTTAGTCCCTGTTTATTTCAATTCCTCGTTAACAGTTTTCATGTCTTTGTTACTTCTCATTATAAACCAACACATTTTCTATCAACCACCAAAATATTTCAGACGTCTTCCCCCTCCACAAAATAGTTCACTTATGGGACGCCTTATTAGTGGAAGGACCGGCGCTACCTCTGTTCATGGGAGTGGGCATACTGAGACAACTACGCGATACGTTACTGGCGTCGGGCTTCAACGAGTGTATCTTACTGTTCTCTGATCTACCCGAGATTGATATTGGAGAGTGTGTTAAGGTTAGTGACTGATTTATATGTTATTTCTTGTCTAAATACGGCCATAGTTAAACATTTTTTTTTCAACAGGCAAAAACTTTTTTTTACTACTCTTTTTTTTAGCGTGGTAAAATCATTAAATGAGTCCTCCCACCCAGGGCAGGGCGGGAGGGACTGACAGACTTGTACTCACTAAAATCCACGGTGTCCTTCATTAGCTCTTTACGTTCCAGGGTCACGGTAATGGTATAAGTCCCGCGATCCCGGCAGGCTTTGGCCCTCTAGAGGGGGGCCCCGTCATCTAGCTGACGCTCTTTGAGGCGCGCGTGGAACACAACGCGCCGTCGACCCGTGCATGGTCCATGGTCGGGCAGCGAGTTGCCCTTTACTCGCCGCCCGCATGCCCGCGCCTACGGTGGCCGGAGATCGTCCCGCGACGTCCGACGTCGTGGGCCACCTACCACTGCGGCTGGGGCGGAGGGAGGACGCCGTCCTCTCCCTCACGCGGCCCGCCTCCTCCTTCGCGAGCATAACTGCTTCACAGAAGAAGGCGACCGCTTCCCACTCCGTCTCGCCCCGCAGCATGGCCTCGACCAATGCCGGGCGCGAGAGGTCTCCGCCGGGAATTTTTCCAACATTTCGGACGCGTTTGTAAACATTTAAACTCACACACACAAATACCCGAAACAACTACTTGTATATCATACAAATATTTTAGCTGTGTGTCAGTCAATCGCTCAACAACACCAACTTTGCCATCAATTGCAGCGGTGAATCATAAGCTCGATTGAATATTTTTACCAGCTTTTGGCAGTGGCTTTGCTCAGCGACGACGGATGGATTGTTGGTTTTTCTTTCACCCAAAAAAACGATTTCAATGAAATATAGTATACTACTAATAGTTTATAACATGGATCCTATGTATTAACATAGGATACTTTTTATCCCGCTATGATATATGGGATAATGACCGGACTTCAAGCGGGTAACGCCGAGGACGTAAACTAGTACAGATAATACGGTAGTACGATAGTGCGGATATGTACATATTATAACCTACCCAGGGGCGTACCGCATATGTAAGTTCATGTTCTATTAAATTTACACATTATAACCTTTTATAATGTGTAATTTTTTTGTAATAGATCATGAACTTTTTTCTTTTAAATAAAGTTGGAATTCTCTGAAAGAATTTTGTCAGATTTAGGTAGGCTTGATTTAGGGTGCTTGCGGTTGTACAGACGCCAGCACATCAACCTACACCATTCTGACAATTTTTCTCAATCGAACATAAACCTTCTGTTGTTGTGATAAAGTCGAAAATCTATTAAAGAAATTTGACAGATTGTAGTGGCTTGATGTGCTGCTGTCTGTACATAAAAAAATAAATAAACTAGCTAACATTTTTTATTACATCTGTACATATAAAAAGTATTATTTCCTCCTAAAGTTTTGCGTTCAATGAATGCCTTCAACTCGCGTCTGTCATTGACATTGGTGAGTGTGTCAAGGTCGTTTAACAATAGCTAATCTACAATGCAATTTCTGTTATTAACTTTAAAAAGATGTTTCTGATACCTTGGCATGATTGTGAAAACCATTTATGCGGTTATTTCGTCATATTATCAGAATTTTGAAACTACTATGAATGGACCTCTCTTTAGCCCCGAGATTAACGGACTTGTTTGGAGTTATAGTAACTATGTTAACTAGCTTTATGTAAAACTAACTGTTGCCGACAGATTCGCCCGCTATAGCTCGAAAATTAACCCACGGGAAGGTAAATCCGGGCTATCTTGTATAGAACAGTGGTGGCCCAGTGGTATCGGCTCCGACTTATTATTTACCGCATTACTTTGTGAAATTTATTTCAACACCACTGCTCTCAAAACGGTGAAGGAAACATCGTGAGGAAACCGGCATGTCCTAGAACCAAAAATTCGAAGACATGTGACATCTACCAATCTGCACTGGGCCCGCGTGGTGGATTATGGCCCACTCCCTGTCATAGAGAGAGGCCTGTGTCCCGGCAGTGGGAACATTATAGGCTGATGATGATGATGATGATGATCTTGTATGTTAATCCAGGTTATAAACTATCTGTGAACCCAATAATCTAAATTCGTTCAGTAGCTTTTGCGCGAAAGAGTTACAAACATCCATCTATTCGTATCCATCCATCTATCCTCATTCATCCGCATTTATGATATAAGTCTTTTTTAGTCTTTTTTTTTCTAGTGATTAGCGCAATGACCGAGCGATTGGACTGCTACGCTTGGTGTCGCGGGTTTGATTCCCGCACGGAACAAATATTTGTATGATCTACAAGTACATAGTTGTTCCGGGTCTGGGTGTTGGTGTATGTGAGTTTATATGTTTGTAAACTCACCCACGGTACAAGAGAAATTCCTAGTGTGAGGCAACGTTTTAAAAAAGAAAGTAATAAAGTTCGAATCCATTTATGACATAGGGGTCCCAAAGGGGTCCCATTAGCAAAATCATCACCTTTAGAATAACTAGGTACTCTATTCCTTGATCAATAGAATAGAATATTTCATTTTTTATTATGTTATTAATATACATTTTTTTTATTATTAATAAACAAATTTTATAGCAATTCCTAGATGGGGTTTATAAATCGCTATGAAATTTGTAGAAAATTGTGAATGTTTATGTCTATAAATAATTTATTCAAGAGTTCAGTCCCCAAAGTAAGGATAGTAAAAAAAATCTATTCATATATTCCTCTGTAACGACAATCTTTCTAAAACATCCAGCTTCAGTTTATTATTTATGTTTTAATAAAAGCTTGTAAAAACGCACAAATCGTGATACGCTATCTGAAGCCTGTTATAAATCCAACCAAAAATTATAAAAATAATGTCAACACTATTTTAAATCAAATTCTAAATCTGGCTATGTATAGCGAATAAATTAGATGAATGATAAATTGTTTATCACCCAAGAACATACAATACAAAAAAAGCACGTAATGGTGATCATTTATTAAGTCAATAACAGTTCAATGACCATTACTATAAGGTTTTAATTTCATAGCACCTAGGTCGTTGACTTATGTATGATTAACACTACAATATTTCCCCAGGAATCTATTGAAATGTGCCGTAGTTCACCAAGGAGTATTAGTTATAGAAGGTTTACTAATGAATCTGAAGTTAAAGACCCTATGGTAAGTCTTTAAATATAGTTGTTTTTTGAAAATTATAGAAAAATGGTGTACAATTTTTTTTACTATTGCTATAATGTCATCGTTCCGTTGGTCTCTCGATCGCGAGCTCGACTACTGAGCATGGGGTTCACGGTTCGATTACCGGGTCTACCTTTTTTCCATTAAGTATTTCTCAGTAACAGGCCATTTAAGTTTTGCAACAATAACCGTCTTACTACAGAGAAGATAAACATCTGTTGAACACTCGTAAAAAAAATCTGTCAATTGCAAAACGGTATTTGACGTTGATATAAGGGTCCACTTTTTTTAGACAAGTGTTCAAGAGATGTTTAACATTCTGAAGTACGATGGTGTCTTTTAAAATAGGTATCTCGCTGATACAAAAATCTTTTAATGATTGAAGGTAAAAGTTCAAAAAAAAAAAATACTTAAGTATAATATGTAAATTTTCTTCTAGGATATAGTGGAAATACCCATGGAAACTTTATTCATTGAAATCAGTCCTAGAATCAATTTGTCAGATTTCTTCTCACTGATATGTCAAGATAAATGCTGTGTTATCGACATAAGGTCGAATTTACTGTGAGTATAAAATGTTGATTTTCTTTCTTAATTCAATACACTTCTATTAAATTGTAGATTTTTACATGTATTTATTAATTTATAGATTGGCAGAAATAAACAATAATAGACAACGTTAATATTTCTAAACAATTTTTTTTGTACATATTTCAATTACAATTATTATCTACGTTTTAAAAATCGGTATGCTTAAAACGCTACAAATCTTTCTACATTCTGCAATTTTATCTATTTTTCCATCGACCAAATCCGTTTCTACGGTACACGTGTTACGCGAGCAGCTTTAAGTTTTTTATTTTTATTATTGTCATAAATTTATTCTCAAAGAACTAATAAAAATAATCCAATGTCCCTCTAGATACGAAAAAAGCTGCATAGATGGCAGTATAAACGTGCCTTACAGCGGGGTGCACCTCGGTCAACACGAACTGAGAGCCCTAGGGCTCCATCCTCAAAGAGTCCTGCTAGAAGCCATGAAATTGAAGAAGAATGTCGTCGTAGCCGCTGCTGAAGAGGAGATGGCTCAATTAGTAAGTAAACTAGAATTACAGTCTTTGGCGCAGTGACTGGGCAATAGGCTGGTGAGTTACGTGTCGCCAGTTTGATGCCTTTTTTTTACGTTGGGAAATCATGGAATGAGTCCTCCCACCCAGAGTAGGGCAGGAGGGACTGTCAGACTTGTACTGACTAAAATCCACGGGGTCCTTCAATAGCCCTTTACGTTCCGGAGTCACGGTAGCTCGTTAGTACCGCGAACCCGGAAGACTTTGGCCCTATAAGCCCCCTTAGAGAGCTGACAGTATTGTTAGTGTCATTTTGCTGACAACTCTTTGAGGCGCGCGTGGAACACGACGCGCCGTCGACCCGAGCATCCATGATCGGACAGCGAGTAGCTCATTACTCGCCGTCCGCATTCCCTTGATTGCCGCATGGAGCAAAATATTTGTAAGACTCTGAAATGTTAAGGGCAATTAAAGCCTTTAATAATTTTGGCGATTGAAAAAGAGTGTCGATGGAGTTTAAGGTCCCTCGCACACCGCGGCTTTTTATGCCTTGTGCCAAAAGTGCCTGTAACTGGCCTATTTGAAATAAATGCTTTAATTTCGATTTTGAAGGAACATGGTAGAAAAATTACCCCCGTGGTTCGATTCCAACGTAAGACAAGTAAACATCTCCAAGCAAAACATTTAAATGTGTGCGTGTCGCTCACTCACACATTTATGAAAAAGTGGCTTCACTCTAATCGTTACGTTTTGTTTGGAACACAGAATCTGGACATTTTCTAATCCAAGATTACAGCCTTTAGCGCAGTAGCTAAGTAATAGGTGAGTTGCGTCTCCTGGGCTCGATTCCCACACTAAACAAAATATTTGAAAGGCCTAAACAGGTCTAAACAGGTTACTGTGATCCTGGAACGTAGAGGGAAATTGAAAGAACACCGTGGAATTTTATTTGACACCAGTCTGACAGTCCCTCCTCCCAGGGCTCATTTGATGATTTTAACACCTAAAAAAAAGGCCTACAAGTAGTAGTTCCAGCCTTGTCTGTTTGAATTTAAATGTTATAACCCACGATAAACATGAAATTCTTAGTATTTGGTTCGTTTTTAACTTTTAGATTAGTTTTCATTATTACTTCGAGGTGAGCATCGATAAGTCAAACAAAAATATCGTTACCTATGTTAAACATTCCACAGATGATAATTTAGTAAGGATCGAAGTCGATAGATGGCGTTAATGGTACGTAGCATCTTTTGATCAAGATTTAATCTTTGAGATAATCAAACCCATAACACGCAGCGCAATCGTTGAACGCTCAACCAGCGTCAACCGTACCTTCAAAAATCCTATATTTACTTTTAACCATTTGCTAAAAAAGTTATAGAATTTTAACTTAACAGATAGTTTACAGTAAAATGTCCTTAGTATATCTGGCTGGTGTTATTAATTCACTTTTGTAGAACGGCAATAGAATGTCGTCGTTCTGTCTGCTGAGTTCGCATAGTTGCGTGTTAACCTCATTAAATATAATATGTAGGCGTCTGCAAGTTTAACGATCATAATAATTATAAGCCGTACTGTTGCTGGGTTGTCAGAAAATTAATCATCGATTTAAAATTGTTTGTCATTAAAAAATCAAAGAAAAGTAAGTTACGGAATCAGGCGTTTACAGAAATGCTTGATAATAAATATTTTGAAAATCGTTTAAAAAAAAATACTGCCTAGGAGTTGACTTGGCGGCACGGTTGTTGCAGTGTTTGACTGATCGGCTACTGCGCAGCGTGATGCGGGTTCGATTCTCGCACGGATCAATTATTTGTATGACCTGCAGGTAATTGTTCTGGGTCTGGGTGTTTGTCTAGATGTGAGTTATAAAGTTTGTAAACGCACGCACCAACAGGAGAAATTTTAAGAGAGGGGCAACGTTATTAAAAAAAAGTTTAAAACTTGGCGGTTTTGTGACGATATTATCGATTTTAGTGGTAACACGCTACGAAAGGACACAATTCTATTTTCAAATTCGATTTTTTTTTTCTTGTTATTATGTGGCCAAGGCTGTCACTACTAACTCAGCCGGCTCTTAGAACCCTACAGGACCTGGACAAGTTTAGACACATTTTATGAGTCCAAGTTTAGTTTTCTCACGTTGTTTCCTTTTTCAAGAATTCAGTAAATTAAAAAACAAAACAAAGCGATTGTTCATCATCGTCTATTCCATTTTCAAATTCATCTTGTATACCAATATGGTCACGCCATTGATGACATCATACATACAGGTGTAGTGTAAGTAACGCTTGTCAAAAGGTCACTAACCCCATTAAAGTTGGCGCGTAAGTTTGGGCCGTAATGGCCGCCTACTTTGAGATCAACGGTTAATAGTAGATGGTGTTAGCGTTATTATTTTATTTTTAATTAATTGTTGGCTTGAAAAGATGTGTTAGTATTTGTGATGCGGCACCGTTGGAGCATTGGCTGAGCGATCGATTGGCAGCGTGTCGCGGGTTCGATCCCCGCACAAGAACAAATATACCTACATGTACTTGTTCCGGGTCTGGGTGTTTGTTGTGTACGGTATCCTATGTGCTATTCCATTCAAATCCTGGGCCAAATTTCTTCAAGATCCCTTCAGCTGTTTCGAGTAAAAACCATCCATCTGTTACTGTAAAAGCCCGAAGTACGGTAAATCCTAAGATTTACCGGCATGAGTCGGTAAATGCCCGAATTTTATTGAAAAGAGACATTATTTCGGGCTTTTACCAGCAGAGTTTGGGAATTGCTAAGATTTACCAATGATGGTTGGTAAATGTTGGTTTTAGGAATAAAACAGTAAATTTTCTTAATCATTTAATTCAATTACCTGGATGTGGTTCAGGAAGACGGAGCCCCGCTGCACGGGGCTCCTATTTCCGCGTGTAGGATTAAAAGGAACCTCGGGGTGCCCAAGAGTTGTTGATACCTTAGAAAGTAGTCGACTCGGTGGCACCCCGAAGTTCGGTTTGATTAGGTTCCTTTAAACCTGGCACGTGGAAATAGGCGCCCCGCACAGCGGGACTCCGTCTATCTCATGATTTTTTTCAACATTTACTATGCCTTTAATGTTAATCCTAAGATTTACCAAGTGAATGGTGGTAAAAGTTCGAATCGCAAACCTCTCCGGACATTTACCAACTCATGCCGGTAAATCTTAGGATTTACTGGGAATCTTAAAATTTACCGTTCTTCGGGTTTTTACAGTAACACATCCAAAAATTCCAAATTTTGCATTTTTAAATTAGTTTGATACTACTATTCAAGGGGTTGGCGAATCCGCTGGAAAAAAATAGTCTTACTAAATCAATCCGTTATTAACCAGCCTACAAAATCTCAGATACAGCTATTTTAGAATTAAGCTGATAGGTTAACTATACATTAGAACAAGTTCTTACAAATTATAGTAACATTATTAAAAATTGAAGAAACATCAACATTCTATTTTTAACTTATGTTTTATTTATCATCTACAGAGTTAGAAACGAAGCCTATGTTTCTAGTTCAATACATGAATTCTATACATAATAAAATCAAGATCAACTAGTAACATAATATGAAAATGCTATGCTAAAAAACGAAAATTAATTCCTTATTAAAATTGATTGTCAGACCATATTATTAGTATTGTGTTAACCTATTTTACTAAGTCAATGTTATATCTTTTATTGGGACGCAGAATAAAATGAATAAGTTCTAGACTTAATTTTCGCGGCAGCTAATTCTGGTCATTTAATTGTTATTTTAGCCCTGGAAAATGTATTTCTATGAAATACATATTGCGGATTCCGCATTCGAAGAGCTTTTGTGTAATAAATATGCTTAACTGACGTATTCATCCTTCAAATAAAACTTGTATTGTAAAAATCAAGCCTATTCATGTTTTTTTTGTTTAGCTCATGTTTTCCACTCCTGACCAAAGGCATCCCTTCAATCCATACACTTCTCTCGATGGTGTATTCTCTATTTTTCATGCCAATTCATCTTTACATAGTCATAATCAAAGTTGCTAAAGTCTCTGTACGCGTTTAACTTCCGAACAACTGCACCAAATCGTTTAATTTTGGAAAATTTAATCCTTATAAAACATTTTTTTTTCTTTGCAGTTCAGTGACTACCTGGTGAAGTGTGGTGTGCCAAGAGTATGCATACTCCATGGAGGAATATCAGCCTTACTGACGCATATACCCTCACTATTCACCGTACCGCCGAAGAGGAATGGACACAAGTAGTAGAACAAATGGTAGAACTGAAAACACAGAGTAGATAGGAAATGGAAAGCTGAGTTAGGTTTTGCTAAACGGTGGCGGCTGTTGAAATGAAATGTTAACTTAGAGTTCTTCAGGGAGTCTACGACTATCGGAAACCGGAGTTAAGTAATGTTATTTGGTAAAACAGACATCTCACGGATCGACGTACCAAGACTTTAACATTAGCGCTCCATTGGTGTTTTAAACATGCACTTGCGGTTTCTGATTACGTTTTTGTCTTGGAAAAATGGTGACACACAGTATTATACGTATTTTATAGACTGCAGCATTTTTCCATATGTGATAAAAAGGCAAAAAGCTAGTAATTTGTGGTTTGAATGACTAAAATACGGAATGAACCGGCTGAATACAGTTAAGTCAACCGGTCGATATATTGGACACCGTATTTCTTTGTGACTAATAAACCATAAATAAGGAAAAAACACGATAACCACTGCCGAAAAAGAAACTGTTGGATTAGATTGTAATTTACTGACTGACATGGCGCTAGTCGAAAATGAGAACACACGTGTCCCTCATGAAACGATAGATGTTACTATAATCAGTACTGAAGGTACAAAAAAATACACTAATTCATAAAAAAGATTTGTAAGTATTTTTGTTTGTAATAGGAATGAGTCGAAAACTACTGAACCGATTTTCGAAATTATTTCAAGCTAGGAAGTTCAATTATAAGTCATCAAAATAGGTGTGCAGCCAGTATACAAAACAAAACATGATAATGAAATGTTTGTACATACGTACTCGGGCAAATGTAACGATTTAATTTCTTGGGATACAATTGGCAATACACTTGATGTTGCACAAGAAAACATGTATATTTTTAGTGTCATCTATAAGACTCCAGTAACGTTTTCGTCTGTGGTATCTTTCAAGTTATTATTGAGTCTGATTTGTACTGTTGAAGATGTTTTAAACATATTTTTAGTATGGATATAGTAAGTAGTAAATTTATTCTATGATCTGAATTTATTTTTAAGTAGAATATTTTTAATAGTTTTATATCACTATGTAATATACAAATATACTAAGCTATTTAATACAGTACCCAGATTATTTCACTAGACACAAAAATGAGATTTTTAGATAGGCACCTAGTAATTATAGTTTAATTCTTTTTAATAGTAAATAAAAAAGTAGATAAATCTGCATTCCGTTTTTTGTATTATAATTTTAATGATTATGTATCCGAGTATCATGTATCCTCATTTATTTATATACTGAAAATATATATGTATCGGTATGTTTTTAAGTCAAAATATCAATTAAACACAGATTTGAATGTAACAATAACTATATTTGAACGAAATAAGCTATTTATACACAATACGCAGGTACAGTACTGCTACGAATTTATTTAATAAACATTATGAACGTTTATTGTTTGTTATTGCTCCGGTGTTGCGTTGTGAATTCCCACGGCTTCATCTCTCAGCCGACTTGCACTTCATTGACTGATAAGTACCCACATAATTACTGTCGTGGGCAGCCCCCTAACGGCTCGTGACGTTTTTACCCCCTATCATGTTATGAATGAGAGGTTCCTATCAGAGGGGGGGGCGCGCGTGAGGAGGGGGGGGGGGCGGTAGACGCCGCTCTCGCATTCGCCGGCCGTACCTCGCCGCGACTGTGTGTGTCGTCCGCGGTCAGCGTTTTCACAACATTCCTCGCGTGCAGTGAAACTTCAAAAAAAAAAATTTGTTGCAAAAACAAATGGGCGTCGATAGTGAAACGTAAACTTGTGATGATCCTCAGTGTTCTGTGAAGTTTGCTACGGTTGACAGTTGAAGTCTTGGTGCAGTTTACATTCTTTCCGAGTTCCGCCCGCTCGGAGGACACTAAGAGAGTGACAGTTTGCTGTGTTTTGTGCGAGTTTTCCTTGGAGGAGTTTCTCTGTGTTTTTGGTCGGAGGCCGTCGTGAACACCGGCCCCGACATGGAGGGTTACTTCGACATCTCTAACGATCTGAAGGACGTCTGGGAGGCGGACATTGACCCGGTGAGTTGACCTTGCTTGATATCTGTTATCACTTAGAGGTGATGATTTGATTTAATTAGCGATTTGCCAAAACAATGGTAGAAGAGAAGTGCGATGTTATTGTTACGATAAAATTGATTGCACCACAAGTTTGAATGTTATAGTCCAACAAGTACCATTCATGTTGAAACAATCGCTGAACAATACCCGAAGAAAAAGTTAGCTACTGCATACCTCGGTGCGTTCGCATGAATACGTTTATACCGTCATAAAAGTACGAGACTGGAATGAAAGTTTGCACGATAGTACTGATAACAAGCTATGTACCATGTTTGTAATCAAACTTGGTATTTCCGAAGAATTTAATGACTTTCCTTAATCATACAAGAACATGTTTGGTGATTCGAAAAGTTTTTGCGAATACAACTTTCTAAGCGCGACAACCCTGATATACATTCTAGAAATTGGTGAGAGAATACAGTGTGACATAGCTAGGTATGCGAGCAAACTTTCGTTTGTACTGTTGATAAACCAACTCTGAATCACGTTCAATGCGCCGTGCACGTTCATATTCGTACGGTGGCAATTAAATCAACAACTACTTCACCCTACACTGTCATATCATAACTCCCAAGACAAACGAATGTTTAATTTATCGATATTTGAATCGATTTACTATCTCTAGAATGTTCGATAATTCTCGATTAACGATTACAGAAATCCTAAAGAGAGCTCCGATTAGATTTCTAATCGATAGTCCAGTCACGCTCAATATGGATGTAATTAAGACCTGCTTATGTTCTGGATGGCTAATTTAGTATTTATTACGTATCTACAAGGAGTTGTAAACTAGAGAAACCAACTTGAACGAACAATTAACATTTTTGATGTAATAACAAGAAGTTGAACCCTTTTGTTTCGGTGAAGCCAGTTTATCTGACGCAGGTAGGTACGAAGTTTAATTCGCGTTTTGTTTATTTAGGTATTATGTTTTTGCTTCAAGAATATCATAACATTTACATTAAGAAAAGGACTTATTATGATGTATTTTTGAATTTAATTAAACTACCTTCATCCTTCATCATCTCAGCCAAAGGACGTCCACTGCTGAACATAGGCCTCCCCTTTAGATCTCCACATAATAGGTATACCGGTTGGAAGCGACCTGCATCCAGCGTCTTCCGGCGACCTTTACAAGGTCGTCTGTCCACCTCGTTGGTGGACGTCCTACGCTGCGCTTGCTAGTCCGTGGTCTCCACTCTAGTACTTTTCGACCCCATCGGCCATCTGCTCTGCGAGCAATATGGCCTGCCCATTGCCACTTCAGCTTGCTAATCCGGTGGGCTACCTATATCGATGACTTTAGTTCGTCTACGGATCTTCTCATTTCACCTTCATCCTTACAAAATTAGAAATGAGCATTTTTCCCCATTGGTTTTTCCTGTACCTATTTTATAGACGCTGCATTAGGCAAATAGTAACAACTATTTAGGTGTGCATGTGGGTCGTTATCTTATCAGCACCAATGCATTACGAATGATCTTCAAATTCTATTATTAACACAGATAAGTAGTGCATGCATAGTATCGTAAGTACCTATTCGGGTTCTGTAGAATACAACCAGGTATGTATTAATGGAATTTCTACACATGCCTATTGCCTACCATGTTTGTAAACCCTGAAGCCCAGGCAGAGGTATACCTAACTACATAACTAATAGTTTTGGGACCAAGGTCCCACAAAATTGGTATTAATTAGGGTGTGCCTAATTCAAATTTAAAACAATTTAGTGACCCATTTGTTGGGGAAGCGATAAAAAGAATCACTTACTTAAATGGGGGAATGAACAGGAATAAGTTCCGATGTCACTTCCTCCCTAAAATGAACTAAAATCTAACCCTCGCGCACACAATAGGGGTACAAACGGATTTTAGCATCGCATTGTTACTTCAATGAAGTCATTCAAATCAAATTACGAGTATCTCTATGTTTGTCATACATAAATTAGGAAACGGCCAATTAATAACATTAACACGGGTGTGGGAATCCATTCAAGAATGTAGTGTAGAAGATTTTATCTTTACCTAATAGCTAGAGAGCCAAAAGCCAGTAACAATGGAAAGAAAAGAGATTGGTGAACTCGTAAAACCTCCTTCCTAGGAGTTACTTTTTTTATCGACCATAGACGTCAAATTCTGTTGACCCAAACTTTTTTCTTTTTTCACAGTATGCAATACCAAACTGCAAGCCAGTGTTGCCTACTTCACACAAGATTTAATCATTTATAGTTCACTAACACCATGCCACTGTTACCTAATCTACATACACTTAGTTTATATTCCACTCGCTCGTTGCAGGTCCTGTCTCCTACGTATAAAGAATTATTAATAACAAAAATTACCGTCCGTAATCATGAAAGGGTTATCGTTCAACTTCAATCATTGAAAGGATTATTCTGTAGGCAGTGTATTGACCCCTAGGGGTACAAAAAAGGCCTGCTACGGAATCAAAACAATTTTTTATGGGTGTTTGGAGGTTGTGCCGGTTATGGCAAGCTTAGACGTTTGTTACTTACGGGAATTTTCCTCTCGAAGCAACTTTTTTTTTAAATTCGTAGAAATTGTTTTTTTTCTATTAGGGCCCTTTGTGGGTTCTAGCAAAACTAATGTATGTTTGAGTACTTTATTTTTTTTTACTTTTTTATTGTTTAAGTTTAGTAACCAACTAATATGAATATAGGATACATTTGTTGCTTACATAATAAATGTCTATGTGAATGATCATTATATTCATTATGGTAAAGTGTTCGCAAATTAATTCAATGTCGTAGTGATTATTAATTCGTTTCTATGCAAATTAAAGTGGCGTCAATTTATTTTCTGTTCTTATATCCTTTCATCAGATCGGCAGGTATCTATTTATATCCAGCAATTAGTCAATAGGTCTTTGGAACAGATGTATTAGTTTTTTTTTTGACTAATCGTAAACACATTTTATTGTAACACTTTAGTTTGTACATACGTTGTAACTCCTCGGAACTTTTAAAACTAGGGTTGTGAAAAAAAAATAGCAACATGAAAATGAACCGATAAAAGAAGACCATAAAGCCGAGATAGCTACCAATTAATTAAAACCTTAGAAAGCAACCATTTGAAAAAAATACTGACGATTTGACTTAAGAACATTTTGATCGTCAAATCAATTGTTTCTAAAATTCGTGGGTTTTCTGGATAAGATCATTAAGACCTCGAACACCTGTAACAGGTTTCGTGCTATGCAGTGACGAAATGACGTCACGAATCGACTCAAGCCTGGCTCTTAATGGTTGATAACCCAGCAAAAATACGGAGATGATTTGCATTCGTTCATTTGTTGCGTGCGTGGTCACTCCCAGATTTGGTCAGGTTGGCTGGGCGTATAATATATTTCTTATGGCTTGCCGTACGGTATCGCATGGTGCGTCGACCTGGTGTGTTGAACCAAGGGGCCCGGCGCCGCAGGTGCTTTTTTTATTAATATTAACTTGTTCGTTGATTATGATGGACAGTGGGGTCTAGTTAACGTTATAGAAGCTCGATTGTATGTCTTAAGGCAATTAAAATGCTGTTATTGGGATGTAGGTAGATTCTTGAAGCTATGCATGAATTCAGATCAGTACAGGCTGCAAATAAGGCATTGGATAATTGCAAGTATTTGAAGTTATTTCTTAGAAAATTTTATTTAATTTTTTTGTACAAAACTCAATTCTTACAAATTACTTATAGGTATTTTATTATGCCTGCCTACAGTACTAACTTGCCTACCTGCCTTTCAATACTAACTTGTTCCAAACACTAGATGAATTCTAAGAAAGTTATTTTGACATTAAAAAATCTGAAGCTCAATATGCAAATAGGTATACACAAGGAAAAAATCAATTTTAAAATGCAAATTGAGAACCTAAGCTCCCGCTTGCGTAACCTAGTTTGCAAGTTTTAACTAATTTAAATATGAATTACTTAAACAATTTTTAACACCTTGACAAATGAAAATTAAATTTTAAATTATTCATGGATGCTTCTTTCAGGAATGCTTTGAAAAATCTATTAGAAATTCTGAAGGAGATTCTAGAATGATAAAATGTTTTCGAATTCTAAATCTTGATAAAAATACCGATTAAAGCCTCCTGCAGACACACGCGATTAATCGCGCGGGGCGACATGTCGCGGTCATGTCGCAGTATTTTTAGAGTGGAAATTAGCTTGGCTCGTTGTCGCAGCGCGATTAATCGCGTGTGTCTGCAGGAGGCTTAATAGTTTTAATAGTATAAAATTTTAATTGCCTTGTTTGACAATTGTATTAGCTTGTAAGTTTTCTCAAAATCAATCACAATTATAAATAAAAAATCTACCAAATAAAAATAAAAAAATTAAAATACTGCCAAGAGTACGGCTTTTGCAATTTCCTGATTCAGTCCCAAGAAGTAGATACAACCTTTTTCCGCAAAAACCTGTTACTTTTTGTACTTACCTAGCAACGTAGGACGCCTTATTATTATTCATTTATTAAATAGTATGTTATTATGCAATAATGTATGGAACAGTTCCATGTATTACCTACGTGTCTGCTTTTTTTGCACATTGTGTAGTAGGTATCTATATCCTTTTTCCAAAAATGTCACTTACATCCGGTGTCCGGTAGTGCGTCATTCTTCACACCCAGTAGGGTTGACAATACCAAAAAGTTTTAGAATTAGGGCACTTGAAGGTTATAAATAAAATATAGGTATTTTGTATTTAATGGTAGGTATGTCTATTGTGTAATAAAATACTGTACCTATTTCATAAGAATGCGGTATTATTTATTTTAATGGCTCGTAAAATTGACGCTTAAAGCAATAAATTAATTAGTTAAAATGAATAAAAGATAACTTAAATTAATTACAAGTACATATTGAAACTTAAGGTAAATGGTAGTAATTAGTACCTATTTATATGCATTCAATGTTTCTGTACAAGATACCTTTGGCTTTAAAAGGACGCTAATGACCACTCATAAAATTAACACGCATGTTAAATTCTGCCGGCTTGTCAACCCTATGCTAATGATAATTATTATAATTGACTTAAATATAAATGGGTATAATATTCCCACAATAGTACGAAACGACGAAACTGTTACAGTCATTTTCGTATTAATGATAAAACCTTTGCCCTCGCTTATTTTTATTTGACTGGCAACACTTAGTGGTTTTTGGATGACATTATTCTGTAAGGGTTGCCATAGTGATCAGATTATTAGGTTAGTTTAGAAAAAATCCCTACCCGTTATGATAGGTACCTAGTTCACTTTTTAACCGACTTCAAAAAAAGGAGGAGGTTCTCAATTCGTCGGAATCTTTTTTTTTTTTTTTTTTTTTTTTTTTTTTTTTATGTATGTTCCCCGATTTCTCGAAGACGCCTGGACCGATTTGGAAAATTTTTCTTTTGTTTGAAAGGGTATACTTTCCAATTGGTCCCATGATCATCAGGTCAGGATCTGATGATGGAATCCCAGGGAAATCGAGGGCAACCCTCAAATTTTATAGGCACATAGTACCATTTTCATATATTTTCTAAAGCTGTTCAAGTATTTGCATCTGATAATCATCATCTCAGGTGGATGAGCTGATGATGGAAGGTACAACTCCTCAACGGCTTGGAGTAGGCATCGACTGATTTAGTTAGTGTTCGCATATCTCTGGAACTACAAGTCCGATTTAAGTAATTCTTTTTTTGTTGTACTAAGTATTGTTCAACTTACGGAATACTGCAAGTTTCATCAAAATCGGTTCAGTAGTTTTTGAGATAGGGAATTTTATTAGCTTATTGTGCACTTGAGAGAGAATGATTTATTTGACAAGAATTTGAGTTGAATATTTAAACTAAAAAGAGTAAAATAAAAAACTTTTTTAAAAAAAAATGTAACCGCCTTCAAAAACAACCACAAAAAAGGGTAAAATAACCTACAAAATAACTTTTTTTTCAGAAGTCGGTGGCAAAAAAACAATGAAATGAAAAAAAACAAAGGCACCGACTTCTGAAAGAAAAGTTATTTTGTAGGTTATTTTACCCTTTTTTGTGGTTGTTTTTGAAGGCGGTTACATTTTTTTTTAAAAAAGTTTTTTCATAATAATAATTATCTAAACGCACGTTATATAATAGAAAGGAAACGTATTTCTAATACATTTTATGACATATTATTGTTATAATATTCGCTACTAAATCAGGCTACAGTCGTAATAATGCTCACGGAATAGTGAAATTGCGCATTTAAAACCAACTACCGTACTATAACAGTTCTTAGTAAAAGTATATAATTTATGATGGATGACCAGACATTAATAAATAAATCAGGTACCTAGTCAAAAACACTACTAACACATTTATGTCGACTTCCCATTAGTTAGATAGCTTAACCTACACTTGAGTCCTAAAAAGGAGTACTTAGATGACATTCAAAATAATTTAATAGGCAAATGAGACATGTTCTCAGCTATTTTATAATATAAGATACTTTCGTAACAATTTAATTGCAAGGTTTGCAAAACCTTGCAATTAAATTGCAACCTTTTATTTTTATAACTAAAAAAATTAATGTCACGTTTCCACGCCGTCATTATAATTTACCTCGTAATTAAATTAAGAGCTAGCGCAGTAACCCTACTCTATTAACTCTATAACTTGGTATTGTCTATGAGTGGCTCGGGCGCGCGACCGCGTTATAATGGTAATTGAGTTTCCTTTCCGGCTGTAACTCTTCATTGCTAGCAAGCAGTGAGTCGGCAGAATAAGTGTTAATTAAAAATAACAGATAATAACGGGTAACGGAGTATTATGAAGCTTAAGGTTCTTTAATCTAGTGGCCTTAATCAAAACGCGCCGCCACATTTTTTTTGTATAGAATTTCCATAGACAATTTTACAGAATGATGTTCTCTACTTCCAACACTATGTAGCGGTTTTAAAAACCGTTTTTTTTAGTGTTATGTTACGTTTTATAACAGACTGTCCCAAAAAACTTAGATAAAAGTACCAGTAATACTGATCGGGTTGAAAATTAATTGGATGAAGTAATAAAATATGATTTATTTGACGTTGCACAAACTAGTCTTGCAAGATGTTGTATATCAATCTAGAAACATGCGATTAAACCGGATTTTTGGCTCGACGTTTTGTGTCGGTAAAAAACAAACCGTGTTAAAAATAGCAGCTTTTTAAGTGCTTTTATTGAACATCCAAATAATTTACTCTAAAAGCAAACGTAAATTCAATTAAGATTCCAAAAAATCTCGAATTATTTCAGCAATTTACTAAAAAACGGCAAAATTCTCAAAGCCTTTGGGAAATGATAAAATAAAATTAAATGGTTCAGTCTTTCAGTGAAAAGAGGTTTTGTATGCGGGTGGTCTAACTTTCATGTTTTAACATAGTGGGCTGAGCGTTTGATAACGCAACTAGAGTTCCTATTTCTATACAAGTATGGTTGGTTTATTAAACTTTTCCGCATTTCTGTAAAAAGTTATTTTATCTTTATTCTAAAAAAAATAGTGAGTTGTATCATCCAACATTTTTAATACAGGCAACTAACATTTATCTACGCAGGTTAATGACTTCAGTGCGAACGGCTAAAGACTAAAGATTAAAATTCCTCAAATATTTTTTCCCCAGTTCAGTGTATAGTTTCTCAAAACCAATAAACAGACTAGGTACAAAGCTAACGTAAACACAATGAGTCTATCTATTTACAACGGAATGTAGCTGACCTTTTGCAACCTAGGGCTTCCAGAGTAAAAAAAAATCGGTTCTGCAAAATTATAACGGAATTTTGCTTAAGAACATTCCAGAAGTCTTATAAGAAAAGTTCCTAATTTGAATGTGTAATACCTTGGCTCCGATTCATACACACATCGATTTGCTTTATGTATTACGAGTACATCCTGTTAACAGGTATGTGGACTTAATTGGGACCATTTACGTTTCATTTACATTTTTGCTGTGGTTTCTTAATTGTGAGGGGTGCTAGTAGAAATTCATTTGGAATTCCAGCCAGATGACTGAAGAATAGAAATAGTAGAATAATCCTGTGTTTCATATCAGCCTGTAAACGTTCATACACAAGCGAAACACGGCTCTCCTCACAACAGTTACAATGCAAATATCATAATGGCACAGTTCCTATCACGACCTCACATTGTAAACCTGTATGCCTAGAGTATTCGAATGTTAATATTCTTGCAAATTCATATAAAATTGTCGCATTCCTAAGATAGGCGTCGCGACAGCCCTGTCCACGCGGATACGCCCAGTGGGCAGTGTTGCCAATAAGAAATGCTAACTGAACCGATATACTTATGATAATTATGAATAATCTACGAACTCGACCACGTGTCCTGAATGCTGTTACCTACGTTAGTCAATCTAGGCTAACATGTAATACTCATTGCAATTTTCTGAACGGCCTCGGGTGTTATAAGTGGATAGGGGCTATGCCGGGTATGGTTGTGCATTAAGTACTAAGCACAATGCGGTTCAACGGAAAAACAAGCGTTCCGTTTGTTTAACTTTTGTCGTTTCAGAGTTACCTTGGAAGTAGCTATTGTATGAGTGTACAAGGGCGGGTTAAGCGTGGGTAGACAAATAATAGCGTCAAGGGCTGTTGTTATTGGGACGAAAATAGTAACTATTTATGTCAAGTTGTTTGATATCAGTGTTTTTTCACAATTCTGTTGCTGTTTTCTGCTTTTTAATTTTTTTATAGCGTACTTAAATTGTTACCAAGGAGTATGGTGTGATCACATTTCGAAAAGCTGTATAAATATTTTTCAATATCAACGAGCATTGAATATATACGAAGGTGTATGAAGAACAATAGAGTAAATTTTTAGACTGACATGGTCACTAGAACTATTGTTTAGATTTAAAACGGGATATTTACCATGTTTATTATTTGTTTTAGTTTGAGCAACAGTGCCGAAATATCGGAAACTCAAAACAAATAATAAACATGGTAAATATCCCGTTTTAAATCTAAACAATAACAATAGAGTAGTTTCTGAATTCAAATAGTTATATAAAAAGAATTTATTAATAGTGAAGAACGCCTTCCATATATTTCTATGCCTTTTATGGTATTTTGGATGCTCCCTGGTTTCTAAAGGCGAATTCACCAAGAAAAGTAAACATGATTTAGATACATCGAAACTGCATTTAACAGTCGCCATTGCTGTGGAATTTTGACAGTGACAGCTGTCAAACGCGGTTTTTGAAGTGCTGCTCACGCTGTTTCATCGTCGAAAATTCTTCCTAAATGATCCCACATCAACTCTCAGATAGAATTAGTGTTACCACTTACTTGTTTGTGGTTCGAACAATAGGTACGTTGCGTAAATACGTGGCAAAGCGTTGCATCACTCACGATCGGTCTGTATCGAATGGTATCATTTCAAAAACAAGATATTGACACAAGTGTGTACCGTGACATTGTTTCAGAACTCCGTGCCTTACTTAAGTATAGTTCAAGTCCAATAACACGGATTCTTGTTATCCTCAACTTGTATTCTCTCGGTTTTCTGATGTAGAAACTTGTTGTTGAGAATTTCTGTACAATGTTTACGGATTAATTCGAATGTAAAGATTTATTAGTTCTGAATGGGCGTTTCACTGTATTAATTTGTTAGTTTTACTCGCATTTTAATACTTGTTTTCGAGTGGCAATATTGAAAAGGCTTATGGGATAACACCGGGATTACCGGGAAGTGTGGGATTAGTACCTCACTAAAACCGCCCCGGTTATCACAATCTGCTCATGGGATGTCCTCTTTCTTCCTTTCCTTAAAACCTGTCCGGAGTCTGTGAAACGCCTCTTAGGAACACCACTGGGGAGATTGGGGTGGTCTCCCCTGAACCTCGCTGTACTACTTATACTTCCCTAGTATAATTCCTTCCTTCCATCAACTCAAATTATTCTTCAGGTTTACCATCCCTTTCTTAGAATGGTAATAAAAACAAGACAGCAATATTAGCCTTTCTATACGATTGCATTTATATACATATATAATATATTTTTACATCACCTTATGATAGTCGTATATATGGTTTTATTGGGAACAATCGTCAAATAGAGATGCACATGAAATGCACGCCATTCGCGTGTGAAAGGCGTTGCGAGTGCGTCATTTGTATGTGTATTTGCATTCCTCTCACCGGCAAGCGGGGCAGTGTTGCCATGCTTGTAAAAAATATCTCATATTGGTATTTTCTTTTTGTTATTAACACTTTCTGAAAGTACCTGTCATATATCATTTAATTTTACTCTTTTCAGTAAGGTAAATCGGAAATATAATTGTATTTCCAATTTTTGACGGCTTTCATTAAAACTTAAATAATTATTGATTTGAAACCTATCTTCTCATTTATAATATGAATTCGTGATTCATTTTCAGAATTGTACCTCAATTGTTATAGGCCTAATTTAAAAAAAATATGCACATGGTTACACAAACCGTCGCAGGCGCACCGTGAATTTAGAGAGTTACTGAAACAATTGTCACTCCTTATTAGTAGCGATGCAACCGATACCGATACCGATATATCGGCGATACTTTGGGTTAGCCGATATATCGGTATCGACGATATTTTCATGACCGATTCAACGATACTTTTTAATTTAAAAATGTTGTGTAAACGAGCGTGTTGTCTGGTCTATTTCGTTGCAAACGAGCCACGAACTATGCCCGGGAATACCCTTGCCAAACAGACTTCCGAAATCGCCTTTCCCCAAATTAAAATTTAAGATTAGGTACTTTGTTTTTTAAACAAAAATCTTATTGATGTTAATTTTAATTACTAAAATGTATAATTATCTAATATCAACCTATTTCATTACTTTTTATATTTAAAAAAACAAATTGTGATTTATCTATTTTAATTAATTTTTTTAATTCACAATAAGCGTATCGGTATCGGTATCGCCGATATTGTTATAAGAATATCGGTATCGGTATCGTATCGGCGAAAAGGCGTATCGATGCATCCCTACTTATTAGCATTGTCTAGCGGCACATTTTGCTCATACGACACTGTTATTGACACTGGCCCTATAAAAACACACGCAAGCATGGAATATTCATATTCTTTCGGACATTTGAAAAATAATGGCCGATAAGAGGTGGATTTTGTTTAGGTTCCAAACCAATAACCGGAAAACCGATTAAAACTTAATATCTGCATTGTCTGTAAAGATCTGAAATTCTGTAGTAAGTGAACCCATTCAACTGAAACCTCTCACAAATTCATCTCAAATCACCAAACTTCATTTCTATAATTATTTATTGACTTTCGAAGACAAAGATATTCATATAAATAAATCGAATGCAATAAATACAACTGTAAAAAAAAAACGGAAATCTACTTGATTAAGCAATAAAGTATCCTTATTAACAGGCCTATTAGTATAGCTGGTAATGAGGAAGTCAATTCCAAGTCACACCTCGAACTCTTAAAGGAGATAACTCAGTGGCTAGCCGCAGAATTTCACCAATTTACAGCAAATTGAAAACGAGCGGAGTAATCTCAGTCGGTTTTCTTACCTACTCACTTTATTTTCCGTGAAGCTACGAGTATTTTCGCGCCAAAACTTTTTAATGGCGCTCATTTTTGACAGACCGGTAGCGTGAGATGTAAAGTTTATATTGTTATTTTATTTTTCACTTCAGTAGCTCAAACATGTAGGTTTTGCTGCCTGAAATTAGTGAGCAAAATGCGATTTTGCTCACTGAGTGAGACAAAGTAACTTTTTAATTTTTGTTTTCAGAAAGCCGCGAATATCTTATTCAGCCTTGGGTTAATCATAAAATTCGAAAAATTTACACTCTATCTCTTTCCCGCCATTAGAAAGAGAGAGAGACAAACACCAGCCCTTTCGAAGTTCCGATTTTGAATTCGACCTCAAAGACAAACACGTTCGGAAATTTGTACTAACTAAAGAAATTTTGCAAAAAGATAATTATGTCTTTTAATGTAATTTATTGAATTTTCAACTTATTGTTGTATTTAAACGAAAATAAGTATTTACTGCAACTGAAACTGATATTTTAACCTGTAAATACCTATTTATTTCTAGTTTCAATAATGTGACGTAAATATTTTGAATAATAAAATATCATGGATCCTATTTCCGAACACGCCTTAATTTAAATAAAAAAACAGGATTAAAATTTCGTGGCTGGCGTAAAGAGTTGAATAAGTTAATAGAAATTTCATGTTTATTATTTTATCTCCTAAAATGTTCTCGCTGCTGAGGTGAAAAGTTATGTGTGTTACACGAGAGCAAAGTTTTTTGCATCTCGTGCCTTTGAATCCCTCGCCACACTCAGGATTCAACTTTAGAATCACTCGCTACGCTCGTGATTCAATCGCTGAATCCTTCGCTTGCTCGGGATTCAAAATAAGCACTCGCAGCAAAAAACGACTTTGCTCTCTTGTTGCACAAATAACTATTGTCTATGCGCAGCTTTTGCATGCAGCCTATAGGTATGTCAATTCTATTCGTAGTTATATAAAAAAAACTTTTTTTTCTAAAAGTACCGACTTCAAAACAAATACAAAAAAGTTTAAAATAACTTTTCTTTCGGAAGTCGGTGGCAATAGTCAATGACTCAACAAAACAAAGCCACCGACTTCCGAAAGAAAAGTTATTTTAAACTTTTTTGTATTTGTTTTGAAGTCGGTACTTTTAGAAAAAAAAGTTTTTTTTATATAACTACGAATAGAATTGACATACCTATAAATAAAAAAACAGGATTAAAATTTCGTGGCTGGCGTAAAGAGTTGAATAAGTTAATAGAAATTTCATGTTTATTATTTTATCTCCTAAAATGTTCTCGCTGCTGAGGTGAAAAGTTATGTGTGTTACACGAGAGCAAAGTTTTTTGCATCTCGTGCCTTTGAATCCCTCGCCACACTCAGGATTCGATATATGAAAACTGGGCAGTTCTGATAATATTACATACATACGGGTCGAATTGATAACCTCCTTTTTTTTGAAGTCGGTAAAAAACATAATATTATGAATGAATCTTTTATTACTGCACGGAACCAAGCCTTGCCAAGCATATTGTAATAAAACAAAAATTATAGATTCATTAAAATAATCTATAATTCTGTATACGCTGTTAATAACCGGTAAACGATTGCAATTTCTCGTTGCTATCTCATTCACAATTAAATATTTATTACATTTAAATGTAATAAACGGTGATACCTACTGGATACACAAAAATGTTTTACGATTGCACTTAACAAAACCTAGGTCGACAAATTACTGCGACAGAGGTTAAAACTCGCAGACATGCTATTAATAACGTGCTTTTATCAGAACATAAATTATTTAGGGCTACGGTCAATATGAATCTGATTAATTACGGTAATAAAACTTGCACCGAGATATCCAAAATTTTGTATTAAATATTTGCACAACTGGAATGCAAGTTGCTTAACTGGGTACACTGAGCTTGCCCTTAGTTTTTAGGGCACACAAGGGGACTTGGTCAGCTCGTGATCTCAATTCTGTAGTTTTATGAGGTCGCTCGGTCGCTACCAGTCTCAATCCTTGCACTACTCTATACATGCTCCCACACAGCTGCACAGTGCACTTAATTTTGCAGTTTTTACCCCTTTCGTTACTTTATGGCAGCAGTGCTATTAACTTAACCTGCTTGTCTTTCTCCATGGTTCGAGAGATAACAACTTTACGCATTTTCAAATCAAATCGAACGCGCCAGTACCTACCAAATCAATATCAAATCAAACCGAACGCATCGATATCCAAAACATAAACAAAGGACTGTCAAACACATCCTCACTTTATGTGAATGCCTAAATCATTTGCCTCAGAACTACCTATTACGTAACTGCATTGTATCAAGCCGAGTGCGACCTCAGATAACGCGTCCCTGATAATGGCTACCTTACCCAGTACCGACCTGTGCGCGACATAACCTTGTCGCTTTAATTAATTGCAATTGCCTTCACGTTACGTAATTTGGCTTTCGTTTTATTGGCAGGTTTCAAATTGGAATGAATGAAAGACTTTCATTTTATTATTGTTTACGGCGATTGATATTTTTGTGGCAAGGATTATGTCATAACTTATTGGAATGTTTTTTTTTTTTGCATTTCTAATTTATATTTCTTTTTTCGGCAACATAACTTAAAAGATTAGTAGGTAGATTTTTACTAAGGCAACATTGTTTCTGGCGGGAATTGGGTTATTCCTTGTTTGTCTTAAAATTCACTGTAAGTATATTTATACAAACAATGTTTTGATTGTGATAAAAAGTTCTAAAAAACTAAAGTTTATCTGAAGCCGCAAAAACCCGTGTACAAATTGGTCACTAAAGCCTAAAATTATCTGTTTTACAAAACAACACTGTTTTATTTGAAAAATATAAAGAAATACGCTGTATCTAGGCAAATTAATTTAAAATATACCTAAGTTTTGCTACATGAATGCATCTACTATGTGTACATAAACTTAGTATGAACTTAGATAGGTAGAAGACTTTCTCGATAGTAAATTGAATGTAAGTAAGTAAAAGTCCATATTAACTTATGTGACCGACTTGAACTATTGACTTTTCTTAAGATTCAATATTCAACGTGGAGATAGGTACCTCCTATTTAGATTCTATTTGTAAGAGATACCTAAGTGCTAACATTTTTTTATTTAAACGTTATTGAAAACTAGCTGTACCCCATGGTTTCATTCCCGTTGCATTCGTCGTTTCAATTCGAACCAGTAGTTCCTGGGATTATCTCGTTCAACCAAACAAACAAACTCTTCATTTATAATGTTATATTTGTAAAGATGTTGCTGGTCACTACACAGTGATAGACGATGTTTAACTGTTTGTCCATACAAAACGAATTCAAAATGTCCCTTGCATTACACACTTTTTTGTATGGACAAACCGTCGATGAGTTCGACAAATGTTTTTGTATTGTAAGGACAATTTTCCATGAATATTCATTATTCACCTGCAAAAAATATGTGGTGAGAAATATAAAGAGGAAGGTCATGCATTTATGTGTCGAATACACAGACTATTTGGTTTTTCCAGAACTGTTTTTAACTTGGACGGAAACTTTAGTACAAAGTAAAAAGTAATCACATAAATAAATAAGTAATTCATTTTTCCGTGAAAATGATAACATCAATACATTAAAAAGATAGTAAAATTAAAAATCGCATTAACCATTATCGTGTTTTATCTTAGAAGGAACCATTAAATACAAGACAGTTAATTAGTATTATAGGTAGGTACGTTACTTACGTAATAAGAACATTTGCCTAATTAATAAATCGAAACAATTGACATTGTCAGAATGGTCTATCATTGATTTCATATAATGGCGTGACTTTAACTTTCCAATGGTCAACAAAACAAGTGACACTTCATTGAAAGAAATGTTCAACTGTCAACCTTACGAGACCAATGATCGACCATTGTGAATTTCGAACTATCAGCAAAATGATAATGGTATCGTGTTGGAATAACGAATTAATAAAAATAGCAGACTTGGGCTCCTGATCTCTCTAATTTAATGATGGAAGTCCTGAAAAACAAATAACCTGCTCTGGATTCCGCATAGGCCAGCTACGGGCACCACACAACATTCAGCGCATTTTTGTCATTCATTCCCATTACTTCACGTCATTCATTGTCATTCATCTCTTCTCACGAGAATCGTTTTTTCTACAAACATTCATTCCTTTTTAGGGTTCCGTAGCCAAATGGCAAAACGGAACCCTTATAGATTCGTCATGTCTGTCTGTCTGTCCGTGTATGTCACAGCCACTTTTTGTCGAAAGTATAAGAGCTATCCTGTTGAAACTTGGTAGAAAGATGTATTATGTGAACCGCATTAGGATTTTCAAAACAAAACAAATTTTGGGGGTGCCCCCCATACTTAGAATTGAAACTCAAAAAAAATTTTTTCACCAAACCCATACGTGTGGGGTATCTATGAATAGGTCTTTAAAAATGATATTGAGGTTACTAACATCATTTTTTTCTAAACTGAACAGTTTGCGCGAGAGACACTTCCAAAGTGGTAAAAAGTGTGTCCCCCCCCCGTAACTTCTAAAATAAGAGAATGATAAAACTAAAAAAAATATGTAATGTAGACCTCAACCAAAACTACCAACGAAAATTGGTTTGGATGAGATACAGTTAGCAGTTTTTGAGATATAGTACATTTTCAAAAACCGCAAATATAACTTTGCCATTCATACAAGTACTATGAAAAACAAAGTTATTTTTATTGTTTGTGTATATTACTTACTAATCTCAATATAATTATATCTCTAATCTATGCTTGCTGCTACGGAACCCTTCATGGGCGAGTCTAACTTGCACTTGGCCAGTTTTTTTTTTTGTTTTCTCTCCTAAAAGGTGTGCTTGCCTAGTTCCCATGTTACCATTAATTGTTTATGTTAATGAAAGCAATTAAAACATGTAAGATACAACACTGATAGTGAGATATTTATCGCGAACAATCATGTTAAAAAACTCATTAAACATGAGTACCTAATCGTTCACTTACGTTTTTCTAACTACCCACATACAGCTTTGTTTTTTTACGACATTGTTTACAAACACTCCTTCACTAATAAAGAATTAATCATATCTCAAGCTTATGTCTATGCTTTTATACTAAGTATACAGGTATACTTAATATACATATATTCTAATCTTATAAATCAGAAGAGTTTGTTTGTTTGTTCGGTTGAAAGCGTTAATCTCAGGAACTACTGGATCAAATTAAAAAAAAAATCTCTTCGTGTTAGATAGTCTATTTATCAAGGAAGGCTCTATAGCCTATATTATGTAGCCTATGCTACATAATATCACGCTACGACGAATAGGAGCGGAGCAGTGGGAGTGAAACCGCGGGGAGCAGCTAGTCTATTACACATAACCTCTTATTTTATAAGGACACTAAGTTTAAAGTTCTAAAATAAACTACTGACGTCACAGACTCGTGATTTGTGTTTTATTGGCGATTTCTCATTGACAGGTCGTAGGTATATTGACCTGTACATTGATAATATACAAGGTAATTCCAGAAAAAACAAAATTCCTAACCTAAACAGCGTTTTTCTAAACGTTTAGTTGACACTTCCATTGACAAGGATGGTCAGAGGCTAAGCGTTGCCGAAGGGTTGAATATAGAAAAAGAAAAGATTACCAATGTATTGAAATCCAGGTTTAAACCCCAGGCACATATTACGTGGACAACATTTAGGGAATGAACATGGACGAGAGTAGAAATGAACTAAACCCCGCAATGTATAGCAACGTATTTTGGGCATACCTATAGCTGACAGCATTGAGAAGTTAGTACCTATAAGACACTTGACAAAATAAATATTTCACAACATACATAGTTGAAGATGTTTCAGTAATTTCACCTCTTATGTCTTAAGCCTCCTGCAGACACACGCGATTAATCGCGCTGCGACAACAAGCCAAGCTAATTTCTACTATAAAAATACTGCGAATGGACCGCGACATGTCGCCCCGCGCGATTAATCGCGTGTGTCTGCAGGAGGCTTTAGTGTCAGCGCCAGAAAGTGCTTTCATGGTCCAAGTATATGAGTGAGGGTAAAAGCATGAATTTCACACTTAAGTACCGTCGAAATAAACCCGGATTACACGTTTTCAACTTTCCGACGGGCTGAACCATTTTAATCCGTGGTGCTAGGCAACTGGGCTTATCCCATTTGTAAAGGTCTCTCTGTGCCCATTGAACGTAGTACCTAACTATTAAGTAATCTGTGCCATTGGCCCTCTTTCCTGTCTGATGTTTGGTATAAGGTGGAATTCTATACTAATATTGAAAAGCTGAGGACTTAGTTTGTTTGGTTGAAAATGCTAATCCCAGGTATAACTGGATCGAATGGATTTTTTTTTCTTGTGTTGGACAGTCCATATATCGAGGAAGGCTATATGTATAATATCACGCTTCGAGGAGTCGAACAGTGGAGGTGATCACCTATTGTGTAAACAATATTGTTTTTCTTTCCTTGCCATTTTTTTATTAATTTCGATGCGAGATCCAAGACAGTAACGTTTTTCTTTTGGTGGCCGCCACTGTCGATTCTGACTTTCAAGAGTTGCATGGAATGATATATGATGGTAGTTAAGTAAAGGTCCCGAAAAATGTGGAAGATTATGATTAGGAACCGAGTCCCGTGTCAGTAACCACTGCATTATGTCGACCTGGTGAAGTAATTCCAGTGAGGGAACGAAGTGGCGCTAGACGACTTGTATAGCTGTCTTTTTCCCACACTGGAATTACTCACGCTTCAAGACATCATGGTAGGCCACCAGGGGGGGGTATTAGGCGAGTGAAAGTGACAGAGCTATACAAGTCGCCTAGCGCCATCTCGCTCACTTACTGGAATAAGCCTCGTTTTAAGACGTTGTAAAACCCCCCCTGAGCGAACAATTGTGCCGCCCACCGGTAGAACCGCAACTTCACAGCTACATCATACATTGAAATTTCAACTAAAGTACTAAGAGATAATGCATTCGGCAGTCTTAGTGACATCCGGCGACGCTATCTCCATCATTGTTTTATGACATCATAGACAAGACTTTGTTTTATAATATTATGATAACAGATCTAATCTGCCTTGCTGCATACTAACCCATTTCTCTTGGTTGACTCATAACTTCCGCTAGATACTTAACACCTTTTTTTTTAAGCTTTGTAATGTCAACCAATGAGTCCTTCCACCCAGGGTGGTTCTAAAGGTACTGTCAGACTTGTCCTGACCAAAATCCACGGTGTTCCATTCATAACCCTTTACGTACCAGGGTCACGGTTACCTTCGGGGTCGCGAGGCTCTCGTATCAGGTAATCCTGGAACGTTAAAGGCGATTGAAGGATCACCGTGGCTTTTAGTCAGTACGAGTCTGACAGTCCTTCTCGTCCCGCCCTGGGTGGGACGACTCAATATTTGATTTTACCAAGAAAAAAAAAACGTGACGATTACCAACTAAGACAGTCCCGTGGGCCGTGACAATTATATCTTTCAATTCAGACTAAAATTATTGACATGACTGCATATACTTAGCAAAAAAAACACGTTTTTAACTTAACAAACTACCTACCTACATTAGTTAAGAAATGATTATGATGTTAGTAATACAAACTTTGATACCGGTCCTACGCAATGCAGCGCAGCCGTGTGAAAAACGAATAAATCACTAATTACTAGGTGTAGAACAAGCGTCGCGTTCCAGTTCATGTGAGAGAATCCAAAAGCATGCAAGTAGAACGGCTGGCACGGTGCATTTGACGAATTATTCATGACTTTTAGCATAATGGGCACAGGCGCAGGAAAGTAATGTTTCATTGACACACTTTTTTATAAATTTTTGAATGTTAATGAAACAATGTTTCTAATCGATTGCCGATTAAATTAATTGGATACATAGCTAGATAAGTTGAGTCTTTGATAAGATTACGTTAAAACTTTTTTAATAAACAGTCCTCTATAAGTTTTAACCTACGTTTTGGTCGGAAAAACAGCACACTTATAACATGAATTAAAAAAAGAAACTGCAATTGACATTCCATTTTCAAACGAGTTCCATTGCACTCCATTTGAATATTTAAAGCAGCAGCGGAGAATATTTTAATCGCCAACTATTCCGATAATTCAAAACAATGTACGAATCGACTATCGCTCGGTGCGGGCCATGTAATAATATTCGTTATCACCACGGTATAAGTCGATTATTCGACCGTGAGCGAATAAAATTTATCGCTTGATAACACTTAACTAAGCGAACGGTTTTTGTATTGGATAGTGTTGTTACGTAAGGTGCTTTCGCCACTGAGTGAAACTGGCTGGATCGAATCCGGTTCAAGTTTTGAAACCTGTGCTGTTACATTTTCTGTCACATGTTACATACTTAGTCTAAATGTTGAGGTCGATGGTCTGTCCTCTATCGGCATTTTTATATTTCCTGTACAAAAACATCTGTACGATCATACCGTAATCAATAGAAGATTAATAGAAAGCAACTGATATCTATTGAGTGGTCGTTGGTATTGAAAAGCAATATGACTTCAATAAAAACTTGGATCGTGATAAAAACACAAATAATACTTTATTGAAACAACTGGAAGCGATCGTACTGTTTTCAGTTTCTGTGTCACGTAATGACATAAGAAACATAGGTTGCTACAAAGTTCGATGAAAAACATACTGAAAAATACATAGTAGAGTAGAGATAGTATCTTTGAAGAGCACTGGTGGCCCAGTTGCCGTCTCCTAATTTACGAATTGTAAGTCGGGGCCTCGAACCTAACCAAGCGCTTTACTTTGTGTAATTTATTTCATCACCACTGCTCTCAGAAAGATGAAGGAAACATCAAGAGGAAAACGAACTTTCGAAGACATGCGACAGTTACCAAACCCCACTGAGCCCGCGTGGTGCATTACTTATAACAGCCAACCAAAGAGGAGGCCTGTGACGCAGCAGTGGAAACATTATAGATTGACTATGCTTATGTTATTGTTTTTTTTCAAATTATTAGAATATTACGCAGTTACAAATATCATGCCTACTTCAGATATTATAGAGACGTCTCTTCAATCAATCAATTCCATTAGAACATGAGGAAAAATCATCTCATGTTTTATAGAAGACTTATTCTTCAACACATTCTTGAACTGCATGTTAACAACTTTATGCTCAATTAGATGCTTGCGATAATAAAGTACGCGATAAATGTAAAATGAAAAATCATCTGGAGCCTCCAAGACAATCTGAAATATTTTTTGCTTTGGCTCTTTGCTTTGTATACCTTTTCTTTTGTTTAGGGTTATAGCGAAAAGGACTGTGAAACTCTCACTACTTAAATTCCACATGGTTCTTTCACGTGCCTTTTGCAGTTAAGGGTTACAGTGTCCATTGACGACAGTTGTGACCCCGGCGCGGGGCAAATACTCCCGAGACTCTGTGTTATTAAATTCATAGTTCATCATGACATTTTTCTAACCTTATCAGCTGATTGCGACGTATTCTTTTAAATTGTCGTTTGTATCATCCAGGAGTAAAGACGTATCCGTTTCCTGAGGCCTCATCACAAGCTTTCTGTACATATTTTATTTACAGCGTACTTGAAGTATTTACTGCGTTTAATGTACGTATATTAACGTCAAAGTTCTCATTTACTTTACATTTTTCATTATCGTCTAGGGCTTCTGACCTCTGATATTGTGGATACCAAAATATATTCTAAAATTAACACAGTTAATAAGTTATATAATAAAACTGAAGCAACTAATAGGCGCCTTTGCTATTTATTAAGTACATAGGTATGTAGAAGGTGACCCCGTCTACTTTTATCCGCCCTCCATGTGAACTCCGCAGACTTTGAACGGTTATATAACGTTCAAATATGATTTTAGTCAGAATTTAAATCCTCTTAGAGGTTCTATATTATTCAGTGTCCATAAGGACACACTGGGCTATCTCTGGGTCAAGTTTACATATACATATCTACATTTGAGCTTTATTTATCTGTCTATCGACTAAAAGCCGAAGCATAAGATCTTGATCATGGTAGCTACTTTCATAATCATTATCATGTCAGCCGAGAGAACTCCGCTGTTTTACAAATTGCCACCTCCAATTGTCACTAACAACATTGCTCGGTGGCTTAATCTATATAATGCCAAAATCCAAACTAGGTTCTGACTTTGACCTATCCACCGACAGTCCTCGATAATAGTTTGGAGCAATCCTGTTCCACTCCGTTATATTACACGTAATCACTAGGGCTGATTTTTCAATAGTCAGATAACTTTTATCTGAGGAATAAAAATGGCGGTTTGACAGCTTATCTATAGAAAATATGTCAAACCGCTATTTTTATTCCTCAGATAAAAGTTATCTGACTATTGAAAAATCAGCTCATAAAAAAAATAGGTACACTAAACTATTCACTACTTCCGTAATGCAATTTTTATCACGTATTGTTGCGCTTGCGTCCACACGCGGTAGTGATCGAGTATTTGGAGTAAGCATCGGATTAACATGAATATAATTTCAACATGTTTCTAAGACAACGGCCGAGACACGAATCTCTCGCGTGAGTCTGTATCGAGAATCTGGTGAAAAATAATAAATACACGCGATTTTCGCGCGTATTCTTAACACGCATGATGCATGTAGTATAGATCCAATTGTGCTAGAAATGAAGAATATAAAGCCTCCTGCAGACACACGCGATTACTCGCGCTGCGACAACGAGCCAAGCTAATTTCCACTCTAAAAATACTGCGAATGGACCGCGACATGTCGCCCCGCGCGATTAATCGTGTGTGTCTGCAGGAGGCTTAATGCTATCAGCTTTTCTAAAAAATGTTCTTTAAGTAATTGTTTTTATATTAAACACTAATCTAAGAGATGGCGCCACGCTACCGTAAAGCGTTCAAAACGAGGAATAGAGAATTTCAGCTTGCAGGTGTGGGTTGCAATGGCCTAGTTGGTAAGGCGTCTGGAGTACTTATCCAGAAGACGCGGGTTCGAATCCCACTTGCAACTGAATTTTTCTTTCCTCAAAAATCATCCCCAAGGTTATAGCTGTCGGGAAATACAGACCTCGACAGGGAATTCCACTCCTTAGATGCTTAAGTTACAGGCTAAATTAATGGTTATTTTATCCTGTATTTTCCCAATACTGGGAAAAGATTGTTTATTTTGTGTGTTTTTCGCCGGATAATCTCGTATCAATGCAATTCCTATGTATAGATAGATATTACTTTTAATCTTGGCGTATCGAATAGTTTTTCATACCCTAACACAAATCAATTTGTGATTTATAATTTGATATGTTGCTTTTATGTATTGAAATGCGCAGTGCTTTTTGAACGACCTATTAACAAGTATCATTGCAATTCTAAAAGGTTAGGAGATTTGAGGTAGGTATTATACATAAAGGTACATACAATGTACCCTTTTTTCGATAGGAAAATCATCAAATGAGTCCTCAGCTTTGAAGAGACTGTTCCGTTTAATGGCCCTTACCGTTCCAGGATCACCGTAACATTTTAAGACATGCCTGCAATTCTGGCAGACGTTTAGCCCTAAAGCGCCCGCTCACAGCCATGGTCCTTATCTGACGGTGAGCTAACATACAATATGCCCTCAATCTAAGAGAGACCTTAATAAGTCACCGCACTTAGTCCAATATAAATATAAATATAATCAATCATAAGCATTGGCAGTGTCTTCTACAAGGAAAATAAAGTTTTCCTGTATCCGAGCGTACAATATATAAGTTATGTTTATACCTACTCATGGATGTGTAAAATTATTATTATCCATATGGGATTTGTAAAGCCTTGATAGTGATTATGTATCTACAACAGTATGGAGCATATACAAGATAATTTATTATGTTAAGTGAAGCGAACATTATGTTAAAATGTTGTGTATGTGAGACTAAAATGTGTGTAAACGCACCTACGTCACAGGAAGTATTCGTAGTGTAGGACAATTCACATGTTTGGGGACAACTCCTTGTATAAATCATACATTAATTAAAAGACATCATAATTTGGTTTGAATAACAATCATTACCAGTTACATAGTGAAATCTTCAAACCAGTACCCTGAGCACAAGTTTTCAGGATTTGAGACGTAAAGTAAACTGGAACTTTGACAACTTCAAATTCACAATTTTCAAGGAAAAAATTAGTTCCTACTTCGCACACCAGAGGCGCTGTTCCATTTTTTCATACAAGAAACGCTGTAAATACTGGAAAGACGCTGTAAAGTAAAAGAGTGAAAACTCGTGCTAAGGGTACAGGATGTAATGAAACGTAAGACTTTCAAGTTTTCTTGTAATAGGTAGTTGAACTCAAAGTCCTTTATAAGTGACATTTATTTGAGGTCATACACTGGCTCCATCATCATAGATAGGCCCTAGAGAACCGCGATAACAACTTGCTATAGCAAGATACCGTATCAGACTATCACATAACGATATTTTGAATACTCACAAAGATCGTATCCCAGTAAATAGCCTGCACCCTTAAACCTTCCTGTAATCTGACTTTCTATCTCACAAAACCTGGTTATGATCTTGAGATTATCGTAGAGGTGCTTGCTCTATGGTCTGTTAATGTGTTTGCCAACAGTATCGCACATAGCGGGATTCGGGTATGAATAAATCTGAAGATAAAGAATTACTGTAACGGTATAGACAGTTTCACCTTATGGGGAAACTCAGAGAGATAATGGCAAGAGTTTTGTTTCATATTTTTCACGAATCTATCAGCTGACTAGATGATAAACGTCGATCTCTAAAGACGCAGAAAATAATGTAAGAAAAATAGTCGTAGACAGATCATACTCGTATTTCTATACGCGTTCTGAATTGCTGAAGGCAAAAGAAAAATTTGAAATTACAACCACTACAAGTGATGTAAATATTTTTGGAGAACCAATACTCACCGCTGCCTGTTTAGGTCCCGCAGTACGTCCAAGAACATTGCAGTAGACCGGTGAAGATGGCGAATGAGCGGATGAAATAAGAGAATAGGAAAAAAGAAATGCAGGCCGACAATGGGACGGCCTACCTAGTGTTCATAAGCCTAATCTGACCTTTACATCTCCATACAAGTATGAGTAAATATGTTTACTATAACACCTATCATTTATTGAAATCAATCCTCCAATCGGAAGTCAGTAGGAGATTGATTAGATCTTCAACAACGATTGTACTACAAAGCGGATCTGATATTAAAATTATTATCGTACAACAAACAGAAGTTCCGCGAATCAATAAGGATGATCTGATCACGAGCTTTAATTGGAAAAGGTAAACCTTGGTGCAGAAGTGTGTTGCGCAATGGCTTCGGCAAAACTAGTAATATCTGCAATAATAAATTCATACCATACCAATAACAGCCAACATGAAATATCTTAGCTACATTGCGTTTTGCTTTCCCAGAAATATCTGCTCTAGATTTTTGCAAAGAGTGAAAATTAATTAATTTTGGTAGTAAATTATTAGTATTCCCTGAATTTATCTCATTCGGTTTTTTTTTCAAAATTAATATTTTTTTCAATGCCGTTTATCGATTGTTTCACATAAAACTGTTCTACGGTTAAAATCCTTCACAAGTTTTACAAAATTCAATGTCAATGCCAAATATTAATACTTCAGCTTGATATCAACATTTTCCTCATACAATTCTGATAAACGCACTAGAGTTAGTTAGTGTGTGTATTCAAACGAGTCATATGAACATTAAAATTGAGAGCACCGTTAATTTTTGGCCACTAGTAGCGGTAATAACACCTTGGGCATCCGCTTGTCTGCCGCATAGATAAACTCGTAAGACCGTTGTTTCAGTGGAGTTAAAGATAACTTTTGTTGGTGTTAGTATGTAGGAGTTTAACCGCACTTCAATATTAAAGCTCCAAGCACAATTATTTTCCTTTCTAATCATATGAAGCTATAGCTTCTACCTATGCCCTTGATTCTGTTCTTTGCATAAGTCACCACTGCAAACCCACTGCAACGTATGTGACATCTCCAAACAGACAATGGCCTATCTTTCATCTTGCCCCGCATGCACTTTATGGCTGGATGACTGTGTTAGTGAGTGGAGTACTCGTAGGTAGATTTTGGGCCCAACTTTAGATTTTTTTGTGAGAAAAGGTGGAGACATGAAAAAGATTAAGAAGTTAACTTATTTAAGACCCGCAAAAACTAGGTTATGGTGGTACAAAAGGGAGGCTTATACTCTGCAGTAGATGGAACAAGGCTGCCAGAGACGATGATGATGAAAATATGAAAATTATTATTTCTTACATCTTTTGTCACGACTGTTATAGTAATTATAGCTGGTCTGTCACAATTAAGCTTCATTTAGACGATGTAAGTAATTGCACGCAAGTTTAACGATACTACGGTATTCATTTGATAAATTGAATTCATTGTCCATTAATAGTTCGCAATGTAGTCAAACTTGTATGCAACTAGCATGCAATTTAGCAGCTTCTAAATGGGCCTTTACAGAAGTAGTTCAATTGAAATTTACTCCAGTAATCTCAACTTTATCATTTGAAACAGCCTACGTAAATTCTCCAACACTCTCTCCCAATGGGATAGAATTATGACGTCAGAAATGGCGTAGTTTTACATCGTCATTGCTGTGTGCATGATATTGACGTCACTGGTTCGCGTGTTAAGCAGACACGTTTCGGGTTAGAAGCGTGTCCGGAGCTTACGTCTGAACTTTATCGCGCGGTTTGTACGTCATCACATTTTACGAGATTTTATAGTAGCATGTTAAGATTACCATCCAATTTAACCAAGACTTAACAGTTCCAGCCTTGAATGTTCTTCTGCTAATTTGATCGTGTAATCAGCATCTACGTTTTATGGGGAAGCAAATTATCGTGAGGTAGACTGTGTTAAGAATTTTCCTCATTATGTTTTTTAGTTACATGCAGTACCAAGTTCATTTCTTTCAGCGTAGCTCCCTTTCCTGTTCATCTGTTCTGTTTTTACTTTATTATCTGTACAATTGTAGGTACAATAAGATTCTGCGAAAAATAACCCTCTGTTAATGATGTCACTACGAAGGGGATTAGTTTTGTCTGAAGCTGACTGTACTTACAGTTCACTGACGGATCTGTCATCATCATCTTTCTGTCCTTATTCCACTTGGGGTTGGCGATCACGTTTGTTTCTTTCATTCTTATCACGGCTTCATTTACTCTTTTTTCTTTCATATCATTCCCCACATAATCTGATCCAGAAAGTTTCGATATAATATTACTATGAACGTCCAGATTATAAGCGTAACTAACAAAGCGCAAGGTTTTAGTAAAATTTTCTACATTTTTTTTACGTAATGGCGTAGCTATCGAACCACGTGTTCCTTATCAATGCCATGTGAATGCTTCGGTACGTTGCCATAAAAATTCCATATAAAACCCGTTGCGAATTTACGGAATGGTGTACATACTATACACTATGGGTTTGAAAGAATTCCTAATTGAATTTATTGATAGTAGGCTAACCTTGCGGAAAACAGGAGCTTATTTGCAATTTTACGCCTTACTTATGGGTATATTATGATATGGGTATATTTATTTGGGAATATTATGATATTTGACGATGTTAGAATTGTCAACAAAGTTATTACTCTAAGGAATCTCTTACAATTCATTACCATCATCATCTGCCTCGCTATCCCTCGGCTTCCCATCTAACTGAAATCAGCAGCCTTAGGTACAAGTATTTTACTTATAGTGACTGCCTATCTGACCTCTACAACGCACATAAGTAATTTAAATAAACCCGCAATCCATCCATGAACTGCCTGGGTTATGTTGGATTTTGCTTATCTCTCTCACCTCCACTATCTTTGAAGTTTTCTTTGATTCAAGAACTAAGTATGTACGAGTAAGTATACATTTAAGTATTTTAAGTATTCAGCAACACTCAGGTTGGCTTTGATCTTAAATAGACATAATTATGACTGACTGTCCTATGTCAAATGCGACATATTAATCCTAATTTACAAAGACTTGGAATACAGCCCTGGTATTAACCCTGGCAATCATCATCATCATCATCAGCCTATAAATGTTCCCACTGCTGGGACACAGGCCTCCTCTCTGAGAGAGGGAGTGGGCCATAATCCACCACGCGGGCCCAGTGCGGGTTGGTGGATGTCACATGTCTTCGAATTTTTGGTTCTAGGACATGCCGGTTTCCTCACGATGTTTTCCTTCACCGTTTTGAGAGCAGCGGTGATGAAATAAATTACACAAAGTAATGCGCCTGGCTGGATTCGAACCCATGACCTACAACTCGTAAGTCGGGGCCGATACCACTGGGCCACCACTGCTCTTACCTGGCAATGCTTTGATTCAATATTATTAAACCTCCCAAAATTAGCAATGAAATGAAAGGATTTTAGACAGGGTGGTTTGACAAAGCCGGACTTCAATGAAACTGCGAAAATATGTCTAATTGATTTACAGTTGGACAGACTTTTAGACGTGCATTTAATTGCATTTAGAATGCAATTTAAATTCAGTTAGTGCCCCAAGCGTTTTTAATCAATAGAACGCCACAGACAAAAACTATTGATCAATAAAAAAGCGATTTTAATCTATGAGTTATCAATGGTCTCGACCACCAACGGAGCAATCATAACAAACCTATAATGTTGAGTTGCATAAAAACATAACTGATATAATCTAGGCATGCAACCTAACCTTGAACTATGACTTGCACTGACTGTCTAGAACGACTACTTAATACCTAAGACCTTGAATGAGGTCACGGAAAGGTCGTGGGACTGTTTAAGTAGGTAACTGAGACCCTGGAACTTAAAGGGCTATTATAGGAACATCGTGAATTTAAGTCAACGAGACTGACCGTTTTTCCCGCTTCAGCATGGGTGCCGGACTCAATTGATGATTAAACTAGGTACGATAAAAAAAGACCTTGGAGTGAATGCAGGCATGCCAGTTTGACATTTTATACTTGACCTTGAGGTTAGATAGATCCAATCTATAGAAGAATACAGGGGGGATTTTATTTTAAAACCTTCAGAAGTTTGACCGCGAATCTTGACAATAATGCATCTACAAAACTATTCTGGTGATTAATTGTGTCACCCACTTTCCGTCCTAATAGGTCGTCTAAGAATGCAGTTTACTAGAGCATTCTGAAACCCATAACATTATGGTTATCGCATAACAGCGTTGCATAACAAACGTATTTTTCCAGAACATTCCTCGTTTAACGTTTCCAACCGTAGTCGTGTAGGTATTTCCCCGTCGTTTCTAAAGACATGTATTACACATCGTCCTAACGTTAGTCCATTGTCGCTGATTGCTTATATCCGGTGTCGCCAGGGCTTGTTCACGGGCATAGATGTTAAGATTTAGCCCCTTTGTATACAACACGACGCAAGTTTTCCATACCTTACGACTTTGGTATCCATATACAACATTATTTTTAGTACCTATATGCGAAACCTGAATATAGTTTGAACAGAATCAGTAACTGATTCGACTCCAATTTTTACAGCATGTTATATTTTTTTCAAGAATATTTTAATTAAGTTTTATTTACAATTAATTACAATACAATCACCGTACAGTTAGATACCTATAGCCAAACTATTATCACAGGAGACGCGGTTTACGCGGGTGTACCGCGAAATGAGCATGTTTTTGATCGGACAACCAGGTAATATACAAGCTTATAACTTTGTGATTTTTTATGATACGGTTTTAAAATTTTGTACATAGATTCTTTACACAAAAATACTATAGACAGGTGTATCGGGTTTCGCATAAACAAAAAAATAATGTTGTAGAGGCGTAGTGTAAGAACCTCTATGGATTTGTATTGCGGTAGTCGCTTGGATACCAAAGTCGTTGGGTATCGGAAACTAGCGTATCGTTGTGTACGAAGGGCGTTACAGGATAATACAAGAGCAGTAAATTGGTAGAAGATTGAGCGCAACTGAGTCAGGGAAAATTGTTTTGAAACGAATGTAGGGCAATTAGAATTTAAACTGTTGTTGTTAAGACTAGACTTCTATCCGTTTGTGGAAACGTAACAATGGTAGTTAATGGAAAGATCTAAATATTTATCAAAATACGTTTACAACCTCTTGTTTTTTTTTTTGAGGGTATAAAACTTATCAAATAAGTCCTTCCACCTTCGCTGGAGAATAACAAACATCCATCTATCCATCTTTCGCATTCATTATTAACCCCTTCAGACCCAGCGTCCATTTCAATGGACACGATTTATTATGGCGTGAAATATGAGGTGGGTAAATAAAATCGCTAGTGTAAACATTTGATTGTACCGACCACTTACCTAGAAACGTTACGATAAACAAAACACCAAAGGATTTATTGTAGGTAAGATGAAATGATTAGTCAAGTGTTGACGTTCGCCATGGCCACGCGCAATGCGAGTAAGTCTTTAGTGTTATTTTATTTACTCCAAAACGACTTGATCAATTGTTTAGATATTTTGCATAGTGCATAGTGATCATATTTGCTAAGATATACATTTACAAAAACTACTAAATATGCGGTTGTTTTCATAATTTTGAAGATAAAGTCGATGTCCATTTCAGTGGACATGGGGTCACAATCGTTGTAAACCAAACGTATTTACAATAACACTTTGTATTGAATTTTACGTGTTATTTTTATACTTTTTTAGGTTTTGATCTATCTAAAAGTCAAGATGTGGATAATTTACTGAATTTATTAGAAAAAGGAAAAATTTCGGATAGTGACGATGAAATGGTACAGGCAATACCATAAAGAAATGTTCGTGTGGGTAGTTACATAAAGGTACCAAGCAAAAGAGAGATAGGTAATCACTCTGAAGAGGAGGACGATATAGTAGAGAATGAAGACTTAGAGGAGGTAGAATCTAGACTCGAATCAAGTAGTAAGCGTAAAAATGAAATAATTTGACACTCTTGCGCACCCCGCGCATGGAACACAACGCGCCGTCAACCCGGGCATAATCCACGATCGGACAGCGAGTCACCCATTACTCGCCGCCCGCACTCCTACGCCTACGGTGGCCGGAGATCGTCTAGCGACGTCCGTCGCCGTGGGCGTCTACCACTGCGGCTAGGGTGAAGGGAGGACGCTGTCCACTCCCTCACGCGGCCCGCCTCCTCCTTCGCGAGCATGACTGCTTCGCAGAAGGAAGGTGTAGTACTTGCTTCAAATTTTGTTGGAATAGGCAATCAATATGAAGTTCGGCGATGAAATAAAATATCTAAAAATTACGTACGAGTAACTATACCGCGTCCTGAACTTGTGCAATTATATAACAGTGGTATAGGTGGTTTAGATAAAACTGATCATCTGATTAGTTTGTATCGAATCTTCATTAGATCCAAAAAATGGACATTGCGTATTACATTTCAAGCCATTGACCTAGCACTAGCCAATAACTGGCTGGAACCAAGAAGATTGCCAAACCTGTAATATACCACGTACAGACATTTTGGACTTGTTGCACTTTAGGCAGTGCGTTGCAAAAGCTCTAATAAACATGGGACACCCAATTCCTAGCAGAAAAGAGGACAGCCCGCATCTGGTGGGGTAGTAGTCCAGTAAATTCACCAGTTACACCAAAACAACACCGTTTCAGAACTGAAATAAGACCAGCAAGGGAAATCCAGTATGACACTGTCGACCATTTCCCAGAATATTATATTTCGTCAAAAACAAGAATAATCCTAACAGTGTAAGATGTAAAATAAAAATAAACTACATAAATTATAATAATATTGTATAGTTTTACTTACTTACTTCAAAATATTACAACAAAACATTTATTCATTAAATATGTATTAATACAACACTCTAAACCTGATGTCCACTTGAGTGGACATCAAAATTTCCAAAAATCTAAAAACGATAAATCGCATATTTTTACAAAAATCCGTTAATTGCACTACTAACTCACAGAAAAACCTTAAGAATATTTTTATTAACTCTTTATATAAATTCAGGTCCGAAGGGGTTAAGAAAGATTAGTAAGAAACATTTGAACACAATCTAAAATCATGCTAAACACTTATCTAAATATGTACTTCTAACCGATTATTTTTTCTAGAACGTCATTCTATGTCATAAACGTATCATCATCATCAGCCTTCAATGTTCCCACTGCTGGGACACAGGCCTCCTCTCTTTGAGAGGGAGTGGGCCATAATCCGCCTAGCGGGCCTAGTGCGGGTTGGTGGATGTCACATGTCTTCGAATTTGATGGTTGACTAGGACATGCCGGTTTCCTCACGATGTTTTCATTCACCGTTTAATTTATTATTTATTGCATCACCACTGCTCTTTTGAGAGCAGTGGTGATGCAATAAATTACACAAAGTAATGTGTCAAGCTGGGTTCGAACCCACCACCTACAACTTGTAAGTCGGGGCCGATACCACTGGGCCACCACTGCTCTGTCATAAACGTATAAATCCAAGTAATACATATATCTCCGGACACGAGCATTTCAACCATTTGCATGCATTACCTGGCATTCTTGATGCAGGAAGTGTTTTGCAAGCCAGCTGGCTGATCCACGGTAGCTATATTGCTTTGGAACTGTTATTGCACTGGGAATACTCGTAAGGTCCTCGCTAATTAACTTAACTGCATTACTGGTTTAGTTCCTATTGGCTTTGGACATCGCAGAGATAAAGGGCAGAAGGTGATGGCTTATAATAGTGCAGGTCTTTTACTGGCAAAGATGACGAAAACATTTTTTTTAATACATCTTTTTTTTTATTTCTGCGTCACTATAAGGGCCAAGTCACACCGGAATGCCAGCGGGCACTTTCAGTGTGAAATAATTTTAAACTTTAACTACATAATTAAAAGACCGCTTGTGTGTTGTGAAGTATCGCTTGAAAAGCTTGAAAATGTCGCGAGGCCGCCAGCGGCGACGCTGCCGGCCGCCGCCGGCCGCTGCTATTTCGGTGTGACTCGGCCCTAAAGCCTCCTACAGACAGACGCGATTAACCGCGCGGGGCGACATGTCGCGGTCCATTCGCAGTATTTTTAGAGTGGAAATTAGCTTGGCTCGTTGTCGCAGCGCGATTAATCGCGTGTGTCTGCAGGAGGCTTAAAACCGTTGGGTCGCGCGACTGTCTCATTAGGTAACTGTGACCCTGGAAAGTAAAGGGCTATTGTAGGATCACCGTGGATTTTAATCAGTACAAGCTATTCTGACAGTCCTAACCTGTCCCGCCCTGGGTGAGAGGACTCATTTGATGATTGTACCTGGATGAAAAAAAACAACATAAGATGTTAAGAATTTGACTGGCCTGTTGGTCTAGTGGTTAGTGACCCTGACTGCTATGCCGGAGGTCGTGGGTTCGATTCCCACCCAGGACAAATGTTGTGTGATGAGCACGATCATTTGTTCTGTGTCTGGGTGTAATTTATCTATAATATGGATGTATTTAGAAATGTATAAGTATGTTTATCAGTTGTATAACACAAGCTCTGCTTAGCTTGGGACTAGATGGCGTTGTGTGATAGTTGTGGAATATTATTATTATATTATTAATTGAATAGAGAGTTCGACATTGTTGAGTATGACTGCGATGGCTTAGTTGGTAAAAGTGCCTTGTGTACTGAATCAGAAGGTTGCAGGTCCTGCTCGCAATCAAACTTTTCTTTCCAATTAAATACTTTACAATTAATGCATCCCATATTGTCCAATAAACGAGCGACTACTGACAAAATGGTGTAACTGTTTTTCGGCAATTACTTAGTAACTTTACAAAATAAGCTACGAGTACTTAACTATTTAGTTTCACAATTGTAACCCGTAATCATAGGGTGTTTGATAAATTGTATAGCACACTTTTCTATCGCTTTTCGAAGGGTTTTCAAAAATAAATGTCTTATGAAAGGGAATAGAATTCATGGCAATGCGTGTTACGCAATTAAGCCGTTGATCTAACCTTCTGAAGTCTTCATAGCAAGTTTTCCAGGAAAATTGATTTCCTTATCTATACTCATACAACTTTATACCCCTAGGCCGCTTTACGATGACTCATTACTTGTAGAATGCATTTAGACATCAACAAACCCGTAAGTCCATAGAAATATGGTCCTTAAGTTATGATAATTTTACGACTTTTTTGCTTTACAACAATGACCTTAGAAGGCTGAGTAAATTGACCTTTAAAAGGCAGTGAGTACAGTGTCTTGATGTGTCATAATCGCTTGTAGTCGGTTTCTGAATAGCCGCTATTGTAGTAGTAGGTACGTTTAGTTTATTTATAAAACACCGTTCCAGACCGTTTGTCTGCCTGTAAAATATACAGGTTACGCACGCAGCGAATTTGCTTATGAAGTCTCTGTTTCTGACATCTCTCTAAGATGGAATTATTTCAATGAACTCTGATAAATTATATTTTCGGATTCCAGGATACCTATCTCACCGTTTTATCTTCTTCGGTTTTGACGTTCACTGGTCGATATGAGATGCTAACTCACACATTTGATGATTTTACCACGATAAAAAAACCACTAGTAGAAAAATGCTCAATATTACGCTGAAACGACACATCACTAAACAATCGGTAGCCAACACCTTAACGACAAAGCCGGTTACTTACTAACATACCAACATTACAGGAAGGTTGGTACTCCACCATGAGTCACTCTTCATACCGACATACCAGCATTGATTGCCGGCCATTCATTAGCAAGGAGCAGGTCAACACTTCCTCCGCGTTTGATAGAAACGCGCCGTGTGAAGGATGCCTTATGTTCCGCTCCAACGACGCACGTAATAGATAAGAGACTTCGCACACTGAATACGACGCGCGACTTAGATTCGCCGCCTTCATACGCCTATTGTTACTGGCCGTTGACTTCGGCAGTCTAAAAAATCTCTTTGATGATCGTTAAGCACGATAAAAAAGATTTATTTACAGTTACTCTTTCTCGGCTATAATGAATCTTAAAATTCAGCACACGATTCAACTGTAAAATGATTTTTTTCTGTTAAGGCATTACGCAAACAAATTAAGCGTCCCCATAAAGGTACACATTTGCAATATAGACACATTAACACCTACTTGTTTTTATGTGCATTATAAATTTACGACATTGGCTCCTGTTGCTCGTCACACTACAATAAAAACAGTGAAATTACCTTATTTTCTTGGCTTTCTCATAGTAATTTTAAGGTGAAGTAAATGTATTTTTAACAAGCGACAAATTACTAGTAATGAGCTATTCGCATTGTAATCGCATTCCTCGCCTGTTACATGCGTGAGGCGCAACCGCAAATTGTTTGTGTGTAAGGTTCCTTACTAAACTGCATCGTAAGTCAGTTATGCAGGTAATGTTATGATCAGTATTGTTCCTCCTTGAGTAGTGAAAACTTTGAAAGAATTAAGCATATCTTTCACCTAGAATATTCTTTCAGAAACGATTTTAAGACTTATTTTTACTAAAAATACAGTTTTAAATCGGTCGGGGTTTGGTGGCACAAATTTGTGCCGCTGAGGCTCTGGAGGTTAAGTGCAGTAAATTATTTTGAAACGAAAAATATTGAATAAACGTAGGAGTTTTTTGTTAGTAACCGAGTTAGACCTAAAGAAGGTAGGTGAAAATAGAAAATTTTGGCTTTACATAAAAGTATATGTATTTTTTAAGTATCTGCTTACTTAAAATTTAAGTTATTAGATATTATAAATAACACAAAAGCCTAGTAATATGTCTAAATAGACTTAATACAATAATAACAAATATAATGCTCTTTGACAATAGGTAATAACAAGCCTTACAATGCTTTCAAAAGTTTCGTAGGAATGAGAAAAACTTTGAACAATAATACACCGTTTAAGAGAAGCCAAATAGGAGTTCTAATTGTTCCAAGTTTATAGGTAACTTGGGAACTAAGGAACATTATGGTTTATTATAATAGCTAGCATAATATGTAAGTTCTTCTTATAAACGCTTTTATAGCAACAAGAAGTAAGAGTATTATTTGTAAAGGCAAAATTAGCAAACAAGGATAATTGGCGCGTGATTTCTCGTAAGCGCGTTTTTAAAAGCATAAGAAACGCATCGTGCAGACACAGCCTAATTTAGTGGTAAATATTATCAAGTACTTTCTTCGTAACAATGAAGAAAGTTTATTTTGTTTTTTGCTAAGAATTCGGATGAGAACAATGGCGTCCAATTAACGCGCCGATTATTTTAAAAGAAACGTTGTTTACAAACATTTTTTGCGATGTGGTTTTATTATGGCAGCTAACAGCATGGATGATTCGATATTACGAAACAATTCCTTGACAACGTGATCTGTCAATAGTGTTACGCTATTCTCTAAAAACGGTTAGATTTTCAACATAATGCTCTAGATTCTAGAACTTAAAGTTGAAAATTCACTAAGACAAACCGTAGCTGCTGCTCCAGCGATGCCACGACGTTGAGACTTATAGATAATAGCAAAGCTGGATAAGTCTCACTTATACTACTGGACGGTTGTCTTTCTAGTGGAGATCTGGTGGCCTACCGAGGGTAGTGTGTGAACGAGATGGCGCTAGACGACTTGTATAGCTCTGTCCCTTTTCCACAAGTGGAACTATGGTAGACCCCAGAACTGGATGCAGCTGGATATCGTTTTACACGGATCCTAACGTTCATATAACTTGAAACTCAGCTCTCTACATTTTTCAAAGGTAACCTCAGATTGTCAAGAAACATAATGGAGATTGCTATGTAGATCCTCAATTATACAATCCTAGCACTGCACTTCTTTTGTCACACAATTGTAATAGAGCAATCCCGACCTTTAAACCTGCACAATTGCTCCTCACAACATATGCATCCCTAGTACCTCCCACTTATATACCCACGCTGGTACCTACAGTCCTTTTGGAGTTATCTTACCTGAACGACTTTATTTATTGTCAAAATCGAATGAGGATTGATAGGTATGTCATCAATTTTTGGGTCTTGACCTTTCCGGATTCCTTATAATCTTTTCCTTTACCGTTTGGGTCATCATCATCATCATCAGCCTATAAATGTTCCCACTGCTGGGACACAGGCCTTCTCTCTGTGAGAGGGAGTGGGCCGTAATCTACCACGCGGGCCCAGTGCGGATTGGTAGATGTCACATGTCTTCGAATTTTTGGTTCTAGGACATCCCGGTTTCCTCACGATGTTTTCCTTCACCGTTTTGAGAGCAGTGGTGTTGAAATAAATTACACAAAGTAATACGCCTAACGGGGTTCGAACCCACGACCTACAACTCGCAAGTCGAGGCCGATACCACTGGGCCACCACTGCTCACCGTTTGGGTGATGGGATGAAATAATTCCGATACAAATAAATTAAATAGGCGCATTGCCTATTAGGTTCGCACCCACGACCTATTGTTAGTCTGGGCCGTTTTCAACAACCACCACTGTTCTCTATCGAGATAGCAATGATGTTATTTATTTTCATTACAATCAGGTTGCTGTCGCTGGTAAGTCTCAAAAATCCAGTGAACTTTACTCGCTTACACTTAGGGTTGCTATTGGATTGTAGTTGTCAGAGGTACATCTGTGTAAGGACTGTATAGCGAATAAGGTAACTAGGACGTCTAGTGGAGCGTACGTAACGCGTCCCGACGCGGCGCGACATCGGTTAAATACGTTTTGTTGTCGCTACACAACCCTGTAGCGCTGCGGAAAGTTTTAGCCAATCTACGTTTAGTTTTAGAACGTTGTGGGAGATTAGTGAAGGGTTTAAATCAGTTCTTGGGTGTCAATGTGTCCTCCCAGTCCTCCCTGTCTGTGTTTTAGCCAGTAGACAGACCCCTCACTGGACGACAACCGTTGACAATTTCCACCTCAAAAGAGGGTTAATAGGTAAGTTTCTTGAGAAAGATGAGACGTTGTGCTGCTCACACAAATGACATCAATTGTTGGACAACAACCGATTGCCGACAAACTGTTTTGCAGTTTTACACAAAAAAACAGCTGCTCACTGTATTGTTTGTGCGTAATTAATAAACTTGTATCGATCAACAACAGTAAATTAATCAGCACTCTTTACAATCTGTACCCTTAGCACGAGTTTTCACTCTTTTACTTTACAGCGTCTTTCCAGTATTTACAGCGTTTCTTGTATGGAAAAATGGAACAGCGCCTCTGGTGTACGAAGAAGGAACTAATTTTTTCCTTGAAAATTGTCAATTTGAAGTTGTCAAAGTTCCAGTTTACTTTACGTCTCAAATACTGAAAACTCATGCTCAGGGTACTGGTGAGAAAACTGTAAAACAAGTGACGATTTGCGCATAAATTGGAAAGACATACATACCTAAATTGCGGAAAACAGGGAGGTAATTATGGAACTATTCGACAGGCCTGTTGGTCTAGTGGTTAGTGACCCTGACTGCTATGCCGGAGGTCGTGGGTTCGATTCCCACCCAGGACAAATGTTTGTGTGATGAGCACGATCATTTGTTCTGTGTCTGGGTGTAATTTATCTATAATATGTATGTATTTAGAAATATACATATAAGTATGTTTATCAGTTGTCTAGTACCCATAACACAAGCTCTGCTTAGCTTGGGACTAGATGGCGTTGTGTGATAGTTGTGAAATATTATTATTATTTTATTCGATGCCCTATTTTTTCCGAACGTCAAATTAAATCGTAATTCATCTTATTAGGCACTTATCAATGTTTATTTTAACTAAAAACGTGTATTCGCAAACTTATAAGGCTCCAATCATGTAGTAAAGATTCCAAACAAGCATATAAGGATCAAAATTGCGTGTAAACTGATTGCTACAAGTATTTCCCAGTACACTATTTGTAATAGAATGTTACAATTCATTTATTGGTTGATCAGTTACAACTTAACGAGATATTAATGAAGCCTAATATGTAACTTGCGCAAGCGTCGAGTTATTTGCTTTCTTAATAACTTCAGATCCGTAGTTTGAGAAATGAAACATAAAGCAGAAAAATAGAGAAAAATGCAGAAAATCCACTACCATAATTTCCTGCTGTTCTGGTAAGAGTCTGGCAGTCTTTTCACTCCCTTCTCAAATTAAACAAAAAGATTGGTTACTTTCTGCCATTTTTTTGTCAAACGCTTTTTATTTTTGGTGGTAATATCCAATGACTCTTCTTGCTCTGGCTGGAGTGAAAAGGACTGTCAGACTGTACTGACTAAGACTCCAAGCTGTTTCCTCGGTTGCATAACCAAGGTATACTGCTTTAGCAGTTCCGTGACCAACTCCTCCACTATTCTTTTCTGATTCTTCTTCTTCGTCGTGTCGATGATTCCTTTAAATTGTATGTTTCGACCAAAACTCTGCCACATTGATGGCGTTGGTGGTGGCCTCGGAAAGTTCCCTTAGAGTGCAGGTGGAGTTACACAGAGTACAGTTGAGAAGGTGGGCCAACGTTTGCGATGAGGCTCCGCAGTTGCACCTTTCTTCATCAGAGTACCCCCAGCGGACCATATTCTGATTAAGTTCGTTGCAAGATCCAAGACAGGTAAATTCATTCTCCGGGACACGTCGAGCTTCATTGTTTCGGCGCTTTTCTGGTGGTTGCCACTGTTGATTCTGACTTTCAGGAGATGCAGTGGTTTGGGAATAGTATGTTGGATTTGTCCCAATAAAAAAAAGTTCCGTGACCCTTCTTTGTCCAATGCTTAGGTTCGGGACCACATGCATTTCAAATATGATCTTCTGCAGTTTGCTTGTTATAAACTGACTCCAACAGTCTTCTTTCCGTCTGACTGTCTGCTGATTTCACCCTACTTACTACAACTGTCAAAATATAGATTGAATACAGTTCCTGGTCGTATGTTTTTGTGTCCCTGATCTCTGATCTGATATTGCATTTAGGCAGATCAAATTGGTTTAATTCCGTGAATGTCAAACAGCTCTGCTAGGCTAATGAATTTTATCCCACATAGGGCGTTTTCAAACGCGCGCTTTACAAACGCACGTTTTGATAATTAATCAATAGGTGATATTGAAGTGAAGTGGCGGTGGCAACGCGCGCCTTTTCAGTAATTTGGCTCAAACTCTGATTCAGCCAATCATCGATTACGCCGATGCCTGTTATTTGGATGCCACTGAGGAGCTCTTGAACAAGCTCGAGCGCTTGCAAAACCTTTGCATTCGTTTCGTTTTTGGGCTAAGAAAGTACGACCATGTTACTCAATTCCGAAAGGATCTCAAATGGCTCCCCATTCGTCTTCGCAGGAACACTCGAATATTATGTCTCCTCTTCAACATCCTTCATAACCCTGCTTATCCTTCCTATCTACGAGAGCGTTTTTCTTTTACCCGTCCTCCTGATGCTCTGTGCAGATCCCACCTTAAGCATCACCTCAATTTCCCATCTCATAAAACTGACTTTTTTTCCTACTCCTCCTCCGTTCATGCAGTACGTTTGTGGAACTCACTTCCACCTAAAATACTTGACTCCAAAACTGTTTCCGTTTTTAAAAAGCAAGTCAAAGATCACTACCTCTCCTCTGTAATTTAACAGATCTATGTATTAGGTTTATTTTTAAAATATATATTGTATAAATATATTTTATATGTTTATTTTTAGTATGTATGTTTATATTTTATTCATTTTTTGTACACTGTGTCTACGTTTTGCTGTCTGTCTCTCTTCTGTCGTTGGTCTGCTGGAAGAGATTTCTTAATGAAATAAGCAGTGCCTTTGTGCTCTTTTATCCAAATGTTGTTTCTTGTTTTTGTGTGTTCTGTGTACATAAATAAATAAATAAATAAATAAATAAATAATGTGTAGGTTCTAGGGTTTACACATAAATTATATCCTTAATAGTAAACTACAATGTTTCAAGGCAAATTGAATCAAAATAAACAAATGACATTCAATAAAACATAATTCTAAACATTAAAATAAGAATTAAAATAAGCGGCCTATTGTTTAAAGCGGTAAAATTAATGGTTTAAACTTTACCTAGTATTTTAAGTTTATTGCACTGACATTAGTAATTAAATGTAATGGCGCTGCTTGATTGGATACAGATGCATACCTTCACATCAAGCTTTGCCAAACCAGTTTATCGTGGTCTCACTTTATATGATCTTTCCGCACATTCAACGGTCGACTTCGACTGCTTTTGTATAGCTTAATGTGTAGCCGAGTGTACCGTATGCATGTAGCATAGTTCTGTTCATGCCTCATGCCTCGAGGAATATATTATTGCACATTTGTGCATACTTAAGATGCGTTCCAGTTGTAATTGTGAATCAGATATTTAAAAATGTAAATAGTAGCGAAACGGCACTTTTGTGATGCTATTTTGTTTAGTTATTGAAACGGGAAAGTGATACTTAAATCGGAGTTTATTAAACAGAAGGGTTTTTAAAATGTGTGGCTTTTAATTTAATCCTGAGTTTAATATTATAAAAAAATGACTAAGATTCTTTTTAAATGACTGTTTTAAAAAATGAAAGAAAACTGATCGATAAAGTGCATTATTGACGCTGAAAGTGCATTTAACAAATTAACCTTAGTACGTAGAGTACGGTCATTTATCATTTGTTTCATAAACAAAGTGAAGTAAGCTTGTTATAACATAAAAGCTTACTTTGACCTAAAAGTGTTCATCATAAACTTTTCACACTCGACCTAATTTGCGGAAAATTAACCTTTTGTTCAAACTATTTAGGGACAGGGACGTTTGATCAGTATCGCGGCCATTATTATGTTATTATTACTGTATAGATAGCCGATAGGAAGGCTCCGTCTAAGCTAGACAAAATGTACCTTCCATTTTTCAATTGCTTTAGATTTGGTAATTCCATAAGAACTCTTGCAAGTTGTCACAGCCATATTAATAAACAAAATGGATTATTTTACTGAGAGTGGGATTCCAACCTGCGTCTTTCTGGAAAAGTAGGTACTCCAGACGCTTTACCAACTAAGCTATCACAGCTCCTCGAATATGCTTATGACGAGACGGTTTGTGCAGTCGTTGAGCGATCGACTGCTGTGCTCATCTCGCTGGTTCTATTCCCACACGGAACAAAATATCTGTATCTCCTACAGGTGATTGTTCCGTGTCTGGCTGTTTGTGAATGTCCCTAAATGTTTGTAGAAGCACCCATGAATGGGGCAGTTTTATAAAAAAAAATACATGTGGCACTCGGAGACTGCCGCGGTGAAGCTATTACATAACATTTATTTTTATTTTAAAAGAATAAAATCGCCTACCGCGTATATTTAACGAAAATATAATTTATTTAAAATGTTTGTGGTGCACTACTGTAATAAAGAACTTCTTTGTTGTAGGAGAATTTTACAAGTAGGTTTCATTGTGAAAACTCCTTTTGTAGCTGGCCGTTTAGAATCAGTAAGAAAAATTCATTGTTTTTATGACGGATACTTTATGATTGCCGAAGTCTCCCAAACTGAAACGATATTAGACGATACGTGGTGTCAGGTATTTTCGTTAGGTTTTTGGAAATTTTTTGATTCGGTCGCCGCGCCGCGCCGCGCTCAGAGCCCGCGAAAATAGTACCAGCAATTTTGAGGTCCCTAAAGACCCTAACGAAGCAGGAGGTGACCACTCTCAGTAATCAGGTCGTCTCAGACCGATCACACTGTGTCAATGGAGCAATCATTACTGGGTGAACAGTTGGTCGCGTTCATCCGTTCATCGCGTGCACTGGACTATGGGAAACCGTAGTGCGGCCATTTAGCTAAATTATGTAAACATCAATCATTTTAGATATCGGTAAAAACTGTGTGTATTGTATGTTTGTATTCTATAACCGAGTGATCAGCTTTTTGTGTGCCAATATTTATTTTTATATTTTAGTTTCCAGTGGTATCGGCCACGGCCACGACTAACGAGTTGTAGGTCATGGGTTCGAACCTAGGCAGGCATTACTTTGTGTAATTTATTTCATCACCAGTGCTGCTCTCAAAACGGTGAAGAAAAACACTCCAGGAAACTGGCATGTCCTAGAACCAAAAATTCGAAGACATGTAACATCTACCAATCCGCACAGGGCCCGCGTGGTGGATTACGGCCCACAGAGAGGAGGATTAATGTCCCAACAATTGGAACATTAATAGGCTGATGATGATGATGATGATCTATTTTATTATGCACTCGCTAAAACCTATTGCTAACTCTGTTACCTTCCATTTATTGGTTTCGGTCCAAATATTGACACAGTTCTTGAAAGAGCCCTAATAATACCGAACCGAACGGCACACGTACACGTGGGTGCACAAACCGGATCACCGGACGGATCCGCTATAAATCACGACAGTATAATAAAATTGTATGTTGTTTCATTTATGATATTTATCGATACGCTAATATGGGTCAATTAAGCTTCCGCGTAGTGATGTTTTTAAGAACATGAACAATAATTTTGGTATTATACTCGTAACAACTATAAAAGTACGTTTCCGAGATACAGTTACTGAATTGTATCTGCCTAGCTATTTAATAATAATATTTACATATTTTATAATACACTCGGCTCCAGTAGGCCGTAGCACGATGTCATTATAGCCTATATCCTTCTTCGATAAAATGCACTATCCAACACAAAAACAATTTTACAATTTGAACCAGAAGTTCCTAAGATTAGCGCGTTCAAATAAACAAACAAAATCTTCAGCTTTATAATAATAATATAGATTTACTTCTTTGGAGAAATTCTATCTTTGTATTTAACGGTATTTTGATTCGTTTGGTAGATATTTAAAATAGCGTCCAAGTAAATTTTCCATTGACATTGACGCACGTCCAATATAGATTCCTAGCACTCCATAACACGCTCATAAAACCGTGTTTTCGACAACAAATCGACGATATCTCAACAATTTCTCGATTAAGTTTTCATCGATCAAACTCGATGGATTCCGTTTTTTTCTCCAATCAATGTCAGAATTACGATGAAAACAATGCACCGCGCGTACACCGTACAGCCGAGGTCCCGGACGGAAGCCGTAATCGCGATTATCCGGTATTTTCAAATCGGAAATACGTTTACCGAGTTGATTGGTAACGAAATGTTGTTACATTATAATAATGTTGTACTGTGTTGGTGTGTAATATAACTGTTGGTAGTTGATTTTAAATAAGAATGCAGTCTAGCTGTAATGTAACTCTTAACTATGTTTTTAAATTATGTTTTTCAGGTGATAAAATCCGTGTCAGATTTTAGTCAGTACGAGTCTGAGAGTCCTTTCTGTTGAAATATTCATAGAGTAACAAAATATGGTATATGGTAGAGATGTCTAGAAGAAGAAAACATGAAATAAAAGACTAATTTAAAAGCCAACCGTTGTTTGAATTAATACTTTCCGCTGCACACAGGGCTCAGGACATACTTGATGATTTTACCACCTGATGATCTAAACTTAACGTTAATTTTTTTCCTGTAAATATTTGGTTACTTTTTGATTTACGTTCACACATAATTTTCTTCCTGCCTATCATTTTATATTATATTATATACCACCCTAATTGAGTCGGGCGCAACCAATGACGAGTTTATATATCATTGGCTGTGTCGCACAAGCGTGCATTCGAACTATCGTGTGTCGCAGTACAGTTATGTCGCACAAGCGTTCATCGCACTTCCGTTTGTCGCACTACCGTAGTACACTCGCTATGACGCATGACGTATTATATATCATTGGGCGCAACGCGTTGATTTACGTTACTATAAAATATTTAGTTCTGAGGGTCTAAAATGACCACATATACGTAGTAATATTCCAAATGATTCACTTCGTGAATGAAAAGCCAATGACGTTCTTTTTTTTGACGTGGTTAAGTCTTGAAATGAGTCCTCCCACCCAGGGCAGGACGGGAGGGACTGTCAGACTTGTACTGACTAAAGTCTGACAAGGATTTAACCATCTCAAAAAACAGAATTTATAACATAGTTACATTAGAGCTAGACTGAATGGTACCATATTTTTTTAAAATCAACTGCCAACAGTCACGGTGTCCTTCAACAGCCCTTTACTTTCCGGGGCCACGGTTAGACCCGATAGTCCCGCGACCCCGAGCCAAATGATGTTGCTGGAATGTACCTATGTACTGAAACATTGGGAATATTGTTTAAAGTGGCCGTTTTAATCCGCAGCTCTTTACCTCGATTCAGGTCACGTTTCATCTAAGCTCCATTTTCAGAAAACTATTTTACTTTTTTCTAAAATATAAAGCTAGGTCACATATTAGCTAGGTTCCTAGGGTTTAATCAAAGTTAAAAAGAACCCACGTTAAATATTTCACTTACTACAACCGCAGACCACTCTCACGAGGTCGCGTTCACTTAGACATTCATCTGAGTACGCTATAAACAGACATACCGGCGTAAACGAGCATATATCGTAAAGAGAAGCAATCTCGCCTTTCTAAGTGCAAGTAAGTAAAAGTCTGGGACAGTTATCATAAGATGGAGAATGCTAGAAGTTTCACTCGGAACAAAGTACTGAAATGCACGAGGAAAGAGTTTGAAAGCCCAATTGTACATACGGTAAAACTAATAGTTGCTTTCTACTATGAAGCGAGTTGGTTGTTTAAAAAAAAATAAGAGAACAAATATAATATATGAGATAGGTAAGTTTGTATAATGGCAATACGGTTATTGACTCTTTAGTGAAATCATCCCACTCAGGAGGAACCCGCAGGTCTAATCATAATGCGTTTGAATTGGTCAACTAGATCCGTACTTTGTACTTTGAGGTTTCTGTAAACAAACTAATGGAAAACTACAAGGAGGTACGACAATAAAGGTTTCGTACTACAAAAAGCAGGCACTTTTTCAGGCTAGTTACCCTGGTATTTCGTTCACTTAGATACCTAAATAGTACAGTTCTAAAATATCGGTCTACAGATTCGTTCACGATTCATTTTGCGGCGTCTTTTGAAACTCGATCTTGATATCAAAAAACCGTTTGAAACGTGCCTTCTGTTCGTGTCTCCGCAGTACGAAGCAGAACGTTCTCCCACGTTGGATAGACCGCCACGCTTTTGAACCGACAACCGGTACCGTCGACGGGCCGTTAGTCTACCTGAAATGTATTTATTATTGCGTCTCGTTGCAACTTTGGTAGAATGTATATATTTTCCCTCTTTTTTGGGAGAAATGTCGTTTTTGGGGAATTTAATTCCATGGAAACTCAAAGCCAAAGCGTTTATTTCCGAACTGTTTAAATTGTTGGTGTTACTAATGTTAGTAGGTAGGTACTTATGACTTAGCAGCCTTTAACAAGCATTGCATTAACTGGGAGATTTCCTCAAGGATAGAACTAAGAATATACTGTAAAAAAATATCTATAGAATTTAGTCCACATTTTACAAAGTGCATAAAGTTTATAATAAATAAGATGTCAGACTGTGAAACTTAGAAGATCAAGAAGTATATTACACATACAAACACAAAACCTTCTTTTTCTTCTTTACTTTTTAGCCACACAATGTAGGTCTCTTCTAAATATCTAGTGAGGTAAATTAAAGGTAGAGTGTTATACCCGGGCTGTGCACTGTTAATGAAGAAACCAAAAAAAACATGTGTAAACAAATTTTTTTATAGATACCCCTATTTGTTTAATATCCTGTTTAAAAATTGAATTAGGAATTAAAATGAGAAATAGAATAGCACAAAGAATCACTTTTGAAAAAAAAACAAAAATAAGAAAATAAAATAGTGTTATGGGAAATTCTGAAAGTGGAACTAGCAACACCGTCTCATAGTCCACAGCTCGACATTTATTATGAATTCATAGTAGCGATACGCTTCACGTGTTACATAAATGATGTATTTTATGTACATATAATGATATTATTATTACAGTGAAATCAGGAAAACAGGAAACAGTGAATGGGTTAACGGAAAATTGGTTTTTGAGTTTCGTTTTCATTATTTAACATCATAATATTTTGTAACCTTGTTGGTCTTGTAGTTGCAAGATCTACCGCTAACTATGAGGTATTATGTTAGATTCCCAGTTCTGGTAAAGTCTTATTAAGGTTTTCATCAGGATTTTTCTCAATAACCACAAGCATTTATTACAAAAGACTTTATTAAATAAATTTATTTATTTATGGAGTGTTATGTAGTGGTCTTTTATATCAAATGTTAAACATGAAATGAAACTGACGAAAAGTCTATCAGCTGTATGTTATGTTGAGTAACTTAGATACAATGTTATTACAAAAATCTTGACCATTTTCTTTACATGAATATCTGGTTTTTCTATTAAATCTCGCATGGATGTAATGATAGGCTATTAGATCGAATCGCAACTGAATTCCTGTGTATCGTTCACTTAAATGCTACGTTTAGACGACAACTCACTTTACATTCTATGAACGCTTTTTCTCAAATATCTTTCTTCGCTCTACTTGAGACAACCTGTTACTTGTCTAAACAGTAAAAAAAAACTTCTAAATATCTAAAGGAAGATTTCTAAATGTTTGTCTACTTAGAATCTAGACGATAAATTTAAATAAATGATACCAAAAAGAGTTCTTCCATTTGCACCTCCTTGATAAATCGAGGGCAATTGTCTTTGGTTTAGAATAGGGATGCATCGATACGCCTTTTCGCCGATACGATACCGATACCGATATTCTTATAAAAATATCGGCGATACCGATACCGATACCGATACGCGTATTGTGAATTAAAATAAAATAAATAAATCACAAGTCAGATTATTATTTTTATTAATATTAAAAGTAGTGTCATAGGTAATTGATTAGATAATTATACATTTTAGTTATCAAAATTAATAAGATTTTTGTTTAAAATTTAAGTATGTAATCTTAATTTTTTCGGAGAATGGAGATTTCGCAAGTCTATTTCACAAAGGTTTCCCTGGGCATAGTTCGTGCCTCGTTTGCAACAAAATAGATGAGACAACACGCTCTTTAACACTACATTTTTAAATTAAAAAGTATCGTTGAATCGGTTATAAAAATATCGTCGATACCGATATATCGGCTGACCCGAAATATCGCCGATATATCGGTATCGGTATCGGTATCGGATGCATCGCTAGTTTAGAAGCTGGCACGTAAGAAAAGTTACGGTATAGCGGTATGATGGCCAAAAAAACGTAGGCTTGCCTATAGGTTCAACATATAGGAGTTCAATGAACCTCTCACTCCATTAAATAAAATAGTGTTTTGCCAGTCTCGCACGTTTTGGTCTTATTGTCGACCACTTGCAATAAAAATAAGCTTTTAATACAGAAGTGTTACAGTTTATTTTAGATCGAAGTTTCGTTATTTGGCCTGGATTCGGTTGATTTCTTAGAGGAAAAGCGAGTCATCGTTAAAATGCAGCCGAAAAATATTGCGCCAATAGTTCGCTGAAAGCGTTAGGTAAGGTTGGTGAATCAGTGGTTATTTACTTGCATTGCCAGTCATTCTGGCATCTTTCCTGAGGTGAAAGCGACCGGCTATTCTTATAGATTGCATGTTCAGTCGATTCGTATTTATTTTTATTGAATAGTTATAACATTGTTTATTGTTTCCTCACGAATTATGCAGTTGATATGCAAAAATATGGTTGTTATAATGATAGCTTTATAGAAATAAAAACTTACTTACTTAAAAGATTTATATATTTAGCAATGTCATGTGTTCCATTTTATCGTCAGTTTTTTTTTATCATGTTATTAAGTACTTAATTAGAAAGCTCATCTTCTTCAGAAGCGTAATTTAATTAATCAGTAATAATGAAGGTTCTAATATTTTAGGCCTTCGTAGTTCGTAGTATTACATCAAGATAAATATATATTAAGAAAATTATTGTCATAAAAACCAGGTAAAAAAATCAAGCCTTAATTTGGAATTAAAACTACCTACATATATTTAAGTATGTCCTTCGTACATAATTGCGTTCTGAGCATACTTACTGTAAAGGCCAGCGCACATAAGGCATGACAGGTTAAAGCATTATGACTTAATAAAAAAAAATCAACCACGAAGCAATATAGACGTCTACCGTAGCTGCGCTACGTACGAGCAAGTCGTGGGCTAACAAATAGTTGTTCCCGATCTGGCTGTTTGTGTTTATGTGAGTTTAAATGTTTGTAAAAACTGTCCTGATACAGGTTTAAAAACAAAGCGTCAAAAAATAGGAGCTTCCTTTCACTCTCTCTTTTCTTGAATTTATATCTTGCCTTGCCTTTTGGGGTCAATTTTTATCCCTATTTTGAGTGATTAACTAAAGAAAGAGATAGAATACTCTAGCCTGCCACTAATCTCTAATGTGCGTTGCCTCTTATTCGAACGAATTCAAAATTAATAGGTACCTATCCAACATGGTAGCAGGTATGTACCTGTGAAAATTATGTAAAACAGTGATCGGTCGCGCCTTATATTACGAACTGCTTCATTTACATAACTTGATATTGACAGGACTTACATATTCTGACATTTTAAGTGGAAACCTACTATGTTGACTCGAAATTGTTAAATTGTAGCTTTTCAATCAATTTTACTGTGGTTTAAGTAAAGTACCAGTCATCAAAATGTCTACTCCCGCGCTCGGTTTAGCGGAAAGGAGTGTCAGAGTACGTATTATTTATTATTTATGGATTATACAAGTAGGTACAGAACAAAACTCAAGATTTGACGGCATACCTAGTTGGCGCATCAGTGTGTGAGCGATCGACGGGGTTCGATCCCCGCACGGAAAAAATATTTGTATGATCTGCAAGTAGTTGTTTCGGGTCTGGCGTGTTTGTGTCAGTTTCTATGTTTGTAAACGCACCCATGATATAGGAATAAATTCCTAGTGTGGGGCAACGTTTTAAAAAAAGAAATTGTATGGCCCACAAGTAGTTGTTCCGGGTATGGGTGTTTGTATACGTATGTGAGTTTCAATGTTTGTAAACGCAGCCACAATACAGGACAAGTCCCTAGTGTACCTAGGGGCAGTTTATTGAAAAAAGCACGGCTTAATTCAATAGAATTTTCTACTAGCTACTAACCAAAACCCACACTGTTCCTTCAAAAGCCTTTTACGTTACAGTACTACAGTAATTCTTTCACAAAATTCCGCAATAGTGTGATTGACCTACGAGACAGATGATATCTTTAATTAATAGAGAGAGAGGGAGACACGCGCCAGTATTCACTAATGAGGAATAAAGACTTTATTAGGCCTCTTTCATACTGAGGGAGCAATGAACGCAAAAATGCGGTCAGCGTGTGTGCCATTGATTTTTTTTGTCCTATAAAAGTTACTTTATCAATCTACTAACTGTTGCCAGCGGCTTCGTCCGCTAAACTCGAAAATTATTCCACAAGAACATAAAAACTAACCTTTGTATTAATTTAGGTTGTAAACTATTTGTGTACCAAATTTCATCCAAATCCGTGCAGTCCTTTATTGTACGCACAGCTAAGGAGTGGAATTCCCTGCCGGATCTGTATTTCCTGACAGCTTTAATCTTGGGGTCTTCAAATCAAGAGTGAATAGGTTACTTCTAGGCAAGCGTGCCTCACCGCCGACCACATCTTCACTTACCATCAGGCAAGTTAGTGGTCAAACAATAACCCATCATTAAATTTAAAAAAAAAGTAGTTTTTGTGTGACAGAGTAACACACAAACTCATAAAGTTTATGAGTTTGTGTGTTACTCTGTCACACAAAAACTACTTTTTGCCTAATTAGGATGAATGTTTATTATTATCATAATTTATACATACACTCTTTTGGAGAGCAATCGTCCTGTGGTAACGGCTCTGAATTGCGATTTGTAAGTCATGGGTTCGAACCCAGACAGGCGCGGCGCTTTAATTTGTATAATTTTTTCATCACCACTACTTTCAAAACGGTGAAAGAAAACATCGTGAGGAAACCAGCATGACATAGAAACTAAAAATCGAAGACATGTGACATCTATCAACCCGCACTGGACCCACGTGGTGGATTACAGCGTCCTCCCTTTCACAGAGAGGAGGCCTGTGTCTCCGCAGAGGGAACATTATGCTAGCTGATTATGATGATACGCTCTTCTAAAACCCTTGAGGAGCGAGGTATCTACTGGACATTCTATAAATCTTAAAGTGTCTAGAATCAGTGCAGTACACCTAAATATTTCAATGTTATCGACAGCAATGAATTATTACAACTTTGAAAACATTTAGGTACTCGATATAAGTAGATAATGCTTGTGTTTACGACTACAGTAAAGATATGTTTATCTATGATCCCAGGAGAATTAATTTCTGAAATGATTACAATGCATAAATTCGAGTTCTACAACCCCAATCTTACGTTTCTATGGAGTTTCCAAAATATTTTGACGTTTCAAATAGCATGTCGGACGTAGTATTTGATGACTTAACTCATCATCATCATATAAGCCGTAGGAAGTCCACTGCTGAACGTAGTCCTCGCCTATAGGTTTCCAATAGGACCGGTTGGAAGATGCCTGCATTCAGCGCGATCCTGTGGTCTTCATAGGATATTGTGAAGGTGAACTCCATTACAGAATCTTACGGCTCCATCAACTATCAGTTCTGCGTGCTATATGGCCTGCCCACTGCCACTTTAACTTGCTAACTTGCTGGGCTATGTCGGCTTTTGCAGGTCTCCATTCGAGAACCTTTCCTCGTAGGTTCTAATACTAAGTTAATAATTACATACCAAATGTAAACTATCCAAAAAATACTGGTTTTTGAAACTGGTATAGACTTTGCAACATTTCTCACACTAGGCCCAAGTCTTCTGTCAAAGTCAAAAGGAACTGTCAAAACGTATGTCAAAATACAACTTATGACATTTCTACACGAAGTTACAAGAAGTAACGGTAATGATAAGTGAACTGACACCATTAAACGTGAGTTTAGTGTCAGAGGTCAGAAGTGTTGGGTATAGTGACGGCTTGATGGCCCACCTGTGAGGTTCTACAGCATTCCTATTTATTTGTGGTTGTAGAACCAGATTTCTTGGTCTTACGAGCCTCATTTGTATGGTAGAAAAAAACGTGAGAAACTCCATAGGTAGGTCAAGTAAAACGCATCAAAACTAGAGAGTAGCTCGTGACGTCAAAATACAGTATAATTATAATACTGTGTTGTATGTGATTCGTTAATTTTGGTTTATGCAAGAAAAGAAAATACACTGGTAAAATGCTTTTCAATCTAACTGATGGACTTAATACATTTTTTCAGTCAGCTTGCCTATTCTAACAGGCTTACAGAACAATCTTTCTTTACAAAAGCCGAAGTTTTTATTTACTGAAATCGTGAAACTGAATTTCAATATTGACAAAGAAAAACTTCCGTGTTATCCAACTAGATTGACGAAAACAGGCGTAATTCGTCACTACTTTCAAAATTCAAGGAAAATTTCTACATACCCACTTACTATTTGTAGCTAAGACTAAAATACCACTAAATTCAGAATCGCAAATACCTATTTCCTTAGTTCTTCCAGGACATTCTCGTAAATTGTCACCATTAAATTAAATGTTCCGTGAACTTTCTTGACGCTGTAAACGATTCCTTGAAACGAATTGTTAGCAGTTCGTTTTCTTGAACCATGATTATCAACAAGCGGACAGTTCCTCGTAGCTTTGGTTAGACTCTAGGTTAAAATGAAAAGTAATTGTACCTTCTTTGGAATGGTAAGGTTGAGAAAATGAAAGGACTTTTAAAGCTGGGTTTCATTCCTAATAGATGGTTTCGTTCGTTCCATTAGTAATTTGCCTAGTATTTTACTCCAGTTTTTTTCCTTGAGGCCTTATCATGAGTTTTCACTTATTGTGACATAAACTGGAACTTTGACATTTAATTTCAAGGAAAAAATTAGTTCCTTCTCCGTACACCAGAGGCGCTGTTCCATTTTTCCATACAAGAAACGCTGTAAATACTGGAAAGACGCTGTAAAGTAAAATAGTGAAAACTTGTGATAAGAGCCCTGACAATATATTTGAGTATGAGTCAAATTGAGAGATTACTTTTTCTTAGCACTCATAAAGGCTCGAACAGACACACGCGATTAATCGCGCTGCGACAACGAGCCAAGCTAATTTCCACTCTAAATGTACTGCGAATGGACCGCGACAAGTCGCCCCGCGCGATTAATCGTGTGTGTCTGCTCGAGGCTTTATAGAAGACTTGTTTACGATTATGTACCTGCTCGCTAAAATATCATATTAAAACCTTTTGAATATCACATTTTATGCAAATAAATAATACTTACTACTTGTACTCCCGACATTAAAGCTTATTCTTTATTTCTACGTGTATAAAAAAATCATACTTATTAAACAGCACTGGGGCTGTATTATGACGTCTTAAAACCAGGCTTGTTCCAGTGAGTGAACGAGGTGGCACTAGGCGACTGGTATAGCTCTGTCTTTTTCAGTCACTGGTACAAGCCTGGTGTTAAGACGTCATAATAAGGCCGGTGGACCCGCGTGGTGGATTACAGGTACAGCCCACACCCTCTCATAGAGAGGAAGCTTGTGTCTCAGCAATGGACAGTGGAACACAGTATAGGCTGATTATACTTGACTCCATGATAAGTTCAACCGAATGAGATAAGTAAACGAGTATTAAACTCAAAAGGAATGTTACTAATTATCACAACACACCGGAGGGACATCCCACAAAAAGATAATAAAAAGAATTTATCAAGTTATTATTACCCTAATCAACAAGTCTCGTGATGACATCATCATAAGAATTTCCAATAAACATGAACGTTTACAACTCGACACGGTCGAGATTTGCTTGTAAATATTAAAATATGTATCCGATTTATTAGAATCGATTTTATAAACAGGATTCCGAGCTATTCGATTAATCGAGCCATTAGTCTGTGGAGTGACAGAAATGGTTTCTTTTTGAAAAGTGTTAGGGCTAATACACACCGACACGCGACGCGACGATAATGGAAATGAGTACATATATCTTTTCGTGTGGTAAATAAGGTTAGATGTTGGTCTAGTGGTTAGTGACCCTGACTGCTATGCCGGAGGTCGTGGGTTCGATTCCCACCCAGGACAAATGTTTGTGTGATGAGCACGATCATTTGTTCTGTGTCTGGGTGCAATTTATCTATAATATGTATGTATTTAGAAATATATAAGTATGTTTATCAGTTGTCTATTACCCATAACACAAGCTCTGCTTAGCTTGAGACTAGATGGCGTTGTGTGATAGTTGTGGAATATTATATTATATATTATATTATATGTTGAGTCTCTAGGTGCCGCACTGCGTCGCGTCATCGGTGAAATGTAGTCTATCTTTTCGCATAGTAAATAAAGTTTATTCTAGGTGTGAATCGACCCTTAGTCTCTAAAGACCAATGCAGATGCTGTTTCATTGATAGATGTAAATAAGCTCTTTGATGAAATGTGTTTTATAATAGAGTCATGTATATTAAACTGCGGCTTTGACGCCTTTTTATTTTATGACGAAGTAGTTACTTTCGCCATCAATCATGTTAGGACTTTATTCTCAAATGTCGAACAGGCGTTAGTTATACTGTATTGTCCTCTCTCTTCTTTGATTTGAAAATGACAAGGACAGAATATATTTACGGTATGTTGAGTATTTTGGGGATTCTTGTAATTGTAGATGAATTTCCTTTGATTCAAAAACCACAAGGCCGTTAGATATTAAATTAAAAACAAACAGTTCAACACAACTTCGACTTTAAGCAAAGAATCTAAACAGATTTTGAAAAACTTGTCTATGGACAATACTGCAAGTTATTAGAGAAGTCATTAACTTCAATAATTAAGATTTTGTAAAGACTTTAATTTTGACAAAAGATTTCTTGAACAAGAAGCAACCAGGAGTTCAGAAGTGTAAGGTGTTGTAAACAAACTTTTGTGGACTGTAGAAAACAATAGAGAACAAAATAATTATGTTCCAAATTCAAATATCATTTTTTTATTTAAACGAATTGCAGCATCCAATTGCAAATATTAGCCCTATCACCACAAAACAGTTGAAACTACGAAAAAGTTTCTATAGATGACGCATTTCATAGCGACAAGGTAAATATTTTTAGAGTCTTGTTATTGCGATAATGGACTGCAGAATTCCCCACACTACATGATTATGGTATTACCTAATATTGTTTGTCCCGCATTGTGTCAAACGGCTACCTATGAATAGATTCGCTGTTTGTGCTCGATTTTTTTACATAAGTAGGTGCTATTTAAAACCTAACTAATTAACCGACTTCAAAAAAAGGAGAAGGTCGGTATTTTTTATTTTATGTATGTACACCGATTACTCCGAGGTTTCTAGTTCGATTAGTGTTATTTTTTTTTTGTTCGATGCAGTATAGGTACTTGCCATTTGGTCCCATAAACATTTCATCCACTTTGGTTCAATACTTTTTATTTTGTGAGCATTTTTTTGATTACCGCTATGTGGATGATGTAATTATCTTTATTTTTTGTGTATTTGTTATGCGATTACTCCGATTACAAATTCTAGTGCATGTGTGTGTAAGAAAATGATGTATTTAACATGCATGCATGTATGCATGACTTTGGGTTTTTTGTTTTATAATATTAAAAGTTATTTTAGATAGGTATTATTTTGTACGCCTATCAAAATGTTGTCCTATTTAATCCATAGGTTGACTATAGAGAATTCTTTGTGACATTAAGTCCGCTTATGTAGTTTAATGATTAATTAGTAAATTTAAATTATACAAACCATATTGTTTTATTTTGGTTTTTACACTTTAATTTATAAATCTATGAACAATTTTTATACGTTTTAGTACAGAAAGAGATAGAGCCCTGAAAGGTTTTAGGTTACTTTTTTTTGCATTAAAACTTGAAGGGCGACCGAAACCGCGAGCAATAGCAAGTTATTTAATTAACTTTGTACTTACCTATAATTTTATTTGATTACAAAGTTGCTTGTAAATCATTTACTTACAGCCAGTCAGCTTAATAATTAGGTTTAAATAAATTGCGCAGCTAACGCTAATGCTATATAAATTTGATTACCTTTGCATTTACCTATCTGTACTTTTAATTTGTAACACGTTTGTTACGAACAAGTATTTCGCCTGTCCCTATTAACAAGGTCAGATGTACCACTTCCGCCTTTTTCGTTTTATTCCATTTTTCACCTAACAAAAGTATTGTCTTTCAGTAGCATTAACAAAAATTTTAAATTTCCTCATAGTTTTTGAGATAGCCAAGTTAACATTGTCGTATGTGGCATGACTGCCCGTTAACAATGATCGATGTTATCTTACGACGTTTTTAACGGGGTGCAGGAGGAGAAAACGCTGTCGGTTGTGTCACTAACAACCATGTTGTAGGGGCGTGAGAATAAGGTATGCTATTTTAGTACTTCTTATTCTAGATTGTTTTTTTTTGTTTCACCAGCTTTTATTAATTAGTTTGGTAAATCTTTTGGATCATACAATTAAAGTTGTAACATGTACCACATCCAACTTTGATAGTAGTTTGATAACATATGCATTTTGTTGTTTGTGGTACTATCTACATTTTTAGCTGCCCGTTGTAATGTAAAATATGTTGGTAGTACCACATCAGACTTTCTTGTTGGTTTCAATATAATTTTAAATTGTCGTATGTGGTACTTCCTACTAGGTTAGTGGTAAAAGTATTAGAACTTTGCGTAGGATATGGTAATATTGCAAAACCAACCGACGGACAAAAACATTTTAGGTTTCGAAATAGGTACCGTGTGCCTATATTGATATTACAAAATATTTTTTAGGGTTTTTTTTTGCTTAAATGGTATGATTCTAGTCATTTTAATATGTTTACTCTAAGAACCAACAGAAAACAAAAATCCCTATATATTTTATACAGGGTGTCCAGTAATGAATGGATAACCTTGGAATGGGTAATAGTAGAACTAAAGGCGATTCAGAAAAAAATACAAAAAAAAATCAATACCGAGTATTTCCTGAGATATGTCACTTTTAAGAATATTGATAATTTTTGGTACCCTACTTTACATTCTTGCACACCACGACCGCAAATTGATGAATTCCATCATTTTTTTAGTGTTAAAATAATCTACATTAAATGAGCTAATAGATGAGCAGTAAATAATAACACTGCTACTAAACAGCTTTTTAAAAAATGTACTCGAATTAGTACTTTAGTGAAAAAATTGAGAAAAATTTTCATTGTGACAAAGTTTAAGCAACCATAGCATGAAAAAAACGTATGGCAACACAGGTGACCAATAATTTTAAAATAATATGCACTTAATGCAGATTTCAATATGGTATTACTTATCTTTGTGCCTAATGTAAATAATGAATTATTGCTAATTGAGTCTGAAAGGAGAGAAAATTGCTGCTGAGAAAAGTTTGAAATATTCAGGTATTCCAGGTAAACCCCACACATTTTCAGAATTTCACCGAAGAAAAAAAAAGTCTCACCTTCTAGACGCTTCGAATGACACCTATTTCAAATCTGTTGGATACCTTCACCGACCTTCACCCAGGTCAGGTTAGGTTAGCAAATTTCTCTCCTTTCAAACACAAATAGCAATTATTCATTATTGTCAATAGGTACAATGATGAATAATATCATTTTGAAATCTGCATTAAGTGCATATTATTTTAAAATTATTGGTCACCTATGTTGCCATACGTTTTTTTCGTCATTGTACCTATTGAAAATAATGAATAATTGCTATTTGCGTTTGAAAGGAGAGAAATTTGCTAACCTGACCTGGGTGAAGGTGGGTGAAGGTATCCAACAGATTTGAAATAGGTGTCATTCGAAGCGTCTAGAAGGTGAGACTTTTTTTTTCTTCGGTGAAATTCTGAAAATGTGTGGGGTTTACCTGGAATACCTGAATATTTCAAACTTTTCTCAGCAGCAATTTTCTCTCCTTTCAGACTCAATTAGCAATAATTCATTATTTACATTAGGTACAAAGATAAGTAATACCATATTGAAATCTGCATTAAGTGCATATTATTTTAAAATTATTGGTCACCTGTGTTGCCATACGTTTTTTTCATGCTATGGTTGCTTAAACTTTGTCACAATGAAAATTTTTCTCAATTTTTTCACTAAAGTACTAATTCGAGTTCATTTTTTAAAAAGCTGTTTAGTAGCAGTGTTATTATTTACTGCTCATCTATTAGCTCATTTAATGTAGATTATTTTAACACTAAAAAAATGATGGAATTCATCAATTTGCGGTCGTGGTGTGCAAGAATGTAAAGTAGGGTACCAAAAATTATCAATATTCTTAAAAGTGACATATCTCAGGAAATACTCGGTATTGATTTTTTTTTGTATTTTTTTCTGAATCGCCTTTAGTTCTACTATTACCCATTCCAAGGTTATCCATTCATTACTGGACACCCTGTATATTATGTTGCTTCTAGCCTATATCAGTTCCTGGAGAATCCCTGATACCATGTTATAATAAATTAATTCAGCAGCATTCATTCATTATAATGCAGCAGCAGCATTAATATTATACTATGTATTTGTTACGCAAATAGATGATAATATTAGTTGTGATCAAGAATTCCAAATATTAAACTTAGAAGGACTGGAAAGTTCATCATAAGCCTGCACTTTTGTCCTCTGCTGAACTCCAATATACGCAAAAGTATAGCAAGTCGTCGTTCCACCTGGTTAGCAAGCGTCCTACACTACGTTTGCCTAGTCGCGATGTCCACTCAAATACACGTCTAACCAAATTATTATTTGTCCAGAGACAGATATGACCAGCCTACTGCCAGCTATGTCAGCAACTTTGCTGTATGTATGTCAGCAAAGTGTCACTCACTCTACGATTTTATCTATCAGAGTTATTCCGAGTATAGTTTGTTCCATAGGTTGCTGTGGGACTAAATTGATAGCCTCAATAGGAGTGTCCACGATTCGGTATCGTAAATCATAATTGGACACACGATAAGACTTAACGGAGACCGAATGATGCCCAACCCGACTAAATACTTCTGTCGACTTCTCTCTTGAAGTTATTCCTACTCAACCAAACTGTTTGTCCAAGATAGACTTATTCATGAACATTCTAGACATTAATAGCGATTGGTCCCTAGATCCCTATGCGTTGTAAAGCTTTTGTCACGCTGGTTTTATTTTCTTTCCAAGCGAGCATGTTAAACATAATAATTATCGTCATGGCCAATGCCATCTGTTCACCAATGTGAACAGTTTCGGGAATATGACATACCCCTGCCTCACCCTCGGCGTTCCTGTATTTATGTTTAAAATGCTGGTTTTGTACTTGGACATTCACAGTCGCAGCGACGTACATGTATATTACATTTGAATTCTCAGATGAATCGCCAGTTTATTTGGCATAGCTGCAGTGATTGTAGAACCACCCAGGTTTCAATGGAGTCAAAGGCCTTGTCATTATCCACAAATGCTAAGCACAAGGGCTTATGCTTTTCAGAGTTCTGTATAACCTGCCTCACTGTGTGGATGTGGTATATTGTGCTAAATATTCCGCGAAGCCCGGCCAGTTTCGGAGGTTGAATCTTGTCAAGTCTTCTTACGAGACAATTATGATGATAATTGAAAAAAGTTTATACAACTGGCTCAAGAGTTAAATGGGACGATAGGTTTTTAGTAGAGTCTTACTTCTTGAAAAACAGGATCAGAACACTCTTGTTTCACATCCTTGGGAGTGGAACAGGAGTGAAGAGTTATTTTAGTTTATTAAAAATGTAAAAATGTATAATGTGTGACTATTATGACTATTTAACCTTCACAGGTTTCATTACAATAAGTGCCATTGATGAAGCTAGATTCAATTATTTATTTCAATGATTTCAATTAAATTGTTCGTAAAATTGAGGTATTCTGTTATGTTTCTTCTTTTGAGACTAGTTTCATTTATATTTACTTTCAAAATAATTAATTTAAAATAATAATATATTATATTTCACTTACATTTTAAACAGTTGCGACAAAATCTTGATTAGGACTTCCTATGAAGAATGATGTATGTGGAATTAGCGACAATTCATAGATAAGTTTTTCCAGATAAGTTAGTAGTATGTGACAGAACCGACTAAATACAGTGTACCAAATACCGATAAAAAAGTCATGTCTGACTTTTCTCATATTTCCAAAAGGAAATATAACATTTTACTATTATGTATATGAGCTCTTAAATATATTACAATTTTTAGTATTTTTTTTGTAAACCTAATTTGAATCATTAAAAAAATATAAGCAATTTAAACTTTGACGCGCTCTCCTGTAAAATTACTGTTTTGCAGATCCGACATTGTTAATAGGGACAGGCGTTTATTTGTGTTGCATAAAAAGCCTCCTGCAGACACACGCGATTAATCGCGCGGGGCGACATGTCGCGGTCCATTCGCAGTATTTTTAGAGTGAAAATTAGCTTGGCTCGCTGTCGCAGCGCGATTAATCGCGTGTGTCTGCAGGAGGCTTAACTTACCAATATAATATATTTTATACTTAAGTTTTTAAACTAATGTGTTTATTAGGATTTAAAACGGGATTCTTGATAACTCAAAACAAATAATAAACATAAAAAATATCCTGTTTAAAATCCTAATAATAGTAAAAAAATTGCTTTAATATTTTATTACGACATTTGTGCACTGTTCACATCTAAGAAATTCATAGGTAAATATTATCAAGTCCTCAAGTCTTAAAGTCTTCTTAAAACGTTTGACCGATCATTTATTTTCAATTCTCAGCAGGTCGAGCCATGAAATTCATTAACTAAGTGATTTGCCCTCAATCGTGACCGTATGAATGAATATTATAAACCATTGACACACTAAACAAACCGCAAAATCTATCACTTAAATCAACTAAAGAACATTTCATAGACAACACAAACTAACACGCATCAAAAACTTCAAAGAAGCATGCCAAATGAATCTCGAAAAATTAATACATAATTCATCGGACAATCGCAGATCCGAAACTCGAAGCTCGCTAGATCCACCGTCCACCTGTGCAGGTCTGCATTCTTGTGTCCCGTTACTTGCGCTTGCGTCTCCCGTCCCGCGGTTTTATTTATTTTGTGCTCTGAACGAGACGCGAGGTTGCGCCGAAAAAATGGATGGCTAGAGACGGAAATACCTGAGATACCTGAGATTAACTGTTTATGGGTGTTCTTTTTTTCTGTTTGTAACTTAGGCATGGATAAGGGGCTGTTCGGATCATAGGAACAATTTTTTTTTTAGTGACTTTATTCTATATTCAGTTTTCTTGACTATAGATCATATTGATTGATTCGTTACGCATTCTCTGTCTTCAAGAGAGGTCTATGTCTCATGCATATAATTTGATTGTTTGGTTCAAAAACGGTACCTCAATATTGTTCTGAGTGCGAGAAATTCATTAATTATCTAGTTTTTGTCTATGTTTATTCAAGTTAGGAGTCTGAACTTAGTTCGAGTTCTCGGCCAATTTAGAAACCAAAAACCGGTTCGGATACATCAAATTTACATACAACATTATGATTGTCGGATACAAAATGTATTTCTTTGACTAAATATTTAGAAGTAATATCCAGAACTTGTATTGGAACTTTCACCATGTTGCTAAGTAGCAGGTATGTAAATATAAATTAATATTGCCAAGCCAAGGCGTTGATTGCGGACCTAAGGTCGTGTGTTTCTATCCAATCCCGTTGAATGATTATACACACTTACTTACATCGTAAGAAAACTGACTCCCAGTGAAAGCGTATTACTTAACATAATTGCACATTGCTTAGATTATGAGTTTCTTATTTCTACTATGTTTCCTGCTAAACTAGCATGTAGGTAAAACAATAAATTTTCTTTCAGAAGTCGGTGTCAAAAAAAGTCAATGAAATGAAAAACAAAGCCACCAACTTCCGAAAGAAAGGTTATTGACTATTGTGCACTTTTTAACCGACGAAAAAAATAGAGAAGGTTCTTAATTCGACATGTATATTTTTTGTGCTTGTTTTTGGAATTTAATTAATTTTCATCATTAGTACCTACTACAATTAGTTTAGTTTTAAATAAACGGTTTAGGAGTCTTTGGAAGCAAATTGTTACTTAATTTTGGTCCCTTCCACCTAAATCGCGGGTTCGAATCCCACTCGCAGCTGATTTTTTATTTCCACAAAAATGTTTACGGAAAATTGTATTATTTGGCAAAGCCTATGTATGCATCATAGTCCTTTCTCCGAACTCAAATCACAAAGACATTAAATTATAACAACAGGTAGCTACTCAATCATGTTTCAAGCATCATTATCATGCTGAGAGGCGCTTGTTTATAATAATTATGATCTTAATTACTGCAAATATTATTGTAAGGTGATACGGGCTTCCCCGTCGCAGGCGCATGACTAATGGCCTACCTGTTGATAATGCTAAATACCTTATATAACCTCTCTGCAGTGGAACCCGTAAACGAGGAAAGTGCCGTATGTGGGACCGCGCCGCGAGCATGCAACAGACCGGGTCTCGGGGGGGGTCAGTTCTTATTAGATTTATTTTTTTTCCAATAAGATTAATATATTATCTGCCAGCTAATTAGATTGAGAATCTACATACATTAATCTAGTGGCATTATTAATTACAACTTCGCCGAGGACGTAATACCATTAGAAAAACATGTTGTAAAAATTGGTTCTAAAGATATGGTACAATAATTTGAAAAATAATAAAAAAAAGGCACTCAGTTCTATGTATTTTTATTACTATTTAATCCTGTCCATGTATTAATAACAATAGAAGCAAAATAACAGTACACTGTTATACAAATATTTCTTGTAATACGATATTCTTTGATACCTACCTGCACGACATCCACTTGACTCGTGCGATAAGTGACTTCGTTATTTAATGTCGGTTCTTATGAGTCATAACGTGTCGGGTAAAGATTTTTTGTTTACAGCAATGCGATTCACTAACAGACTCATCATAGATGTTAACAACGATGAGTTCACAGATGTTTCATCGTAAATATCGCTTCTAAAAACAACGTTGATAAAAACCGTATTCGCTAAGCTACATAGGCTCGTCGACGATCTGCCGAACAACGATGATGAGTATGATGTTGGCAGTGTTGCTATGTTTAATCTAGAGTATAATCGAGAAAATCTCGACTAACCTATTTTTAAGTTATTTCGTCATTTTAAATTAATACAAATGCACAATACGTATGTATAAAACACGTTATATTTATTATGTAACGAATGTTTAATTAATTATATCATTTTAGACTTGGAAAATAATTAATTTTGATTATAGCAATAAAACAAAACCAAATCTTTGACATTTATGACATTTATAATTGTAGGTTATGTATTTCAAAACAAACAACTTGATCTTAGCTTGAAAGTTTTTTATCAAAATACGAAATTCCAAAGTTCTAAGTGGTTTTAAGTGGCTAAGTGGACTTCAAAAAAATCGTGCACCCCAACCCAATGGCGTTCTACTTGTTCTGTGTTTTAGTTTGGTTCCAAACCTATCGAAAGTAAGTATACATAGTAACATTTCTATTTAAATATAGCACAGTTTCTGGAACTACTATTTAATATTTATCTTTTAGTGTCTCGCAACGCAGCTCCTTCGTTAGATCAGCTGGAAAAGCTAGTAAGCTTTTTGGAAAAGGAACCATGGTTGGCTATGGGCCATGCGCGTACTGCGAATGCTCGCATTCGCAGTCGTCAGGCATGGTCCAAAATAACAACAGCCCTGAACAGTGATGGTAGTGGGTGTACGAAAACATCGGAACAGTGGTGTAAGGTTGGTAATTTTATAAACTAGCATTGTGTGTATATACTGTTGCATTGAGTAGGTAGCCTTCTACAAGATAGTATCTTTTTGCATTGACAGCCCCCTGTGTATGTTCTTTATTGCTAGATTAGTATTAACTAGCGGAAGTCACACGGTTTCACTCGCGTAGTTCCCGTTCCGGGGGGATTACGGGGATAAAATATATGTTACAGTGCCTGTTACTCAGGGTGAATGTACCTTTCTAATGGTGAAAGAATTTTTGAAATCGGCGCAGTTTTTTTTGAGTTTATTCATTACAAACATAAGTACACACTAAAATACAAATCATTCTTCTTTTTAATATTAGTGTAGACTATAGGGTAACTAGCAATTATAAAAGCATTTAAAATTGCAACAGAAAGTTAATCCAAACCAAGCAAATAGGTGTTCTATTTATTTAATACATCAAATCATAAAATTCTTACTTGTGTTGCAGTACTGGAAGGACAAAAAAGGAGCAGTTAAGAGGAAGTCCAGCTTAATTGCAGCCGCGAGGCGGCGCACTGGTGGTGGCATAGAAGAAGATTTGCCACAACTTAGTGAGATAGAATTGAAAATCCAAACCATTATGGGAGGAGAAAGTTTTGGTTGTGGAGATCAGAATTTGGAAATAAATCCTTTTGAGGTTTGTAGTTTTCAAGGCTATAGAGACCTTTAAAAATTTATTGATTTGATTGAAATTAATAAGTAATATAATACTTTTACATTTTTAGGAAGAACCATTGAATAGAACTGTTGAAAGTGAAGATTCTCCCAGCATTTTACTTGTAAGCTTTAATTATTTTTTTGTCATATTAATGAGGTAACATATAAATATAATATTACGTAAACATTCTATTTTCAGAATATTGTCCCTCCAAATGAGCAGCAGGCTGACCAAAGTGATGATCTAAGATATGAGCCAGGCCATGAAATGCAATGGGTATAAGATTTGTTTATTCTTTTATTGATGGATTTTTCCACTAAGCATTAGGTCACTACCTATGCTTATACCTCTCATAATAAGTAACCTCTACAGTAAGGTGCATAACACCCATGTTGTTTGATCAATACAAGTATATATGTATTATAATAAATAAAATAGGATCAAACCTATAGTGCTAAATACTGGACATGGTATCACTTTGGGCTGCGAGTGTAATTTTTAAATGTTATCTCGAATAATTAAAAGAACCTAGCAAAACATTCTATTCCAGTCTAATCTTGCTGCTTTTGATGCGGATAGTGTGCAAGACAATCTGGCACAGATACCACAGCAAGTAATAATTGAACCAGCACCAGATGCTCATAGTCCAGAAGCTGAAGAAAACAGGGTATGATTTTGGAAAATTATGATTTAAACTATTCTTTATAAATGAAAAAATGATTCAACAACTATAATTATTTTCAGGTTTCGTTTACTGAGCTAACAAGACCTGCAGCACACCCAAATGATGTTTTGGAAAGGGGCAGTCAAAGTATGATGCATTCTCTAACCAAATATTTATTATAAAATAATATTAATATCACGACACGATGGGTTAATAAGTTAGGAATAACTATAATAAGTACAATATTTTAATTGCAGCTCCTACTCGGCGTGTGCACAGAGAGACAGTACGCGGTCGCCGACGCACTCACCAGCTATCGCCGCGTCAATCTGCAGCGCGCCGGCGACTATTGAGAAGGTCACCTCCGTCACAACGTCGCTCTGAAATGGTTAGCATCACAGAGCGTTTCATAGCCATTGAAGAACGCCGAGCACAAGCAGAACTCTTGATTGCCCAAGCAATTAGTCAGCAAGTGGAGGGCCATCAGGCTATGGCTCAGGCTCTAGATAGAATAAGTAGTGCAATTAGAGATTTAATAAATAAATAAGAATAAAATGTGTCTAAAATATTGTTTTATTTATTAATTGATTATATTAAAATGACTTTTCCTAGGTACATACTATTTTGTTAGACTATATTAATTTTATCTTTAGGTTAAACATGATTATATAAGAAGTTTAAAAAAACATCCACTTTATTTTATGACAAACAATATACATTACTATTTAAAGTGCACTATAATTTTTAATAAACAAACTGTCTTAAAACCTGAGTTAGTAATAATTATCTTAAGTCTATTGTTAGTATTTACTTCTATTATTAACTATTTTGTGCACGCCACAGTCTATCAATTAGACGACGTCTAGCAAGACGTCCACTATCCAAATCACTGATAGAGTTCTGGCTTCCTTGTTGTAGTAACCGGATCACACTTGCTTCTTGTCTCTGTAGATGAGTTGGTAATTCTAGTGGAGGAACTCTGGCTTGATTGCAAATGTTATGTAACACACAACAAGCTTTAATAATTTTTCCTACCATCTCTGGATCATAGTGAAGAACACGATGAACCAAAAGGCACCTAAAACGGCCTTTTAGTATGCCAATGGTTCGTTCTGCAGTATTTCTTGCAGTGGCATGCAGATCATTATAGCATTCTTCCCTTGATCCAGGCCCAGGGTTGCTACATGGAACCATCATGTATGGTCTAAGAGCGAAACCGGAATCCCCTGAAATAAATTAAACAGGAATTTAATTTAATTTTACGTTAATGAAAATAACTGAATTTATTATTAATATTTAAATACCTTCTTATACAGGTACCTACAATTTCTGATGGGAAAAGTAAAGAAACATTTAAAAATACATACCAAGCAGATACACTGTTTCTCCTGTATTATTTAGCTGCTCCAAATGCGTTTTTATGACTGAATTATTAAATACAAAGCTGTCATGTGTTGCACCTCCAAAAGTTACATCCACATGCATTATATTTAAGTCTGGATCATTTATCTTAAAAGGCAAAAATAAAAGATTAAAATATGGTTTGAAACAGATGTTCCTATTCCTACATTAAGTTTAATGAAATAAAAAAAACTTACAATAACAGCATTTCGAGCATGATACCCTTTTCTACAATAGTATCTTTCTTCATGTTCTTTGGGCCGAACCATTGATACCAAGGTACCATCAACACAACCAATGGTTCCAGGCATTTTGAACTTTTCATAAAATCTATAAAGATAGACAATTTAAAATAAAAATATGTAGGTAACATAAAAATAAATAGCTCTATGGTTTGATTCATGAAAGAATCTAATTAGTAATAAAACAAAAGTGTGAAACATAAGAAATACTTACTTTTCTTTGAGAATTTGCCTTTCGTTTGTATTTTGAGGAAATCTTATGTACTTATTAATGATAACTGGGTGGTTTATGGCATTTACTACGGTTCTTATAGCCCTCGAGGCAGATGCTTGCGAGATATAGGTTCTTGCATTCTCACATAATATTTTTTGGTAGCTCCCACTAGCTAAAAATGCGAGAGTGCATAAAATCTGGAATGAGAGTAAGTTTTAGGCATTTTTTCACTATATAGTGATTTATTATTGATTTCGTAGCCTAATAAATACTAAGTAATACCTTGGTTCGGTTGCAAATTCCTCCTTGACGTTTCGTCTTTGGTAAGAATGGTGAAATATCTTCTTCCAATTGTTTAATTAGCTCTTCAGTCAACCTGAATACCTTAACATAGTCTATATCAGTAGTAAGAAGATCCATATTACGTATCACATGTGCCTGACGTCTTTTTTCTACATTATCTCGACGCTTAGCTTCTTCCAACAAAAAAATCATACAGGAAAGACGAACTGCCATCTAAAACATTAAAAATAGGCATAAACGTTTCAGGAATTAAAGTACGGTAAACAAAACAATACTAAGCATTTATAATTTAAAAAATAACTTGTTTTACTCACATTTTAATTGTCTACAACCAAGGAAACATCTACAATTTACAAGCTTTACGCTTTGACAGTTAAAATCGAAGGCGAAGGCGCCGTTGTCGTTGAAGGCGAGGATGATTTGTGTTTCTGAATACCGTTTTTCATACATTCGGAACCATATTTTAGTTCTATGTCGCGCCGTCGACATCGTTGTGGCGCTACGACCGCGCAGTTATAACTAAAGAATACCGATAAGTTTTCATCAGATGTTTCAACGATGATTTCTTGGTTGTAAAGATGTTTTGCCTTAGTGAATCGCACTCCAGTAACTTGAGCTTATCTACTATACGATAACTTAACGAGAGAACGGTTTAGAGTTGTTTTCTTTTTATAGGACAGAAACAAAAATGATACTAAAATATGACATGAAAAACAGTACTTTCGGAAAACGATTTTTCTGCCAATTTTATTAGAAATATTGCAAGTAAAATAGTTTTTTTGAGTTCTCAATAGATTTATGTACCCTTTCCAAAATAAAGACAAATGTTTTGATGAATAATTTTACTAAAAACATACAGTAAAAACAGGCAAAATTCACACATTTTGAACACAAACATGGATCGTGGATAATACTTATATGGATAAGAAACCGCGCCGCGAGCACGCCACAGACCGGGTCTCAGGGTGGGTAATTAATGAAGGAAAAATAAAAATGAAATATTAAATGTTTAATGAAATGCTTTATTGGTGAATAACGCGTTTTTTGTCGGGGGACAATGATTGGGAGGCGCGCAATCATTGTATCTCTTATTTTTTAAATTAAACTAAGGTCTTATCCATAATAATATCGTCGTCTATGGCGGCCATCTTAATCGCGCACTGGGTCTGTGTCAGCACCGCGCCGCGGTGACACCCCTTATGTGGAATGCCCGCGACGCGAGCATAGCTTTCTCTACCTTTGTTTCTAATGATTTTACGTACAAACCACACATAATCATGCTTTGCAATTCATAACAAAAGGAAACAGTTAGTTTTACCACGCAATAAACAGCAGCTCTGAAAGTTTGGTACTAAAGTAACTAAAAAAACATCAAAACAAAACTCGAGACCCTAGTAGCAAACAGCGAAGTCCTAACTTCAACAACAGAAAAAACAAGAAAAATGTATTAAATTGGCCCTAATATTGATTTAAAATGGAAGAATAATAAACATTACTTATGTTTTTCTCACAAATTGTCGGAGAACAATTTATCAAGACGATTCTCGCACTTTACAAACTGCAGACTGAGTGGGGTCGAACTATAGATATTTAAACTCACTCCTTCAAAAAGTTCGGATACACAGATTGGATTTGTTTGGTTTATAATAGCGTCTCGGACCTCTTACTCATAATACACAGGAGAGGAAGGGTCAAAAAGATCTCAGAGCGGTAATACGACCGAAAAAAGTAAGCGATCCTTATCAAGTGTGGCATGCTCGCAGCGCGAGCATGCCACACATGACACGGTATGCCAATTGCTCGCGGTGCGGTGGGTCCACTGACGAGAGGTTATAGAGTTCCTCTAAGTTTTTCCTGTTGTCTGTGGGCTTCTTACATTCCGGGAATTCAACGTCAATCGTTGGCCAATCGTTACCTGCATGCCAAAGGTTATTGTGGGTTTTTCGATGTTTTTGGACGTTATGTCATTGTTTTTATGCCATGAGAACAATAATTTATTTTTGAAGATTTTTGTTGTCTTGTACCGTGGGTTGCTAAGACAGGAAACCTCCACGTGCGCCCGTGGACTGGAGTTCCCTCTCGGATACGTCCGGGGGGAAAACCAGTTTTTCGGGCCGGTGCACCCTGGGATGCGGGCAAAAATTCTTCAGGGTTTTCTCTTTAAGGGGTCTCTTTGCCTGTATGCGAATAGCCTGTCGGGTGGACGCTCCAACGCGTGTCCCTCCGAATAGCAGAGGGCACAGCGGCGGAGCGGGCTTGCGGACGGTGAGTAATGGGTATGCTCGCCGTCCGACCAAGGACCAAGCCCGGGTCGGTGGCGCGTCGTGTTTCACGCGTCACCGAGGGGTCCCTTATGGGGCCAAATGCCTGCTGGGGTCGCGGATTTTTCTTAATCCAGGATACCGTGGCCCCGGAACGTAAAGGGCATCCAAAGGAACACGGGTGGATTTTAGTCAGTCCCTTCCGCCCCAACCAGGGCGGGAGGACTCATTTGATGATTTTGCCATCCCAAAAAAAAAAAAGTCTTGTACCGTATTTTTCTTCTGATTCTTCAATCTTTTGCCGCCCAATTGGGAGTCACTTTCAAAATCTTCGGTAGTTTTTTGTACTGGCTATCCATCATGGCTTCTTCTTTCGTACTTCTCTACTGCTCTTTATCAAAGCAGTTCATCTCCCAAAAAATTGCAGCCAATCATTGATATTAAAATTTTGGAACTGTACAAGCTATAACAGCTGCATTTATTGGCATAACACCAGTAGTAAAATGATCGTGCCTATGCGAATCAATAAAAATAGATTATTTTCTAGAAGTCGTTAAATAAAGTCGTATCGTAACGTATTGGAAGCCGGCTCGTGTAGCGTTAACATACGTTTATAAGCCGTTAACTTTATGGGAACAATCACCCTGTGCATAATTAGTTTTTCAACTAGTTTTATAGTGATAGTAACAAGTTGATGTCACCTCTAGTTTATAAAAAAACGTAGGCTATTTTTTCTTGTTTTTCATGAGGACATTTTGCGAAAGGAACATTTTGCGAAAGGGACATTCTGCGAAAGGGACATTTGCTACGTTTTTTTTTTTTTTTTTGTGACAATTTTATCTAACAAAATATAGACTGGCCATGTAGTCACAAAATGAATTAATAAAGAATGATAGTATCTGAATGAAAACACTATTAAAACATCATTACTAGATAATAATATAATTATTTTGCATTACAAGCTATTACGGAAATGCATAACGTAATGACTGTTGGTCAACCAGACAACCAGACCCATTTCTAAAAGAAGTTTGTTGCCAAGGGAGGTCTTGTAAAGCTGGTTTGATTAGCCAGCAGTGTTAAATTACGTTTTGCGGCAAAAACGGTGGCTTCGTTGCGACTTCAAATTGTGGTTTCGTCACGGCGGGTTCGACGACTGCGCTTGAACAATAACAAAAGATTTTGTCACTGCATGCCTAAGGATTACCGCAAATTAAACACTTTTTGTCTGTGACTTGAAAGTTTGGATCCAATGAAGCAGATAATTTGGATGTTGAAGAATTTATTAGGCGTTTTATAAAGTACTAGTTGTCCACCGTTACCGCCGCTGTTACGTCCCTATTCGTCGTATTATCGCCTTTTCGATAAATGGACTATCCGATACAAATATAATTTTCCAATTCGGACCAGTAGTTCCTGAGATTAGAGCGTTCAAACAAACAAACGAACTCTTCAGCTTTATGATATTAGTACCTACAGATTTGTCGCTTGTCGGCCTGTATCATACCCTGTACCGTGTACGTACAGTATTATTATTTGATTTTTTTTAAATTATTCTTCAATAGGAGCCGAGCAGAAAGAGTGAAACCGCGGGGGAAAAGCTAGTTTAATTTAAACTAAGGATCACTTACATTAGATGCTATCTAGCTTATTTTCTTTTAGAGTTTCAAAGTAAAATTATAGAATGAACAGGTGCAATTCAATATATTATTTACTTACTTAGTTTCTAAGTTCACAAAATTCCTCTCCTAAGTAAAATCTAAAATAGAAAACACGATTTTGCAGAATTGGGTATCTAACCCTGCATGTACCCATTACCCGATCCACTAAATCCGACACCACGGGTCAATTCGTCCCAAGCGGATCCACCAACTCGTGGCATATTTTTCGTTGTAACCCTATAAATGAAATGTCACAGGCCCGCTAGTTTGACAACGAGACTTTTTGACCACCACATGTCGCATCCTGGCCTAATCAGTTGGATTAAGTTACATTCGCCAAAACAAGTCATTTGTCAAGTTTTTTTTAGGATAAAAGAGGATGTTGTAATTATGACTGACTGGTGATTAAGCATTTTGAAAGCGTTACTTGTCGTTCAGTGTTATTGTGGTTTATTTTTGCAACTTATTTTGTGATAACTCTTGTTGCATTCGTAGAACACATAAGTATTACATCATAATTTGAAGTGCTGGCTGATAAGCTAGCTTAAGCGTTACTTCTGTCTATCAAGAGTACCTAAGTATTATGTAAAGATAATTGAACTAACAATTTTGTTATCATAGTCATTGATTTTAGGTATAACTAGCCTAGCTATTATATTATTATGTTAGTTATTTGGCACATACAGTGCTTTTACAGTTATAACTAGTCTTTGTAACTATTAGCTACTCTTGTCTTTTGACAATTCAAAAGTGCCTGTAACTGGATTAATGGAAATAAAGGATTTGATTTGATATTCCTATAGGTAATACCTACCTTGAATTACTTGAATCTTCTCACAGCTAAAACGAGGAAAGAGATATGAGAAGAGTGGGCACGTTTTCAAGAAGACACTGTACTTAGAACTGCAATATCTTTAAATTTAACAACAATATGTCCTCCCTACAAGATATTTATTAACCCTTCCCATACGAAACTTCCTCCCGATCATTGTGGAAAACTACTACAAAACTTCCATTAGAAATAAAAGAACTATGAGCAAAACTTTCCCACAGAACTGAAGATACTGTAAGACGAAAGGAAAAACAGTAGTTACTAACTAGTAACAAAATGGGTGATTGTTTCCGTTCCACCACTCGAGGCGTTTACTCAAGTGCGGCGGAAACATGCCGATATCGCACCGATAACAGTTTTTATGCTAATACTTTTTTTGTTATTTTTCATTTCCCTACTACTTTGGTGTTTGACTTTTCTGCGTTGCGTTACTCAGTTTTCTGATTTTTTTTTCTTTTGATTTCAGGTAAGTGGTGATTGAGGTGTATGGAGAGAGGATTATTTTTGTAAGTAATCTAAAGAGACTGCCCAGCTGTGGGATACTATATTTCTACATAACTCTTTATCTATATATATAAAAGAACAGGGTTTTTTATTAAGACTCGACTACAGCCGAAACCGCTAAACGCAGTAACTTGAATTTTGGACAGCAGTTGCAGTCTACCATGTAGGGAAGCAATAAGATGGGATTTTGCGAAAATCCTCCTTTAAGGGGGTGAAAAGGGGTGAAAACGTTAGTATGAAAAATCTTATTCCTTGGGTTTATAAATTTGAAACTTGCCACGAAGAAGAACACAAGTAAATAGAAAAGATTGGCTATATTATTTTTTCAAAACTACCCTCCATTGGTAATCTAGGCGTTGTTAAAGTTTGTATGGGAAAATCATACCGCGTGGGTTTATTAATGTGAAAATCGGTAATTATATACTAGATCAGAAATAATTAAATACTTGTTTTTGGATTTTTCGAAAATCACCCCCCAAATAAGTGAAAAGGGGTATTCAAGTTTAAAGGGGTGAATCTTTAACCGCTAAACGTATAACCTGAATTTTGGTCAGTAGTTGCAATTTATTATGCAGGTGAGCACTAAGAAGGGATTTTGCGAAAATCCACCTATAAGGGGGTGAAAAGGGGTGAAAACCTTTGGATTTAAAATCTTATCCCTTAGGTTTATAAACTTGAAACTTGGTACGAATATGAGTACAAGTAAATAAAAAGATGGGCATTATTACTTTTTTAAAACTACCCTCCATTGGTAATCTAGACGATGTTAAAATTTGTATGGGAAAATCATAACGCACTAACGGATCTGCTTGCTTTTATAAACTCAAAACTGGGCATAAATTATCTCTTAATCGACTAAAGGATGCGTATTTATTTACATTTCAAAAATCAACCCCTACCGTGGTAAAGATCAGAAAATACTAGACCATTTTTAGATTTTCCAAAAGTTTCCTTCGTATAAGGAGGGTGACGGGGCATTAAATTCACTGAGTTCGAAGTTAGAAACACGCGCAGACGAAGTCGCGGGCAGAGTGCTAGTACAGTATAAACAATTCGCTTCTGACTCCTGACCCGTTTGTATCTTTTAAACTCCGCAACGGATTTTATTGCGATTTCATCAATAGGCAGAGTAATTCTAGATCTAGAGGAAGGAAAACTTACAAGTTCATCTGCCTAAAGGAAAAAACTTTTTTCAAAAAAAATTTAACCGCCTTCAAAAACAACCACAAAAAAGGGTAAAATAACCTACAAAATAACTTTTCTTTCGGAAGTCGGTGGCTTTGTTTTTTTATTTCGTTGTCTTTTATGCCACCGACTTCCGAAAGAAAAGTTATTTTGTAGGTTATTTTACCCTTTTTTGTGGTTGTTTTTGAAGGCGGTTAAATTTTTTTTGAAAAAAGTTTTATATTTTACTCTTTTTAGTTTAAATATTCAACCCAAAATTCTTGTCAAATACATCATTTCTTACATGTGCACTAGAATTTGGTAATCCTTAGCACCGGTATTAACATCGCTCATGTACACAATAAGCTAATAAAATTCCCTATCAAAAACTGCTGAACCGATTTTGATGAAACTTACAGTGTTCCCTAAAGTGAACTATTCCTCGTACCTACAACAAAAAAAGAATTTTGAAAATCGGTCCACAATTAGCGGAGTAATCGCGTAACAAACACTCAAAAAAGTAAAGATCATCACATCATCCATCAATAAAAATGCTCACAAAATATAAAGTACTGAACCAAATTGGATGAAATTTTTATGGGACCAATGGGAAAGTATACTGCATCGAACGAAAAAAGAATTACACTAATCGGACCAGAAACCTCGGAGTAATCGGTGTACATACATAAAAAAAAAAAAAAACATACCGACCGAATTGAGAACCTCCTCCTTTTTGAAGTCGGTTAAAAAGAAACTGATGTGTGCTTCATCAGTATTTTTTTTCCTTCGAGGTGGTTCCGTTTTAATTTTCCGTAATTAATTTTCCTACGTAATTAATTCATAATCCAATTACATAATTTCCCTCGGAAATGAGTTTAGTTTCATCTAGGACTTCGAAGTATGTATTTAGTTTATGAATAATTGATATTTATGTGGATTTTTTTTAAACAGATTGATTTATATTTATGTGCAAGTCAGTAAAGTAGGTATAACATATTTATTACTTAGGTACCTACATTACATACTTAGTAAAACCAGCCTAGACTGGATTTATAAAAAAAATTACAATTTTGTATCGTAAATTCTCATTCAAGGTTAAAGAAAAAAGAAATTAAAATGAATAGAGATAAAGCCTCCTGCAGACACACGCGATTAATCGCGCGGGGCGACATGTCGCGGTCCATTCGCAGTATTTTTAGAGTGGAAATTAGCTTGGCTCGTTGTCGCAGCGCGATTAATCGCGTGTGTCTGCAGGAGGCTTAAAGCTTGACCCCCTTACTTATAAACATTGATTAGACGTTACTTATCTTAAATAGCTCTTAAGTCACTTGACATCTCTATTCATTAAAATAGAAATGACAAGGACAGGTGATATTTAATCGGTAGCTAAGCAACACAAGTTTTTATAAGTAAGGGGGTAAATCTCTATGTCCTCAATAAAAGACAGGTTGCCTGCATATTAACAGAACGATAATAACAAAAAGGACAATGACCTAACCTGTACTGTCTAACTTTGCAAATTACTATCATGTGAATTAACACTAAATACCTACCTACTAACATACAATACTTCGCAGGGACGGACATAAATACTTCAAACAATGAATCACACCTATGAATAAGTCAAAAGAACAAAAATATATGTAAAGGGCAGTGACCATAACACGCATTATCAACCGACTTCAAAAAAAGAGGAAATAAAAAACATAGCCACCGACTTCCGAAAGAAAAGTTGTTTTCATTTTACACTTTTATGTGTTTTGTTTTTAAAATTTTAATTTAATATCCCTGGGTCGCGGGACTGTCTTAAAACGGCACCTGTGACGAAAAGGACATCAGTTGTCCTTTTCGTCACAGTTAGATTTTAATCAGTCAAGTCTGACAGTTCCTTCTGCTTCACCCAGGTTGTGAGGACTCATTTGAGGGCACATAATTATGATGATTTACCCAAAATTATAAAAAAAAACATAACAATAACACGGAGAACATACGGAGATTCGAACTCTGGTCCTTCTTCTTACCCGTCAAACTAGCGATCACTTGCCTAAGGGTGCTCCCACATTTGTCGACTCGGAATCGGCTTAAGCCGGTGTGGAATGTGGAATGGTATTAGTAACACCCTTATTACGTTGACATAAAGGTTTTTTCGACCGGCTTAAACCGATTCCGCGTCGATAAATGTGGGTGCACCCTAACAAAATTATGTCTAACGGCTGATTTTTACCGACTTCAAAAAAAAGGAGGTTATCAATTCGACCCGTATGTATGTAATATTATCAGAACTGCCCAGTTTTCATATATGTATGTTAGTCTATATCAGCGTCTGAACAAATGTGCCAAATTTCATAAGTGTATGTATGTATGTATGTATGTATGTATGTATGTATGTATGTATGTTTTTATGTTTGTGCACGCATATCTCCGGAACTATAAGTTCGATTTAAGTAATTCTTTTTTTGTTGTACTAGGTATTGTTCAACTTAGGGTACACTGCAAGTTTCATCAAAATCGGTTCAGTAGTTTTAGAGATATAGATTTTATTATGTTGTGACGGATTACAAGATTAGTGCATATGTAAGAAAATTTTGTATTTTACAAGAATTTGGGTTGAATATGTAATAAATAAACTAAAAAGGGTAAAATAAAAAACTTTTTTTAAAAAAGTACCGACTTCAAAACAAATACAAAAAAGTTTAAAATAACTTTTCTTTCGGAAGTCGGTGGCTTTGTTTTGTTGTGTCATTGACTATTGCCACCGACTTCCGAAAGAAAAGTTATTTTAAACTTTTTTGTATTTGTTTTGAAGTCGGTACTTTTTTTAAAAAAAGTTTTTCAATAGTCAGATAACTTTTATCGGAGGAATAAAAATAGCGCTTTGACATATTTTCTATAGATAAGCTGTCAAACCGCCATTTTTATTCCTCAGTTAAAAGATATCTGACTATTGAAAAATCAGCCCTTAGTCAAAAGTAAATAAAAATAAAGGGTGATGGCAATGTTATCACGCATTTTAAATCTTCAAGTCATCGAATAAACGCGTGGCCCCTATAACCTAACAAACAATGCTAAAGGTGAGAATTCGTAATAAATACTTAGCAAATTCCTTATGTCAACTTTGTTGCGTAAATAAATAGCTATACTCCATAGTTTGGTGGTCACGCGGCAGGTCAATGAACTCCGAAACGAATGTTCACAGGTAACATTTGATGGTTGAAAGACGAAGCGTACGGTATGCTTAACCAGTATAAATCTGACCGTTAATGTATGTAAAAATTATGCAAGAAGAGTTCAAGTTATGCTTGATGAATTGGTGTTACCAAAGAGGTTTGTTTTCTTCTCCGCGACTAATTTGCAACAAAAGGTTTGTGTTATTGGCATTATTTTAAATGACAGTTGTGTCATACTTGTACAAAAATAGATTATTTGACATGATTTTGACTATGAATTAGCAAACGATTTACATACATATTTTGACCTGTGTAAAATTTATTTTACTTTATTATAAATGTTTGTACGTTGTATTAGAATATAATTTGTTTATAAATATTATGTAAAAACCCAGTTTCTCTTTACTAGGCACTTTAATTATTACTAATTATATTATAATTTCCTGTTTTCGACCTTGTGTTTTGTTCCATGCAACCACAAAAACAATTAGAGTTATCACGAAAGCCTATAGTCCTACTTCAATAGAATCATAAATATCTAGAAATTATGAAACAAACATGACATCACGATAAATCCCCGAAGGATTTGACAGAGAGAGATACTCCACATAACTGGGGAAACGTGTACATACTACTCCTGTAATAGCTGCGTTCCAGAGCCGCAGCATAAAGTCCCACCACCACGGCAGGCATTTGGTCCCGTCAGTTTGATGACAGCTCCTTGAGGCACGCGTGCGACACGACACGCAGTCAACTTGGGCTTAGTCCTTAATCAGACGGCGAGCTACCAATAACTCGCCGTCCACCTAAAAAAGAACACAGCTGAAAATTTTCAGGAGAAAGTTTTTTTATGTAATCTTTAATTTTAATGGTCTATTTTCGATCACTGGGCGCCCGAACACCAGTCTTGGTTATAGGGTCGAAAATTAGAAATCAGATTAAAAATTGATTATTTAATTACACGTGCCGTCAAACAAAACACATAAAACGTATATTATCGTATTATTTATTTACGTTACTGATAGGCTTGTCCAAAATTGATAAAATAGCGTTACATAAACACGTTTTTATTATTTATTGTAGGAATTATATTATGAATCTTGTTGCGTGACGACGATAAAATATGTGCTTAATTTTACAAAAGAATAACATTATACGTAGGCCACTAGATAAGTTTTGCAATACAGCCATATTTATTAAAGTTTTTCAAAATAATTTCCATTACAGCTTATGCACTTTGTCATTCGCGAAAACCAATCGTCAAAAATATCCTTCCATTTTTCTTCTGGGAGTTCTGAACACACTTGGTCCCACGCTGTCAGTAATTCCGAGTCACTCGCAAACTTGCGGCCTTTCAGCTGATCCTTCACGATTGGAAACAAAGCAAAATCACAGGGAGCTAGATCTGGGCTGTAGGCAGGATGCTCAAGCACTTTTACGCCAGTGTTCTTCAAAAAATCGGTAGTCGCATGAGCACGATGCGCAGGAGCGTTGTCGTGGTGAAAATGCCAACCGTCCATTCTTGAATTCGGACGAATTTCTTGGAGTTTCTGCATAACTTTAGGCAAACATTCATTGACATACCAGGAAGCCGTTACTGTCTGCTTACTATCCAAAACAATTCGTTCCAATAAACCTCGTCTAGTAAAAAATACAGCTATCATTTTTTTCTTCACTGATCGTGATTTTCGCACTTGCTTTGGCGTGTCTTCGTTTTCGAACAACCATATTTTGTTTTTATTTTTTGACGGTACATCAAAATAGTATAGCCAAGTTTCGTCTCCCGTAACGATGTTATTGATATCACGCGAAGTCCCGTTTTCGTAAGATTTTAACATTTTTTGACACCAATTTACTCTCACTTCTTTTTGTTCCGGCTTCAAGTCGTGGGGGACCCATAGTGTACAAACTTTTCTTACGCCAAGGATATCATGTAGAATTGTGTGAACACTTGGTGCACTAATCTGCAGGATCTCCTCAATCTGTCTGTAGGTAATACGACGGTCTGCCTTAATCAATGTCTCAACTTTCGTCGCGTTTTCTGGTGTAGTTGCTTCAACAGGACGACCTGATCTTGGAGCATCACTAACACTAAAATTACCGCGTTGAAATTCACGATACCACCGATAAACAGTTGTGCGATGAGGACACTTTTCATTGAATACAGTTTTCATTTCGTCAATGCATTCATCTATGGATAGGCCACGCATAAAGTTGTAACGAATTATCACGCGTAACTCGTCTTTCGACCACTCGGACATTTTTCGAATTTCAAAAATTTTTCACTCCGTAATGGAATGATTCGCAATGATATTTTATATGGCTACCCACTAGTTATGAACCAAATTTAAAAATATGAATATTTTTGTGTACCCTCTTTTTATACAAACTTTGTATTGCAAAACTTATCTAGTGCCCTACGTATGTTATATGTATAGGGGAACAGTGTATAAGACGGGGTCGTTAATAATCGCGAGGTATAATGGGGACATACACTCTTTAGGCATACTTAACACAACACTAATGTAGAGCAAACGCCATCAGGACAGGACGTCATTTGCAAGCGGCCAGACGGAAATGGCGTCCTGTTAGCGCTTGTGCTACGTTAGTTTTGTGTTAAGTTTGCCTTATGTGTGTGATTTCCCATCATACCTCGTGTCCCCGTCTTATACACTGTTCCCCTATTATTAACCTAACATAACTGTTCTTCTTTAGAAAACTCGAGACGTATGCCTAGTTAGTTTTACGTCTCGAATTTTCTCGAAACTGCTAATGAGGTTATACCTACGGATTTTTTTCACTACATAAATATTTTAATACAAGTTTATTAGCTTAAAACTTCTTGAATTAAATAAACTACACTAGCGAGCAAAAGTATTGAATCATTTATTTGGAATTGATCTGGGATAGCTCCTTAAATAATGGCGTGATTTGAATGAATTAGAATTTAAAGTTAACAGTTAAACCTTTATAATGGTATAATTTTTATTATTCTTAACTAGTTATTAACTAGTTATTAACTACACACGATTGCGCGGAATCGGAGTAAGTGAACCCTTAATTTTGCTCGGGAGTGTAGTTCATATTAAAGTTTTAGCCCAATTTTTAAACATTTATTTCTAAAGATCGAAATTTTACATTCTCTTATCAAAATTATCATAAAGAAAACGGAAGTAACTTAAAATTGAGGTCAAAACTTGTCCCAAGGGAAAAAAAGTAAGTGGTATAGCAATTATCCCAATGATTTATTTATTACTTTTCTCACCGGCTCAATTGACATTGTTTCCTGTCCAAACTTTCATACTTTTTTTAACTTGATCTTGATTTTTATAAGCTTAAGTTTCCTGTTATTGCTTAAAACTACGGAAATACTACCTACCTACAACTTAAATTGGATAACAACATTTTTCAATGCATGATACTCGTAGTAGGTAAATCTAAGAAACCATGCATATTAACTTTATTTTAAATTGAAATGCCATAGGTCCAAAAAGGTGTTAAGTTCAAAGAGGAAATAATCGATGTTTTATTAGATTTAATGTCTTAAAAAAAAGGAAATTGGAAAAGTTGGCTCGAAAACTTCATACTTATATCTTATAAAACAGTGGTTACCACTATTATTCGAAAAAAAAACAATACATTTTTAGAACTATGTTACCTGCCTAAGGATATGAAGTTTCATTAAAATTGGTTCAGTCATTTCGAAAAATAAGGTCTTGAAAGTTTGTATGAAACTATATGTATACTACACGCTCTTAAAAAGTGTTTGAAGAAGCTGATTTCTTGCGTACAGGCTCTAAGTGTATGAAGAAGCCAATTCCTTAGTCGTGAACCACTAATTCTTCAGTCAGAAGAGTTACGTGGTGATTCAGCTCAAATTACACTCACTATAAAACGGACATTGAAGCAACACCCCACCCATACTTCAGAAATGCTAACAAACTTCGTTGAAATGCACTTTAATCAAGAAAATGGTAGACTAAGTACACATTGCTTGAGCACTAATCTTCCTTCAAGGGCGGCATTGAGCAACTGGCAGGAGGCACAAGGGACATAATGTGGCCCTGTTCCCACTATGCGTCCGGCGTTCCTGATCCGGACTTATATTTTTGCCGGATCCGGCTACATACTTATGAATGTTTTTATATAAATTGTACAGCTACTGGACAAATGTCCAGCTTAATTGCCGGGATTGGTGTTTTTGCCGGATCCGGCTACATGTATACAGCTTCGTGTAAAATCTATAGGCATTGGACAACTGTCCAGCGTAATTACCAGCTCGGTATTTTGAGTAGGTACCTTCATTTGTACTTTTATGGTACTGCTACATCGAACAGGTTCCTATAAACTGTTCCTGAATCAACGTCAGACGCAAATGTTGGATTGTCGATTTTTTCTCCGGATTCGGATACATGCGAAGAGCGTTACTGGCCCTTTCGGCAATTCTACCGGTCCTGATAGTGGAAACAGGTCCTATTTTTACTTCGATCAGTCCTTACTTGGAACTTGGTTCGTATTCGTACTGTACCTAGGTACTAGTATGGTACTAGTTAACAGGATTGCATCGAAATAGCTCTTTGTTGTGGTCTATTTTCCAATACTGTCATAATTTATAGTGACAGTAGAAATCATTGTGAACCAACAATCGGAACTAGAATTTAATGACCAAAATTCAGTAGACATGTTGGCGGCTTCGGTCTGCAGGCTCCATAATGCGTCGGCGGGTTTAGCGGCGTCCAAGACAATAAGGAACTTGAAAAAGTGACAATAAAGTGTTTTACTAAAAATGTAACAAAGATTATAGTTTTTTGATCCCTGATAGAACATGAACGAAGAAGATAGCTAAAATATGAGCGCTTAAGAGTGCATATTCTGAAAGTTGGCAACGTCGCAATTAGCTGTCAAATATTTACAAGGTTTAATTAATTTGGCAATTTCACTGTATGAAAATAAGAAATATGGCTCTGTAGTGCACTAAAACATTGAAATAGGAATGCAATTAAAACACTGAATTTGATGTTTTAACCGTTTCAGGTGACAAAAAGCCATTTGGAAAGTTTTCAAATTCGTTTTTTACATCTAAAACTATAAATTCGGTGTTACGATATTAATTATTGCATTCCTATATCAATGTTTTAGTGCACTGCAGAGCCATATTCCATATATCCATTCAGTGACATTGCCTATTTAATTAAAACTTGTTAATATTTGAAAAGTATTTGCGATGTTGCCTCAGAATAAGCGCCCTTAAATCAGAATCATCCACTGTTTTCCCTTCTGCCGCAAAACATCAACACAAACACAATAAATCTCAATTAATACACATTGTATAACTGTAAGCCCCTTGATTAGCACGGACAAAGTCCCAGTTAATAGCCCACACACAGATAGGGCGACCTCTCGCACTAATTGTGTTATTAATATCTAATCTAGTCATGCACACTAAACACGAAACATGTGCTTGGAGGGAAACCCACTGGTTGGGTTATGTAACGGCAACAATGTTTCGTTGTTTTAACCTAGAATATAACTCATAATTAGATTATTATTGATACGTAACTAAACTTTACTATTGTATTTGGATCTTTAACTTGATAATACCCTTGGTTGATTGGTAGAGAATGCCTCCAGGCATTAAGAGCGCTTATTCTGAAAGTTGGCAACGTCGCAAATAGTTGTCAAATATTAACAAGTTTTAATTAATTTAGCAATGTTACTGTATGGAAATAAGAAATATGGCTCTGTAGTGCACTAAAACATTGATGAGGGTATGCAATAAGGGGTGCTAAGACAGGTAACCTCCACGTGCGTCCGTGGACTGGAGTTCCCTCACGGATACGTCCGGGGGGAAGACCAGTTTTTCGGGCCGGTGCGCCCTGGGATGCGGGCAAAAACTCTTCCTTAGGCACTGTGTGCCTAAGGGGGTTTCTTTGCCCGTATGCGAATAGCCTGTCGGGTGGAAGCTCCAATGCGTGTCCCTGTTTAGCAGAGGGCACAGCAGCGGAGCGGGCTTGCGGACGGTGAGTAATGGGTAAGCTCGCCGTCCGACCAAGGACCAAGCCCGGGTCGGTGGCGTGTCGTGTTTCACGCGTCACCGACGGGGCCCCTTATGGGGCCAAATGCCTGCCGGGGTCGCGGATTTTTTCTTAATCCAGGATACCGTGGCCCCGGAACGTAAAGGGCATCCGAAGGAACACGGGTGGATTTTAGTCAGTAAGAGTCTGACAGTCCCTTCTGCCCCACCCAGGGCGGGAGGACTCATTTGATGATTTTGCCACCCTAAAAAAAAAAAAAAAAAAAAAGGGTATGCAATAAGTAATATCGTAACAACGAATAAATAGTTTTAGATGTAAAAAAGTATTTGGAAACCTTCCAAATGCCTTTTTTAAACCTGAAACGGTGTCAGCATCAAATTTAGTGTTTTAATTGCATTCCTATATCAATGGTTTAGTGCACTACAGAGCCTTTTTTCTTATTTTCATACAGTAAATTTACCAAATTAATTAAAACTTGTAAATATTTGACAGCTATTTGCGACGTTGCCAACTTTAAGTCCGCCTATGTACCTTTTGTGTTGCATGAAGTGTAAATAAATAAATAAATAATAAGTAAGTAAATTAAACAAAACTCGAAAAAATACATCTGGTAAAATTTGCATGTTTTAAAGGCCCATTTACACGGTGCAAGAAATTGCATGCAATGTTGACAACATTGCGGTTTTTTATTGGACAAAAAATTAAATTGATCAAATACCGCAATGTAGTTAAATTTTTATGTAGCTTCTCAAAACGTTGTCTTGTTCTTGCTATCTTAAATAATTAAATAAATAAGCAATTAAAACAAATTTGTTCTTTTTATACACATAAAATCAATCCCAAAGGACCGCATTTAATTACATTTAAGCGTCAATCCATTTTATCTCCATTTTATCTGCAACAGATATAAAATCAAAACATCAATAAAACAATATTAAAATCCGCAACAGAGTTGTTTTGTTTGAGTCATTATGCCATGTTATGATGATGAACTGCATACTGTAATAAGGAAAATGTTTTATGATAACAAATTATATACAATATGTTATTATACGGTAGATGTTTGGCGCCGGAATAATGGGCTGTGGGCTTGATCCTCTACCTTTTTATGCAAAATAAAACGAATAATGAATAGCTAGATTTAATTTAAATAAATATGCGAATAACGCATAATCGTGGAATTTGGTGATATTCATCTTAGTGACTTTTACAATTGTGTTGTCTCTTATGCCGAAAAAATTACCCAAAATAAAAACAAAAACCAAAGGCATGATGCACTGAGACGGCCCGGTGAATCAAAAATAATCAAAATATCTCACAAAAAAGTAGTCTATCTCCCACCAATTCAAAAATTAAAGGCTAATTCATAGATCCATGTTTTTAGTCCCTACTTAATTAAAAATAATGAACCTAAAACAAAGATCATAATCATCTCAGTTACAAGCAGAGTTTATCCTTATGGTATAGTAAATGCTTCAAAGTACCTTGACCTATAAAGACTTGGCAAGTAATGCAAGCAAACTATTGCATCTTAAAAACAAAAGACTGACATCAATTTTCTTACAGAGTTGGGTCATAGTCCTTTTAACCCCTGAATGACATTGCTAAGAAGTTAAAAAAATCTTGGTATCGTCTATGGAAATTGTTTAAAAAAAGAATAACAAGATGGCGGCATTAGTTCTGATTACAAATTCGCACCAATAACCCATGTTTATACTTAGGTATACAACTACTTATAGTATTTCAAATTGAAACAAAACAAAGTAGCGATCACGAACTGGAAGTCTGATAGCTAAAAGATTAAATTTATATTACAGGCCATAGAGCAATATGGATAAATGCCCAGATAATACCATTCATAGTAATAATGCGGTACACGATCGATGCTCACGCGCAGTCTAATCATTGTTCCTGGAAATTATTGTTTATTGTACCAGCCGGTGTTATCGCGGAACTGGGAATTTTGCATTTTTTTTCTAGATTCTTCTGTGGGAAGTTACACTGTGTTTGTATTTTTTTTTTAATTTTAGGAATTGGGACGGGACTATAATGTTTACCGAAATTGGATAGTTCGATATTCTTTTTTCTAGGAAACCGGGGGCGTAAGCGTTTTCTAGTACGACAGTTATGTTAACACTTAAAATATGACTCGGTATTAGTCATCAATGCGATTGGCTGTCGGTACTTAGTTTTTACCAATTACGGTATAGTAAATGAAGTGTTACAAATCTGCACAAGACCCATTCCCTCTCATAGAGAGGAGGCCTGTGTCCCAGCAGTGGGAATATAATAAGACTGATTATGAAATTATGCTTAGTGGAATGTTGAAATTTGTTTGCCATTTTTGTGCCTAATTTAGTTCTTTAGGAGTGTTATTCTAGTATCTTTTAAGTCTTTCTAAAAACTTAAATAGTTAAAACTGTACTTACTGAATGACCTGCTACTTTTAAAATAAATTATATGACTAATAACTATTTTTATGTATCTATAGATTTGCGTCATATATATTATTTACGTAGGCAGGTATGCCAACAATTTAATTTAGGAATGACAGTAACAAAATTGGCTGTCATTAAAAATCAGAAGGTTTTCCTAAAGAAGGATTTTTACCTTATGAAGAACTACTGGGAAACCCACAAAAGGCTGATATTTCTTGGTATTATTACATAATAATTCATTGTGCCCTGATTTTGATAGCAATTTTGCGAAACACGTCATGAAGTATTCAGTAAAGAGGTATTAATTTACATGATAGGGGTGGCTTGTCATGCGGGCTGCCACAATCCGTTTCGTTCAAAGGTTGTTCTATTTTATTCCGTTTTTGTTAAATTAATGAAAATATGCCTTTTTTCACTCAAAGAGATGTTAACTGAAGGAGAATCTCTTTGATTATTAAGTTTATTTACTTTGAATTATTAGTAAACAACTATCTACTCTGTATGCCGTCCCTCCACTTCTGATAAATTATTAAGTTGTATAAGTGACTTCCAACTAACTATTCTCCTTAACATTTACAAGCTAAAAGTTTACAGCATAAACTTCCACTAAATTCAACTTGTAAAGGTTGGAATTAATATCGAATATTTAGAGACAGGATATTTCATATCTTGTGTCGAATTAACAACTTAACTTGATGTTAATCCTAGTCTAAATATTAGACTATAGAGCGGTTTTGAATTTATATTTTATCGATATTATTATAGTTGAACCGTTTATTTATTTGGTTGAACACGCCAATCTCCGGAAATGCTGGTCGCTCGAATTGAAAATTTCTTTTTGTGTTGGATATTCCTTTTATTGAGGAAAGCTAAAGGTAGGATATAAAACATCACGCAATGACCAAAAAGGGCCGAGCAGCGGGGTTAAACCACGGGGAGGCTAGTTTGTTTATAAGTACAGAAAAACAGCCTCATCCGACAGGCCCATTTCTATAAATCGCTGAATTGGAAACTAAAAACAGCCTCATCCGACAGGCCCATTTCTATAAATCGCTGAATTGGAAACTAAAACAGCCTCATCCGACAGGCCCATTTCTATAAATCGCTGAATTGGAAACTAAAAACAGCCTCATCCGACAGGCCCATTTCTATAAATCGCTGAATTGGAAACTAAAAACAGCCTCATCCGACAGGCCCATTTCTATAAATCGCTGAATTGGAAACTAAAACAGCCTCATCCGACAGGCCCATTTCTATAAATCGCTGAATTGGAAACTAAAAACAGCCTCATCCGACAGGCCCATTTCTATAAATCGCTGAATTGGAAACTAAAAACAGCCTCATCCGACAGGCCCATTTCTATAAATCGCTGAATTGGAAACTAAAAACAGCCTCATCCGTCAGGCCCATTTCTATAAATCGCTGAATTGGAAACTAAAAACGTAATCTGTAATCACCATAGCCCGGAGTTAGGTAGATTGATTTTATGTACTTGTTTTGTATCACGAACTATCATAGAAATCATAACATGGATAAGCCTTTTTCCCGGGAGTTTCCGGGAATTCCGGGAAAATCTCTTTAGAATCCAGGAGTCCATAATATTAATATTATATACGTTTCAGGTTATTGACCCCAAATCTATCTACCTAGTCCGGGCTTTGGTAATCACGTAAGTACCTATAGATTTATCCTCTTCTAGCTTTCATACAAATTAATTATAAAGTAATATTTCTAGGTCAATTTTGACTTCGTGAGTCCTGAAACATGTTTTATAATTTGTACGAAAGAGCTTAGTGAATGCAAGATAAATGAGAATACGATGCACAATGCCAGCTAATATGTAAGTACTTATATCCATATTAATAAGCTACATTATTATATGTTTAAGTACATGTTCAGATATTTTGCTCTTCTAAGGAGTTATTCTAAGCATTTTAGCATAAAAAGTATGTTTTCCTTATAAGGATTCATGTTAACATGAAAAACATTGTTTTTGTTTGTATTTACGAAGCAAATTATAAAGAATTGTGTAAACTCAAGAATATAAATTGAAACAACAGCAGCTTTTCGAAAGCTTTCTACAAATTTGTCATTCCAGTGTTATCTACTTCTACACTAGTGAAAGCAGTGGTGGCCCAGTGGTATTGGTCCCGACTTACGAGTTGTAGGTCGTGAGTTCGAACCCCGCCAGGCGCATTACTTTGTGTAATTTATTTCATCACCACTGCTCTCCAAAAGGTGAAAAGGAAACATCGTGAGGAAATCGGCATGTCCTAGAACCATCAAATTCAATGACATGTGACATCTACCAACCCGCACTGGGCCCGCGTGGTAGATTATGGCCCACTCCCTCTCACAGAGAGGAGGCCTGTGTCCCAGCAGTGGGAACATTATAAGCTGATGATGATGGATGACACTAGCGAGCTCTGGGATAGGTTCTCAGGTAATGGCGTGATTTGAATGAATTTGGTATCAATTTAAAGTTCCTAGTTAAACCTTTAAAAATTATCTTCTTCTTCCTGCCCTTATCCCATTCTATTTGGGGTCGGTGCAACACGTTTTCTTCTTCCATTCTCCCCTATCAGACGTCACAGTATCATTAACTCCTTTTTCTTTCATATCATTCCTTAGACAATCCATCCATCTTTTCTTTGGCCTTCCTCGTCCTCTCCATCCATCATAACATTCATACTCATCACTTTCTTAGTCACTTGGGTGTCATCCAAGTGTCATCCCTCCTCATCACATGTTCATACCAAGATAGACGGTACCGTTTTTATTTTTTATTAATCTTATTCGCGTGGAATCGGAGTACCTAAGTGATTCCATCTTTTGCTCGCGAGTCTAGTTGGTTGAAATCAAAATCGGCCATTTAATGCCGACCTTTGTTGCTTTTAAAAAATATAACACCGGTGTTTTCAAAGCAACTTTTCATTTATCCAGTTTCATATATCACAGATTGGAAAGTGACAACAGTGAGTACGATTATCACACGACATTTCGTGACGCTACAAAGATTAATAGATAGAGCATCAGATTAAAATGCAGCCGTTCGTTATTTACAATTTCACTTCTGTCAAACAAATTGATCATTGAAATCGTTGCATTTGCATTTTGGATTGCATTAGGTATACATTTTTAAGCATGATACTGATATGCATCCTGCTGCTCGGTAATGGCCTCTGTCCATACGCTCCTTTCCAATGTTATCGATTCTGGGCCAAAGTGGACCAGCGTCCCGCCATTTTCTACGGGGCACAGCAACGCTTTTTAAGTGGTCTACACACGGCCCTAAAATCAGAGGCGATATCGGGGGAACGATAGTGGGGATGAAATCGGCTATGACTAAGATCATAATCATTATGGTTGCGATTTGCCTACACACGAAACGATTTAGGGAACGATCTACGGCGCTCCCCACCACTTCCCCGATATCGCCTCTGATTTTAGGGCCGTGTGTAGACCACTTTAGCTGTGTCAGGATTCAGGAAGTGAGTATTCTGGCTCAAAGCTAAATGTAACATAAATCGCCTTCATAATAAGCTTACCTAATTACCAATAAAGTATCTATTAAAACAACTAGGTATTTAACTTGTTGGATAGTTCGCATTTTCGATGATATCTTTAAACAATTTACGTACTGTTATCAAAAGATCAGGCAATACTAGATTGAAATTAAACGTAAACATTAAATCCTTTAACAGAAATCGTGTCCCGGATATGCGCATGCGTCATTAGACCGTAATTTCTGGCATTAACTAACCAGCCTTCACAAGGATCGGCCGTGGGGAAACACAGAGGAAAAGATTATTCATTATTACCTGCGGCTCTCCATTGTTTTTGTTTTAATTTGATAATTAATTCAAACCTTCTTGTCACATAAAGATAAAGTCGATTATCGTAGATTAAAATAAATACTTCAAGGTTGCAATTTGCCTGCCGGTTGTAATTATTTGTTTTATCGACTTAATTACAATTTTCCGCTTGATTAATGTTGTTTTTCGTATATTATATTATACTAGACTGATGGGTAATTAAATTACAATAGTGACTTAATTACATATTTATAAGAAGTTTATTCATTGAATTGTGTTTTTAGAAGTATCATGTAATATATGTAATCATTAATTATTGAAATACAATGTCTTGCATACATTTCACACATTAAGGTAAAAAGTATGAAAAATACATCTATACATATAATAAATCTGTAGAAGGGTCAATTCTGTACATTGAAAATATTGAAAAAATAAATAGCGGGGGGTGTTGTTGGATCGATACCAAACCCAAATATGTGATTAAAAATTTTTTTGTCTGTCTGTATATGCAGGCATCACGTGAAAACCAACGGTTCGATTTCGATGAAACTTGGTATAATTATACCTTATTATCCTGGGCATAAAATAGGATACTTTTTATCCTGGAAAAATACGTAGAAAAAAAATCTATAACAAACCCTATTATGGAACCACTAGCGACACCTATTATCAAGCAATTAGAACATTACGCCACGCCTGCCTCCATTGATTTCTAAAAAGGTTCCACCACTCACCACTAGATGGCGTTGTGCCTATGACGCGCATTTCTGAATCGCGGTGTTAAGATTCTCCGAGAGTTAATGACTACCGCGACTTTATTATTTTTCCGTGTGACATAACTAGCAGTGCACTTGCGGGCTACGTCCTAATTGGAATAGCTACACAAGACTCGGCTACTAAGTTTTATTATAAAGGTAACAGTAATTCAATTCTGTTATTTTTGGTTTAGAGGACCAAAAACCCGTGCTTTTCAGCGCGACCTTTTTGATTACTGTTCCGATCAGTTATTTGTAAATACAAGGTCGGAATTACTATGAAAAAAATACTTACTACAGAACGCGAGCAACAGCAGTAGCTCAATAGATCTCCTTAATTATTATAGGCTTAGCCGTATTTGGGTCCAATAGATATTTATAAGATGTCATTGTCAGAGTTACTCAAAATGGAGAAATAAACCATCCACGCGAAGACCGACATCTGCGCGGACGGAGTCGCGGGCGGAAGCTAGTTAAAAAATATAGGTATATTTTTTTGGTAGATAGGTATTTAGTCAAAAAACAATTATAGTATTAGACAACATATCAATGGACTGATACACCGTTGGATTACCACCGCACTATTCCCAAAACACTGCAACTCCTGAAAGCCAGAATCAACAGTGGCAATCGCCAGAAAAGCGCCGAGACAATGAAGCTCGACGTGTCCCGAAGAATGAATATAACTAGCTATAAATATGCTAGGTATGTAATTTTATATCCAGCGTAAAATTATAGGCCCAAACATCCTTAAGTTATAGGTAGCTAATAGGGCATTATTATACCTGTAAATAAGTCCTTATAGGGGAATAATCTAGCATAGTTTATTAGCACACAACATACGTCGTAGCCTTGAATCAGGACTTTACACCGTGGTTCAATAGACTGAGAGGTGAACAACCCTTTTTGGCACAACAGGTTTAGAAAATGTCGATAGATAAACGTGACCAGTTTAACTTGCCACGCTGTGGAATCGGGAACTAAAGTTGTGTCATTTTTGACTTTTTAAAGCCGAAGAAAGTGGCGCCTGTGCGAAGTATCAAAATAAAATGGCTGCTGCAAATGCGAAGACTTTATTTTTACTTTAATTTTGTTGATTATTATGTGATCAGTTTAAATAGTGACTGTTTTCCTGGTTGTTATTCAATCAGCTTTTGTCTTGTGTTTTTATAACTCTATGTAAAGCTATTTCGGTTAGAGCAATGTTATAAAACACGAAATATCACTAATCAGTGTTTTCTCAAAAACAATAAAATTTACTTGTAATAAACATAATTAGATACTTACCACTTTTAGTTCATGTTCGTTTATAAAAAGAACATTATAATTAAGCCTGGGACTGTGCTACAAGTAATTATGCCTTATGACTGGTAACAAGGCATAATTACTTGTAAAAGTAAGAAAGGCTTCCAACAAACCGTAGGTAATTACTACAAAACCTACTGATAATATAACTTGTAAAGAAAACCTTGAAGAAGGTCAAAGAAAAATACTAGACATAAACTTACCGCAATTTACATAAATACTAGTGTTAAATTTCTGACTTTAGTACAGTAAGATAATGAATAAAATAAAAAAAGAAAATGTTTTACAATCTGAATAGCACTAACACGAGTGCGCTATGCGAACTTCAAGTAAATACTTACATCAATTTTAAAATTGAAAGTACTCGTTTCCCATAATTATGTATAATATTCACTCATTGTATCGAATTTCCATCTATGGAATAGAAATTGTAAATTTTACAAAAATTATTAAAATAAAAATTTATTATTATTATATCTATGGTATTTACATTTACTCACTTATGCTAGCGCTCTGATTCGCGCTCGGTTTTTTAAACCTATTTTTTTTAAAGATAAATGATGATCATAATGAACAAATCGGACTTCAGGAAGTTTTCAAAGATTTGACAAGCTTAAATAGGTACTTACAATAAAATAAATTGCGAGAAAAGTATGGACGGCTGTGTCGCTCTTTCGGATCGACTTGGCGGAGGCACTGCCGTGCCCCCAGATACAAAGTGCTAGTAAGCTTTATTGATATTATAAAATGTTATCTTGGTGCCTTGATCGGTAGCCAACTTCTGGAATATTCTTAAAGCTCTAAAAAATAAACTAAACTGACTAAAATAGAAATATTCAAAATTATCGGCATTTTGAATTTTCAAGTCGTGTCTAGCAAGCTATTAGCTAATTAGAATATCTAAGTTTAGCAGTGAAGTACTAGTACCCACAAACTGGACTTACACTTTTTACTAATATTTTAAAATGACTGCCATTTGACGTAGGTAAGTGGTTAGTCCACTAACCGATGACTATTAGTGATGGTCCTTTTAGATCATATTGTTAAGACTTTTACGAAACAAAAAAAGGACCAACCTTCAAAATTAGTCCTTAGATACTTTCTAATAAATACGTGCAAAAAATATATGAGCAAATAATACCAACACGCCAGTAACGGCATTATAAATTTTGCACTCACGTTCGTAAAAGAATTTCGTCAAATTACTTTAGTATTCGGAATAATCGAATCATGTACTGAGAGTACGTCAAATCGTTTTTATTCGCATTTTCGTATGTTGTTGCTAAGATCACTGTGACCACAGACTAAACATCTTTAGTCATGGCAGTATAACAACCTCAATTGTTTCAGGTTATAGTGTAAAAGAAAAAAAAGTTTAAAAATGCCTTTAAAAAATTGAATTGGTATGAAGAAGCACAGTTTGCCCAGGCGTGGAACAATATAGGCTCGACAAAATTGATTTTTTTTTTCTTTTCAACTTGCGAGGCTTTTTTGGGTTGTAAAAATCATATAGGAGTCTTCCTATATGATTTTTACAACCCAAAAAAGCCTCGCAAGTTGAAAAGAAAAAAAAAATCAATTTTTTAAAAATATTTTATCACGCAGCCAGTCTTGGCTGCGTGATAAAATATTTGTTATCGGAGTTATCTAAACTTAAGATAATTTATTAAACATTTGGTCATCTCTGATGCTCTATAATCCAAGATTACAAATCTATAAGTATTTATTTTCTTTCTGATTCATCATTGAATCATTTCACGAAAAATATGCCTATTGTATTCTAAATACGTACTAACACCTACATAATTATACCTATTACATTTACAATGACTCACTTTACCTATCCAACCACAATCAATGAATTGAGAACACGTAACTTTTTGTACATCATCGAATTAGAAATTGTATAACGTGTACCTTCAACTTTGACATACTGGCAAACCAATTAAAATCGCATTTACACTGTGACCATTTTAACTTGAAACGGCGAAACATGGAACTAAATAAGATTGACACGGAATTTGATGTAGTTTTGACATAAGCGTTGCTAAAAGCGCTTCTATGGGGTGTCAGGTTAAACTGGTGAATGCTTATCAATCAACAGTTATGCGTCCCATAAGCTCCACAGTAATAAGTGATGGCGTTAGTGAAAGTTTTTAATCACGCACAAGTCAACGCAACTACATACACAAATCAATCACTCAGATTAACGGTACTGTGAGTTTTCTTCTGGCAATACTGGCATTGACATTGTCTTTTCCATCAGCTTTTTGGAGGGAACTGTGATGAAGTTTATTGGTTGGAATTTCATTGGGAAATTGTATTAATTCAGTGGTGTTTGTATTCGTGAAGCCACGAAAGACAGTCATAAGACCACGCTGATACTTTGGTATAACCTGCTACTAATGGTACCTACTGCTTAGTCTTCATTTTGCAGAAATATTTGTGTATTAGTGGCGAAGGTGTACTATTAGTTACACCTATGGCCAACCGTTATTTTTTCTTTTCGGGTTGCTATAATCATTAAATTAGTCCTCTCGCCCCGGGGTGGACCAAAGGGACTGTCGCTCTCACTGACTAAAAACCACACTGTTCCTTCACATGTGCTTTGCGTTCCGGGAACGTCGTTTCCTGCCCAGACAGTCCCGCGAGCGAGCCTGTGACTAATCTAACTATGAATACAGTCGTATTCGTCGATTATCAAACTACATCTTTACTCATATTTTAGACCAGTCTTTTCAACCTGCACTTTCTGGCCTCGCAACGTTCTGCTAACATGGCATTCCAAGAGAATTGATTATACAGTATATTCTTCATCAAGACCGCAGAACAAATCCTCCACACAATGAATGTAATCGCTTTGCGGTTTAAACACTTATTTCTATAGTCTGTGGAAATAAAACTAATGTTTTTGTTGTTCCGCTGTTTAGATCTGCGATTATAGAATGGTATATATAATTGCTGTTGTATCCAAGTGTTATTGTGAATGTAGAATTGTAGGAGCAGTGTCAGGGTTTTTTAACGATTGTCCTACATCATTACATGCCTTTAAAATTGCAGCTTCATTCAACAATTGGACAGAATCCTTTGCTTTTTCCGATAACCATTCTTGTTTCTGCCCCAGTCTTATTCAGTACCCTTAGCACGAGTTTTCACTCTTTTACTTTACAGCGTCTTTTCTGTATTTACAGCGTTTCTTGACTTTCTTGTATGAAAAAATGTAACAGCGCCTCTGGTGTGCGAAGAAGGAACTAATTTTTTCCTTGAAAATTGTCAATTTGAAATTGTCAAAGTTCCAGTTTACTTTACGTCTCAAATACTGAAAATTCGTGCTAAGGGTACAGGTTTGTATAAATAACAACATAAATCACCTACGGCTTTATTACAAAACGTGGTTTAACTTAGACCAAGGTTTAAATCAAAAATCAATTTTTGAATTTCGAACTTTATTTCTACTGTCGTAAAGTTATTAATATAAAAACCGAGTTTAGATCCCGGTCTAAGTTGTCAATGTGCATTTTAGAATTTTATAGCAGTTGGAATAAAGTTCGAAATTCAAAAATTGATTTTTGATTTAAACCTTGGTCTAAGTTAAACCACGTTTTGTAATAAAGCCGCTATAGTCTACTACAAGTTTTATTTTGACACTTCGTTGACATTGATTAGGTAGGTTGTCAAATATTTGTGAAACTGCATCGGAAAAACAAAATGGCAGCATTAATTTTGAACACGTGAAACAAATCATGCAACATTTGTAGGCCCAGACCTCTACCGTTCACGTGCAGCCAAACAGAAATTAAGGTCTAGGTTAGATATTACAACTGCATCGTTTCAACTGATACAAATGGAAAATAGCTCTTATTAACATAAATAAAGCTTGTACTACTGTAGAGAGGAAATGACACAAATTGCGGGCTGCGAACTAGACGATATAATTTAGAACATAGAAACGATTTTTGTTTAATGTTAGCAATTATGCATCGTCTGCTCTTGAAAGTTATGGAGCGAAAATAAAATGAGTTTTAAGTGCGTTAACCTCTTAATGAAAAACAGAAGTGCGGTGGGAGTGTGTGCAGACGAAGGTGTTTGCTGAGTCATACTAGAGATCCGCCCTGGTTTCACACAGGTGGAACTACTAAATTCTTTTCTTCAAAAACCTTCCCCAAACGGTTACACATTTTTTTTATTTTATTTGGCGACCCTTTTTGGAGTTTTAGCTTGACGAATGTTCGTTCGTTTCTCTTCTCTTCCGTTGATATACACCCAATGTTTATTGTAAGTATGGTAGAAATATTTTAGGTCTATTTAAATTTTAATTAAACCAAAAACAAAGAATGATATTCCAACTTATTTAAACCCAATGATTTATAGAAATAAAATCTACTCGGAAAATAGAAAGACACGTTTGAAAAGTTCCAAAAATATACAAGAGGTATAGTGCGTCTGAGCAACGCCTTACAAAACAGATATTAATGTGCACTCATTAAAGAATCGAATATTTTAATACATTAAAAGAATTTGTATATTAATGTTCTGTTATCTTATTAATGTTCACGCCGTTTGTTCAGCGTTAGTAAGCAGTAATCAAGGCTCGGAAGCGATTGGTAGACTGGTTATGTAAAGCGTGATATTTTCTATACTGTGGCATCGAGCGAGCTGATGAAAGTAGTGTAGGCCTCGTATAAATGCACGGATTAACTTCTGATGGATTTCAGAGTTGAAAATATTTGTTTTGAACTGGTGGGTGGATTTTGACAGTTTATTCTGCTCCACCCGGGGTGGGATGACTAAGCTAATGCTAATCTCGAACAGCCCTGGGTGGGTTGGATCCACCCATATTATTTATTAATGTTACAAGCAATCTGAAGTAGTAAATAGCAAAAAAAAACATTTATACAAGATGTCATTTCTTTCAATGGAGTGTCAGTGGTTGACCATTGGAAAGTCATGACGCCATCATATTAGTAGATTACCAAACTTGCCAAAATCAACAATAAATCATGAAATAAAATAAATACCGTGTTGATGAGGATGATCATTCTGACACTATTTTAAATTTAATAGCAGATTTCAGCCCTGGTCTGTCCCTAAAGTCGTTCAACTTTCCGTTACGTACGAGTATGTCGCGTGATTATGGTAGGGCCACTGGCAACTTTCTTCGGTTGTGGTAACAGGTGGCATTTGGTTGGCCAGACTGCTTGGCGGATTATGGCGTAACTGTTGTTTATACGTACTACACAAAATTGATGTATAATTGAATTAATTATGAACGTTATTTGTGCTATTAAAGTTTGAAACGGTGTTACAGAATGCCAAAAGGTTTCTAAAGTTTGTATTTTCGTGTTCGTAGTCTGAAAATTTCGATTGTTTTGGTTTTCAATATTACTAAACAAACTAATTAAGAATCTTAATTTGTTTTAATTATGTTCTGGTCTTGGATTTACTCTAGTTTAATCTTGATCTAGGCATAGGAAACGATATCAGAGCCAGTTTTTTTTTTGTTTGTTATAGTATTAGAGACACTCTAGAAATTACTTTTTTGTCGAGGGTGCATTTACAAATATTTAAATACAACGTGTATTTTAATATTACAAACAGCCAGACGTCAAAAGAACAGCCGACGAAACTATCAAACATCGGGAATCGAACGAGCGACACACAGCGCCGCAGTCAATTGCTCAGTATTCCAATCATACCGTCCAATCTATTTTGGTCCACAATAAAAAAAGTGATGATGAAAAGCACAAACCCATTCATCAGTATTCCTTATAAAAACGCAGCAAATCGTGTACTTTCGCCCGTCTGCTCGACATTTGGGCATCATTTTCCTCAAACGGTCATTGACAACTTGACACGTCGCAAGCTGCCTCTTGAACACTTTTTCTATTAAGTCATCACTTGATTTAATTGAAAAAAAAAGTGTCATTCGTGATCTGACGGTGGCGCCGCAAGCTATACGAACCCAAAGTTTAGGGTTGTCAAAACTGCAAATTAAAATAAATTAGTGAAAATATAGGGTAACGGTTAATTTATTTCATCACTGTTTCACTCAAAACGGTGAAGGAAAATAACGCGAGGAAACCAGCATGTTCTAGAACCAAAAATTCGAAGACATGTGACATCTTTCAATTCGCAAAGACTTTCTTACGTTTTTTTACATCTATAGCGACTTGTATCATTCAATTCATTAGTAATATGTTCAAATAATCCTATCGTAGTGGTCTACAATAAGGGCTATTGAAGGACATTGTGGATTTTAGTCAGTACAAGTCTGACAGTCCCTCCTGCCCAAATCAAATGTCAAATGACTCATTTGAAGATTTTACCACGATAAAAAAAACTCTTGTCCTACTGCCCATCAATGCGAAAAAACAAAGAATCTGAGAATAACACATCTTTAACGGTGTATGTTTACATTGTAACTGGTGATTAAACTCATCAACCGTCTATTCAGAACTCATTGAACGTACACCTATAATTCCAGCTGTCATGATGGTCTTAAGCCGTTCATCTTTATGTTAGAATATTAAGCAATTATGGCGATGACAGGCATTCTGTCAAATACCTCTGTTTGCTTTTCTCTAGCTAGCAAAAAACATAGGTATCTAAAGTGTCCAGATTGTGAATTTCTACTTGAATATTCATTCGTTATTATCAACAAGGTATTAATTTAAAGTTATCTCCATAACTTATTGTACTAACAGTAGTTTTGGTAGTAATATTATTTAGTTATGCCTTGCCTTATTATATTACGAGTTTCCACGTGTTTGTGACTTAAAGTAAACGAGGACTTTGATGTTTTGATAGATAAAATTAGTTCCTCGTTCATACACTAGAGGCGTTTTTTCATTTTCCATACAATTTACGTACTTTCAAATACGTAGACTTCATTATAAATTAATTTAAATTAAATTAAAATCGCGGATTATTATAAAACAGCTGTGATTAACATGCCTTTGATGACATTATGCAAATTTTCTAGTGCTGATTACCTACTTGAAGTAACGTGGAAAACAATGGACCGTTATTAAGACATACCTTTTCTCACTCAGGAATACCCTATACTGACGCATTTTAATTCGATTATATTAACAGAAGTGCACCTCACTTCGCCAAACAAACGAAGTGTGTCATAACAACATTTCACGGTGAACTCACTTCTTTAATTACTTAAACAAACGCGTTCATACTTTGACTTTTAAATGACTTAAAAGTGGGGCAGCCCTAGTTCGTCGTGAGCGGTGTAGGAAAGCGTATCGAAACCCAGAATTTCCCTGTGGCGCCGCCGCCGCTACGACACGCTCTATCGGTTTGACACCTCGCTAAATCATTACATACTACACAGATATGATACCTGCGCATGATTCTATTACATGTGTTCTTGTTTTTCTTGCATGTTGTGGTAGAAACTGTGGTACGATTCGTATCTGTCTGTAGTTTTAAAGAATTTCAGATTGATTGACCAAAATGGCGTAGTTTGAGATAGGCGTATGTCCAGCAGTGGACGGTAATAGGCTGAATTGATTGATTGGTTGATAATTAAATTAAATGTGTTGCTATATCGGTTCTAGATAGCGTTATGTTGATGGAATCTAAGAAACAATTTGTGTCTGTCTGTGATTTGTTGCCCAAAATGTGTCTCTATATTCAAATATTTTGATACGTACGTGTTGTATGTTAAATTAACATTTTACTTGAATACAAGTAAATATTGTAACCAACTTCATAAAAGTATTGGACTTGAATAGAACGAACGACTGAAAGTCACCAAATCTACAAAGAGCTGCGACTAAAAGGATCAATGAAATCGGATAAAAAGAAGAATGTACGAATGAAACCAAATAAATTCTCATCATTGTATCAAAGTACCATTACCTGTTGTACTAATATCTGTACTGTGTCATGTCTCGACGTTCACATGATTGACAGCATTACGAGCCCCAGATATGGTATCAGTGACGCATCTGTACAATCTGTAGTATTTGAGACTATGTCACAGATAATAGTTGAAAAGTGAGTAACATTGGAATGTGGTTTTGGTAAACAACACACGGGGGATTTTTCTATCGAGAGCTTATAATTATGCGTTTATAATAGGGCTACACTAATTAGAAATGCCATGAATTACCGCGTTGACGGATGTTTATACAAACATTTACCGTCTTACCACAAGAAAGATAAACTTCTGTTGAACACTTGTCTAAAAAAACTGTCAATGTCAAAACAACACTTCACTTTGATATAAGGGTCGTTTTACAATTACACTTTTTTAGACAAGCGTTTAACAGGTGTTTATCTTTTTGTTCTAACACGGTTAAAGTCTATTACCCGTAAGTGTGGCCCGTGCGTTAAGAACTTAAAGTGTAGCCACCGTGGCATATTGAGAAAATACATTTTGCGAATGCAAAATACCTATGTCATTTGGAAGTCTATGACATTTTGCTGATTTGGCATATTGAGAAGAGACATTTTGCGAATGTGGCTTTGTGCGCGCAATCCATCTAGACTTAAGACTAGCATAAACATTAAGCCTAGAATGGTACCACTGCTGGGACACGTGCCTTCTTTCTGTGACCACCACACTGGCCTAGTTGGGCAACTAGGTATCTACTTTAAGAGTGCTTATTCTGAATGTTGGCAACGTCGCAAATAGTTGTCAAATATTAACAAGTTTTAATAAATTCAGCAATGTTACTGTATGGAAATAAGAAATATCGCTCTGTAGTGCACTAGAACATTGATATAGAAATTCAATTAAAACATTGAACTAAGAACTTGATGTTGTAACCGTTTCAGGTGTAAAAAAAAAGCATTTGGAAAGTTTTCAAATACTTTTTTTACATCTAAAACTGTTTATTCAGTGTTACGATATTAATTATTGCATTCCCTAATCAATTTTTTAGTGCACTACAGAGCCATATTTCTTATTTTCATACAGTTTTACCAAATTAAATAAAACTTGTTAGTATTTGACAGCTATTTGCGACGTTGCCAACTTTCTGGTTATGCGCCCTTAACCCGTTCACGATTTTGGTCTAAGCAGCGACCGGTGCGACGGCGACGGGTGGCGGGAATAAGACATTAGTTACTTTGTAAGTTCGCGAAATCGCTACTGCGGCGCCGTGTTTCAAACATTTCTATACATTTGAATTTACCGCTCCGTTCCGCGCTATATCACCACTTACAGCGGCAAGGTGATTTTAGCCAGATGTTGATGATATTATTATTATTGTGAATAACTTGATAACACAAGAATGTTGTATCTGTTATAAAAAAACTCAGCGAAACATTCTTATCAATCCTCGGAGATCGTTATCAGTTGCGTTGCGTGATATATGTTACACTAACACACATTTTATAGTAGGGGAACAGTGTATAAGACGGGGACACGAGGTATGATGGGAAATCACACACATAAGGCAAAATTAAGACACAACTAACGTAGCACAAGCGCCAACAGGACGCCATTTGCGTCTGGCCGCTTGCAAATGACGTCCTGATGGCGCTTGCTCTACATTAGTGTTGTGTTAAGTATGCCTAAAGAGTGTATGTCCCCATTATACCTCGTGATTATTAACGTCCCCGTCTTATACACTGTTCCCCTACTAGGTATTCTATTTAGATATTCAAATGCTCTAATTCTCATCTGCTATTTCAAATACTTCCATTTAATTGGATACGTACTCCTGGGACTAGATATCAGACTTTCGTACTTTTGACTTTCTATACTGAATGTCAAAGAAGTACAATTTACAGCCGGGATTGGTCTCGACTGTAATTTGTACATAGAAGCCTTTGCTGGCTGATCGTAGGAAGCACACGAAGCATGCAAGGTTCTCAAGAGATTCAGGACACTGTCTTAAAAGCCCATCTCACCCTTTGAGATAAAGGGTAATTGAAAGTTCCTTCTGTTCTCAGGGTGGGAGGACTCTTTTGATGATCACCGTGTCACTTACGGTATATCTTCCGTGTTAAACATTTCTTTGAGTTCCCGACATGTTTACGCTGTTGCAAGTGCCATGATCGCGGGTTGACAGGAGAATGCGGGTGGATGAAAATAAATTGATCTGCGTCTGTGTTTCCGAATACATACAACCCTATATAATCTCTTCAAAGTTAGAGTGAACAGGCTTCTCCTGGGTAAGCTCGCTCCATCGTCGACCTTGACTTAGTCACTCCTGCACGCGTAGCATGGCGATTCTATCTCTATTCTACGAAGAAAAGACAAAGTTATTTCATCGTTATTTCTATATAAATCGACTGTTTTTTTGAACAAATATGACACCATTCGTATACTATTGAAGAATAGAACGTTTATTTTCTATATTTTTTACATTACCATGCTTAAAACGCTAAAATTATTTCTACGTTCTGTCATTTTGTCTATTCTTCCGTCGACAAAACCTCTTTCTACGGCGCCATGCTACGCCTGCTGACCTAGACTGAGGTCAAGAGCAAACCCATCAAACATAAAAAAAAATTGATAGGATACTTAGACAGTTTGCCAAATTGCAAATTGTCTCTCTCTCTGTCTCCTATCAAATTCTACAAAACAATTCATATTATAATAATACTTTATCAACAATCTATAGAAAACCGTCGTGTTCCCAGCGCCTGCGCCGGTGTTTATCATGGATGATTATTATCGCATTTCTGGTAAAGCTAAATTGTCCATTACAAGTACTGATATTGAATAACAGACGTGCTAAAGATTATCATGATAGCAAGCGGCATAAAGACATTGATGTTCAGCCGAAATTGATGCATGGCATGCGGTTTATGCAGGGAAGAACCAATAGACTCTTTTGATTTTTTTTTCTATAACATCACCCTTGAAGGTAGAAGTTATGGAAATCAAAAGGGGTTTTATTGTAGTTTAATTATCTGGAAATACTGACTTTAAAGCTGCTTGGTTTTTAGTGCGTGGCCAAAATCAGAAGCCCTAGCATGACTTTTCATGTTTTTGCGAAAAAAGTAAAATGGAACTTTGACGTTATTTTAATGGAAAAAGTTACTAGTCCTCGTTCGTTCTCTAGAGGCGCTTTTTCAATTTTCCTGATAATAGACGCAGTAAATACTTCAAGTATGCTGTAAATATAATACAGAAATCTTGTAATCAGGCCTCTCCTCTTTTTCAATACTATTTCCACAGATAAATTTGCAAATGTTTTCCATAGGCCCTAATAAATATGTCGTAACTGAGAAAAAGGAACAGTGGTGGATTGTTTATTTAATTCAGTGTCTATGAAATAACAGTTTTATAATCTATATCTTAACCTAATTAATTATTAAATGCTAGAAAAACAGTACTATCAAAGTCACGGCAGTAATAGCAATTATTGCAATAATGTGCCATTTATATTTAAGTACAAAAATTATGTTGAAGTCACGTTGGTAACAACGATAAGAAACAACAATTATTTACACTTATTAATAAAGTTGTTACTATAGAAAAATACTTTTATAGAAACAAATAGGTAAAGGGAGGATGGAAGTTAATATGATTAGGATTTTTTTTTCTACATATAAGTTCTGTTCTTAATTTGTGAGAAGAACTTTATCTACTTTTGAATTTTTTTATATAATATTCCACAACTATCACAACGCCATCTAGTCCCAAGCTAAGCAGAGCTTGTGTCACCCAGACACAGAACAAATGATCGTGCTCATCACACAAACATTTGTCCTGGGTGGGAATCGAACCCACGACCTCCGGCATAGCAGTCAGGGTCACTAACCACTAGACCAACAAGCCAAAACAAGCAATTTGAATTCCTTTGAATGCTATTTCAGTTTCTGTACTCCTGAAAACATCTGACATTCAAAATTTTAGGTTAAAGCGTTAGAAAGTAACATACATACGTACTTTCGAATGTATAGTATTATTTACGATAAGGAAATTATTATAAAGAATAATTTTAAAAAATGTAAGTTTTCACGCCCGGTAAAGTACCTGAAAACAAAAACAATCAAGTCCTTTGTACAGAAATTCTTTTCATACCCACAAATAATGCCACAAAGTACTAATTATCTCAATTATCTAGATCTAGAAGTACCGTTTCAAGTTCCCGATAGATCAGAGATTTCACGGTGCAACAATACGACGATTATCAACTACTTGTAAACGAATTAACTCTTTTTAGCATAAGTAGAACAGACAGCAAGAAGTTTCAATTGAGCTGTCAAGGGAACAATTACTTCAGTACTATTTGTCTGACTTCATTAGAAAGCTAATTGTGCTTGGAAAAAGATCCGGTACTTAGGTTTTTAATTAATGCTTGTCGGATTATAGGACCGGTTTCTATTCCTATAAACTACACTCACGAGATAAATAATTCCTGACAGGCCTGACTAGACCAACTCTAGTGGTTAGTGAGCCTGACTGCTATGCCGGAGGTCGTGGGTTCGATTCCCACCCAGGACAAATGTTTGTGTGATGAGCACGATCATTTAATTTTGTTCTGTGTCTGGGTGTAATTTATCTATGTATAATATGTATGTATTTAGAAATATATAAGTATGTTTATCAGTTGTCTAGTACCCATAACACAAGCTCTGCTTAGCTTGGTACTAGATGGCGTTGTGTGATAGTTGTGGAATATTATTTTTAATAATTAAATCACTTTTTTGGGATAGCTCCTTAGCCTTACATAATGTTGTGATTTGGTATCTGTTTAAAGCTATCAATTAAACTAGTACCTAGTACTATTAAGTATTCTGTGTTTAAACCTTTAAAATGTTAACATTTTTATTATTCTTAACTAATTATTAAGTACTCAAGATCGTTGAGAAAGAAGTTGCTCGCGAGTGCATTTAAAAGATTTTTTTTTTTCTATTTAAAGCGAATTCTGCCCGATCCCTAAAGTTCAGTAAGTAAAGAAAAATCAATAAATTGAAATTCAGTACCCTAATGTTTACAAAGGCTTAAAGCGGGCGTGGCCAAAGTATTGATGACTTAAAAAAGTTGAAACAAAGTTTTAACTGCGAGCTCAAAATGGCTGAGGAGTGTATGTTTTCACGTAATTTATATTGTTTGTTACAAAAGCCTAATGCTATTGTCAAACAGACAGGTAGGCGAAGCGAACACAAAGCGAACGCGAAGCGAAGCGTTTTTATTTGTAATGTATGGAATTGTTTGAAGCCTGTGACATAGACTATCGGACCGCTTTCGCTTTTCTATATGACAAGATTCACCACGCATTCGCTTCGCCTGTCTGTGTGATAATAGCTTAAAAGCGTGTAAGCCGTACAGCATAGGATTTTAACACTGTTTGTCGATGATTTTATGTTTTCTATGTTCGTCGACTAACTTTTTAGACTGTGTATCCTGCTTAAGAATATGAAGTTTCATAACAAAATATTCGAAAAATTTCAATTAGATATAAGGACATTTGGTTGATCACAATGTGATAATAATATCAAGCACCAGCAATAATTTAGTCAACGGTGCCGAAATATCGGCAACTCAAACCAAACAAAACACTAAAATGTAAGTAAACATACCGTTTTCAAGTTCTAATGACAGTGTCATTGACAATTACAGTTTTTTTTAATGTCAAATCTTCTTCGACCAATTAACTTTATCTACAAACCCGTTTTTCTCCCAACAATTCTATTTCACACCTCCCGTTTACCGGTTGAGTTCGTGCGTCAGTACCTCAATTAATATGTTTTCCCAGCGCTGGTATCTTATCTGTGGATCTGATATCGTTTGCTCACTCGAGCGTCCGCAACATCCGTCCATTGCATGCCCACCATTCATTCATGACATTGTTTATTTTCTTTTTTTTATGACATTGCTATTTTCTATTTGTGACCTCTATTTTTCTGTGTTACGTAGTGTTTGCATCCAACATAACTGCTTGTTCATTGTACGGGTGAAGTCTACCTTCATCATCAGAATGTCATCAGAGCCAGGCCTGTCCTCGTCGTGGCGGTGTCATTAGACATCACCAACGCTTTCAACACCCTGCCCTGGAGTTGCATTAGGGAGGCACTCCGGTATCATCGGGTGCCGACCTACCTCCGTCGAATAGTCGAGGATTACCTGACGGACAGAGCCGTCATCTACCCCGGCCACCGGGGAGAGTGGAACCGGCGAGAGATGTCGTGCGGTGTCCCACAGGGTTCGGTTCTCGGGCCGCACCTGTGGGACATCGGCTACGACTGGGTGCTGCGTGGCGATCTCCCTGACGGCGTCAGCGTAGTTTGCTATGCTGACGACACGCTTGTCCTGGCACAGGGAGAATCGCATCAGGCGGCGGCCGACTTGGCGACACAAGCGGTTGCGACAGTCGTTGACAGGATCCGGCAGTTGGGACTCGAAGTGGCGCTGCATAAAACAGAGGCCATGTGCTTTCATGGCCGTCTGAATGCGCCACGGACAGAGTCCCACATAACGGTGGGGGGGGCTCTCATCGGCGTCGAGTCGAGGATGAAGTACCTGGGACTCGTCCTCGACAGCCGGTGGAGCTTTAAGGAACATTTCCTTCGTTTGGCCCCAAGGCTGAACCGGGCAGCAGCCGCCCTCAGGCGACTCCTGCCCAATCTCGGCGGGCCAAACGCCTCCTGCCGGAGGCTGTACGCCGGTGTCGTGCGGTCCATGGCCCTCTACGGGGCTCCCGTGTGGGCCCTGAGCATGCGGACGCGACCAGCGAAGCTGGTCGCATGCCAGAGGGTCATGGCTATCCGGATGATCCGAGGATACCGCACGATCGCCGGCGAATCGGCCAACCTCCTTGCCGGATTGCTGCCCTGGGATCTGGAGGCGACTGCCCTCCAGCGCGTCTATGAGTGGCGCGTGGAGGCGCAGCGCCGGGGCGAATCCCTGCTGCCTCGACAAATCGAGGCGCGGCGGGAAGAGCTCCGGCGTGATCTCAGGGCAGTATGGAGGGAACGACTGTCGCAACCTAGGTTCGGGCACGCCGCAATCGCGGCGGTAAGACCCCTCTTTGAGGAGTGGCTGGAGAGGCGTCACGGCGTCCTCACCTTCCGCCTGACGCAGGTCCTCACCGGACACGGATGTTTCGGGAGGTTCCTGTGTCGTATAGGCAAGGAAGAAACGCCTGGGTGTCACCACTGCGAGGATCGCCCGGAGGACACGGTGGAGCATACGGTGCAGGACTGCCCCGCTTGGGCAGAGCACCGCCGTGTTCTCACGGAGGCGATAGGCGGCGACCTCTCGCGCCCAGCATTGGTCGAGGCCATGCTGCGGGGCGAGACGGAATGGGAAGCGGTCGCCTCCTTCTGCGAAGCAGTAATGCTAGCAAAGGAGGAGGCGGAACGCGTGAGGGAGAGGACAGCGTCCACCTCACGACCCAGCCGCCGCGGGAGACGCCCACGGCAACGGACGTCGCAAGACGATCTCCGGCCACCGTAGGCGCGGGCATGCGGGCGGCGAGTAATGGGTGACTCGCCGTCCGATCATGGACCATGCCCGGGTCGACGGCGCGTTGTGTTCCACGCGCGCCTCAAAGAGCTGTCAGCAAACTGACGGGGCCCCCTAAGAGGGCCGGAGCCTGCCGGGGTCGCGGGATTGTCTCACTCGGTAACCGTGACCCTGGTACATAAAGGGCTATTGAAGGAACACCGTGGATTTTAGTCAGTACAAGTCTGACAGTCCCTCCCGCCCCACCCTGGGCGGGAGGACTCATTTGATGATTTTACCACGCAAAAAAAAAAAAAAAAAAAAAAAAAGCCAGGCCTGTCTCACTCCGCGGTGTAGGCATAAAACTGCAAGTAGTTGCGGGGCCATTATGTCGTGGCCCATTCACTACGGCTGCCACGCGCCACCCGTTGTGCACGCGCTCCGTCTCCTTAATATTTTTGTTACGTTACGTGTAGTTACGCACAAGTTTCTTGCTTTAGGTGCTTCTGGGAAATTAATAAAACAATATTATTATGAAGAAAAAAAATAAAGTACTTACATATTTAGTAATGATGAACAAAATTATCTCCCTGCTTGTGAAGTATGGGTTTAATTGATCATGATTAGGTAGGTTACAAGTTTGGAAATGAGGCGAGATACTAAGTGGAGGGGGGGGTGAGCCTACTAGACGACCAAGATAAAAAGACGACACTCTCACTCACCTTAAGCTGAGTACTAAGAATTAAGATCGGTAGAAGTAGAAAGATGTTTGCGTTATTGTTTAAAAGTTCTAACTCAGAAAATGGCCACACTACGCATTCAAGGTCAGCTATCGTAATTCGCTGCGCGCCTTTTTTTACCTACCTACAAAGACACGCAACGCGGGGCCTGTGACAGTATGCGATAGTAATTGGTCGGTTACTAGGTTGAGTGCAAAATAATAAGGACTGGCTATTTTGCCATTAACGATAAAAATCTTTTAAATATTATTCTTTTTTTTTGTAAGACGTAATGTTCAAAAATATAACAATAATAGGTAGAAAAGATAATATTATTAAAAATATCATTCCTCACGTAAGGTGCCGCAGGTACCTACTATTAACATTCTGTGCTAACAATCAATAATGTAGGTATGTAGTAATCGATGACAAAAAGTAATTTAACAAATGCATAAAATACGCATAGGTTCCTACCTATTTCTGCCTAAACTCGCAAGTCGCAACCCTATTGGGCTTGACCCATAGTAACCTTTAATGTCGTTGGCGTCAGATAAACCAAAATAAACTCTCGCGCGTAATCATTCAGTACATTTTTGCTTGCGCACGGGAAGTTTAGGCTATTATAAAAGTAGGTGGGCGGTACGGCTGCCAGTTAAAATGTACTTTATTCTCTCGTACATAGATTTTACATTTGTTTAATTTTTTTTTGGAGTGGGACTTCTGTTGTACTATTAAGTATTCTGTGTCAGAGCCCTTATCATGAGTTTTCACTTATTGTGACGTAAAGTAAACTGGAACTTAGACACTTAATTTCAAGGAAAAAAATAGTTCCTTCTTCGTACACCAGAGGCGCTGTTCCATTTTCCATACAAGAAACGCTGTAAATACTGGAAAGACGCTGTAAAGTAAAATAGTGAAAACTCGTGATATGAGCTCAGACTATGTTCCCACTGTTGGGACACAGGCCTCTTTTCTGTTAGAGGGAGTGGGCCATAATCAACTGGTACCTGTCACATGTCTTCGATTTTTTGCGGTGGGTGGGTGTTTCGTTTCTTCACATGCAGTATTGATAGCAAGGCAATTAATAAATTACACAAAGTAATGCGTCTGACTGTGTTCGAACTCACGACCTAGAACTCGTAAATCGGGGCTAATACCTACCACTGGGCCATCTATCCTGCTTTGCTTTGCGCATTTGTTGGCTATCGGATCTCACCCTGTATACAGGGTGATTTTTCAGTCACCATCCAAATTTTAATATATTAATCTTTGGCGAAAATCATTGAATACGTGTTTTTTCTTTTTGTATCACTACAAAAATATCGAGATATCACGTCTCAATGTTATCTATAAAAAGTTGATGAATCTGAACACCGCGCTGTGATGTGTCGCTCAGGTGTAGCGGGGCGGGGCGGGGGGTAAGCGGGGTGCGCTCTGCCCGTTTCATGCGCCGGCAAGTGTAGTATTATTAACGTTTAGCTTGGTGACCACGCAGAGCGATGAGAAAATGATTTAATATGAAAATTTATGGTATCGATTTGTTTTCAAAAATGGGGTTAGTGATTGATACCTAATGCCTAGAAAAATTTTGGACGGTGGTAAATAAGTCACTGTATAGAATTGAATGACATATTAGTAAAAAGTTCATAATCTTAAAATTGCGAAAAATAATTGTAAGATTAACTACTTAAGACAAATTAATAAGAATAAACGTATAATAGGAATAATCGAAAAAACTTATTTTTTCTTGCTATTTAAACTCTTGACCTCTTGAAGTCATATTCCAATGATAAAGATGCGCAAAGAGGAAACAATTATTTCCGATCTTGTGAATTCCCCGTTTCCCAAGAATATGAAGATAAACAGAGGTCTAAATTATCACAGACAGTGATAAACTTACAAGATAGTAATTGGATGGGAATACCGAATTTATTTACTTTAAAAAAGTTAGAGACTTTTAGTGAAAATCTTCAACGAATTGTCGTCCCGCTGCGCTGTAAGAAAACGTCAATGATAAAAGGGAGCTTCTCTGACGTGAATGTGATTGTGTGTGTGTTGCGTGAGTGTGATTTTTCACGACTGAATTTTCAGGATATTTTTATTGAGAATACAATTTGATGGAGATTTTTATTATAACAGTATTGACAGCAACAGTAGACTGTTTTTCGTGGTTCAAACGAATTAATTAATTACTTTAATTACATACTCCGGTCGCCCACACTTTCATGCTTTGTATTGCTTGCTAGTGTTAATTAGAACAGGCCTTAGATAAGCAAGCACTAAGTTACCAAGTTACTAAACGTATACGCATGAGTCTCAAGCCTCGAATATTTCAAATGTCAGTATAATGTCAAGATATAATTTAGAAAGTTTAATCGCCGGCGCACGAGTCTTCATCGGCTCGCGTGTAATTACGAGCATTAAGGTTCGGTACACATCATACTCTTTGCTTGGACAGTCGGCCACACACTTCGCAGATTCGTTTGGCACTGGTTTTAAAAAAAGACGTTGTCCCACACTAGGAATTTACAATTAGAAGTGAAAAAGCGCCTATAGATGTACGAACGAAGAACTAATTTTACAAATTAATGTCAAAGTTCCCGTTTACTTTACGCCTAAAAACTGGGGTTATGTACTTACGATATGCTCCGTTCATTACAGAACTTATGAAATGCTTACTACAAATATATTTACTAAATCAAAAACAAAGAATGCTTTGTAAACACTATCGAAGAAGTAGGCCAAATTCGTCATTGCATATTTTCAACCACATAATGCATTTGTTGCATTGAAAAGCAAAAACGTGCGACATTTTGCAGTGCGCTTAAACGCTGTCGCAAATACGCTAGTCTATAATAACAGCCTCATGTGCGACAGGCGTGACTTTAGTAATTAAGTGTTATTATTTAAAGCACGCGTTTATTAAGACGTTATACAATAGGCCACGATTAAATCTATATATAGAACGGAAGGAAAGCTATGTGAAGTGTTTAAAGTAAACTGATTTATAGATATTAAGTAGGATCGCAAACATTGCTAGACATCTTAAAGAGTAGAGAAGTTTGGATAGCAAAAGGCTTTTTAAGGCCTGGGACATTACGTCTGCTAACAAGAAAAAAAACCGGCCAAGTGCGAGTTGGACTCGCCCATGAAGGGTTCAGTAGTAGCAAGCATAGATTAGGGATATAATTATATTGAGATTAGTAAGTAATATACACAAACAAGAGAATAACTTTGATTTTCATAGTGTTTGTATGAATGGCAAAGTTATATTTGCGGTTTTTGAAAATGTACTATATCTCAAAAACTGCTAACTGTATCTCATCCAAACCAATTCTCGTTGGAAGTTTTTGTTGAGGTCTACATTGTATATTTTTTTAGTATTATCATTCTCTTATTTTAGAAGTTACAGGGGGGGGGACACACATTTTACCACTTTGTAAGTGTCTCTCGTGCAAACTCTTCAGTTTAGAAAAAAATGATATTAGTAACCTCAATATCATTTTTAAAGACCTATCCATAGATACCCCACACGTATGGGTGTGGTGAAAAAAAATTTTTTGAGTTTCAATTCTAAATTTGTTTTGTTTTTAATTTTGTGTAAAAATCCTAATGCGGTTCACATAATACATTTACCCACCAAGTTTCAATAGGATAGCTCTTATAATTTCGACAAAAAGTGGCTGTGAAATACGGACGGACAGGGTTCCGTTTTTGCCATTTGGCTACGGAACCCTAAAAAATGGTGCTAACTCGTACACAGTAATTAGAAGAAACTATTTGGAAGAGCTCATTGATGACGATAACGAAGTTTGGCGAGGCACCATGCGGTCTGTGTTCCACGTTTAGAGCTTGCGTTCAGTCATAAAAATACCCTCAAAAGATATATCTCGGCGAATTGAAGATATAAGTTAATCACAGATTACTTTTTCTGAGGTAGGGCATTCAACGCTATAGTTACATACTCGATGCAATCAAAACTTTTACCACGAATGTATGATTGCACATTACAATTTGATGTCAAACACCTACAAAAACCTTTGCCAACTAGTCCTAACATTTAGTATTACATTACATGCTTCACTATTACAATTTCATCCTAGCCTTATCTCGGCCCATTGCCAGTATTTTCTTATAAGACAGGTCTTACGTCGTGATTGGTGTAGCTATTTAGTGTCCACACACCGCATAGCTTGAGCTACGCATCTGCTTCGCACAGCTACGTTTATGTGGCGCATCTTCATAGCACATCTTAATCGCCTCGCTACGTAGCTTAGCTTCATTGGAAATGGTCACATACACACATCAAAAAAAAAATTGCGATCACTTTGAAAATCTTTTTTGTTACAATATATTATGTGATTTCTTCTTTTTATTAGATACCCACCTTATTTAAAATATCGATTTTAGAATATAAGACAATGAAACAGTTCATTAGATTTTCCATAAAATAAAAAAATGCAATTAAAATAAATGACAGCTTATGGACAACTGATATTTTTTTAATATTTTTTTTTAGATTTTATGATTATAAATCATATTTTTTTATGTTCTTGTTTCATAGCTTGGTTTCAGCTTCAAAACTTTCCAAAACAAAAGACAGTCAAATTACCATATTGAATTCGAGTCACGTTCGACGAAAAATGCACCCGTTTTTTGGCAATATCGCGAACAAGTTTATCGTTCCATTCAGATTACATATTACGACAAATTCTCTCGTCCGTTTACCGTTGAAACAATCGAATTTCGAATATATTGGACAGTGTGGACGTTTGGACTGTCGGTTGTGTGAATACCAATGGACATTGCTGCATCATTTGGAAGCACACCAAAATACATTGCCAATTATTTGCGTTTGTTTGTCTGCGTCATATAAAACAGTGCATTTATGAGTATTTTGTAAGACGATGCATAATTATGCTTCAATTGGTAATACAAACACAAGTACTAAAATTGAGTTTTTTTTTCTCCTGGGGTTTGACGGGAACTACGAAACGCCCGATACGTAGGTTCATTATTATTTATTTAATGCATTTCGAAGGCTTTTCTGTAAATATGATAGTAGAAGGACAGGACTGCTTTCTTAATTAAAAAAAAAAAAACATTGTAAGAAAACGTGGCAATTAATGAAACACAAAAAGTACAAACAATGGTAATAGACGCTTAAAGGGCAAATATGATTATGACCTAAAAATTAAGTCAATATTGAAATTGCTTTGCAAAACGTTCAGCAATTAATCCTAAGCGTTTAAATTTTCAATATTCGCTCATTAATATTGATGTTCGCACTGGAATGTGCAAGGACATTTTTACGTCAAACCATTGGCAAACGCTGAATGGACCTTAGGCTTAGAGCAGACGATGGACTATGTCCGCCGGACAACTTGCTACTGCCATCACCTTTCTGCACTTGTCTATAACATACTTGAGAACGGTAAATTTATTATCCTATTCCCGCCATCATTTACTTCTCTTTATTTTCATATCATTCCTCAGACATTTTTTTTTAGTGGTAATATTATCAAATCCCCAATCAGGGCGGGACGGCATATACCTACTGTCAGGCAGTACTGACTAAAATCTACGGTGATCCTTAATAGGCTTTTATGGTAAAGGATCACGGTTACCTGATGAGAGCCCCGTGACCTCAAACAATTCATAATCGTTTCTTTAGCCTTACTTAACACACAAACTCACAATTTACGACACCTAATCGATAAAACGACGCAATGCAATCAATGGACAAGCTTCCTAAAGGTGTCTACACACCAAAGCCGCCGGCCCGCCGGCACAAGCCGGCGGGCTAGGCCGGCGGCATGATTTTGACGGCCGGCGGCATGATTAGCATTGTTCAATCAGGCCGCCGGCCTAGCCCGCCGGCTTGTGCCGGCGGGCCGGCGGCTTTGGTGTGTAGACACCTTTATAGCAGAAAATTTGTCCATCGGACAAACAGTCCATCGTCTGTTCAGTGCCTAACTTGTCCATTGTTGCCACACTTTCTATCTGATGCAACGAATACCGATGACCTATTTATTGTCTTCTAATTATGAGCGATGCGATATCTCGATGCGAACGAGGCGATCTCGCATCGAAGCTAAATCGATTGTTTTGTTCATATTATTAGCTCTTTCAAAACTTTGATGGCTTTCGATAAGTGCTTGCGATATTGGTACATATTTCATGATGACTTTTGATTAAGTGTTGGGAAATAAGGATCTTAGAGTTAAGTCCTATAAATAAGTTGGGGTACTGGGAATTGGTTTAAGATCAAATGTTGAGGTTAAATAATTGAGTCAAAAATATTATTACGGGAAAAATAGAAACATCCTTTAAAAGTCTTGATTTTAAAATTTGCTTACATAAAAACATGTCTTGTACTGTTATTTAATTTCTTTTTCTATTTGACATCAGCACGGAATAATGCAAAAAATAATTGAACATAGTAACATGATTTTGTTGCGTTGAAAAGATAAAATAATTGGTTCTAAGTCTAACCATAGCGAAATTTTCGTGGTCTAAGCATATCCAGTCTTTGAGTCCAAATACCGTTTGCTAGGTACTGTAAAATATTCCGAGTAAATTGTGGTTCATAACTAAAGTATTTAAATAATTTTGTGGTTAACACAGATAATGATGTCATCATTGTCATCTAAGTTAACCTTTCACTGGTGAAGGGTGGTTGATGAATCATCATGACTAAACTTGTTGTTGATTATCAACACTTTGTGTAAAATATTCAAATTATTGTTCATTTATCGATAAAACTATAATTTGTTGATAATAACAATGATTTACGTTTTAAATGTATATTGAAACTGTGCTGGCTATTTTGGATTTAAATATTTTTGAAAGTAATTCGCCATTTCATATAGATGTCCTTTTTTTATATCGTGGTAAAATCATCAAATGAGTTTTCCCACCTAGGGCGGAATATAAAGATGTCCATACGTTTTATTTCATTATTTTTTTTAATGTGCCTAAATATTTTACGCAAGCTGGGAATTTAACGATGTCTACTAGTAGAATTTATTTTTGTTTATGTAATCACATCCAGACATAACCTATAGTATTTACTTAGACAGTTGGAATTTTATCTTGTCCTATTCCACTCGCTATATCAGCCTTCTCTACATGATTTCTTGGTCTTCGCGAAGCTCATCCAGTTTTATACCAAATTACCAACAGAATTTAATTCACATCAAAGTTCCTACCAAATATGCACACAAATTTTTCACTCAATGACTCCAAATATTTCAGCTTGTTTAAATCATCTGTCTGTACCCAAAGCATTTTTATTAAAAACATCAGACGCGTCTAGACTAGGCAAATCTAGTTTCCAACTTGTCAATAAATAACACAAGATGATGACGTCACGTCTTTAATTCGCTAACCAAAACATAGACTACCATAGATCGGACACTGTCCATTAATCTTCTGTCCAATAAATTATAATTAGAAGCGATTTTTGGGAGATAACTCGAGTAAGGCTGTTATTATCATTGTTTGTTGGCGTGTCAATGACCTATTTGTGAATTGACGTAATTTGTGTTGAACAGTGTGTTTTCGCCTATATTTATAATCATTAACTTATAGTCAAAGAGAGGAAAAATGAAAATAATAGTTATATTTCTGGTTTGTACTGTCGCAAAAAAAGAATTTGTGGAAGGAATTGGGAAAGACCCAGTGGAAGAGAATAGAAAAGAAACATTTATTTTGATAGAGATATAGTTTTACAAAGTTGTAGAAATACTTCTCACTTACAGTAGCCATAGGATAGTTTACTATTGCATTTTTTTTCTTCAATGTTTTCCTTTTGCATAATTATAGTGGCAGTATTCTCTCATTGAAAAAAAGTTCTAATCTACGGTTTGTGAGAAGAACACAAACTAGCTTTAAACCCATATGTATTGGTTTTGATCGAATCAGTAATCTGGGAGCGTTAGCATCATTTGCCTTAAATTTTAAACAAAAATAAAACTTAATACGAATGGACATTCTACAATATTGACATCAACAGCTAATAAAAAGAATATCAATGTCCTAAGACCATAAAAAGAGCAAGAAACTATAAAATGAATAATTATGATTAGAAGATACCAAGCTTCACAAATAACTGTACCATGACAAGGCGGGTGTGGCTACAGAATTAAATAGCTCCCGTACAATGACTCATATTCCACATAATTCGACGTTCAATGCTGCATTTGTATTCAGAAAGCTATCACAAATATTTGGCAACTCATCAATGGATACTGAACAGGAATGCGAAACTATAGTGTGAAGTGTATTGTTGTGGCATCGTCATTAAAATCTGCCATGTCTAATGTAATGTCGCTCAATACATGGAACTAGAACGTTATTATGATGAAAAAAATTTGTTACACTAGAGGCGGGTTTTCAATTTTCCATACAATAAACGCAGGTACGTGATAAGCTCTCAGTTCTTATGTTTGCAATAGGCTATTTGACTAAAAAATTCTAATTAGTCCGTCAGTTAGATTATCAAATAATATTTGACCCGTATTATTCTTTTTTTACGCAAACCAAAATTGACGTAGATATGATGCTTTTAAAATTGCTAATACGTCACAATTCAGTACATTTTTTACTGAATTCTGACGTCACGAGCCCCCACTCTCGATTCTTGATGTGTTTTTACTTATTACCTATTATATTATTGATTTTACACAAGAAAAAATACGTGTCCGTTATTTTTCAAAACTCTAAATGACGGACTAATTAAATTTATAATTTATTGATACTGTCAAATAGCCTATTCCCATTCCTGAAAATACTATTATCATCGGCCTGAATTCATCACAATTGAGTAGGTATATCGGGATCGGCTTTCAGTCTTACCAGCTGAATACCAGTATTTTACATGGAGCAACAAGTAGATAATCTAAAATATTCACATAGCATAGCACAGCCTCGCTAATATAGGAGTCTATGCCCACAATCCCATGATACAAACATTGTAGAACAAGCCAATAATTTCGCTCAGTCGTCCTTGGCTGCTCAAAGATCATCGACATTGGTTTGGTAAAATCCTAAATTAGTACCATCTCACGCGTGCGTAAGGTTGGCAACACTGCTTCTTTACTTAAATATAAGGTTTCTGTAATTAACTGCTGGTATTGATTACAGTAGTTTCCAATTTAGTGTTGGTAAAGTTTTGCGTCTTAGAAAAGGGTTGGGGAAGTTTCTCGAAACGATTTGTAGAAATAATTTACGGCCTAATTAAAGTTTGTATTAGAGTGTATGTTAATTTTGAGAGATGTTTCAATTTCATGTACAGTGGATTTCATTTTTTACGACCTTGGTTGTAGCGAACATTTACCTATAGCGACGTTAAATCTAAGTCCCTTGAATTTATAGCATACTTTAGTACAAAATTCATGTGGCTATAGCGGCTTTGGATGTAACGCCGAGTTCGGGTGTAGCGACTGTTTTAATGAATCATCTGTAACAAATCATATGTACGCTTTATGGTTCAGTTACAAAGTGATATGCTGAGTAATATTACACATTTTTTTAAAAATGAAGCAGTGAATAACTATGTGTGTGCAAATATTTTTAATAATAAAATAAATGAATATAAACTATACATGTGTACGTGTCTGAGCCAGCACGCGTAGCATGGCGATTCTATCTCTATTCTACCAAGAATAGACAAAGTTATGTCATCGTTATTTCTTTACAAATCGACTGTTTTTTTGCACAAATATGACACCATTCGTACACTTTTTAAGAATAGAACGTTTGTTTTCTATATTTTTTACATTACCATGCTTAAAACGCTAAAAATATTTCTACGATCTGTCATTTTGTCATTTTTCCGTCGACAAAACCCCTTTCTACGGCGCCATGCTACGCCTGCTGTAACGACTTCCGGATATAACGACGTAAAAAGAGTGGTCCCTTCATCGTCGTTATACCCGAAATCCACGTTGTATACCAATTTTTTTTGTTTCACCCCCGCTGCTCGGTTTCTATTGCTCGTACTTAGCGTCTTTTACGCAGCCTTCCTTGATAAATGGTCATTTTTACTCAAAAACATTGTTTCAATTCGAACCAGTAATTCCTGAGATTACCTACCTCGTTCAACTTAAGAAATTCTTTAGCTTTAGAATATTATTAAGTATAGATTTTCGTTCTAGAAGAAATAAGTATTTGAAAAAACTTTAACTCTCTTGGTAGCTTGCAACCCTACGCAATAAAGCGGTAGACACGTAACCTGTTTTGAAGCTAACACGGTATGTAATTTAGATGTGCCGAAGATATATCTAATTTATAAATTGAAGGTGTAGAACACAAAAGCTATATTTTAAACTCATCTTGCCACTTTTCTTACCTAATTACAACTGATGATTCCCGATGGCCACCTCCAGTTTGTCTACCACTGGTGAACAGTCCACCTCCTACTGTCCACCCCAGGGTGGAAAAAATCATCAAATGTGTCCTCCCACCCTGGGTGGAGTGGAAGGAACTGTCAGACTCGTACTGACTAAATTCCACGGTGTTACTTCAAAAGCTCTTTATGTGCCAGGGTCACAGTTACCTGTTTAGGTGGTCCAATGACTCCCTTAACATCACCAGTAGCAGAGGCTTGATGCATTTTGCGATTTATTCTAGCAAACATCACATTGAAATAGCAGGTAATATCAGCGTTCGGCAAAGAAATCAGCTAAAAATATGCTGACACATATTTAATTCAATGGTATAGGTACACAGCCGTTATATTACGTTAAAGATTATTGCATAACATTTGTTGTCCATCTTTTTTCTTAACATGTCGTATCAAAATTTAGAACGTAATTATTGTTTTCGTGCTACAAAATGTTGTATAACATTATACATATAACTGCTGTGTGTGAGCAGCCTAATCTCCTTTGATAGTCCAGAAAAGCAATTAAGAAACAATATTCTTTAATAATAAACTCTTGTATATGGCAGTGAGTTAAAGAAAATCAATTATTCACACACAAAGAAAATAACGTAAACAGTGAAGTATTTTTAGATAACAGATAACCTATTCGCTCTTCAGACGATCTAGACAAAGAAACGGTATTGAATGAACTATTTAAATAACAAGCAAGTTTTTTTCAAACATAATCTTGACCAAATCCAGACGGCCCACCTGATGGAAAGTGATCACCGTATCCTATGGACGCCTGGCCTGCAGCACCAGAGGTATCGCTAGCGTGTTACCGGCCTTGCAATTTCAAGCCCTTTTTGAGGATGCGGACAGTCTCGTGACGCTAAGGTCGCGCAGACTTTTGGCCTTGTAGGGGCCTCGTCAGTTTGCTGCCAGCTTCTTAAGGCCTGCGTGGAACACGAAAGTCGTCAACTCGAGCCTGGAGTACTACTATCTAAGCACGAAACCTGTAGTTTTGGGTAAACTTTCAGGCGTTTTAATCACTTACGGACGTAAGATTAATTTGTACTACGAAGTTACGATCTTAAAATTCGTGACAACATGTTTAAACAGCTGTCCCAACAACCGATGTGTTGTCAGAACTTATGAATTCAGTAGATATTAATAGGAATTTAGCTTCACTCAAAATTTTCGAGTTATGTTTGAACGGACCCGTACTTTCGTTAACGGATTAAAAGAGTAGACTCCCGTTTACTCTTTTAGTCCGTGATCGGACGACGAGCTAACACCTCGATTTCATCTCTCTTCTAATAATGTCATTGCAATAATAATATCAATTTGTTACAACATGATCCTTTATATGACATTGTATACAGTCACTTTTGTATAAAACCATTGTATGAGAAACGGTTTTTATAAAAAACCATTAAAAAAAAAACGATTCAGAAAATTCGAAAGCGTTTAATTCCGTGACTAAGAGTCAGACAGAAAGTGAACGGTTTGATAAAAACGAATTCAGTAATTCAGGAAATGAAATGAAACAGCTTAACTTTAATAATTGTGTCAAAAATATTTGTGATTGTACAGATGTTGCTACTGACGTCAATAAAGAAAAATGTAAAGTAGCTATTTGTATTTTTGAAGTATATTTGTCTTAAATTTTAATTATCGAGTCAAGCCAATGCCTAATTTTCGTAGGAGTTCCAAGGTTGCTGCGTATGAGACCTTTTTATTTGAGGTGGTATAGATTGTTGAGGATCAGAAGGTGATTCTATAAAACTGCGTAACTTAAGAACAATAATTATAATGATTTTTAAAAAGTCAAAATTTTTACTGTCTAAAGTATTTTTTTCTTTTTTAACCGACTTCAAAAAAAGGAGGAGGTTCTCAATTCGGTTTAGTCTAGGAATGACTAATTCGCGAAATGACTACATGGTCTATAATTGACCAATTCTTGAAATGTACAATTCTTTAAATGACTGATTCTACAAATGACTGATTCTATAAAAGACCGATTCTTTTAAAGACCGATTCTATAAATGACCGATTCTTCAAATGACTGATTTTTCAATTCTATGAATGTGTGTGAATATCGTAAATAAAATGCTATGTAAGGGTTGGCAAATCATATATTTCAACTAGTTTCAAAAAATAACTTCTATCATGTCCCAAAAAATAACTTGTATAATGTCACGTACTACATTTTGTAGCGCAAAAGTAAACATTTACTCTTTTTTAAAAAAAAATCAACAGTTATCAAAAAGTCATAAAATCAATTATCAAAAAAATCAACAATAATAGAAAATTAAGAAATAAATCACTTAGGAATATGTAGTTAAATATTAATCATTTTTTTTTAAAAAAGACTATCCATATCAAAAACCAAGAAAAAAAATCACTGAGGAATATGTGGTTATAGTGTCACGTACTACATTTTGTAGCCCAAAAGTAAACATTTACTCTTTTTCTTTTTTAAAAATCAACAGTTTTTTTAAAAAAAGACTACTGATATTTCCCTATTTTTTTTTTTAAATACTTTTTATCAAATAAAATATAACGGTTTCGGCGATTTTTTCGTGAAACCTGGAAAAGAGTATCCCTTAACCTTATATCACAGTTTTTGGCTTCTTGCTTCAACTTTTGTATAAAGTAGAAGAGACTTGGTTTTTTCGGTATCAATACATTTAAAAGTATTAAAAAAAATTAAAAATAGGGAAATATCAGTAGTCTTTTTTTTTTAAATGATTTATGTTCAACTACATATTCCTAAGTGATTTATTTCTTAATTTTTATAATTGTTGATTTTTTTATAATTGATTTTATTATGACTTTTTGATAACTGTTGATTTTTAAAAAAGAAAAAGAGTAAATGTTTACTTTTGGGCTACAAAATGTAGTACGTGACACTATAACCACATATTCCTCAGTGATTTTTTTTCTTAGTTTTTGATATGGATAGTCTTTTTTTTTAAAAAATGATTAATATTCAACTATACACCGTGTTCTTCACGTTATCCATAAACTTTAGCAAATACTTCTATGGCTTTTACAAATCAAATCCAACAAAGGAAGTAGTACTTAAAAAGGCTTCGTTACAAAGATATTTGTAATTTCATTTAATGAAATTTAATTGAGCTATGCAGTGAGAAAGTATCTTAATTTGAAATCTATCAAATACTATTTGCATTTCATTTGTTTCAGCCCGCCAAATGTTATGAATGACGTTGCCAATTCGGATAAAGAGGCATGCATATCGGGTTATTTACGTCTAGGTATTTAGTTTGTATGAAAATTAACAAAAAATAAAAAATAAGAATTTATTAATGTGTCCATAATGAAAAATGCTTACTTCCGTGGTTTCAACATCTGGTCGAAGTTTATGTATATCGTCCGGAACACGGTGTATATTCCTAAGTGATTTATTTCTTAATTTTCTATAATTGTTGATTTTTTTGATAATTGATTTTATGACTTTTTGATAACTGTTGATTTTTTAAAAAGAAAAAGAGTAAATGTTTACTTTTGGGCTACAAAATGTAGTACGTGACACTATAACCACATATTCCTCAGTGATTTTTTTTCTTATTTTTGATATGGATAGTCTTTTTTTTTTAAAATGATTAATATTCAACTACATATTCCTAAGTGATTTATTTCTTAATTTTCTATAATTGTTGATTTTTTGATAATCGATTTTATGACTTTTTGATAACTGTTGATTTTTTGAAAAGAAACCGAATAAATGTTTACTTTTGCGCTACAAAATGTAGTACGTGACATTATACAAGTTATTTTTTGGGACATGATAGAAGTTATTTTTTGAAACTATGTAGTTGAAATATATGATTTGTCAACCCTTACATAGCATTTTATTTACGATATTCACACACATTCATAGAATTGAAAAATCAGTCATTTGAAGAATCGGTCATTTATAGAATCGGTCTTTAAAAGAATCGGTCTTTTATAGAATCAGTCATTTGTAGAATCAGTCATTTAAAGAATTGTACATTTCAAGAATTGGTCAATTATAGACCATGTAGTCATTTCGCGAATTAGTCATTCCTAGACTAAACCCTCAATTCGTCGGAATCTTTTTTTTTTTTTTTTTTATATTGACTGATTGATATATTTTTCCTTTTTCTGGGATGCGCGAGTCCCACATCGCTCCCCTCTAAGTGAAGCGCACCACAGGCTTCACGACCCTGCCGGCTCTGGTGGTGTGAGGCTGAAGAGGTCCTCGATCTTGGTCGTCCTCATCCTGAAATGACTCGTTAAATATACACCGTGTTCCGGACGATATACATAAACTTCGACCAGATGTTCAAACCACGGAAGTAAGCATTTTTCATTATGGACACATTAATAAATTCTTATTTTTTATTTTTTGTTAATTTTCATACAAACTAAATACCTAGACGTAAATAACCCGATATGCATGCCTCTTTATCCGAATTGGCAACGTCATTCATAACATTTGGCGGGCTGAAACAAATGAAATGCAAATAGTATTTGATAGATTTCAAATTAAGATACTTTCTCACTGCATAGCTCAATTAAATTTCATTAAATGAAATTACAAATATCTTTGTAACGAAGCCTTTTTAAGTACTACTTCCTTTGTTGGATTTGATTTGTAAAAGCCATAGAAGTATTTGCTAAAATTTATGGATAACGTGAAGAACACGGTGTATAGGCCGGTTTGAGTCTGTCTAACGATATCACTGAAGTACGTAGCCGTAATTTAATTTTAAAGAACTTATCGTAGCGCTTTATTACTTCATACGGTCCATCGTAAGGCGGTGTTAGCGGCGTCATGACATGACTGTGTGCACGTTGCGAGGTCCTTATGAATGAATGACTTATGACGAGTCCTCCCGCCCTAGGTGAAGCCGACGCAAGTCTGCGTTACCTTACGATTTTGGTATCCAGGTGACTATCGCAATACAAATGACAAAAATGTTCGTACACGGGTACGCGTCACGCGTACTTAGTTTGCATGCACTAAGCAACATGTTTGTAGGTTGCACCACTGAAGAGGAGCAGTGATTTAGTGCCATCCTGTTAGTTAATAGTTCTTCGTTTCTCCGCAAATCCACCCTGTTCCATCGGTTCCCTCTTGCGTTCCAGCTCATGACAGATTATATTTAGACAGTACCGCGATGAGTATGAGAGATTTGGTTAGATTTCCAGGTTGGTCAAGATGTTATAAGGTTTTTCTAAAACAATCCTCATTCGCAGCCACGGAGTTTGTGGTTGTACCTACTCGGTTGATGACCAGGTAATATCCAGAAATGAATTTGAAAAAGGAACACATCACTGGACTTTATTCAAAATGCTAACAAGTGAAAATCACCTGCCAGTATTTCTCGAGTTTTGCAAATGTTCTCAAGGCGAAAGTAATATTCATACTTATTGGTCCATCAACCTCAAAAATAAACGCCAATCAAAGGTTTTTAATTTAAAATTTACGTTCCAATTACAAACTGATTTCTACTCGGCCATGTTTTTTTTTAAATGTGCAAGCACATCATACTTGTCTTATTAATGAGTTTGCAAAACAATCTGGGTTATAAAAACAAGAGCGAAATTATTAAATCAATACTTTTGCGTAATCTGCTATAATATAGGCTTATATGATTGATTTATTAATTTGTTAGAATCTAGAGGAAAAGTTGAAAGTACGAATGGTTTGATGAAACAAATGAATGCGTCGTCAAAATATTGCTATATTGCTGTTAGCGATAAGACCGTCTTTGTAACCATAGAATTTGAAATATTGTAAAACCGTTTTTTGTAACAATTTTGGTGTACAATAAAGTGTATTCTATCTATCTATCTAAATCCAAGAGTTAATAAGCGACTACGAAGAGAACGACAACGTCAATAATAAAGATAAAGATAAGATAAAGATAATTTATTGACAAAAACTTTTACAGATAGTGATGAGACCCTGACCTGTGCCCTGACTCCAGAGCTAGGTTAGGGTGCTTGTGTTTCAGGAGTCAAATAATATAACCTCTATCTGTCTATGTCACTTGAAAATTACATTAAGTAAAAAAAAAATACTTTATGTAAATTAATTTTCAATAACATTTCCTAACGTTAACTTGTTAAAAAGTGACACTTCTAAACACGCATACCGTATCATAATTCGGTATCATTCTCGGTTTTCCGACCACCACACAACCGAAGCCGCGGGCACAACCCTTGTTCTCATAAAATTGACTGATTACTATTGCCGATTCCTCTTTGATCTAGTTAATGACAGTATTATTCATCGATAAAGGTGCAGCAAACAGATTTATCGATTTAATTTATCGGAACTGGAAGTATCGACCGATAATATCGAGTACTTTTAAGGACTTAGCAACCTCTGATAACCAAGGACTACTGAGAACGGACATTATTTACAATTTCATTCACAAATAATAGGAGATTTTACTCAAACAAAATATTAGTCCGAAATATTTATTTATCTCACTTCCGCCTAGCATTCGTGATCTAAAAACCATTTCACTATTTAAACGCAGAATCTGAATGGATCTAATATCTACACACTTATCATTGCATTAATATCTTGAAAATTAAATTGAATAAACAAAATAAGGAATTAAAAACTGTATGAATTGAAGATAATATTAACCTTGATAAAATGTCTTGCAGTAATAATTTAATTATTTTAATATATTATATTAATATTATTTTAATTAAAAATAGAACTAGGTACGCACCATATCATTATAACCGTAATCTATTTTCATTTGTCTCACGAAAAAATAAAACCGGTAAAATGGCCAATAAAAAACATTGTCACTTTCAACAATCAGCATCGGATTCGATTGAATGTCATGATAAGAAGAAATACAGTAATTTTCTCCATATCATATCATTAAATCGTTTTTATGGCGTGAATACAATACGCGAAGGCCGTTCCCATAGTGCATGGAGTCTACAAAGGCTGGAATGTCGTTGGGGTGGCTTCGAAGGTCGACCACAGGCACACCTGCGTGTCCTGACACTCGATATCATTGAAAATATTATAATGCACATGCAATTTTGTTATATTTACGTTTATGAAGTTTATAAGTTGAGAAATATGAGCTACGTTTGGCAGAGAAACTCGATTGACACTGACAATCGAGTTTCAAAAATTGCAGTGTAAAAATGACAGTAAAACTGTCTTATTTTTACGGATACAATTATCTTAAACATAAATATACTGCTTGTTAAACGATTTCTTTTTACAATTTAAGATTATTTTAAAATTATCTTAATTTTAACTTTTATAAGTTTGTGCTCAATTTATTCTGACACAAAAATACTTTCGTTACTGACCCTACCAATATTTCGACACAGCTTTATAACCTCGTATAGACACAATCTTGGATGTCAATATTAATGTCCATGGTCGTTTCACCAAAATTATGTCCGAGAAAATATTGAAAGTGTGGATAAATAAAACTGACTGAAATACAAAATGGCATGAAACTTAATTCTTTTTTTATGGAATTAGTACTTATGCAAGGTGTTCAAGGAAATGTGAAACGATTACCACTTTAAATTTCAATTTCATTCATTAATTTACGAATTTTAAAATGGAGGCTGAAATTGTTTCTGTAAACTGAATTTTATATTGAATAAAAATATTACACGTCTGAAAACCTGTCTTAATTTATTATTTTTTAACTATGGTTCGTTTTGGGCCTTCATTGATGATAAACAAGGTAAATGTTATTTAGGGTTGTCTACAAAAAGTTACATTAATGTAAACAATAATATTTTGAAGTGTGGCAAAAATCGAAACTAGCGCCACGATCTTGGTTTTTCATAAGAATTTCACTTATTTTTTTATTAATTCTTACCAACAACGCCCCTATCAATGTCAAAATATTGTCTTTGAATTGTTTTTTTGAGTAATAAACGTGACTGATTTCAGTTATTTAGAAGGCTTTTAAGTATTACCTAAACTTAAGCCTTTATCAACACCACTGACAAATAAATATCCTTATCTCAATCTCAAACTCATCAAATGATGAATGATGATTCGAATCAGATCGAATGAGTGAATGATTAACTAATCATTCACTCATTCGATCTGATTCGTTCAACTGTCACCGATATTATTCATCGATCACCACAGATGAATGAATGGGTTCCGCCACGGGGGCGCGGGCGTGTGAAAGTGGAAAACTACCATTGTCCTTCTACAATAGGTTAACGCAACTATATCTGAGTGAAAGTTGCTTCGCAAAAGGTCTCAGTTGCTGAACTTAAAGATTTTATTTATAGGCTTTTAAAAGTTGATGCTGTTTGTCACTAAGTACACATATTTGGTAATGTGAAGGGTGGAAGGTTGTATGTGTCATTTGTAACGTCTTTTTAAATGTCTTTTTGGTACCGGACTCATTTGATAATCTCTGCACCCCAAAGAAAACCTCATAAATATCTACAGGTACAGACAGCAGGTCAACCTACCCGAATCTATGAAATTTTACTAATCGAATATTAACCTTCCATTATTGTGATAAGGTTAGAAATCTATCAAAGATTGACAGATTGGGGTAGATTGATGTGCTGTGCTGTGAAACTACGTACCAATATAATGTTAGTTTAGATTGAACGTCCGTTATACCAACTATTTTTTTCCTGAAGTAAATAATCTTGTCTGTGGTAAAAATAGTTGCACTCAGTACACAAATACAGATAAGTTAGCTCACGAGTGCTATAGTGTCCCAATTTGTCGAGTTTACCACGATAACTTGTTGACATACTCCATATTTTACTCAAAGACACAACATCAACAACACAAATGTCATATTACAACACCTTTATTATTATCTTACAAATGATTTAATAATCTATCAAATATTTGTATGATCTACAAGTACATAGTTGTTCGGGGTCTAGGTGTTTCTGTATGTAAGATTCTATGTTTGAAACGCACCCACGACACAGGAAAAATTCCTAGTGTGGGGCAACGGTTAAAAAAAAAACCGAGACTTAGCTTGGGCTGGGTAGGTAGTTAACTAGGTAGGTATGTTGACAGCAGCATCAATTTATTTACTTTACTTAGCCTGTACTGTCCCACTCCTGGGCAAAGGTCTCCCTCCACTCCTTCCATTTCTCACGATACTGAGGGTCCTCCTTCCAGTTCGGACGGAACCTGTCTAGTTCGTCCCGCCATCTCCTACGTGGCCTACCACGACCTGGTCTCACTGTCTCAGGGCACCAGTTTTGTGCTATTTTGGCCCACAGTTTGTCCGGCATGCGGCAGACATGTCCATCTATACATAATATTGAAAATATAACGTCTTGGCGGGGGCACTACCGTGCCCCCAGATTTGTTAGTAGAGATAGAAAGAGAACGAACTGTTACGCTATTGTCAAACAGACAGGCGAAGCTAACGCGAAGCGAAGCGTTTTTGTTTGTAATGTATGGAATTGTTTGAAGCCTGTCACATAGACTATCGGATCGCTTTCTTTTTTCTATATGACAGGATTCGGATCGCGTTCGCTTCGCGTTCGCTTCGCCTGTCTGTTTGACAATAGCTTTAGAAAGAAAAAGAACGAACTAGTACAGATTATTATTATTATTAGAGAATTATTATTTTCTTCTTAGTGAAGACAAACAAAACTCATCAAAATTCGGGAATGGAGGCTCGTAAGCGTAACGTCAAAAACGCATCTTATCTTCATGAATTTTGACAATACGTTTGAAAAGAAAAACGGGTCGAATATTTTTAGGGTTCCGTACGTCCGAATACAAAAACGGAACCCTTATAGGATCACTCGTGTGTCCGTCTGTCTGTCGCTTACAGTCAATTATCTCTGAATCTACTAGACCGATTAAGTTGAAAGGTACACATATCAATTCCTGTGACCCAAGCACAGAGGTGTGACGTGAATAGATGAAATCTTGTTTAAGGGAGGTAATTTTTAGGGGGAAGGGGTAAATTAAAAAAAGTAATTGAAAACTGCATCGTGTGACATATCAAATGAAAGGTCTTGTTGAGAAGATCTTAAATGTATTTTTTTTGTAATTTTAAAATAAATAGTATACAAGTTATTCAAGAAAATAGATGAAAATTGACCATTCCCACCCACTGAACACCCACGAAACTACTGAACCTATTTGAAAAAAAAAAAAAAAAATACAGAAATTACTTTTCTACTTATAGATTATAGGAAAACCTATAAGAAGTCCATGATATTAAAATAACATGGTAAATCACTCAATATTGTGCGTACCAATCTTCAATTATTCGTAAATTTCAATTCATCGGTATTATTTGCGGTTAAAATTATTGGTAGGCAAAAAATAAATCGTACGGAACCCTCTTCACGCGAGTCCAACTCGCACTTGGCCGGTTTTTTTTAATAATCCAATTGACAGGCTAATTGGAGTAATTTTGCCTATTTAATTGATTTTTTCCGTCTGGTATTTCTCAGGCTATGGAGTCTGTATTTGTATGTTTGTTTCTTGACATGAAACTTAAACCTTACTGGCAAAATGTTATATTATGACATGGTGACTGGGTGCATACTGTGCATAGACGGTGACTTGGTGAGTCAGTCAAAAAAGTGAGTGTTTCTATTACATTTACCTCTGCATAACCTGACATGGTTTACAGGCGTGATGTTATTTAATTAACAAATGGTATAATGACGACACTATCAATGATATCAATTTTATATCGAAAACTGATTAAATTTGCATTACCTATCTGTGGAACAATTCGTTATCTTTATCCTATTAATAAAATTGATTTCGAATTATTGAGTTTCAATTTTGGAATGCAAATTCTAATTTAAAATTGGAATACTGAATACTGGCCGGTTTTTCACGCGTCGAACTAACTAGCGACCTCTTATCACTCAGTGATCACCAATTCGCTTGCTAAATTCCTAATTTAAATGTGTCATTGCCCTCCCATATCCAGCAACATTGTATGTCTACGAACCAGTTTTATAGACTCGCGACAAAGCCCCGCTAAGTTTTTATGACTTGTCAAAACATTAGGGATTTGTTCATTATCAAATGCAAGTTTATTTTGGTGTATAGTGAAGCTGCATAATCATCCGTTGCGTTGTTTATGATCAATGCTGTCATGCAGACATAGTCAATCGTTTTTTTTTTTTTATTTTGTGGAAAAACCTTGTTGAACGTTTTTCAGCCTTAAAAACTCAATCAATAAAATTCGATTGACGAGTTCATAAACGAAACATTGACAGAATGCCAATGCGAATTCGGACATGTTTTTCAACAACGTTTTATAAATAACTCTTTTCCTTTTGCAGGTAAGTTACCATGACTCAATGGATTGCGGAGACATGACATCGGCGTTCCGTAGGTAGTAAGTTTCTTTTTTAAGGAATGAGATGGGACGTATGTGGGTTCCGCCGATTATGAGTATAGATTTCAGATCACTGACATGGCTTGAATTAGTCAAAAGTACTTTTTATCATTACATAGGTACGCTCTATTTTACATAAACTCGCACCTTTTCCCATGGTCGAACCTAAATACTCCTTTGCCTCGTCCAAGTCCATAGAAGCTGCTGCTACTGTACTTGTTCGTTCAGTAGCCTTACCATGATTTTTCGATTTTGTGACGTAAAGTAAACGGGGACTTTGACGTTATTTTGGTGGACAAAATGAGTTCCACGTTCGTACACTAGAGACACTTTTACAGTTCTCTATACAATTTACGTCGTAATACTTACACCGCACCGTACGGCCAAATCCTTAAAATTCATGTAAGGGCCTTAGGTCAGTGTACTTCTACGATCATAATATTATTGTAAAACTTGTATTGTATTGTACCTATTGAACAACAAGGGAATTCCTATCTCAACTCCCCTTGATGATACCAATTCCTTTGTCATACAATGACGAATCTAAAAACAAAAATTCCTCTACATTCGTGACTATCTCTTGGTTGAAAGAAGATTAAGCTAAGATAAGCCACGCGCCGGATTTTGTGGACATTTGCTATCTTTTAATTACTTTGCACTGTTGAGATTATTTCTTGTCTGTTTCCAAAATTATTGTAATTATTTTTCTGAGACTTTTTGGATGAATTGAAACGTAATGATTTGCATGGTTATTTTTCTAAAGTTGTAGAAGTCAGATTGGTAGACCATTGGTTAGAATTTGAAGCTTAGCGTAACTTTTCTCGTTTTGTGACGTAAAGTAAACGGGAACTTTGACGTTAATTTGATGGAAAAAAATGTTCCTAGTTCGTACACTTAGAAGCGCTTTTTACCCGACTGCGCGACGCAAAGGAGGGTAATGTGTTTATCAGTCTATGTATGTATGTAAGTATGTATGTATGTTTGTTTCTATGTGGCGTTCTAGAGACCAAATGCGTAGGCCGATTTTGATAATTCTTACGTCAATCGATTCGTCTTAACCTTGCGAGTGTCACTAAAGACATGACAGTAATCAAAATTCGGGTCAGAGCCCATTCGTCCACTGACATTCGCACCCTGTGCCCACTCGTCCCCTGGAACTTTTGAGGGGCCCATTCGTCCCCTGAAGAATATTTATTTTTATTCATTCTTCTAATATAAAGTACATGTACTTGTATATACTGCAGCTTGGTAGTCCTGGTACAGTCGCGCAGAAAAGGGTAAAATAAAAAAATAATGTTAGCAAAACAGAATTAATGTTAGAACGTTCATTATTTTTGTACATTAAAAAACTTTTTGAAAAAAAGGGAACCGACTTCAAAATCAAACACAAAAAAACTGTAAAATAACTTTTCTTTCGGAAGTCGGTGGCTTTGTTTTTTATTTCATTGACTATGGCCACCGACTTCCGAAAGAAAAGTTATTTTACAGTTTCTTTGTGTTTGGTTTTGAATTCGGTTCCCTTTTTCTTCAATTTTTTTTTATTTTTCCCTTTTTAGTTTAGATATTCAACAAAAATCTTCTTATAATCGTCGACTTTGAAAATCTACAATCCTAGTAAGCAATAAAAACGGATCTATGCGGGCAATTTCACGAGGTATCCATTATTGTTATATATTAAAACCTTCCCCAGAATGTAACGAACACTTTTCTGAAAACCGCATCAAAATCGGTTTAGCCAAACGCGAGATAATCGCGGAAAAACATGCAATGGTCACTGAAAATCTACAATCCAAGTAAGCAAAAACGAATCCACGCGGGCAACGTCAAGGGATATCTATTAGTGTTATATACTAAAACCTTCTCCAGAATGTAAAGAACACTTTGCTGAAAACCGCAACAAATCCGTTCAGCCAAACAAACATACATACATACATACAGGTCGAACTGAGAACCTACTTTTTTATTTTGAAGTCGGGTATAAAAAGGGTGACAACGACTCCACATTGAGCTAAAACGAAACACTTAGAATACAAGAACATAATAACATCCATTAATATGATAAAATAATAATTGCGGATAAAAAATTGCTATACATATTCAGGAGTAAATAATTTAGTTTTGACTTTTTAGTCAAAATATGACTGTAGTATTCCACCATAAATTTTTAATGTAGTCATTTGTAAATGTTTTACTTTTAATTTTAGTTTTTAAATGTAGTATAGTAGTAGTATATTTATAGGTTCTTTTTTATTATAATTATATATAGGTAATACAATATCGTTAATTCTGAAAAAAAATTATAAAAGTGTGAACCATAAAGTGAATTACCATCAATAATAATACTAATCATATTCCAGGATTCAAATGAGATAATTCGATTCAATTATATGTCAAAAATATTATTATTATAATATTAACAGTATTAATTTATTTCGTTAGGCGAACTTCATTTCATAAAAGACCCAAGACACATTGAACAGTCTCGTATTTGCAGTCACTTTCAAGAACCCATATGTCACCATCACCACCACCACCAATGGGCAGCCATAACATACAAACAAAACACCTTACCATCTATTATTTTTGTAACCCCTTTTTTTAACAAGCCATTCGTAGAGAGACAATTTTACATCGTAAGCCTATCGACAGGTTACATTATTATCATGACGAATTATCATTCATCATAGCTCTTTTTTCAATGACCTGTTATGATTTATTAATTTAATTCCGTTGATAAACTGTTCACAAGTGTACTATGTTAACCGTTTCTTATGTAAAATATAGCTAATTTTATCTCAGGGGACCAATAGGCACCTGAACAGGTGCCGAATCTTTAACTTATATTGTATATATATTAGAGGGGACGAATGGGTACCTTAAAAATAATATTTTTTATTAAAATATTAATTGGTCCCCTACCAGGAGACCAATGGGCACCTATATAGGGGCCGAATCCACAACTTTTATGCTGGGGTACGAATTTTAGTGGACGAATGGGCTCTGACCCCAAAATTCACCACAGCGACAACCAGACGCCATATTGTCAAAATGAAAAAAATAAAAGTCGATGAACTATGTCAAGTGGGGTGTCGTTGAATAGGTATTTTAAAATCATCTTGAGGTTCCTTTTATCATTTTTCATTTTAATTGATATTTTAGGATATATAACGATTTAAAGTTGTTTAACAGAACAATCATTCTTGCTAATTTTCTTACTTATTGATTTAAGTTTTTATTTCAAATATAAACAATATACAAACAAAAAAACAATGAATCGTAACTAAAAAGTATAAAATAAAAAAGTAATTTATAGAAAAACAAAAAACCCGACTGCGTAAAAACTATTTTTTGAAAATACGTGAAAAAGTTAACTTAGATAGAAACTAAAAAGAAAGAAACAAGCCCAACTGAACAGCAGGAAGAAGCAGAACAGAACGACTCACAGTCGGGGCCCATTCAAATTTTACCAATCAAATCTTCCCAAGGGGCCCCGACTGTGAGTCGTTCTGTTCTGCTTCTTCCTGCACGCGTAGCATGGCGATTCTATCTCTATTCTACGAAGAAAAGACAAAGTTATTTCATCGTTATTTCTAAACAAATCGACTGTTTTTTTGCACAAATATGACACCATTCGTACACTATTGAAGAATAGAACGTTTATTTTAAATATTTTATACATTACCATGCTTAAAACGCTAAAATTATTTCTACGTACTGTCATTTTGTCTATTCTTCCGTAGACAAAACCCCTTTCTACGGCGCCATGCTACGCCTGCTGCTGTTCAGTTGGGCTTGTTTCTTTCTTTTTAGTTTCTATCTAAGTTAACTTTTTCACGTATTTTCAAAAATTAGTTTTTACGCAGTCGGGTTTTTTGTTTTTCTATAAATTACTTTTTTTTCAATTTCCCATACAATAAACGCAGTAAATACTTCAAGTACATACACTGTAAATAACATACAGAAATCTTTTGATGAGGACTCTGATAAGAGTTTAGACACTGATTCCAACAAAAGTGTGGTGTAGGTTTTGGGAAAATAATATTAGCATAACATGAGTAACTTTGGCAAAAGTCCAACTCAAAATAATTAAACAGTAACATCATATAAGAGACCATTTAAGACGGGTCCGCATGAATCATGTAATCGAAAATTAATATGCGAAAATAGCAACGATTGTATTCGAAAACGTTCGTTATCTCAAATAGTATCGCGACAGTCACAATGGACCGCCAGTTATTCGATACCGTTATTCGAATCGATAGTTTACTGTTAACATTATCACGACTCGGTTTAGACTCGATTCGTGACCGTTTTATTTTGAACTTTTTTGTTGACCTTGCAGAGTAGTTTTTTGCCTACAACTTTTTAGGTGACGGATCACTTTATGGTCTGGGAAGTTGATAGTTCTGGAATTCGATTAAAGTAGATCCTACTTTTTTTTCTGGGCGAAAGACCGACATTTGTTTAAATAAATTGCAGTAAGTGCGATCAAAAGAAAAGAAAATCTTGTAGACATTATGAATTCTGTATTATTGATGAAGATAATCTATTCATAACACTCGGGGCAATAAATATGTATAAATAATACCACAAAATGTAATAGTTCTAAGTAGTTGAGTTCGATTAGGTCAGACAACGATGCCTAATCGGTTAAAAATCGATTTCAACTTTATCGTTATAAGAATATTTTAATTTATTTTTTTAGGTTATCGCTTGCTCCATGTAAAATGCATCAAGTTTGGCTGGAAGTCAACCCCGACATAATTGCAAAAGGCTAGGCAACTGACGATTTTAAACAATGCCTAAGAACCTTTTTTTTTTTTTTTTGGGTGGGGCGGGAGGGACTGTCAGACTCTTACTGACTAAAATCCACCCGTGTTCCGTCGGATCCCTTTACGTTCCGGGGCCACGGTATCCTGGATTAAGAAAAATCCGCGACCCCGGCAGGCATTTGGCCCCATAAGGGGCCCCGTCGGTGACGCGTGAAACACGACGCGCCACCGACCCGGGCTTGGTCCTTGGTCGGACGGCGAGCATACCCATTACTCACCGTCCGCAAGCCCGCTCCGCCGCTGTGCCCTCTGCTGTTCAGAGGGACACGCGTTGGAGCGTCCACCCGACAGGCTATTTGCATACGGGCAAAGAAACCCCTTAGGCACACAGTGCCTAAGGAGAGTTTTTGCCCGCATCCCAGGGCGCACCGGCCCGAAAAACTGGTCTTCCCCCCGGACGTATCCGAGAGGGAACTCCAGTCCACGGGCGCACGTGGAGGTTTCCTGTCTTAGCACCCCAATGCCTAAGAACCTAAAGAAACGAAAACAAAAACGATAAAAAAAAGAACCTAAAGGACTTCATTAACCAGTATAATAATAATATTTTATGTTTAAAAATGGACCTAGATTTAATTGAACATTTTGTCATTTTTTCCTCTAAGAGCATCCAATTTACGTGACACCCTATAAACTTTTATAAAAGGACATAGCTTGTAAAAACTTTATACGAGTCACAATTTTGCACTTAGCGATTAGTATTCAACAGCGTTGCAAGCAATCTAAAACGTTTACCAATGTTATACGTAGATGGGACATTAAACTTTTCTTCTCGAACCTGCTTTCACGTAAATCACGAAGGCATTAAGGCTGTCAAGCAGGATTTTGTTCAAGTTCTGATGCCTCGATGTTCAAGATCACGTTGTGAAGATTCATTGCTTAAGAAGTCTATGCGTCTTCGTGTTGTCAACGGAAAAGGCGAAATGTTTATGTAAAGATAATTTAAATGGCTTAAAATTAATCTTGTGGTCATTTGGGAAGAAATGGACTTCACACTTCTTCTTGTAAAGGTGAAGGATTTGGATAAGATATACGGGAAACTTCGAATCCGGCTCGAATGACCACTTTTAGGATTGTTTACTGATCATTGGGGATTATTATTGAGAGTTAAAATGAGCAATTTATCGACAATATGAGTGTCTCCAAACTTCAAATCGTTTTTAATCTCTGATTGTTTTCAAAAACGTTCAGAAACAACTTCTCTATCAAGTTAATGCCGGCTTGAATAATATCATGGACCAAATTGCAGGCACCGCAACTTGCTCTTAAGATGAGCTCTGGCATCCCGTTTCCATAACTACCACAGACAGAGACAGATGCATTCCAGTAGATAGAGAGAAGGGGACGGAGATAATGCGTCCCGTTTTAAAGCACATGTTTGTTTTGAGGTATCTTGGGTGCTTAATCATGTCTTTATAATGGATGTCTAACTTGAAAATTTACTTTAGTAAAGATTTGATTTTATTGGGGTTTGGAGAGTTGTTGCCTTAGGTTTATTAGGTTTTAACCTAATTAGGTAAACACAACACATTAAAGATGTTGTAGGTAAACAAGGTAACATGAAACGAAAAAATAATAAGTAAGAAGCTAAAATCTTAATTAAGTTGTGTTAAAAATGGACATGGTACGGTTTGTAATCCCTTCAATTAAGAAAACGAATCTTATTTATTTATGTACACAAAAACACATATATACAAGAAATAACATTCAGAAAAAAGAGCACAAAGGCACTGCTTATTTCAACAAGAAATTTCTTCCAGCAGACCATAGATATATTAAAGGAGATATGGCGTGGAATTCAAAATGTATAGAAATCCAGTGAAGCCACAATTGCCCCTCCATAACGCTAATATTGCGCACACAATTCTGTTAAAACAATACTACGAACAATTGCACAGCGTACTTTTTCCGTATAATTTACTCACACAAACAATTATCATTGTGTGTTGTCGCGACACGGGGGGCGGATACGACTCTCCCGCTCAAATACAACGGACGCACCATGCGACATTACGGCTTGGTGAGCTATCGTTATGTCAGTTTTACATTGCTTGTCAAGTCACTCAGTGATAGACTGAGGTGGTTGTAAAAGAGCAATGTATTTAATGCAAAAACAGTAGTACAAGTCAATAGCTGAGAGAAACGCTCAACACCACGGCTTCACCGACACGCCCCCTTGCCACTTCTCCTGTTTTTAATATTTCTGTGCAGCAGACCAACGACAGAAGAGAGATAGACATCAAAACATAGACACAATGTACAAAGAACATCTCGCATCTCGATCATCTTACATGGATAACATGGATAAAAAAATACCGACCGAATTGAGAACCTCCTCCTTTTTTTGAAGTCGGTTAAAAAGTAAATAAACAAGCCAGTTATATTATTTCAAAATTAATTAAGCAAATAGGTATATTTATTTCACAATGCTGAAGTGTTATATTGTGTCTGCTCTCTAGATTTAAGATAAAGTTATAGTGGTGATAACAACAAGACATTTACGACCAACGATTTTTGATAAAAAAAAATATTTTTGAAACTTTATTTCCTTGTAAAAAAAAAACTTTTACGATACTTTTCATTTAATCTTGTTAAATTAATTAAGATTTATCACACGATGGTGTTTACGTTCAGATTTTTATCATAACCTAGATTATGACATAACATTATGTGTTAACGCAATGAATCATTTATCTACTTTATTTACGTTTCATGTAATTTTTTTTTCCTTTTTTGTAAACTACAAGAAATTCTATGGTCCTTGGGATAAAAATATTCCCAAATAATAAATAAGTACCTAATAGACCAAAACTTTTTCAAAAAAAAATGTAACCGCCTTCAAAAATAACCGTAAAAAACGGAAAAAAACCTACAAAATAACTTTTCTTTCGGAAGTCGGTGTCTTTGTTTTCTTTATTTCATTGTCTTTTTTTGCCACCGACTTCCGAAAGAAAAGTTATTTTGTAGGTTTTTTTCCGTTTTTTACGGTTATTTTTGAAGGCGGTTACATTTTTTTTTGAAAAAGTTTTTATTTTTCTCTTTTTAGTTTAAATATTCAACCCGAATTCTTGTCAAATACGACATGTGCACTAGAATTTTGTAATCCATAACACCGGTAATAACATCGCTCATGTACACAATAAGCTGAATCGGCCAACCTGCTTGCCGGATTACTGCCCTGGGATCTGGAGGCGACTGCCCTCCAGCGCGTCTATGAGTGGCGCGTGGAGGCGCAGCGCCGGGGTGTATCGCCGCTGCCTCGAGAAGTCGAGGCGCGGCGGGAAGAGCTCCGGCGCGATCTCAGGGCAGTATGGAGGGGACGACTGTCGCTACCGACGGCCGGGCACGCCGCAATCGCGGCGGTAAGACCCCTCTTTGAGGAGTGGCTGGATAGGAGTCACGGCGTCCTGACCTTCCGCATGACGCAGGTCCTCACCGGACACGGATGTTTCGGGAGGTACCTGTGTCTAAGGAAAAAGGAGGAAACGCCTGGGTGTCACCACTGCGAAGATCGCCCGGAGGACACAGTAGAGCATACGGTGCAAGACTGCCCCGCTTGGGCAGAGCACCGACGTGTCCTCACGGCGGCGATAGGCGGAGACCTCTCGCGCCCAGCATTGGTTGCGGCCATGCTGCGGGGCGAGACGGAGTGGGAAGCGGTCGCCTCCTTCTGCGAAGCAGTAATGCTCGCGAAGGAGGAGGCGCGCCACGAGAGAGAGAGGACAGAGTCCTCCCTCCGCCCCACCCGCGGTGGTTGGCGCCCACGGCGTCGGACGTCGCAAGACGATCTCCGGCCACCGTAGGCGCGGGCATGCGGGCGGCGAGTAAAGGGCAACTCGCCGCCCGACCATGGACCATGCCCGGGTCGACGGCGCGTTGTGTTCCACGCGCGCCTCAAAGAGCGTCAGCACGATGACGGGGCCCCGCCCAAGAGGGCCAAAGCCTGCCGGGGTCGCGGGACTTATCTCATCACCGTGACCCCGGAACACAAAGGGCTATTGAAGGACACCGTGGATTTTAGTCAGTACAAGTCTGACAGTCCCTCCCGCCCTGCCCGGGGTGGGAGGACTCATTTGATGATTTCACCACGATAAAAAAAAAAAAAAAAAAAAAAAATGTACACAATAAGCTAATAAAATTCCCTATCTCAAAAACTACTGAACCGATTTTGATGAAACTTGCAATATTCCCTAAGTTAAATTATACCTAGTACAACAAAAAAAGAATTACTTAAATCGGACTTGTAGTTCCAGAGATATGCGAATTCAAACTAAATCAGTCGATGCCTACTCCTTACCATTAAGGAATTCTACCATCCATCATCAGCTCAGCTACATGAAATTATGATTACCATACGCAAGTACTTAAATGACTTCCTAAAATTTGCGAAAAACGGTGAGTCGGCCTATAAAATTCGAGGGTTGCCCTCGATTTCTCCGGGATCCAATCATCAGATCCCAACTTGGTGACTATGGGACCACCTCAGAAGTACCTCCTTTCGAAAAAAAAAAGAATTTTAAAAATCGGTCCACAATTGGCGGAGTAATCGCGTAACAAATATACAAAAAAAAAAAAAAAAGAAAAAAAAAAACATACCGTCGAATTGATAACCTCCTCCTTTTTGAAGTCGGTTAAAAATATAAAATATACATTACCATACGACATTCTGGCAGTTACGCTTATTTGTATAACTGTCAAACAAGATGCAGTTAAAAATACCATTATTTTACACGAAGCGACTGCTTTTCAGCACAGTTATTGCGTTATTTGCTTTTTGGTTTTAGGCTTAAAACGTGACATAGAAACTCCCGTTTGAATTTATAATTTATGTTAGGTTAAATTAATTATGGAGGATGGCCAGCTAAACTAAACAGAATGAAAATAGTTTTGACAGGCCTGTTGGTCTAGTGGTTAGTGACCCTGACTGCTATGCCGGAGGTCGTGGGTTCGATTCCCACCCAGGACAAATGTTTGTGTGATGAGCACGATCATTTGTTCTGTGTCTGGGTGTTATTTATCTATAATATGTATGTATTTAGAAATATATAAGTATGTTTATCAGTTGTTTAGTACCCATAACACAAGCTCTGCTTAGCTTGGGACTAGATGGCGTTGTGTGATAGTTGTGGAATATTATATTATATTATAATTATTATAGTATCTTAAGTGGTAAGGATATTACCAAGAGCCTCAACCAACATCTAAGGCCCGGCGCACACTATCGGCATCGGCACGGCTGAGGATATTAGGTGATAAAAAGTATTATACAATAACTTCATGGCAATAAAGAAGAAATTTCCATGAAATGTATGATCGTAGTAACAAAAATACCGCTTCGGTATGCTTGAGGCTACTGCATCGGCAAGGTAGGTATAATGCTTTTATCACCTAAAATCCTCAGCCGTGCCGATGCCGATAGTGGCCGCCGGGCCTAAGGAGGCTCTCGTTAGGCAGCTGGATCAAGGGCCTGATTCAGAAAGCAGTTCTTGTGGACACGGCGTGCATTGTTAGGAGGTTCCTCTCTCTGGAGACCTGTCTGCCGGTAGCTTGGACCCAGTTCCCGATAACAGCCACTATTATTTATATCTTTAAATTTTTTTTCTTGCTATTGTAAAAATAGCAAAAAGTTAGTAAAAAGTTGTTAAAAAATGAATTAAGACAAAACAGGATAAGGTTTATTTTCTGAAGAAGCACGATTTGAAAATCGGTCCTCAATTGGCGGAGTAATCGCGTAACAAACACAAAAAAAAACATACCGTCGAATTGAGAACCTCCTCCTTTTTTTGAAGTCGGTTAAAAAATCAAAGTTACATAATAACCGGTTTTGAATCAAGAAAACTTTTCTACTTGCTAGTACAAATCTCAAATTTTGAAAGCGGGTCCCAACGACCAATTCAAAAACGCATTAGGTTGTTTGGACCCGCGGGTCCCGCCTGAGCGGGATCAAACGACCAAAGAGCCAGTACGTCGTTACATGACAATACATAACAAAAACAAAGACAGAGAAACAATTGAAAGTCACACAAATGTATTATGTAGCATGACAGAACGAAATGCAAAGTTTCTTCACCTTTCCGCTTCAATTCGCTAATTAACTCATTAAGAACCTAATTATATGCTATTCGAGGTTTAGTCTACACTTTTATGCATGAATAAACAAACTAGTGTATAAATATTGATATCCACAAATTAGTTTTTAAAGGAAAGTTTTTGAAGCCTATCAATCTTTTACGACATTTATTATTTTGTTAGGGTCACTGTTCTCTATCGTGGCATTGATTTGCATAAATCCATAGACATCTCTAAACATAATTAAGTGATTGTATACAGATGACCACCACAAACAAGATAAAACTTGTTAGTTATAGCTTTTAAACTTTATTTCATTCTAAAGCAGCTCACAATGATGTTGGCATCAAATGCTATAGCAATATAATCGTACCCTTATTGCAAAAACCGATTCTGCATTTTTAAACCAATTTTTTTGTTAAATATAGAAATCGAATCCTGAAGTCACCAAGAAGCTACAGGTAAAACCCATTATCGCTCGAATTTTGATGCAGATAATCGGTTTTTGCAATAAGGGTACGATAAATTTAAAATGTCACTTACGGGATATCTTCGTACCCTTAAAAAGTGTTTAAGGGTACGATATGTAGTAGTCAAATTCAGCCAACATAATTTGGCTGAATTTGACTACGATCTTGACGCTTTCAATAGCGCCCGTCAGATCTTGTAAAGAGCCAACAACAGGCCACACTGGACATGATAATAACTGCTCCATCATTTGTAGAACATCACTAAATCCACATTTTTTCAATATTCTCAGCTTATCACTGTCCCATTGTATGACTAGGACTCTGAAATGAAATGAAATGAAATGAAATGATGTTTATTTTTGCAAGTAGGTTATATCAACACTTTTACACGTCTTTTCATAAAACTAGGAGGGGCCGGTGTTTCGTACCTGACTACTCTGAGAAGAAACATCCGAAACAAACTCAGAGGTCACAGTCTCTTTTAAAGTCCAGACATCATAAAATTAGATCAGGTTATACGAGGACCATGCAGGTTAATGCTCTAATCTTATAGAGGAGGCATTCATTGATCATCATCAATTCATTTCACTCACTCAAGACGGATTGGCGATTCTCAAATTGATCTTACATTCTTATTAATCATTTTACATATTACACAATTGATATAAAATTAATCATGCAATCATCAACACTTTTAAACAATAATTCACTTGATTTTACGGCAATGTAAATTAAAGCTATAATGTAGCCTACAGACCCCAGAAGTTTCCCCCAGGAACTTAAAATAACACACACGAGAAACATTCATGTTTCTCGTGATATCTCGGGGTTTCTCGCGTGAGTCTGTAGGCTACATTACTGTCTCAATGATCTACCAAAAAACTGTAGTTCTTGAATTCCCTTCCCTTTATACAAATTTTCTACTTACAAAAAAGTTAGCTTTTAGTTTCTAAACATACTATGCCGAAGTTACGCGACCGAAGTTCAGCACAATTACGCCTGCAATGCTATTTGAATTACTGACGACACACTATGCCAAAATTACGTCGCGTCATACCGTACAGCCTAACTTCGGTCGGGCGGAAGTTCAGCGGCAACTTATTCTGTGACCACACATTATACGCGACCGAAATTCGGTTCGATTACCGACGAAGATCTGGGGGCGGGGAGCAGCAGGGAGCCGCCCGCGCCGAATTTCTGCCGCGTAAGTTCGGCACTTATGGTGTGTCATATCAGCCAAATACGTTGGAACGTGAAATCAGCCGCCGAACTTCGGTCGCGTAACTTCGGCATAGTGTGTTTAGACACTTAGAAATATACATAGTTCTCGCCGCCACCGCTGAATTCGAGCATTCGAAGACCGCTTCTGCATTAACTCAGGCCCTTAAAATGTTAATCGATCCTCGTCGTTTTAAATCAAACGCAGTGACAATACGAATGAATGAGTTATTGTTTGTATGATGTCCTCCTTATTGTTAGTAATGAGGGGTAATTAAATACTCTGTGACTGGAATAACAATATTGTTGTGTGTATAATTAAACAAGCAATGAACCTGTCTCTGTTTTGTCGTTTATTTTAATGTGGGGATGATTCATGGGTGCGATTATCTTTTATTTTAGTTTTGGTTCCTACCACCCAGCTTATATTGTGCTATTCGACACTTATACGCTAGGACGCTAGCCATCATAAGTTGAAAAGTATTATTAAAACCTCTTTTGAAGTCAGATCTATCTTTGTCTTAATTTTTACTTATTTTGATTAATCAATTGAGTTACACAACAGTGACCCCTGAAAAATATACAAAATTGTGGACTGACTGGAAAAATTATCTCTAAATTCAGAAGCCCACCGACTTTTACTTTTTTGTTTGTAAGTACTTAGTTTTGGTACTTAATTTATTGAAAAAAAAACCGGCCAAGTGCGAGTCGGACTCGCCCATAAAGGGTTCCGTAGCAGCAAGTAACATGATATAAAAGTTCTTGTAGTTGATTGTAACTTTGAAAGGTAAATTGCGGTTTACGATTTATGACGTATTAAAACACAAACTAATTACTTTATCTCGTTCAAACCAATTTTCGCTGGAAGTTTGCATGGTAATGTACATCATATATTTTTTTAGTTTTATCATTCTCTTATTTTAGAAGTTACAGGGGACACACCCACATTTTACCACTTTGGAAGTGTCTCGTTCAAACTGTTCAGTTTAGAAAAAAATGATAATAGTAACCTAATAAAGAAAATTTTGAGTTTCAATTCTAAGTATGGGGAACCCCCAAAATTAGTTTTTTTTTGTGTGAAAATCCTAATGCGGTTCACATAATACATCTACCTACCAAGTTTTAAGAGGATAGCTCTAATACTTTCGAAGAAAAGTGGCTGTGGCATACGGACGGTCAGACAGACAGACATGACGAATCTATAAGGGTTCCGTTTTTTGCAATTTGGCTACGGAACCCTTAAAAGAAATAGAATAGAAACACCACTTTTTTATCTTTTAGGTTTGTTTTCATAGTAAAAGTTGTTTATAACCATAAGTAGGTACTTTCAGCCCATGAAAGGTTGTCAATGTTTTACAAATAACAACAACAAAATCACGTACAAAAAGAACATACAGTCCAACTTCTAACTAATAAAAGTTAACTGTCATCAGATTTATCTAGAACTACCCGCGTTGTTTACAAAGAGTGCATTTTTCGCGCATTTTGACTTAAGACATGATGGCACGCGGCTTTCTCACGGCCCTTCAGTATTCAGAGAAGCACGTTCTGGCATTGCCGAGCTGTGAATGTGAAATTATGCCGATACTCGGACACGCATCACAAAACCACCGAACACTTACTATCTAACTCGCTAAAGAACTTTCAACCTTATACTAAAGCTTTAAGAGCGGAAAAACTGTCCCGGCAAAGAAATGTAAACTCTGTTTTGTGACACGAATACTCATTACCACAAACGGATTACAGAGTTACGTCATTTCTCTGTAAAAATATTTAGTTCGTTGTGTTTAAGTGTCTATTATATTCTACGGGTGTATTAATTTGTATGGGCCATTCAAATTGCTTTATAATTGGGTGCATAGCAATGATTTTCACATGTGAAGAATTTTCGGGGCTGACTTTCTTTCCTAGAATTTTCCGGTGTAGTGAAAACGCGCTCGAATTACTCAGTAGAGAGTTGTTATCACTAGATACTAATGAGACCTTTTTCGCATTTATGTATGCGTGTAGGTCTGCTTTTCCAATGCGATCTCTTTGATATTCGGTAGCTCCATAGTCCGAAGAAAAAAAAATGAGACAGAATCAAAAACAACAGACTACGTATTTTTCTTGGATTCTTTATTCAAATTGCAACACATCAAATGCAACAAATCATAAAGCCTCCTGCAGACACACGCGATTAATCGCGCTGCGACAACGAGCCAAGCTAATTTCCACTCTAAAAATACTGCGAATGGACCGCGACATGTCGCCCCGCGCGATTAATCGCGTGTGTCTGCAGGAGGCTTAAATCGCAAACCAAAGTTCATCAATAACCCTAAAATGCATACTGTGCATTGTTTACAATTGAGCGCAATTTCAGTTCGAATCAGGGCTAGTCGAGTACAATGTCGCTTGTGCCAACAACCATATTTTTTAGCAACTAAGATAATATGCGTGATTGGCCGGAGAAAGCTGCACAAATGCAAGAATGGAAGGCTGTAGGAGAGTTTTTTGCCCAGCAGTTGGACATGTTAAAAAAATAACCTTTTATCTATTTTTAAACTATTTGTCGCTCTGCTAATTGATTTTTATCCATGAGTTTGAAAATTTAGTTTATTATCAACCCTAAAGTACACAACTATGCGTTTTACGGTATCGAGCACAATGTCAGCTCGAATCTGGGCTATCGAGTAGAACTGTCGCCTGCGCTTGTTACCCATGTACTCGCGTTATCGACACGAGATACCGTTTACTGGCGGTAATTGAGCAATTACATTCCTTACAACATAGTTTCCACTGTAGTATTCAGAATCGTACTGTTTTCGCTTAGCAACGAAATACGTATATTTTTTTTTTCTATGGTGATATAATAAATTATACAAACAATTATTATGTCAGCATAAAAAAAAAAAAACATTAGATCGCGACCACTGTTGCTTTATAATCTATCTCTCTAAAATATTTAACATTCACCAAAATTTAAAAGTGATTATCGCAAAAAAAAAATAATCTTATATATAAAATTCTCGTGTCACAGTTTTCGTTGCCATACTCCTCCGAAACGGCTTGACCGATTTTGATGAAATTTTTTGTGCTTATCCGGTATCTATGAGAATCGGCCAACATCTATTTTTCATCCCCCTAAATGTTAGGGGTAGTCCACCCCTAAATTTTTTCTATTTTTATGGCAAAACAACGTTTGTCGGGTCAGCTAGTAACTTATAAATTAAGACCTATTTCGTAATAATATCGATTAAAGAATGCTATGTTTATAATTAATGACTTGAAATTGCAATCAAAGCAATAGCAAAAATCATGTTGCTAATTGTGCACATGTCAGTGCTCGAAACTGTACCCACTTTTTGATAAAAAATGCAATACATTTATAAAATTTATATTCGGTACAGGTTGAATAAATTATATAATCTGTTTTGCCGCGTAAAGAACGATTAGACTAACAATTTGTTTGAGTCTACAGTTTAATGTCAATCTAGGTTTTAGTCGTAAATATTTTAAGCTAGATTAATTTCTTTTCTGTCAGGTTTATGCTCTATTTATTTTATTGAAGTCAATCAAATGCTAATTAACTACGAATCAATCTTTTTAGTGACAAATGTTTTTGCTTTCTAGGTTTCTTGTTTTTTGTTTTTATAAGCAAATATGGTAGACATTTAGTTTCTAGAACGATGTACCATCTATTTTTAACCGACTTCAAAAAGAAGGAGGTTATCAATTCGACGGTATGTTTTTTTTTTTGTATTTTTGTTACGCGATTACTCCGCCAGTTGTGGACCGATTTTCAAAATTCTTCTTTTGTTCGAAAGGAGTTACTTCTGAGGTGGTCCCATTGTCAGGAGTCTGGAGTCAGGATTTGATGATTGGATCCTAGAGAAATCGAGGGCAAGCCTCGAATTTTATAGGCCCACATTTAGTTTTTCGCAAATTTTATGAAGTATTTAAAGTACTTGCGTATATAGTATTCATCATCTCATGTAGCTGAGCTGATAATGGAAGGTACAACTCCTTAACAGTAAGGAGTTATAGGCATCGACTGATTTAGTTTCGAGTTCGCATATCTCCGGAAATACAAATCCGATTTAAGTAATTCTTTTTTTGTTGTACTAGGTATCATTTAAGTTAGGAAATACTGTAAGTTTCATCAAAATCGGTTCAGTAGTTTTTGAGATAGGGATTTCTTTTAATTTGCTTCGTCATGCACAATCGGTGCCCTTTCATTACATGACCCATCTTACATCAGTATAATAAGGGAAGACAGGTCATGTACTTAATACTGACCAAAATCGTTACACCATTGTACTATTATACCATTGATTGTCTATTCTATCTTCTCATTTCCCATAAATGTTACAACAGCCAATAGAAGACCGGCATTCTGCCGCAAACAGGTTTTAAAATAAAATAAACCAATAGCATTAGAACATTGAATGCTTCCCCTCTTAGCGCATTCCGTAGTGGTTTATATCCCCGTACTTAACCCTCTCAGTATCGTGGGATACGCACCTGGATTTATCAGGAACTATTTTGATTGATTCTAGATTGTTGTGGTTTGAAATCACGTTTTTATTGATGTGTAATATTTGCTACCTCGTATTAATAGTTACCAATCAAATACGGCGAATGTGAAAAATGTGTCGCAAAATTAATGGAGTTTTTTGTTGCCCCACACATGATTCCGATCAATCTTTAAAGAAATTGCAAACATAAATAATTATCTTTTCAAAACAGAATTATTACTGTCTATGCAATTTCAATTGTTAAATGTACCTATTTAAAAGTATATTATGTCAAATTCAATAAAATGAATCTTTACATTAAAAAAATCTATGCTGTTGTCGCACTCACTAAATATGTATTTAAAACTTCCGTTGAAATTCTGAAGGTTTTGTGGCAAGCCATTGCACATTGGTGCTAGTCATCCTGGTCTTACTTTCCTAGTAAAGTTATTTGTTTGTCTATGGCATTCCCATAATCATTTTTTCTGACATTTATTCGTTTGTCGTTGATTGTCTTGTCTCTTAAACTGTTTACTTCATTCTCTCTTTCAACTCGAGAAAATCACTATGTAATGTCAGGTTGCCGGCTCATTGCTTTCAAGAACACAACGATAACCCTTTCCCTTGGTCGACTTACCTGTCATGCAAGGAATGACAAGTAGGTGACAGGTACATTCCATGTTTTTCTCCTACTGTCAGATATGCGTGGGATTGGACGCGAAATGTTTTGACGTTTAGAAACGGACTACGCTGGCAACCAGCGGCAGCGGCGGGTTGCTTTAAATCATAATAGGTGTAGGTATCATGATTTAAAGCAATCATTGTCATGCGTTAAAAAAATAATGTAAATTAGACGCCTCTAATTTACATATTTTTTAAATGGTATCATTTAGTTTGGATGGCATTTCGGCACGCGTTCTAGTTTTTAAGTACTGAAATCAATCTTTATGTCTATGAGATTGAAAATTAAGAACTTTTTTATGCTTATTAAAATTTTAGTATTAAATAAACTAGTTTCGCAGGTAATTTTGTATTCAGTTTTGATCAATTTAAAATTAAAATAAAAATAGCGATTGACTAACACAGTGATCTCTTTAGGGTTAACTAAATTAAAGGTACATCATTTATGTTTTTATTTTTCTCAATAAGGTAGTTTTTTTTTTTTATTTTGTTGGATCCTTTTTCCTCCAACCAAATATTCTAAAAACAAAGCCGAAGAACCTATCAAATTCCCAAGAACACAATAAATAAGCCTGTGCGTGATTCGGATCGTACCCAATGCGCATCCAATTAGCGCCCTCGTTATAGTTTGCGGGACGCTCCGAGGAATGCCGGTTACGTAACGTACGGGCACGTAACGGTACAGTCGCGTTAGCTGTGAGTTACCGTGCGAAGACGATGACATTCTGCACTCAGCTGTACCAACAGATCTAGGTAGTTACGATGACTGATGACAAGAAGTTTGAATTAGGATTTATGATAGTCAATAGTCATAGAGTCCGCACCACTCAAGACCTGTGGAAAATTCGTGGTACTACATTTTTTAAATGCAATTTGATGTAATGACAAAGACACTAGCGCCGCGTCAAAAGGATTCCAGTCGTGACACGGACTCTAGTTATAGACCCTGTTTTGTGAAGCGGTTAAGGAATCGTGAACTGTCAAAATAGTATTCTAGCCACTCTAGCGCAAAAGTGCACAGCTACACAATACTAGCAGTCAGAATTATCGAGAATTAAATGGGAACAATAATATATGTCTAGGACATAAATTAAGCATATTAAAATGTTTTCTCGGCAGTAAGATTTATTCTTGAATCACCTTAATATTGGACTTATTAGTATGAGTTGATTATCGATAAAATCAATCCTTGTTGTTGTAAATTACAAAGGAGTTAAATGACAACTAAGAGAGATGTATTGAATAAGAAGAAATGCTCAATTGCTCATGTACTCCCGAACCCAACAAAATTGGAATAAGGGCATGCGGGCAGGGAATGCAGATGATTTATGAAATCAAAATGAAATAAATACGCATGTTTTGCATAAAGATGCCGTACCTAAAAATAAAGTAATCATCATTACATCAGATCCTAAAACTCTTAGCTTAATGTTGTCAATTTAGTTGAAATGTTTGAGCAAAGTTTCCGTTGATAATTCAGCTTCCTTCCTGTGTTATCATTCGTTTGTTCATCTCTTTGTACATAATGTAGTTGTACAATATAAGTACTAGTGTTATCTGTATTCATTAGGCACTTACCGTGTACGAGATAGTGGGACTAAAAAAGTTAAGGAAAATACGCATTGGAACAGATGATTTTTGAACGTTAGTATTCATGTCACTTGACAGCTACTACTGGCAGCCATGGCTAGGTTTGTCTATGGATTTCAGTGCTGCCAACCATCAAAGAATATGAATAATTTTGATATCATTTGATAATCCAATATTACAATAAATCTGCCTTGCATTTTCCTAGCTATGCTTTGCTTCCTTCCGATCTGAACCAGATGCGATCATACTGTGTGACTGAATACCACCAGTTCCGGATATGTTTTTGCTGAGTGGCAAAATCAATCTCAATAGACTTTGTGAATTTCGACAATGTGGGTTAGTTCCTTTCTGCTAAACTACATCCGTTTAATACTATGTAGTTCCTTTCTGCTAAACTACATCCGTTTAATACTATGTAAAGATTCTTAAAACGAACTAATGGGCCGTTGAAATGATAGGACACAAATGCGATATATTAATTTGTTTTGTCCGCGGTTGGCCACTTATGTAGGTACATCCATTTCTAGCCATCGTCCCTATAGCTAATATTTCTGTACCTATTGCAAAAGTAGGGCAATATCTAGGAATAGGTTAATATTTGTTCGTTGTACAATTTATGATAAAAATGTTAGTCATAACTGTCATGTGGGTGATAAATTGATAAGCTACTGTATGTTGTTTATAACCGGAATTATGTAAGTAATTTTAATACCTACGTACATAATTATTCAATAAATAATGTAGGTATTTGAACATGTTTTTCCTGTAAAGTTATTAAACTTTCTCAAGAGCTTAATGCAGGATTTAGGACATAATGTTTTTTAGAAAAAAGGTTCCATGTTTTTACAATATTGTGTCGGACTTAATGACTGCAAAGTCTGCAAATAGGTACACACGGCTACACATCAAGCTGTACAAAACCAGTATAATCTGACCGTTGAATGTGCGTAAAGATCATACAAAGCGAGACCACGATAAATTGGTTTTGTATAGCTTGACGCGTAGCCGTGTGTACATGTTATAATTATAATAATTATTTTAATACTATTGCGAAATCTTACAGAAAGTAAAAAAGATAGTTCTGAGGCCTGATCAAGGGTGATTTGCGATTTTAGACTTAAGCTGCTTGAAGCTTTTTGTATTTCTCAACTATTATCAAATCTAGAGAATTTTCTCAGAGATCAAATACATAAAAAAACTTTTTTTTAAAAAAGTACCGACTTCAAAACAAAGTGGCTTTGTTTAGTTGTGTCATTGACTATTGCCACCGACTTCCGAAAGAAAAGTTATTTTAAACTTTTTTGTATTTGTTTTGAAGTCGGTACTTTTTTTAAAAAAAGTTTTTATTTTACCCTTTTTAGTTTATTTATTACATATTCAACCCAAATTCTTGTAAAATACAAAATATTCTTACATATGCACTAATCTTGTAATTCGTCACAACATAAAAAATCCATATCTCTAAAACTACTGAACCGATTTTGATGAAACTTGCAGTGTACCCTAAGTTGAACAATACCTAGTACAACAAAAAAAGAATTACTTAAATCGAACTTATAGTTCCGGAGATATGCGTGCACAAACATAAAAACATACATACAGACGCTGATATAGACTAACATATATGAAAACTGGGTAGTTCTGATAATATTACATACATATGGGTCGAATTGATAACCTCCTTTTTTTTGAAGTCGGTAAAAATAAGCAAATAAAAAAACACAAATTCCATAATACTTCTAAGTATTCCAGTAACATACAAGTTCACGTAACGAAGTCTCGTTAATGTTATTATCGATGGAATCCGATTAACATAATATACAATTGGTGAGCCTTTACGTAACGCCAAATGAAAATGTCCCTCGGTTAATACATATAATGGTCATTCAGAACCAAAGAAAGATATCGCCAAGCGATTAGTCGACTCTTCAGGTGACCAGAGGGCTGGCCTATTTCTAGGCCAACGAATCAGCATTGCCATACAACGTGGCAATGCTGCCAGCGTTCTGGGCACTGTTCCCGTTGACAGCGATGTGGACGAATTCTTTGACGCCCTTTAAATGTTTTTCTTTTCTGTTTACTTTTTGTACATATTACTATAGTTTGATTATTAATTCGAGTCAGTAAAATGACAAGTGCAACTGTCACTGATACAAACAAAATGAAACAAACCTCATCAAATCTGCAACACTGGAAATGTCATTTTACTGACTGGAATTAATAATCGTAGTTTAGTTAGTTTTTATTTATAGTTTAGATCATTATGTATTTACTGATAGAATAGAACCATAACTAAGTTACTTAAATATAAAGTAAGGTCAACCAAGAAGGTCAGTTGTGTTTTCATTAAAAAAAAATCAAATTTGTTGTTTTTAAAAGTTCTTGGAACCTTCCTATTATGATCTAAACTTTTTTGTTCGTTAATTGAATCTTTGAAACATTGGAGCATAACAATTTTTATTGATAGTATTGGATTATCCTATCTAACTTTGAATCGGAAAGAAGGCTTACGATAGCATCTGTAAAAAATAACTTTAAACTTAATGTCCATTGCCCGCATTTTCTTTATGAAAAAATAACTTTAATCTTTATTCATTGTTTGAAGATTCATGAATTTTGCGTGGGTAACATTATTAAATAGAAATTCCTTCAGTCGACATCATCGCTTAACAGCCTTCGTAAAATGCCGTAAAAGAAAATGATGAATGTTCTATAAAAAGCTTTTAAAGCCTTCTTCAACAACAAATATCTAAAAATAGTACGAAAATCCAATTTACAAGTCACAGGCGCTATCTGAGTGGGCGCAGGCGGGGTTAGATATGCGAGAAATTGAGAAAAATGGACCGACAGTGGCAGTGCGTGGGAAGATGTGGGATGGCCGTAACTGTGACGACATGGCCCATGGTGACTTGTTCACCGTGACGTCACGTCGCGCCCCCGTCGACGCCGCGGCCAGCACAAGTTATTATAAAAATAATAACTTGATAAATATTTATGGCCAGTCAATGAATAATTTTCATAGAGGAAAAGTTTGCGTTCGCAATTTGAAATTTGATCTTTTTTAATCTGTTTGGATTTAAAAATAGAAATGGTATCAAATCAACCCTTTTCAATCAGCTTCCAAAAGAGAAGGTTATCAATGGATTGATATTCATCTGTTTTTATTTTTGTGAGGCATGAAAATATAATGAATGAATGAATGGAAACTGCTATAAGTTAAACTGTTATGTTAACACATAGAGTCGTTAAAGTAAAAAAAAAACGTGTGGCACTCGGCGACTGCCGCGGTAAATCTATTGCATAGCATTTTTTAACAACTTATGCAATTATAATTATTTATTTATTATACCTATTTATTACTGTACTAATTATGCTATGGTCAGCCACGTCAATCAAGTGAAACGTCAAGAAACGTTCTCCTCCTCCTCCTCTCCCTCTCCCTCTCCCTCTCCCTCTCCCTCTCCCTCTCCCTCTCCCTCTCCCTCTCCCTCTCCCTCTCCCTCTCCCTCTCCCTCTCCCTCTCCCTCTCCCTCTCCCTCTCCCTCTCCCTCTCCCTCTCCCTCTCCCTCTCCCTCTCCCTCTCCCTCTCCCTCTCCCTCTCCCTCTCCCTCTCCCTCTCCCTCTCCCTCTCCCTCTCCCTCTCCCTCTCCCTCTCCCTCTCCCTCTCCCTCTCCCTCTCCCTCTCCCTCTCCCTCTCCCTCTCCCTCTCCCTCTACCTCTCCCTCTCCCTCTCCCTCTCCCTCTCCCTCTCCCTCTCCCTCTCCCTCTCCCTCTCCCTCTTAATTTTTTAATTAATAATAATATTACGTCTCACAACTTGTTACCTTACAAAATCAATTAGAAAATATTCCCACAGGTAACAAAACCTAACCCACGAAACGTCAAAAAAGAAAACAACTGCTTGACATATCCTTACGAAGAACCAAGAACGATACCGTACGAGGCTACATAACTCCCTAACATTCGCCGCTGTCGTCTGTATCGGATAACTGTGACCACAGAACTGGAAAATTGGATGGGGACGCAAAAACTTAGTTATTTTTCAATGAAACGTGGAATTGAAACCGAGAGTGCCTTTCTAGTCACATTATCTCTTTGATTTAAACCTTTCTCCTACGTAGTACTCGTGTTTAGAAGCCTGGGAGCTTGAAATGGAACTCCTTGAATTGTTTTATCAGGTAGGAGCTTAATTTACTTTACTTTTTAACCGACTACGGCAAAGCCAAAAGGAGGGTTATGATTTTGACCGGTATGTATGTATGTATTAACCAAGTATGAAGGAAACTGTTGAATGTCTTTTGTTTATCAAAGATTACAAGCTAAGGCGTTAATGAATCCTGTGTCATCATCAGCCTATAAGGTTTCCATTGCTGGGACACAGGCCTCCTCACTGTGAGAGGAAGTGGACCATAATTTACCACGCGGGCCCAGTGCGGGTTGGTAGATGTCACATGTCTTCGATTTTTAGGTTCTAAGACGTGCCAGTTGCCTCGCAATGTTTTTCCAGAGCAGTGGTGTTGTAATAAATTACATGCTCTTGGCTGGGTTCGAAATATGACTCGGGTTCGAAATATGACTCGTGAATTTTGTTTTTGGCATCTCACATGTCAACCTAGGAGTTTATCGTCTGCTTTACCGGATGATGATGACCTCAAAAAAGGGGAATACGTTACAGTAAACCACGATTGAGTAGCTAAGCACTTAATCTTCCCCCCCTCTAGAGGCCCAAAGCCTGCCGGAGTCGCGGGACTTATACCATTACCGTGACCCTGGAATGTAAAGGGCTAATGAAGGACACCGTGGATTTTAGTCAGTACAAGTCTGACAGTCCCTCCCGCCCTGCCCTGGGTCCCGGACTCATTTGATGATTTTACAACGCTAAAAAAAAGCACTTAAGCTTAGACTTAAGCTGATATAATTCTAAGTAGGTATACCTACTTAGAATTATATCAGCTTAAGTCTAAAATCGCAAATCACCCTTGATCAGTTCTCATAACCTTTCATCCTTGGACGAGAAGAGGCCTTTGCCCAAAAGTGGGATAATAAACCGCTGTATTTTTTTAAAAAATTGTCCCATACTTTCATTGGAGCAAAAAACTAATCAACATTCATGAGAATTAAATTCTACAATCACGTCCTTGTACTGAAAAAAAGTCATATATCTGCTTAGATTATCAAATTAAACTTCTAAACGCAATTAAAATTTAAAACACGGTATCGCATGTCCTATTTTCCAATCTGATACAAAATGTAGAACAGCTCGTCAGGCCGTGGGCAGTTGATAACATGTTATATGGAGCAGCAACTGTTAATACACCCTGCTTCTGACGTCATAGGCCGTCTAGACTAATTTTATTGTATTCTCCTGATGACGTCATTGACGCCTACGTTGAGGGAACCTCACGAAGTACAGTCAGGACAGTAGTAAACAAACATCAGTCTTATAGGAAAGAGAATAAGGATCATTGTTATCTTGACAGAATTGTCACTAGAAGCTTGTCTACCTTGGGAGAGCTAATGGGTCTATCAGCCACCCCGTGGTCCCTCGCAGATTAGCGTCGGTATTCAGCGGGATCTAGTACGACGAACACCTCAAACTGGTGTGACCCGTTGGCTTCTTCCCGGAGAAGAGTGAGATGCTATACCCTGCTGCCTCGGCTTCAATTTACGACCTGCCTGGAATAACTCAACTCTAACCTTGTGATATAGACAATAATGATCACTGTCATCCTGTCAGAAAGTCTGCGCGACTTGGAACAGTGACTGCAGAAGAAAACAAATGGCAGATATTGCTTAGAGCGTGCCACAGCACATCAGTCAAAGGTAAGCGTCCACAGGCCCGCATCGCACGTATCGGACGCATCGCATCAAACGGATTAATTAGACTGCGTCCACAGTATCGGCAGCGATCGGATTGCCGACGCGAGTATCAGCTATCGGATTGCCGATGCCACCTTCATTCGGATTTTTGTAGTGATCGTAAGTGCGGAAAGTGTTTGTGAGAATGGAGGAAAGCGATGAAGAAGTCGTAGTCGCGTCCACTGATCGGCATTCCGTATGACATCATCGGTACTCGGTACGCATCGCATGTAGGCATTGCAGTGGACGCTGTTGTATGAGTTTTTATACGAGGCAAACTAAAATCCGTTACGTGCGATGCGTCCGATACGTGCGATGCGGGCCTGTGGACGCTTACTTCAACACGGCGACGCCGACGCTACGATCCTATACCTATGAAGTATTGTGGCGTAGGAAGAAAACAAATGAAAAACGCCAAAGTCGCTTGAGACCACTTGACGCAAATCCTCGCATTGTCTGACCACCTGAGGTCGTCAACAAAGCTTTAGGATTTCAATTTCAATCATTCGTGGCTTAGCAAAGGAATTAGGTAGGTTGAATTTATCGCATTTCTTTAAAGTTCAATTCTAAACCGTTCTATTCTAAAAATAGATTAATAAAATTGTAGCCGACACGGTGGCAGGAGAAATTGTAACGCGTGGGACGTGGATAGGTGTTAAGACCACGCCTACGGGTGTAATAAGTTGTAATTGTATTTACAACATTTTCTTCTAAGTAGGAGCTGGGAGAATAAAGCCTCCTGCAGACAAACGCGATTAATCGCGCTGCGACAACGAGCCAAGCTAATTTCCACTCTAAAAATACTGTGAATGGACCGCGACATGTCGCCCCGCGCGATTAATCGCGTGTGTCTGCAGGAGGCTTAATAAGGAGACATTTCTTTTATAGCGAAAATGAATAAAATGGGAAACATTGTTATTTTTGCTCTAAATTAATTTTGTGAAAACAGGTCAGTTTTCGTTGCAAAACATTAGATGGTTTGTATGGTGTGGGTGTGGTACACGATTTTGTTTAATGAATTTTATTTTTCAATTAATTACTTAACCTCATTCCATTAAACTAAAAAGAAATAAACTACAATCTTACAAGGTTTCCTCAAGGGCCCATAACTGGTCCAATAAAAACAGAATAAATTTTTGATTAATCTAATTTATTTGTAATACCTCCAGTCCCCACAGATATTGCCATTAAATATTTTCAATGGGTCTATCATATTCAACGGCAAATACTTCATCCATAAACAATAGATATTTTAAACATTAAAATTCAAAAGACATCACTAATATCGATCAAACATTATTGAGAATCATTTTCGGAATTCGGCGAAGACATTAGCATGACGGCACTAGCATCAGGCCCTTAAATATCGAACATGAGAAGAGATGGCAAAAAAAAAATACACATAAACCATTGCTGCCTATATCGGCAAAATATCAACGCATGTATTGATAAAGGAAGCAATGTATAACGATCGATGTATGAGGTCGAGTGATAGAAAGAGGTGTGGCTGGGATGAAATTGTGTGATGTTAAAGCAATTACGTTCCGTCCATTGTCTAGACGGGTTGTAGATGTGTTGTATCACGTTGCTATGGATACTTGAGGCTTCATTTGTTTCATGTCTTCATACATACACGTGCTGAAAGTAGTGCTACAGAATATCCTGGCGAAAGAACTCACTCGAAAAAGAGATATATGTGCAGAAGATCCATTTTTTGTAGTTGAAACTGTTTTTTTTTTGGAAGAGGTATTCTATTTTTCTTGGCTTGTAATTTTCACACACAGTGTAGATTTAATAGGCATGTAATAAACATTCCTAATCGGATAGGAATCACAAGTGCCGCTGTTCCACCTTGCGTTGACCAAGGAAAAATACTTATTCTGAGTTTTCAGCTAACCTACATTAATAGGAGAGGCAGCTGAATAAAAAAATAATAGAGGTGCTTTTTGCACCTAAAATAAATCAAAAACTAAAACACGAAATCATCTCAAAAGATGAATATGTCAGAGATTTTAAACCAGATCTTTCAGATCTTCAAAATCAAAATAGACCACACTGCTTTTTCTTGAACTCTTTCTTTAATGTTTCGAAATTCGAATACAGTTATTTGTATGTAAACATATTCTATGGCTCTATTAAGTAGATAAAACTCCGCCCATCGAACCGAAAACACAATCGTACACAATCTAATTCTTTAATTACCTGCTTACAGACCGCATCGTTATATTGTTGTACCAAAAGACCAGAAATTCTCATGCGATGACTACTGCCAGCAGTGCGACCTATTTCGCACCAATCTCGGAGTCCCACGATTGCAACAACAGATGTTTAAGCTAACAAGAACGTGAATACTGCTTCGTTGAATGAGTTATAAAAATCTAGTTGGTTCTTACATTATAGTAGCTACTCGAGTGCATTGCTTATTAGATCATTCATAAGTAGTTTAGCACCAAAATGTAACGAATGGTAAGCAGTAAACTGTCTAACTAACAGGATACTGCAGCTTTAAAATGCAAAGGGAAACTAAATGAAGAAGGTGGTTTTTTTAGTCAGTACGAATCTGAATTCTGATAGTCCTTTCCGCTCCGTACACAGCGGGAGGACTCATTTGATGATTTTCCAACGAAAATAAAAAATGAAAATTGTGAAATACGTAGAAATTAGTTGATGAGATAGTAAGAAACTAATTTTGAATACTTTTATAAATGGTTTTTGTTACTTGAACAATTTATTTCGTTTCAGAGATTTAAACAATCCATCATTGTCAAACTTGTCTCGACAGACTTCAAGGCAGAGGGCTTTTAAAAACTCAAATTTCATTTTTGCACCTAATTTTTCATATTTTACCCGTTTAAACTGCCTTTATAATTGACCCAGATAAAAACTTTTTAAGCTAAACTTGACACGCGATAGTCTTTAAAAGAAACATTATCTCCTAACAACCTGAGAAGGTCTAACAAAAAGTTTTTAGTAGACTCTAAAGGGCAAACAAAAACCTCATTGAATTTAGAACACAAAACAAATAGCGGTGTCATTAAACAACTTTACATTAAAAAGATAACAAGAGCAAGTCAAAATGCAATGCTCGATCGCGATAATGGCCAATCCGACAACGGTACAGCTTGAACCGGATGCGAATCCACTATCGGCTGGTGAAAGTAGATGTTACAAAAAATGCTCCCATTCCTTGCACCGGTTGATATTTCATGAGACATTCACTTGATACCAAATAGCGTGTGTGTTGTAGCCTGTTTTCTGACCAACGTGATCTGGACCAACCTGGTTTTTGGAGCAGAGGTGGGGGCAAGGACTTGTTGAGTTGTTGCCATGGCTTCCTTATAACTTATATCTTAATTTTTAAGTACGGCTTCGATTTTTTGCATAAATCTGCATTCTTTAGCATTTCTTGTGCAGTTTCTCTAAAATTGTTCAATCATGATGTCATTTCTATTTTTTCTAGTCTGTGTTTAGTATTTATATTTTCACAAATTTCTTCACATCCGAGTGCTGCGCCGCCGTTCCGATATTTGATAGGGTGCAACTTCTGAACGTGTTAAATTTCAAATTAGGGGCTACAGGGGGTACTGGAGTAAGATGAATGTTTGGAACTTTTGAAATGTAATTAGAACGTGCTGTGTTTATAAATAAGGGGTGATATGTTGATAGTGTCCCATAGGGTATATAACCTACTTGATTCCAATAATGAAGATAATAAATCGCAATTCAAAGAAATACTGGCAGCAAGATACTTATAGAAACAAAACTCTCCTCATTATAATATTAGTCCGACAGCGCTCCTAATAGATCACGACCTAAAGTGAAACACGAATGAATTATTTGATTCCATCTTCCATTGCTGCTGCTTATTCAGAAAATAGCTACATCTAAGTGTTTCTCACGTCTCGTACCTCGTTTGAAAGCCGTCCTTTAGTATCAGGATGGTAGGTTAGCATGCACTGGCATGCACGACGGGCGGTTTACGGCCCACTACACTGCATGCTCCAAATTCTAGCGCCTTTTGTCTTACCTATAAAGTTGCTCCACATCCTGTTGAACAAACGAATTTAATGCCGGCTAAAATGTACTGAGCAGTTTAGTGTGCCGGGAAAGTGTTCCGTGTGCTCTGTCCTTTGTTAGGGAAGTGACCAGGAATAGGTTAGCCTCGTTTTGAACGTTTACTCTCTCTGTAGTTTTCAATTGTTTTAAACTTCGGCAAGAAGAACAAAAGCCGAAACATTTACAACAGCCGTGTTTGGTCATAAATGATAAGTCGATTAAAATGCCTCTCTCCAAAATACAAAAAGATCGTAATCATTTCATACAAATATTAACATTCTTGACCAAAATTGGCAGAATAATGTAAAAGTCCAAAGACCTTTGGAAATAAGAACCATAGCGGGAAAAGTGCCCGTTGTCCTTGCATATGGATAGAAGCCTGTAAATTCATAATTATAATACCTAGAAATAATTTACCCAATTTATACTGGACATATAAAATACTTGGCGACCTTAAATTTGCTTGGATACAAGATATAACAGACATAAATGTTAATATAATGAAGCGGTCGGAACGTTTTCAATATTCGCTTATACAAATACTATTAAATTGTCTTATTTGGGCGTTGCACTATGTGAGATGGAATTTTGTGGTTTAGTGCATAATTTTGTGAATATATTTTGGAGAACAGGTTCTTAAATGTTCGTAACATTATCTGGACCGTTAATAATATTAGTTGACGTGATTTCATTAATCAGAATTTGCAAACCGTAATAGTGGAGCTAACTTGGAAATGCTGTCTTGTGGATTATTAATTCCTAGTAAATTTTGTTTTATAAATCACCATTTCCTCGATTTTGAAGCCATTTAATTGAGCTTTGTTCTTCAAAATTACAATGATTACTCTACGGTTTCATAAGTCAAATGTTTCAGCAGTTTATCACCACTGTTTCCCATACGCTCAAGCGAAAAAAATCAAATTTAATTGCTCAAAGAACAATGGCAATAAAAGAAATGTGGTTGGGACTGTCTCTAATTGATTAATGTGTTTAATTTGAGGCTGGTGTTTTACTATCATAAACGATTGTTCCTTTCACACGTGAGAATTAAGTGAAATGTTAGAAAGAGAGGTGGATAGTCTTCTGATTGTTTTAACGCTCTCACGCGACTGTTCACAATGAGTGAGATGATAAATTGTTTTGATAATGTTACTGCTTTCGAGTAACAGTACACGTGTATTTTGTCGGGTACTTGAAGGTAGTAATTTATTGATAGCTATTTGTACTTTTATTACTTTTTGAATTTAATAATGAACTTGGGAGAAACGACTCGCTTGTCCGTAATCAGTGTCATTGTTAAAAACATGATAAAAACAATATTTACCTCGTGGTGAAATCGAATGCTCGTTTATATTCCAAATATGTCATGAGCTCTGAAATGTAGTCAAGTTCATTTATTTTATCAGTTTCTTTAGTTACCGGAGGTCTGGCATAATCTATAATGATTAAGACCTTATCATAAGTATTGACTAGGTCCTGTTCTATGGATCCGGTTCCGTGATGAATACCTACATCGATTTTATAGCAAACCTCGCCTTTACCAATTTGCTAATTCAAATGACACCACTTAATTATTTAATTGCTTGTTCAATATTCTCAATTAGTGTGTCATAGACAAATCTAGATCAATCTAAAGGTTACTCCATTGTGCTGAGGTTGCTAGTGTTGTATTTGTGATATTTTACGATTACGCAACCGGCCAACTTTGAGAATTGGTACGTGAACCGGTTTACTGGTCTAGTTGCATCACTATGCACATTTGACAGCGAGTGTGTGTGTCTATGTGTGCATAAGAGTGTAACTGATCTATTAATAACTTCGATTAGTTGACGAAATCGGGCTTTTATTTTGTTTGAAATTGGCGCATAGCTTTAGAAAATAGCATTCCAAAACTTCTTGGCCTCTCCTTGTTGCTTGTTGTAATAAAATATTCATTAGTGAAGTTTACTGGTATTTCCACAGTCGTATTGTCTTTGACGCCATCTTGAGAAGCTCACGGTTGGCTGTCTCAACTGTCAATGGCGTAACTGTCATTGATTGTCAAGACGACAAATCAAGACAAGTGGCAGAAATCGTGTGCTCATTAAACTGTTGTACGGTGTAAAGCTGAATTGTTTGAGTTCGCATTGTCTTCATCTTTATGTGCTTTATTCCTATTGTATTCATTGGAATTCACCCGATTTACCAAACGGATCTTATTAAACAATTCCATTCCATTACAATCATTTCCTATGATTTACTGATCTGTCAATCTATTGCTATAACTTTAGTAATTCCATCTCCATACTGCATCATAGCTATTCTTCAGGTTCACAGATCTACTTAGCTCGGAATGCAAGATACTTGTGTACGTACGTAATATTATGTACTATATTGTTTATTTGTAGGTAAATACTTTCGCAATCAAGATTAATGCCCTTACAGTGTTGTGAATTGTTTCATTTCTATATTTCGATGGCGTGCGCGATGTTGAAAATGTAGAAAAGAAATGTTTCTATTTTTATTAACATTTATTTGCCTGATACACTGTCCAAAATGACAAATTGTATTGAAATATCATTGTCTATTCTTGAAAGAATACAGGTAGAATTCATCTAGCTACTCGTGCTGTTAAATCGAGATATGTCTTGAACAGGGCCAGTTCAGTGTGTCTCGTATTTTCGGATACAAGACCGAAATGCTCATGTTTGCTAGTCAAACAGGGAAAAAATATGTCAAGTTTATTTATAAGAATGTTGTCATGATTGTGAAAAGAAAGATAATTAGGTACGTATATGGATAAATAACAAGTGATGTAATGTTGTATTTACGTTGATAACAACTGTATCCTTTTGAACATGATAAAAAATTTATCTATAATATAACATACATCTTATATTATGATTAAGTATTATCTTTTGATGAGTAATTGGAAATTACTTAGTTTAATATTTTAACAATAGGAAACAGGAAAATTAACGATTTCTTCAGTGGTTGTGATAGTACAGGGTTACCTAATTAAAGGGGATTAAAGATTGGTTTCAAAATTGCGGCAACATCTGATAAATTGCGAAATTGATGAGTTCATTGTTAAATTCGTAAACATTTACTGGCAAGCCATGCCTGTAGTCTTGTTGTTACTATGTGTAAATAAATATAAGAAATATATGTAGTGCATTTGACAGCCATTCCCAAACTCTAACCATGGTTTCAGATCATTACTCAGAATAACACACATACATAGTGAAATTAATTTTCTGCATTCGTAAATACTTACTCACAGCCTTACTACAAAAATTAAACATCCGTTGAACACTTGTCTAAAAAAAGTGTGACTGCAAAACGGACCTTATTTTAACTTCATAATCTGACATTTTTTTAGACAACTGTTCAACAGACGTTTATAAGTTTTTGTGGTACGACGGTTAATACCTAACAAGTCAAGAATAAAAATGGTACGAATTTTAAAATTTAATTGTTAACTTTAAATTGATACTAAATTCATTCAAATCGCGGTCAGTGGGTCGTCTTAGGATCGCGGCATTATATTTAAAGAGTTAAGCCTCCTGCAGACAGACGCGATTAATCGCGCGGGGCGACATGTCGCGGTCCATTCGCAGTATTCTTAGAGTGGAAATTAGCTTGGCTCGTTGTCGCAGCGCGATTAATCGCGTGTGTCTACGGGAGGCTCAGTTAGCCTCCCGCACTTTAAATGAATACCAAATTCATTAAAATCACGGCATTATTTAAGGAGTTATCCCGGATCGGATCAATTCCAAGTAAGTGATTACATACTTTTGCTCGCTATTAGACACAGGAGATTATCAGGCGTTAAACATTTATTTAACAAAACCTCTCATCTCCCAAACTCCCAACTAGATAAACCACACAATTATCGGTTAAAGATTGCCAAACTGTTGAATGTCTTACTCACGACGCGACTGTTACCCAATAATAATCGTGAATCCACACGCTTCTAAACGTATAATTATTTTTACTTTTTTTATTTATTTCAACTGTTCGTGAGACAATGAGCGACTACATTCGTGCTGTGTGAATGTGAATTTGAATGGCTCTAAATGACAGACTAGTTATAGACTACTGCTAAACTACTATTAAGGTTTCATCTTGAGACTGTGGGAGAATTATCAGACATATTCGATAGATTATCAATCTAAAACATCTTCACACTCTGAGGCCTTACCATGAGTTTTCACTTATTGTGACGTAAAGTAAACTGGAACTTTGACATTTAATTTCAAGGAAAAATTTAGTTCCTTCTTCGTACACCAGAGGCGCTGTCACATTTTTCCATACAAGAAACGCTGTAAATACTGGAAAGACGCTGTAAAGTAAAATTGTGAAAACTCATGATAAGGGCTCTGTATTGATTTTCTAAAATTCTTAATGTATATATTTGGTTACACTGGAAATTAATAATTAAGAAATGTAAATAACTAATCCAATGACCGACTTCCTCTATTAGAATTATAAAAATGTTCAATAAGAATCAATTTATCGAATAATAGCTAAATGCTATTCATCTAGCTAGACGCAGCCGTCGAAGAAAACGGATCAGGATTTTGATTGAGACAGAATATAACATTTCGTCGTCGTCGTCTGTCGAAGCTATGCTGAATTTAAGAAATACTCGTATCTAAGTAACAATGTATTTAACTTAAATATTTATTTTCAAAATTGAATCAGAAAGTTTGTTAATTCATCAAGACACTGATTAACTGACAGTTTCAGCATTTTTTATTTTTATTTAGCTTTACAAAAAAAAACATATTTCGGCGTCCTACACACATACGGCCTTTTTCACGCCTCTTTTGAGTCACACAGGGCAGTGACATCACATCATAATTATGTTCCATGTCAAGCCATTTCTGGGAAAATTTTCGTGGCACGAAAACATGCCATGACTTAATTACCTACATACAACGCCATCTAGTTGCACGTAACAGAAACCTTGTTGCCATGGCATTTACTTTTTAACCAACTTCCAAAAAGGTTTTATTTCCGATGAAATTTAAATTTCGAACAATCTGATGATCTTAAAAAAAAATCTTTGTAGACTTATTATGTGACTAGCTTCCGCCCGCGACTCCGTCCGCGCGGATATCGGTCTTCGCGTGGATGGTTTATTTCTCCATTTTGAGTAACTCTGACAATGACACCTTTTATTATAAATATCTATTGGACCCAAATACGGCTAAGCCTATAATAATTAAGGAGATCCCTCTATTGAGCTACTGCTGTTGAGCTCGCGTTCTGTAGTAAGTATTTTTTTCATAGTAATTCCGACCTTGTATTTACAAATAACTGATCGGAACAGTAATCAAAAAGGTCGCGCTGAAAAGCACGGTTTAAAATTACACGCATACAATATTAATTCCACGGACGACCGCTCGCCACACTGGACACGTCCGTTCGCATCAAAATTCAGAATTCATATGCATCGCGCGGCGCGGAACGCGGCTCCTTATATAGGAGTCGGGGAGGCGTGGCCCGCGTGTGCCGCAAACGGTTCAAGCCAAATCCGACTTTCGGCGCTACAGGTTACGGCGCTGAATCCACTGCGGGTAATGCAACGTGTGTTCGCGGTTCTACATAACAACGTCTATGAATAAAACTGAAAAATAAGATTTTTTTCTACGTATTTTTCCAGGATAAAAAGTATCCTATTTTATGCCCAGGATAATAAGGTATAATTATACCAAGTTTCATCGAAATCTAACCGTTAGTTTTCACGTGATGCCTGCACATACAGACAGACAGACAGACAGGCAGACAGACAGACAAAATTTTTTTTAATCACATATTTGGGTTTGGTATCGATCCAGCAACACCCCCCGCTATTTATTTTTTCAATATTTTCAATGTACAGAATTGACCCTTCTACAGATTTATTATATGTATAGATGTAAAATTACTTAGGTACGAGTACCTTAGTTTTTGGTTTAAATTTTTTTTTCACGTAAACTGAAATTCATGTTTCGTCAAGTTCCATAGCGTTTATTATTAAAAGTAAGTAGGTACCTAAACTCCGAATTGTAACTGTAGCAAAGACATGCTTCATGGGTCGGGCCTTGTTTGTTTTATATTTCCCAAGGGACATTTTTCGGTGGCAAGACATAACAGACGGGTAAAACTAAAGAAAATGTTGTGATTTCGTCTATGGCATAATAATAAATAACAAATAGGTACATTAAAGATGATGAAACTGAGGAAAAGTGGAAACAATATTACCTAAAACAAAATCCGTAAGATAGTCTGAATTTTTCTTTAAAAATAACTTTATTAAGTTGTAACTAAGTGTGGAAATCCTTTGATGCAATGATTTTTGATTTAGAAAAACAAAAAAAAATGTACTATGCTTCTAGACTATGAATAAAACTGACGTGTCGTGATGTCATGCACTCTTTTCTAACACTCGCACGTTCTTAAATAAAAAAAAAAAATGGCGTGAAAATAAATCAACATCATAGTAAACGATAACAAAATAATATTATTGGACATGCACAGTCCTTTCGCAATTATTTTACCAGTGTGACGTAAGCCTTATGACAACGAGAATGACGAGAAAAAAGGTAATGCAAAAACGACCTCAAAAGGCTATAACTACTTACCACAGATTATAATTCTTACGTAAGTGCTTTCATTGCAGTATTTACCTACCTAGATAAGTAGGTATTATTTTATTGTTACGACATTTTCAGTTCACATCAATCTTGTGAAATTGTGACGTGATTCACAATTTTAACAACTTTCCCCGTTAAGTTTTTTCATGAAACATTTACTTACTTTTCTAAATATTATGAAAATATTTCTATTTTAAATATCCCTATGAGCTTAATTCTGCCCTTCCGTCCTAGTTACGGTTTATAATGGAAAGCACATTGGTTTGTTAGCATGAATCAGACCAAAAATAAAAGCAGTTCAATTTGATTGGAGCTCACTTTTATTGTAAGTAACGAGCTTACCTAATAGGGTATCATTAATTCATCACAAAGGAATGTAGTTTGAATTGTAGAATTTATAAAGAAACATATCCATAAACAATAATCATTATTATTTCATTAAAAACTTATGTAAGTAACTTAACGACATTTGAAAAAAGAAAGTAATTGAAAAAAAAAGTCATGAATATGCATTTTACTTTCCACATAATTGCTAGGCAACAACTAAAATGACTTTTTGAATGAATGCATAGGTAATTTTAATCATCATCATCTTTCAATAAAGTTGTATGTGTGGTCCGATAAGACCAAAGAGAATTTGTCATTGGATAAAACCAAGCAGACTGGACCACAGATTAGCGGACTTTGACAGATAAATTAGTACGTACTTATCTGTCAAAATTTGGTTTCCGCAGTCCGGACCGGAGAGCAGTCTGACCGCGCCTTTTTATCATGTTTACGAACTTCCATTCTTAAAAGAACATTCTTTCACATAAACGCACGTGCAAAGCAAAAAGAATTTTATGTGTTATCATAAAAGATCTAATTTTAGACACGCTTCCATAAGTTACGCATAATTCTCATTCCCAATACATTCGTACGAGTCAATCACAGGTGTAAAGAACCCACATTCCGAGCAGAGGCGTCTTTACCTATAGTGCAGGGTGTGCGGCGCACACGGGCGCCGGGTCTAAGGGGGCGCCGAGCGCCCTCTAATGGCTCAGGCGCAAAATGTCGCTTTCCGAAAATGTCTCCTGGTAGTAAAATGTCTCTTTCGCAAAATGTCGCTTTCTTATAATAAGATCGCTTTCGCAGAATGACTCCTTATCAAAAGGTCGCTTTTGCCACAATGCCTCTTTCGCAGAAAATCTCTTTCGCAAAATGTCGCGTTAGTAACTTTTTTTTTTATCGTGGTAAAATCATCAAATGAGTCCTCCCGCCTAGGGCAGGGCGGGAGGGACTGTCAGACTTGTACTGACTAAAATCCACGGTGTCCTTCATTAGCCCTTTACGTTCCAGGGTCACGGTAATGGAATAAATCCCGCAGGCAGGCTTTGGCCCTCTAGAGGGGGGCCCCGTCATCTTGCTGACGCTCTTTGAGGCGCGCGTGGAACACAACTCGCCGTCGACCCGGGCATGATCCATACCCGCGCCATGGCGCATGCCGGCGCCTACGGTGGCCGGAGATCGTCTTGCGACGTCCGACGCCGTGGGCGTCTACCACTGCGGCTGGGGCGGAGGGAGGACGCTGTCCTCTCTCTCTTACGGCCCGCCTCCTCCTTCGCGAGCATAACTGCTTCCGCGTTATTAACGTAGAAAAAAGTTAGCCAGGTTTAAAACAAAGGTTGTTTTGACTGATTCTGTTCTGGTTTTTGTTAATATTGTATAGTAACGTTATAAATTCGATTTTTCGAGTGAAATCAAAAATTAAAAAAAAATCTTTTATTATGAGACCTTTACAAGATCTGCTATAGTGGTATTATTTTTTTAATATTGTTACATTCAATTTACAGACAGAGTTTTTTTTACTGTTTTATTATATGTAGGTATATGTCGCTATGAGCAGTGGTGGCCCAGTGGTATCGGCCTCGACTTACGAGTAGTAGGTCGTGGGTTCGAACCCCTTCAGGCGCATTATTTTGTGTAATTTATTTCAACACCACTGCTCTCAAAACGGTGAAGGAAAACATCGTGAGGAAACCGGCATGTCCTAGAACCAAAAATTCGAAGACATGTGACATCTACCATTCCGCACTGGGCCCGCGTGGTAGATTACGGCCCACTCCCTCTCACAGAGAGGAGGCCTGTGTCCCAGCAGTGGGAACATTTATAGGCTGATGATGAATGATGATATGTCGCTGGTTTTTCATCAAATTAGGTTTTTGATCAAACAACGGATGATGTTAAAATATCAACACGAGTTTACCATTTCCCTAAACAAATCTAGTGATTTGATCAAATCCCTGAATTGGTTCAGTGAAATTACAAAAATTTCAGAAAATGTCGACGGAGCACCGCTTCGCGGTGCTGCTACTTCTGGGTGGTTTAAAAAAAATACCCCCACAGTTTTTTTACTGTTTTATTATATATAAGTATAGATGTTTCATATATTATACGGACTATACCAGATTTTGTAAAGAACTCATAATAAATGTTTTTTTTTGTTTTACTCGAAAAATTAAATTTACAACTTTTTTTTTGTAACTCATCATCATAGCCCTAGAGTATCGGTGTTCATCATAATCACGTTGCCATACAATATTAACAAAGACCAGAATAAACCAAGAATAAGTCATTTTGTACGCCATGATTGGCAAAACATGTAGCTACCTCTCATTATTTTTAAGACCTGTATAATTCTGCACTCATGTTTTACAAAATAAATATCTTTTATCTTGTAAGAAATAAAAAAAAATACCTTTCTTTGGCTCAGGCGCAAAATGTCGCATTCGCATAATGTCGCTTTCCCATAATATCGCTTTCGCAGAATGACTCCTTCTCAAAAGGTCGCTTTCTGCACAATGCCTCTTTCGTAGAATATCTCAATCAGCTTTTAGCAACATATTTTTATTCTGATTTGACATTCGAAAAATCGAATTTACAATGTTGCCATACAATATTAACAAAAACTAGAACAGAATCAACCAGGAATAAGAAATTGAAAAAAAAAAACAACTTTCTTTTAAACCTGGCTAATTTTAATTAACAAAAACTAGAACAGAATCAACCAAGAATAAGAAATTGAAAAAAAAAACAACTTTCTTTTAAACCTGGCTAATTTTTTTCTAAGTTATTAACGCGCATTTTGCGAAAGAGATATTCTGCAAAAGAGGCATTATGCAGAAAGCGGCCTTTTGAAAAAAAGTCATTATGGGAAAGGGACATTTTGCGAAAGAGACATTTTACTACCAGGAGACATTTTGCGAAAGCGACATTTTGCGACTGAGCCCTTTCTTTTAAACCTGGCTAACTTTTTTCTAAGTTATTAACTCGACATTTTGCGAAAGAGATATTCTGCGGCGAAAGAGGCATTATGCAGAAAGCGGCCTTTTGAGAAAAAGTATTCTGCGAAAGCGATATTATGGGAAAGCGACATTTTACTACCAGGAGACATTTTGCGAAAGCGACATTTTGCGCCTGAGCCCTTTCTATTAAACCTGGCTAACTTTTTTCTAAGTTATTAACTCGACATTTTGCGAAAGAGATATTCTACGAAAAAGGCATTTTGAGAAAGCGACCTTTTAAGAAGGAGTCATTCTGTGAAAGCGACATTATGAGAAAGCGACATTTTGCGAAAGAGACGTTTTACTACCAGGAGACATTTTGCGAAAGCGACATTTTGTGCCTGAGCCATTTAAAGACTATTTAAAATTGCACCATTTACATCCGAATTTCCGTTTGAAAATATAACTGTTAGTATTCCATTTTGACCCCGCTCCTACTAGACTAGAGGGCGCCAGGGTACTGGTTGCACACGGGCGCCACAAGGGCTAGAGACGCCTCTGATTCCGAGCCGAATTAAAATGTTTATCACGCACAACTGTTTGGCTTTTCCCAAGAGGACCACTAATCCAGTAAGTTCAACACCCCTGAGATCTAGGAATCACGAGCTATTTTATGAAAAATCTCATAAACAGTTTTAGCTTGTTTGTAATAAAGCGTAGAGGAAATGCAAATAAGACGTGTTTCTCGGGAAAATTGAAACAGTATGCGAGAAAAAGATAGATCTTTTACTCGCATGAACTGTTTCAATTGAATTTAAAAAAAGAAGTGTGTATCTGGCTGACGATGACGCTTCTTTTTTCAAATAATTCGCTCCATTAATTCAGACGTTAGGAGCCGAAGCCGACAGTCACACATACAAAGTACATACAGGTGGTACTTAAAATATGCCTTTCTTTTGCGTCTTTCGTGGTACGTAAGTAATGTCGGAAGCTCATCAGGCAGTCGGAAGGCGTCCGGCAGAGGTCGCCGACCGTGTTCGGCTCCATGGCCGTTCATTCGCCTCCTCTATTTGTACGATGCCTATTTACACTCACTGCCAAGGTGAGGGACACGGTATTAAGGTTCACATCGATTAGAACGTACCAAGATCTGTTTTCGCGATACGAATGTTTTTGCTCGCCAAAATTTAACTTTAGCAAATAAAAGAATACTGTAAGTAATAAAATATAGGGACTTTGAAAGTAGACTGGTAGAACTAGTTTTCGGCTAGATAGTTGTATTTCGGGTTTAGTAAAAGGTTTATTGTTAAAGCCATCTAGATAACCTCGATGTGCATGCGACACAGCGACACGTAGGTAATATTTCAGTCTACTGTCTGGCCGGAGAGAAAGTTTAATTCAGCATTTGAACTAAGACAGTTCGAAGTCTAATGTCAATCAGTTGTCAAAAGTTACAGACAAACTGGTCAAAATTTCAAAAAAAGAATAGTCCAATGTAATGAGACCGAAGTAACTTTTCTCAACTATGTTGGAGACGGCTTCCAGTCTGAATACCTACCGTTATTTTACCCCTTGGTTACACTGTTTGTCAAACTCAATTTTCATCACTTCGTCATTCGGTGCAGCACTTGCTCTAGTCTACCAATACCTTTATAAGTTTGAATTGCGAATTTATTAGACGTTGACCCTGTGGTTACGGAGCGCGCTATTTCATTGCCAAAAATTAAAGCACAAATGATAATAATGAAACTTTTAAGAATTGGAGAAGATTTAATAGACCCTGTTAGAAAATAAAACTGCGTAGTCTTTATTACGAGTCTTAAAAATGTTTATGAACTAATGACATTAACGTTATTTATAAATAAATTAAAATATCTTGTAGTACGCAGACAGTCGAATCCAAAGTGTTACAAACCTAAAAAATAATTTCCTTGAATCGACGAAAAGGATATTTACCTATATCTGAAAAAATATACCTTTCTGAGAATAACACATCAAAACTAAAACGTTATTTCTACAAGAAGAATAAACAATTACGTAGGTATAGGCATAAATCGATGGAATATCATCCAAAAGTTACAAACTTTTCTTTACGTAGGTACCTACTTAGAAAAACTATTTAGTACTTACGAGTTACTAATAGGTACTGGCCATTAATTTTAAATTCGAGGCTAAAAGTTCTGGAATACTATTTAAAAATGTTATGTAAATATTCACTCGACTAGAAAAAAAAACAAAAATATATACGATAATGAACTCTAAGCTATTGCGAATACCGTTCTATACATCACGTTTTTTTTTATATCTTAGAAATGGCGTAATGTCTGGCAGTTTATTGACCGAGGAGTTTGGTTCACTACCTACCTACATGCTTATGATCCAATGTAGCAGTATAAAAGTAAACAAATGGATCTGTGGGAGGTTAAAAGACTAATGATGGGGCATTATAATATGGGACTTGTTTTGTCAAGTTCATGGCTGTCGAATTCAAAATGGCGGAAAAATGTTTTGACATTTTCTAAAGATCAAACTTGTTTACTAGAAGTTTCGCGGAATAGCCTGTTAATTATTTTTTTTTACAATTCTTGTTCCGAATGCCGATTGAGTTAATTCCAAGAATTTAGCATACTCGGTAGCAGTGTCTGAAAAACCTATGAGGCAATGTTCGTTTATTATCAAAGTTTATAGCGACCAATTAACATAAATGCAATGATGCACTTGGCTTCCAAGTAGAATCATAAACGTCGGAATTACTTAACATTTTCATTATTATGGCTACCATTCATAACAAAAAGTATTTTTAAAAATAGAATCGTCTTCGTACTCATCACTCCCGGTTTCCACTGCGAGCGGAGCGGAGGTATCAATGACTTCTTTTACCTCGCAAGTAGTGATGAGCAGAGGATAAATACTCAGAGGATAAATACTCGAGTATTTATCAAAAATGGATAAATACTCGTATTTATCCGTTTTTCGCGGATATTTACTCAAAATGGTGGATATTTATATTTATTGCGTATTGGGTGTTTTTTTTTCCATTCAAAATGACTAATAATGTCAATAAGGCTTTCCAAAACACAACAATATAACATTATTATTAGTTCTATTCTAATGTCTAGATAAAGCAGCGCGCAAGCATCGTGGCTCTCACCGCCCTATCCCGCTATCTTTTTGTCCAGTTTGTCTCTTTTGTTTGTCTTGCTCTCTATCCCCCCGCGCCGCATGTCCTAGCAGTGCATAGATTTTCGTCATAACCAAGTAAAATTTGTGATTACTCAAATATGAGCGAAACTCTGAAGAAGATTAGAGAAAGAACTCCAAGACCGATCCCTGTGGAATACCGTACGACACCTCTCGCCAGATCTCGTCGCGGAGGACGGTCTTCGCTGCCCTGTAGCCTTCGCGCAGCTCCGCCTCTACAGTTGCCGCTTCCGAAGGTCGGGTGCGGCGCCTGCGGAACCTGGTGTACTGGCGTCGCGCGGCAACGCACGCCTCGCGCAGCGCTGCCAGCTCGTTCGACCACCAGTACAGCTGACGCCGGGCGCGTCCTTGCCGGACCCGGGGCATGGCCACGTCGCAGATATCCGTCATGGCCTCCCGGAACCACTCCGCCTCGTCGTTGATGTCGGCAGGCCTGACCGGTGGTGACACCCAGGCCTGCACGATCGAGACTTCCAGGAATAGCTCCCGGTCCAGCTGCTTCAGCGCCCATCTCGGACCACTTGGGTTCCGTTCACTTGGGACCGGCGCGTCTGAGGTCTGGGCGGAGACGTCAAACCGGATATACCGGTGATCGGAATAGGTCTCCACCTCCTCCACAACGCGCCAGCCGGTGACGCGCGGCGACAGGTCTGAGGTGGCGAACGTAACGTCCACCACCTACTCGCCCGCCCATCGCACGCACGTGGAGACAGAACCCCGCGGTTCTCGATGACCAGGCCCTGCGCCAGGGCCCAGTGCTCGAGCCTTCTGCCCCGCACAACGTCCGTAAACCGGGAACCCCAGGACACATTTTTGGCGTTGAAGTCCCCGAGGACGAGCATGGGGAAGTTTGTCAGTACTTAACGAAAATTTTCGTTATTGAGTTTACAGTAATTTTGTTTTTATTAAAGCGATTAATATACCTTGGTTAAAATCTTTATTTTCAGATTTTCATTTATTCCCACCCTTTTATTCATAAAACAAATAAAAACCCGTGAAATAACGGAATTAAAACTGTAAATAGTTTTTATCCACTGTTTTGAGTAAATACTCGAGAAGAAACGGATATTTATTGAGTATTTATCGATTTTGAGTATTTATCCGGATAAAAACCCATCACTACTCGCAAGGGAAAATCGCTAACATGTACAGCTTGGCAAAAAACAGTAGAAAACCGGAAGTCGCCACTGTCTTCTCGCTACCAGCACTTTGAATGATTTTATTTGATTTATTTTAACTTATTACGTTAGTTTTATGGCACAATAATAAATCTTACAAACCTGCGTCTTTGTTTACATCAAATATCAAATATTTTAAAACGTTGTCAGCAAATAAAAGATTAGTTCCGTTTCAAGACGTTCTGGCCAAGCTGTATTTCCACCAACAACGGGTCGAGCGGAAATGACTCAGCGGGAAAAAGGGGCGGAAAGAGTAAAAAGGAGATCGCTCAAGGAATCAGATGTCTAAATCTCTGCATATCCCATGGGAGTGATGATCAGGTGGCCTACCATGACATTTTAAAGCGATAGTAGTTCAACTGTGAGAAAAAGATGGCGCTAGACGAGAGAGAGAGAGCCTCGCCTCCCCTGGTTAAGAGCTATCGACTTTGGGAAATAGGTGCCATAATCGTTTTCGAGCAGTGGTGGCCCAGTGGTATAGGCCTCGACTTACGAGTTGTAGGTCGTGGGTTCGAACGCCGTCAGGCGCATTACTTTGTGTAATTTATTTCAACACCACTGCTCTCAAAACGGTGAAGGATAACATCGTGAGGAAACCGGCATGTCCTAGAACCAAAAATTCGAAGACATGTGACATCTACCAACCCGCACTGGGCCCGCATGGTGGATTACTTACGGCCCTTTCCCTCTCACAGAGAGAGGCCTGTGTCCCAGCAGTGGGAACATTTATAGGCTGTTGTTGAATCGTTTTCTTGCGACTTCGTAGAGCGTCTCTTTCTCTGTCGCACGAAGCGCTAACCAACCACAACGAATGACGAACCAGCGACAAACGTCACATAAACTACTCTTTCTAGGAAAAAGGCGTTCGTTTTAAAAAACATTTCTCATTAAAAAGAATTATTCCCGTTGGATTCCACTTTTGAATCCCACGCCACTTGAAAATTTTTCCCGTTGGATCCCACAAAAAATTAATGTATTCCTGTTGAATCCCATAATAAAAGAAAAACGTTTTATTCCCGTTGAATCCCAAAAACTATTCCCGTTGGATCCCACATGCTTTAAAAAATGCGAGTACTTTCAACGACAAAAGAGAGAGAGAGAGAAGAGAGTAAAATTCATAAATTAGTAACAGAATAAATCTTTAAAATAAATTTAACACTTTTCATCTGATATGCACAAATGTTGTCATATCGTCTGATTCAACGGGAATAAAAAATGGAATTCATCGGGAATATCTAAAAAAAGGAATCCAAAAGTGGGATTCAACAGGAATAAATCTTAAAAAGGTCTCAAAAACTAATTTTCCATTATTCTTTCCAGGAGATGCAAGATGTACTGGAAGAGGACTCGGAGATGACAGACTGGCTGATCGAGCGGGACTCGAAGTCAGGAGTGGTGCTACACGACAGGCTGATGACAGACGCCGCCCTGGGAGCTGCGCCCATCAAGACAGAACACTCATACAGTCTACATTCAGATGTTGAGTCTGCCCCCTCATCGCCACACCATACCAAAGTTGACGGTAAGATTCGCTGATCATTATTTTACTTTTTTATAGTGGTAAAATCATCTAATGAGTCCATCTTGGGTGGGACTGGAGGGACAGGCTTTGGCCCTCCATTGGCGGCCCGTCAGATTCCTGACAGCCCTTTGAGGCGCGCGTGGAACACGACACGCCGTCGACCCGGGCGTGGTCCATGATCAGACGGCGAGTCAGCCAGCCCCCGCTTTATTAAAAATACATATTACCTACAGCCAATTTCTTCATAACCAGCTAAAATTATATATATGTTAGAGTAATTAATGTGTTTCTTCGTGTAGCTAAGTACTCGTAGAAGTTTGCCAATTAATTCATGTTAATACCAAAGGAGAGTGCTTCGTAAATGTGAAGCTTGCGATTTTTACTTATTTTATTAGACCCAGTTCTGAAAACTTCATTTGCATGGCAAAAGCGGCATAGTCCACCTCATCATCATCAGCCTAAAAATGTTCCCACTGTTGGGACACAGGCCTCCTCTCTGTGAGAAGGAGTGGGCCGTAATCTACCACGCGGGCCCAGTGGGGATTGGTAGATGTCACATGTCTTCGAATTTTTGGTTCTAGGACATGCCGGTTTCCTCGCGATGTTTTCCTTCACCGTTTTGAGAGCAGTGGTGTTGAAATAAATTACACAAAGTAATGCGCCTGACGGGATTCGAACCCACGACTTACAACTCGTAAGTCGAGGCCGATACCACTGGGCCACCTGTGCTAAGTCAAGTCCACCTATCTTTATTTAAATATAGGTATTATTTTTAATTTATTACTGCCATAATTTTACAGAGTTGTCAATATAAATAAACTCTTTATATAATTCTACAGCAGTAACTAATTAGTAACGCCTATATTCATTCCAAAGAACTGCCTTCTAACTTAAAATGCCCATTAAACGCATTAGAGAGAAATTAACTGTAATAAAATTCAAAATATATTACACTATACACAAAACTGTGACTGCTATAACACTGCACAAGTCATATATTTGAGAATTAATGGCGTACAGAAGTCGATATCAAAAAGACCAAAAGAAAATTGTATGAAAACCAGTTTTAGTAAACTCGTTTCACGGCGTTGAATACAAACAATTTACATCACAATACCTTGGTTGCGTAATTTGTGTAATTATGATGTTTGAGGAATTCAATGAAAACTACAGACATTAAAAATATTGTCTGTGTACGCTTATTTGTAGTAGAGAAATCTGGGAAAAGGTCCAACTTACGAATTCTAGGCCAGGCTAGGCACCCTTTATTTAAGTATTTTTGCTACTTAAAACCACCTGGCGTGGTGTATTGGTGGTATTTTCCAAACTCATTTTAATAAGCGATTTGATTCAGCCAGTATCAAACATCAACTAGAGTTTTATAAGGTTTGTTTTAACAAAAAAACCTTCACAGTACTACTAGTGGAATATTATGAACTGTTTATGGTTATAAATTATCTTCGGTCTAAGCATTTATAACGTTAATCTAAATCTGAAAATAATGTTACAATCCTCATCTCTGTGAGAGGGAGTAGGCTGTAAGCTGTTTGTTATCCATCTCGTGGACCCAATGCGGGTTGGTAGTGACCTAGTCACATGCCGGTTTCCTCGAAAAGTTTTCCTTCACAGTTTTGAAAGCAGTGTAAGAGTAGCAGATAAGTAATTAATTGGACAAAAACCATATCAATTTATCAATACATTTGTACCTATAACATATTGATATTGCTCCACCTTGTTCCAACGATAACCTTGTTGTCAAAAGTGCATACAATTCGGCGATTACCTCAATTTGTCATTTGATATGCATCGATAAGTTGTAAAATTGTTGTAAATATAAGTGACGTAATGTTACTGGACTGACAATGAAAGTATTTGTGTTTTTGGAAAGGGTGCAAAGCGACAATCTTTCTACTATAGTTTGATTATTAATTCGAGTCAGTAAAATGACAAGTGCAACTGTCACTGATACATAAAAAATGAAACAAATCAGGAACATTGGAAATGTCATTTTACTGACTCGAATTAATAATCGTATTTTAGGTATTTCATAACTAAAGCTTACTAATATCTTTCTTCTGTTTGAAGTCATAATTTTGGCTGGAAACTGCAGATTTTAAATGTTCACAATTGTTCATAATAAAATACTTTTTTTTAAGCTGCACTGAAACTGAAAGACAAGCTCGGGTCTGAAAAGGCCACTTCATCCGAATCATAATATGAATTTTCATAGAATTATTCAGCATCTATTTAACCATTCTATTGCTCAAGCAAGAATTTTTCAGCATATATTTAACCATTCTATTGCTCAAGCAACAAATATTCCATTTAACGAATTTGATGCAGCTAATGGCGTTTTCAGACACTCTGAACATAGTTTGGAAAGGGGTAGGCAGTTGATGCTGGTCACAATAATCTCCGGAATCATAAACAGAAACTGTCCTTGTAGGTCTAAGGTCTTGTACACAAAACTGCGGTGCGACGTCGCAACGCAAAAATCTGCGAGCTCGCACTACACATCGCAAGAACTTACGAATTGATTCGCATCGCGCATTTCTGCGATGTTAGGTACGTCACATTTGTTGACGCTATTTTTAGTTCACTCTGAGACATATTCTGTAGTTCCCTTCAGCGTTCATAATAATAAATGGATGAACCCAAAATCTTCTTTGTTTCTTTTGCCTGTATCTCCTAAGCAATAACAAAAGTGCACACGTCTTTTAACGATCCATATAGGTTATATGTCACCTCCCAAATTTAGTACCTGTACACGACCTAGTTTTCAAAATACGTCCAGTACGGTTAACGGTCGTCGAAGGAATGGTCTTGGTCACCCTAGGGAGCTACTTGCCGCACGAATTCACATCGCAGCAATTCGTATTGCAACTTTCTGCGTTGCGAATTCGCATCGCGTCGCATCGCAGTTTTATGTACAAGCCCTAAGTCCCGTATTACCGAACGTCCCTCATTTGATTGGTTTTTTTTTTGGGACAAACCCACCACACTATTCCCAAACCACTGCAACTCCTGAGAGCCAGAATCAACAGTGGCAACCACCAGAAAAGCGCCGAGACAATGAAGCTCGACCTGTCCCGGAGAATGAATTTACCTGTCTTGGATCCTGCACGAAATTAATCAGAAAAGAATAGTGGAGGAGTAGGAAAAATATGTTTCCACTTCCCTCCATGCAAGCAGGAGACAGAACAAAGCAAGGCCAATAGGCACAAAGGGACATTACAACTGGGAGAAGCCCATTTGCCTTGCACCACGGGTAAAAATGACTACTAATATTAATGGGTCCTAAATTGTGAGCTGCTATATTTGATTGGTTGAAACTAGTTATAAGTTACGCTTGAGTCTTGAGTGACGTTCTGGGAAAGAGACAGAGCTATACAAGTCGTTTAGCGCCATCTCGTTCCCACAAGCACAGGGGTGATCTCGTCATGGTAAGCCACCTGTAATACGGGCCTAAAAGACGTAACTGAAATAATGACAAGTCCAGAATACCTACAAAACCATACTTAACACAACAATAATTAAGGCTTCCATATTTTCCATTAAAACAATGAATTACCTCATGACCTCGACCATTGTCAACAGCCTGTGACCTTGAGCCGTTGGTACGAAACGAATAACTAACCATTGTTATACTGAACCAAACCATTTTATGTGCATTCAATCGCTTTATGGATTTTTGATATAATCGCCCGCGTGGGCGTGAGAACGATTGTAATATTTTTGTAATTGTGAATTTTAGGAGTGAAATTGTTTTTTTTTTATTTAAATGGAAAACAACATGGTACCCAAAATCTTTAACCAGAGTTTAATCAATGATTAAAAATCTAAAAGAGGTAAACGTGGAAAAGTCAATCACAATAAGAGTAAATTGTGATTTAATTGATTGTTTGCTCAGTTTTTTGTTTTACTGTTATTTTCAACAATAAGTAAAATAAAATGATGACTTATAACTACATAAACACAGTCATATTCTTCATCAATAATGCTGAATTAATTTTGTGAATCAGACTGACATTTGGCACAACAAATATAAGCAAAATGTCGAAACACACGTTCATCAACAATCAGCAAGCTAATGCTAATTCTAATCAACTCGGTACAATACATACCGAGTTGATCTGTTCAATGTATTGGTCAATATCTATTATGCAGATTATGCAATTTCATGCATTCTCTATTTAATTCACCGACACAATTATTTATGTCTTACTAGCTGACCCGGCAAACTGTGCCCCCTCAGAATATTACTCGTCTTTTAAACCTTCCCTGGAGTTACTTAAACAATAAAAAATTAAAATTAGCCAAATCGGTCCAGTAGTTCTCGAGTTTTAGCGAGACTAACTTTTAATTTTTAATTTAATTTATTTATTATGTCAGATTACATGATCCATAGTGGTTAGTACAACAGGAGCTTAAAATCTATGTTAGTGGGTACACAAATTGAATATAAATAACAATTACATTATAGAATTAGAAATAATTACAAATTAAAACATTAAAATAATACAATTAAAACATTAACGAACAGCAATTGATTTTTATATAGAAGAAGAAGAATATATAAGGGCGAGTTCATTGATCAGCTGTAGTTAAACTAAATCAAATCCCATAAAAAACACTAGCTTTCTCTTTTCTTCAGCTTTGTAAATTATTATTATCTGATTTAACTGTCTGGGTGTTTGTGTATGTGAATTCCTAACGTGGGCAACATTAAAAAAAATAACGAGTGTACGTAAGGAGCAATAGTTTTAACAGCTGTCCTGGCATTATGAAACAACAAATAATTACATTATGACGTCATTGTTCGTAAAATTTGTGTTTCGTTGTAGCAGTTTAGCAACATCATAATATTCAAGTTTTATTTCTTGTCCCATATGTACTGGGAACTATACTACCAAGCAAAAGTATTGAAGCTTAAATAATGGCGTAATTTAAATATATTTTGTATCAATTTAAAGTTAACAGTTGAAGCTTTAAAATTGTACTATTTTGATTATTATTCTTAACTCGTTATGAAGAAAGAACTAGTTGCATACTTATGCAACTAGTTCTTTGCTCATGCTCACCAGTGTGGTATTAAGAGGACTTCTAGGAGAAAACTGACTTAACATAACCCTCCTTTGCGTCGCACAGTCGGGTAATTACACTTATATTGTAGGAAATGTTGAAATAAAAACAGTTTTTAATGGAACAACAACAACAATACAAAGAACAAATTATAATAGTGATAGCTGTAAAAGTATTATTACTGGTCTTCTGACAATAGGAAGTTGCAAGCTAAAAGTAAGCTTATTTTGATAGAAATAAGATCACTGATATTTAAACACTGATACTGTCATAGCAGCACTGCAGAGCAGCTAACAGTGTCTTTCTCCAGACACAAAAGACAGTTTTCTTGCATGGAAGTAGTAATTTTTTTTTTGTTCTGGATGACAAAATAAAAAGTGAAACTTCCAATAAAACTACCCTACACAACTTTTGGTCTTATAGAGACCTTAATAATTTACGTAGGTTCGAAAAAACCTGTTTAAAGTAACATGTACGTAAACAACTGCCATAAGTTATTAATAACACTCATTAAATTTCACTAACATTATATCAATATCAACATCCCATTACACACGAGTTTACAAAGTTACAAACAAACTCTTATCAATTTCTCTAACATAATTATAAAGATAACAGTGTTTACTCTATGATTCACAACCATGTGCCCACAGCCTTATGCATGCGTTCAAACATTGGTATGAAATCTAATATGCGCTCTAGCTTGTGAGCAATAGAGTTCAAAGTACGATAAACATGTCAAAGTCAAGGGTGGCCACGTGTTTTCTGATAGACTTTGACTTTTATAGTATCCTAGTACCTTCCTAGTTTAGTTTAGTTTAGTTTACAATGTTAGTATTTTCATTATAAAGGTGTTTACTGTTAGATATAAATCCAGGCTGAGAAAATGAAAAAAACAATAAAGACAACCATGTTCTGAAATAAATATTGAGGAGAAATTCTTGATAAAACACAGCCGCACAGTTCATTCTTTACGGTTAAGCCGCGCTTGGCGAGGTTGGTCTGTGGATGGCTCACAACATGAAAACAAATTTCAAGTAGATAAACGAACATTAGCGGGAATGTCGCAGCTCTGGAACGCAAAGGGCATTTAAAGGAACAATGTGGTTTTAAGTCAGTCTTACGGCCCTGCTAGGGCTTGACTTCTCACGTTTTTATGACGTAAAGTAAACTACAACATTTACGTTAATTTAATGTAAAAAATTAGTTCCTCACATTCAATTTAAATTTTTTACAATTTCATTTCAATTTTCCATGCAATAAACGCAGTAAATATTTCAAGTACGCTGTAAATAAAATACTGAAATCTTGTGAAACAGGCTCGGGACTCTTAAGTCAAAAAAAAATAACGAAGCTATTATTATTTAATAATGACGACAAATTAGACGTAACATTTATTTAATAGTTAGTTCTAGATTACTTACGTAATTAAAAACATAGACCAACGAATAGCAGATAGAATACTAATGACACTTCCCACAAGTCCAGCCATAAAACAAGCCCTATTTCTTCTCAAAGGATTTTTACGACTTACGGATCACTAGCTAAGCTTTACGTCTATCTTTCTGATCTTCCAGTCAAGTTTTATTGTAACTGATCTAGGAATAATCGTAAAACCAATCCTAACTTTAGTACCTACCTTCAAGTTTTCTGCCTATTTACTTTTTATATCTAAACTCGCGAACAAAAATATGGAATCACGGGAATCACTTACTCCGATTCCTTGCGATCTTGATAGATCTTCAAGGTTAAGCCGCGCTTGCTGAGGTCAGTCCGTAGATGGGTAAGCATCCAATACATATACTGAGTTTCCTCCGCTCTAAATAAATAGTAATGCTTAGGCCGAAATAAATAGTCGTACCTAAGCCAAGGTCAGTGCTTGGCTACGTCAATAATTTCCATGGAAATTATTGACATTTGACGTTGCCAAGCACTGACTTAGTCTTGGCTATGGCATAAGTACGACTATTTATTTCGGCCTTAGTGTTAATGGGAATAAGCATTAGAACTGAATTTCCTGACTGACTTGTTTTTCAATTTAATAAAATAAGAGATTAAGTACTTACAATAAGTAAAATAATAGCAGTGGAGATTTATTAAATGTAGACTATCTGTCTATTATCAGACAGTATTTTTATTTTTAGGTTTCACTTAAATATCTACTATTCATAAATTTTAATAATATATTTTATAGCACTACTTTTTGTTTAAACTTGCATTTGACATTTATTTGAAATAGAATTACCATCCATAACTTATGTCACACGTTAGAGGGAGCGAGGGAGGGGTATGACATAGTGTGACAAAAACAGAAAAGTCTCCGTTCGTGCCACACTAGGTAAGACAGAAAATGACGAAATTGGTGTGCCGTAATTTATGGTAAAACTACCAAGTGACACGTGGTCAACTTTTGACATTTAAAAGCTAAATATTTGAACTTTAAATGATATAAAATGTTACGACTAAGTGGCTCAAGGCCGTTGAAATATAAAAACGCCTTTATCTTATATGAATACCTAAAGTCACACGTTACCTACTGGAATGCAAATCTAATACAAGAAGTTAATGCATATCATTTCATATTTATGTCATAATTGTTGCAATAATTGAATTATTCTTAATTATAGGAAAGTATGAAAACTATATAATCTACAATTTGATCAAATAGGTAAAAAAGCTATAAATAAAGTTGACACTAACGCCCTTTCGTGACTGTGAAACTAAAGTCAAAACTCTAGATAACATAAAATAAATATTTTGAGATTGCCGCTATCGATAATATAAATCCTCTATCGTACACTAAAACAAAATTAATAACGATGAACAATATTTGATAAAATATCGTATTGTAAATTCCGAATAATAGATATTTCTTGATAATAGTAATGATAACTGCGCCGTCATAGATACGGCTGATAATCATACGTTTACAAAAAATATCACCAATGCATTTTTTTATTATATTGCGGGTGTATCTGAAGATAGCAAATATTATACAAAATCGTAGGAAAAAAAAGTAAAGCGTAGAAATTAAAACCCAAGTACACAATTAGAAATAAGTTACTAGATTATTAAAAGTATCCAAAGTCATGGAAGGATTTTTCAAGGTTAAAGTAAGGTTAAGTAATCTGGAAAACAATTCATCGAAATAATTAAAATATGGAATAAAATAAAATAAAAACTCTCATGAATTGACTTTGAAAACCGTGATTAAAAAAGTGCAATAGTAAAGATCGCATCTTACAAAACAAAAAAATACATAATGAAACCAAAACATTGCTTAGAAATAAAAAGGTTTCAACAAACTCGTTCACAGTAGTTTGTTAGTTATTTTCCCAACTTTTTATAACTATCAGACAAACCGTTACATGCCGAGCCAATCATTAAATTTAATCATGGCCAGTTGGACTCTTCAATTTGCAACTGATTTTGGTGAAAGGAACCACGGGTTAACGTACCACGATGGGCCGATGATTTATCTCGAAATGTCAAGTGTCTTTTTAAATCTACGGAGTCATGGTCAAGCCACTTGATAGGATCGTTTAAAGTTTATGGTAATTTCCTTATTTGAAAGCATGGAGGTTGTTTGTAAAAGTTGATTAGCTGGGAAGGTTTTCTAAGATAAGGTTATTTCTTTAATAATGTGGAGTAATTTTATTCAATGTCCGGTATATATGTTAACAAAACAGATTATCATGAAAACGTTTGCCTAATCAACATTCTCTTTTAAATAAAACAACGTAAACGTCTTGATGTTGAATAGCAGATAATTTTGTAGTTATGAATGCCGACTAGTTTTAAACTTTGCTCACATTCTAATCGATATAAGCAAAGCGTTCTATCAGGTCCCAATGATCATCGATTTATTCCTAAAACCAGCTAGTCATGCAGTAGTTGCATATAAACCTCATTACCGATTGTGTAATGACCATTTCTTCTGTCGATAAATCAGCCGATTGTCCTGTCCCCTCATACATCATCGTGACATCATCTATTATACATGGACGACATCATCATGTCATCTATCTCACTTGTCGCTATTTTGATAGGAACATTAAGGCCTATTACGTATTCGTACGGAACTAACGATGATTTAGAAAGACAATGCTGATAGTTATCTTTACTGTTACTTCGTAGAGGAGGAAAGGACAATTTATTACGCCAGATGCACCCAGAACTGTCGCTTTGTTAGATGTTAAAGTACATGATTCATGTTCCAATCCGCCAACTACTATAATTTCTGTTAAAATGGGGACAATTTCCTCTTTGCTTCTTATGATATTCAGGACGAGGGACGGACTCCCTGGGGAAATTTGCCAGTTATGACGTCAGAAACCTTTTTGTCACCCGGACAGTAATGCTTGTAACTAGTTTTATCAATTACTATGAGATTGTTATCAACAAACGGACACGGACGGAAATAACTTAAAGTTATTTCGAAGATTCATATCTGGTTTAGGTACTCAAACACCTGACGACTAATTAAATCAACTCATTATCATTTTTATGACCAATAACTCTATTTACAAACTGAACGTTAAAGAAAATGGCGTCCATTAGTTTTATTTCCTGGTTCTCGATTATATTTTCTTCCGTAGGCACACTTGTTACCTAATCATAATAATTTTACTTTTGCGCTAACAAGATCGTTAGGATTGACAAAATAATTGGACTGTCCTGTTATCATAAGCTTTCATGGTTAATTGGTTTTGTTGATTGAACTTGATAGGGAACCCTTAGCTAGCTAGCTGAGCTGGCAAGTTACGAACATTTCGCATAGATTTTACTTGCGAATATCTGAAATACCAATTTTGTACCTATCGAGAAACTAATTACCAGCTATCATAAATTCCACGGCTCTCTTTGCCAAAGCAACGATTTAATGTAAAAATTAATTAGCGAATTACAAAACTTACCGTTCGTAGGTATATTCCGTTCTAGAAATTAACTGGAACTACATACTTGTAATTAATGAGTTAATCAAGCGTTCATGTTCAATATTCAATGCTTTAACTGTAAAAACTGTGAGTAACAACTGTTTGGATGTTTGTAAGGCTACATAATAGTGATTAGGTTATGGAAGATTCCTAAGTAGGAAATTTAAATTCGGACAGCTTTCTATAAAATAGATGACAAGAGTCTAGTCGAAATTTGTCAAATCGAAATAGTATAGAACCAGTTAGACTTCAAAAGAAATGACGTAGCTTCTTAAGATACACAAACAAATTCAAAAGTAAAAGCTTTCTTCTATAATAAATATGAAGCAGACATAATTATAAATCCAAATGAAGCACTATTCAATTTTACAAAAGATCTCATGGAGAGAGATAATAGAAAATGTCAGTTTCAAGTTTTCATACAACGATGACAGGGTCGCTCAGTATAAAAATAACTTCGAATAAAACCTCGGGTACCTAGATAATAGTAAAGTGGTACTTACATCAGGTGCATCCCACGCAAACTATTTAATACAACAGGGGAAACCACTGGCGAAACTGAAACACGTGGGCGGCCGGGACAATGGCTCACTTTTGCCCTTTTGGGAGGGAAAATGTCACCTTTAACGTGGAACGAATGAATTTGTTCTGCAGGACCATGCAAGGAAAGTTTTCTATAGAAGCATTTGGAGTTTTGAATGTTCAAGAATCTAAATAGTTTTGAAGTACTTAGTACAATAGTCGTAAAGAATTTAAATCCACTGATTTTTATAATTGGTTGTGCTAATTCGAAAAACAAATTTTTAATTTTCTATTTAAACATTTGAAAATGGTCTTTAATCGGCTAATTCTGAAGAATAAATTTAGAGCTTTGTTTATTCAAAATAGCATGGAGACACCAGAATATAAAGATAAAAATGTTTTAACAGCTGTCACTAAGGCGAAATGTTTAATGAATATGTACCAACACGATGATCTGGTCCTTATTGGTGGAATAAAAACAAATGACAACTCAATGTAAGAACATTTTATTGCGTCTCCGTATGTTAATCATGCTATGTTAATATGTAAGGTAATATTTATTGCCGTATCAAAATTCATACTGATGCACCATGCAGATTAAGTAATGAGATAAAAAACTACTCACGACACGATAAACAAGTATTACAATCTTGCTTATAGCAGAATAAGGTTAATGCAAAAGACGGAAACCTTTTTGATCTTTTAAAGTTTCAAAGGCGTTTGGATAACATTTATTTGGTACTATAACATGGATGAGTAACCTAATAAACATATATGTTAGAGGGTATTATAATTCTCATAATCGACTTTTATAACAATCAACTCACGTATTCCACGCAAATAATTTCTATAGCCAAATATAACACCGTAGGTACTTATCGAAGACACAGCATTACATGAATCAATTAATGTAGAAACGCTACAATCCACAATCACACGCACGAATGCCGAAGTGTTAAAATAAAATCACGCAACAGCAGCGCGGTCCGAACGCACTTCCCTCCGAAATGTTCCATTCCGTTACCTGCATACAACTGTTGCAAGACTGCGGCGATAAAGCAAAAGGTATAGGAAGGAACCTGTTCACATTTTAGAATATTTGTGTGATCAAATCTGAAGTTGGAATGGTTGTGGAGAGACAGTCGCTATAAAAATTGTAACACTGGTATTCATAGGAATTTGATTGAACTGGAATCCGTTACCGAAATAGTTGGGCTTATACTGAGTGAGGATGATTATGAAGTAGAAGTTAAGATATTAGATGATTTTAAAATTACTTTTGAATTTTATTATAAACGTCTAATGAATTAACATGATTATTCACAAAATCTTCCACGATCTGAAATAAGAATACTAGACAATTAACACCTTTAGGGGGTCAAGAATCCAGGGTCGCGGGACTGCCTCCGGGGTCGCGGGACTGTCTCCGGGGTCGCGGGACTGTCTCACCTGGTAACCGTGACCCTGGTACGTAAAGGGCTACCGAAGGACACCGTGGATTTTAGTCAGTACAAGTCTGACAGTCCCTCCCGCCCCACCCTGGACGGGAGGACTCATTTGATGATTTTACCACACAAAAAAAGGGGGTCAAGAATAGGTTAGAGTAGATGTTCCTTTTTTTCTGAATTGAGAATTACAGGAAAATACCTAATAGTTATTCATTATTTTTGAACGGCTTCAGACGAATATTAAACTTTGGCAACATGTTACCATAGATTAGGGTTGTTTTCAAATCCTAAAAGATTCTTTTCTAGATTTTGCCTTTCAAAATCCGAACAGTTTCAGCTTTGGCCTTACTAATACTTCTTCCATCTTTTTTGCAGACATGGAAGATGAATGCTACCCAGCCATGCCAGCAAGCGCATGGAGCAGCCGACGACGGTCCAGTGACTCCCCTCCGCGGGAGGTGAAAGCTGAACCGAAGTCTGAACCAGAGTCCCCCGCGTCTTCCTGCCCCCCCTCACCTACCCCTGGCACACCTGTAGCACACCTCGACTATGTTATTGACCACACGGTAAGGAAGTTCTTTTTATGAATGTCTGAAATTGATAATTCTTATTATCTGATGCGTTTTGTCTAGCTAGATTATGGTAAGTCAAACATTCATCATTATGCTTGTCTTAAAAGATACTAATACCTACTGATTACACAGAATCGTTAAATTCACCAAAACCCATAAATTGTATTCAAGTGGGCATTGCTTTTACAACTCTGAAACTGCAATAAACGCTTTTTGCTTTCAGCAAGAACTTATATTACCTATTGCTAACACTTACTCATATAACACTTTACTCTGTAATAAATGGCTTTTCAAAATTGCACTACCGCACCGCTACTAAACATTCACGACTTTAATGATTTCGACACTTTCTAATGCAGTTTCTGTTGAATTTTGTGCACAAAAACAAAAAGTTTATACAACAGCATTCTTTCATCATTCCTCTTTTATTGACTATTTATTATCAACAGTTGGCAACAGAGATGTAACTTGAATGTAGATAGTATTAAATTAAATGGTCGGCACGCGGCCACGCCTTCTATCAATAGTTCATGATGTAGCATCTTCATCTCGTATCTATTTGCACGACTTGATAACTCGATAAAAACTTAAGGTCATAAGAGTTCAAATATTTCGTGCACACCTCAATTTGCTGCTTTCACCTGTACTATATCTGTATGAGTATTGGGTATGTAAACGGGGCTTTTTAAAATTGCCAAATTTTTAGGATTCCTTACCGAAAATGCAGATTGTATTTACATTGAACATTAATATTATAATGCCTCTGAAAACGTATTTAATAGTCATCAAAAAGGCCTTAAGTGAACAAGTTCTTGATAAAAATCAAAACCTTTAACAAAATAGGGTCAGTACGAAGCATAAAACTTCAGAATAACGCACCAGAAAATGATACGGAACTAAAACATTTCTACGCCGCTGACACGCACTTAGCATATTTTCCATAGCGTGCGTGCGCTCTTTAGTAATTACTTGGATAATTATTATCTTTAATCGTACTCTCCGGAGGTTTTCGTTGAACGCCGCCGGAGTGGAATCTTTAACGATTATTGTAAAACTGTAAGTAGTTGCAACAATGCAGTTTGCATTGCTTTACTTGAGCCATCTCTCGTGCATACGGTGTCGTATTCAAAGGAGTTAAATATGCTGCCATAATTTAAGAAAGGGCAATTGTCTTGCCTGAAGGTACTTGAGGTACATTTTTTTTCGATTTAACATTATCATAATTGTTGACGTTCTTATTGAACTCACCATAATGCTCGTCTGATTGCTTAGAACCTAAGTATATCAAACATTGTTAATTAATATAGCGAGTCTCCCTTTCTACGACTAAAAGCCTTTATCATCTTACTCTTGAACTTGTCTAATAAGCTCTTTTACATTCCAGACTGGCACAATCCACATGCCACAAGCAGTGCTACAGAAAGTTGGCGCAGCCGGCATGCCACAACTGCTGCTGAGTGCTGCGCCACGTCTAGCCACCTCGCTCAACTCCAACAAACTGTCCATTAAAGTCACCTCCAGCTCAGGGGCTTCAGGTAAACATTGCTTTTTATTTTACTTTGTAGCTGATAAGGAAAATGGAAGCTTAGACAAAGTGAATAGACAATGGAAGACAATGACAATGGAAGAACCAAAAAAAGTAAACTGAAGAAGCTATCCGAATCAATCTTCCATCTCAAGTATTGTCGATTAGATACTGATACCTTGGAAATCATCATCATATCAGCCGTAAGACGTCCACTTCCGAACATAGGCCTCCCTATAGACTAACAATAGGACCGGTTGGAAGCGGCTTGCATGAATCCAGCTTAATCCTGTAGTCTTCATAAAATAAATTTCTGTCCACCTTGTGGGTAGACATCCTATGCTGCCCGTGGGTGATCTCCAATCGTAAGCCTTACGGCCATCAGTTCTGCGTGCTATATGGCCAGCCCACTGCCATTTCAACTTGCTCATTCGTTGAGTTATGTCGGCAGCCTTGGAAATGCTTAGCATCATTATCAAACTGTTCTACGCCGTGAAATTATTCAAGTGCTGCTACAGCTGCAATCAGGTGAATAATCGAATAATGAGTATTATTTTCTCTTCTTCCAGGTTTCAACCTCCCGCCAACGCCACCATCGTCACTGTCATCATCAGACAGTGAGGGTGCACTGTCCCCGGCGCACGAGGCTTCAGCCGCACCCCTCGCTCCCCCCGCCGCGCCCGCACGTCGCTCACACCTGTACGTGTCGCACCACACACGGCAGCCAATAAACACGCCCCTTATTAGCAGTCAACCGGTAAGGATCTTAACAAGTAGCAGAGTTATAGTAACAAGAGTTAGGGGTTCTGCTGGGTCCAGCATTGTGACCTGATGTGTTTGGACAAATTGAAGATCGTATTTGTCTCCCTTCGCAGATCTCAGTTGCGTAATTGCGAAGAATTTTAACTACTACTACAACAACTATCACACAACGCCATATAGTCCCAAGCTAAGCAGAGCTTGTGTTATGGGTACTAGACAACGATAAACATACTTATTTAATTCTAAATACTAAAACTTTTGTAGTATAAAATGAGCCGCAAACGATTTTCTTGCCGCATTCTCTGCCTAAACAGTTTATAAATATTGTAATGACAACATTTGCCACTTGAAATACTGATCTCTGTCTAAATTAACACTGATCTAAATACAGTCAACAAACTACCAGACTTGTATTCCTAGCCATGCAATGCACCAATTGGAATTTAAATAGTCAAATTGAATAGTTAAATGAAACATTATGAGAGGTACTATGAGTTTCATTTCTCTGTTCCACTATATGGAATTTTAGCTGGCTAAATAATTTACAACGTTCATCGAACCGTTACACATACCTACCTATATTAATGTCTGATAAATATATGGAAGCAATAAAGGTGTCCCGAAGATTGACGACTTCTGCATACTAACCACTTTGACCATTCACTTCTTTGGGGAACAGGCTGTGCATGCAATGAAATATTCATTAAATTGAGTTATTATTAAAAAATCATATAAATGAGCTTAATTTATGTTACTTTCTACCTGTTATTTGTGCTAGAAATAAATTTCCTGTCGGGACTGTTAGTTTTGTTCAGTTCAGTTTGCCACAACTTTAATTAAAGCGTTTTCTCCGTTTACAGAAAGGGTCGACTGGCACACTAGTGCTAACTGAGGAAGAGAAACGCACGCTACTGGCCGAAGGGTACCCTGTCCCGACGCGTCTACCCCTCACCAAGGCAGAGGAGAAGTCACTCAAGAAGATAAGGAGGAAAATTAAGAATAAGGTGCTTATAGAACCACCAATAGATCGTCGATTAATCACTCCTTTTTCGCAAAACAAGATTGTAAAACCAAATTGATCTTTCAGATTTCAGCACAAGAAAGCAGACGCAAAAAGAAAGAATACATGGACCAACTGGAAAGGAAGGTCGAGATCCTTATATCTGAGAACACAGACTACAGGAAAAGGGTAGAGACCCTCGAGCAGAAGAACGCGAGTCTGCTGAGCCAGGTAGCCTCCCTGCAGGCCATGGTGGCGCGCGGCGCCCGCAAGTGACGTCACCAGGCCGCCAAGTCTGACGTCACGCCGCGCGCCTCACCGCTGACGTCACAGGCCGCTCCGCTGACGTCACAGGTCCGGCCGCGACCCGCGAGGCTGTGAGACTGCTCACAGTACATCGTCTGTCAAAGTATGACGCTGTCCCATAACGGAATGAATGTATATTTTGGATGTATTTACATTTACGTCGCGTACACAAGTGTCCGGGGAAAGAACTGTCAGCGTTTGAATGGTTGCTCACTGTAATTGTTAGTAAATAGGTATTCTGTGGTGCTGGATCGATATACCCGCTACGTCGGTATACAAACTGTCAAGTGCCACACTAGATATTTATTTTATACAGCTCTGAAACAGTTTTCGTTCGAGACGCGAGGTATGACTTGATAACAGGGAATTATAGTACTGGGGTTTAGATAAGTATCGATAGTTATTTACGCGTGTTGTTTGAAATCTCGTAATATATTATTATAGCGCTGTAACGGCGATAATTAGATTGTAAGTTTTATTTTATGCGTGTTTTCATTGAAATGTGCAATTAGGTTAAGGATTTTATTGTTACCCAAAGCATACATTGTACTTGTGTGGCTCTCCGTCGTTGAACACATCGCCGTGATCAGTTCGCCGGTCTGCATGTGGCCTAATCAAGTTAATGGTATATTTGACACTAGATTAAACAATAGAGACTACAGAACTACTTATAGTTTGGTACATAGTGTATTGCAGGATACCTATGGAACTGAGATCGCGTGTCGCGGTGCGTTGTGTTATCGGGAATCTTAGTAGCATAATAATGTAAGACAAACAGTGTACCAGCGTCTGTCTTACCGATTAATATTGAATTCCATGAATTTGCATTTATAGCGAAATGTGTATTGTCCTAGAGATTTTACCTTGTATTTAAGATAAAGTTAGTAATGTATCTAATAGTGGACCTATTTAAAACCGATTTGTGTGACAAGTGTTTTCGGTTAAGTCTAGTCTCTTGTAGAACCGCCGGGCCTCGAACTGCAGGCCTCCAGGTAACATTAGTATTCTCAGTTCTGCTCTATATCGACAAGTACAAAATAATGGCATGCCTTCAACGAGAATAACGTAACTAACTGTAATGAGCTAACTTACATGCAGTATTTTAACTATAAAAGGTTGCCTGGTAGAAGAATTAAGACAAGTCTATGTGGCAGGGTCGCGAACTATCTAAGCCGGGTATTGTGGCCCTGTTACTTGAACGTCAACCGAAGGTACAGGGTAGTTTTTAGTCAGTGCAACCCCTACAGTCTCTTTTGCTCCACTTTGGGCGGAAGAATTTATTTGCTGATTATACCGTGTTCTTCACGTTATCCATAAACTTTAGCAAATACTTCTATGGCTTTTACAAATCAAATCCAACAAAGGAAGTAGTACTTAAAAAGGCTTCGTTACAAAGATATTTGTAATTTCATTTAATGAAATTTAATTGAGCTATGCAGTGAGAAAGTATCTTAATTTGAAATCTATCAAATACTATTTGCATTTCATTTGTTTCAGCCCGCCAAATGTTATGAATGACGTTGCCAATTCGGATAAAGAGGCATGCATATCGGGTTATTTACGTCTAGGTATTTAGTTTGTATGAAAATTAACAAAAAATAAAAAATAAGAATTTATTAATGTGTCCATAATGAAAAATGCTTACTTCCGTGGTTTGAACATCTGGTCGAAGTTTATGTATATCGTCCGGAACACGGTGTATACCACACAAAGAAATTACCGCACACCCAATATAAGGTGCTTCATTATTATCTGCCACCGCTTTAATGGGGGGTAGTATTGTGTTTAAACATTACAATAGTGAAGAAATTTCGTACCTTGGAACAGTTGATTCAATTTGAGAAAATAAACAAGTTAAATTAACATTGGCTCTATTCTGCATAACGTGGTTCACAAATTACGCGCGATGTGTCGCTTCGTCAATGAAAACAACTGCTATCTCTTTCTATCTGTTCTGTGAATGAATACTGAAATCAGCTGGCTAACTTCGTCACTATCTAACCTACCTACTAATACGCAGGCAAACAAATGTTTTAAAAGTGTAATTACTTACCAGCTACCACATTCTTCCAAAAAACTGACGTAAATAAGATGATAAACTTCCCATCACACTTAAAACAGCTTTGGACTGACAAGTTAGTGTAAGAATCGCAATTTTTATTCTTATTATTTTTAAACAATAAGTACTTAGATTAAAATCAAATAACAAATTACAGTAACTTGGCATGTTTAAAAGTTAATCATCTTATTTACAATAATTGCACAGTATTTACACTTAACTACACACTTCCTACATTAGCTACAAAACTGTTGCAAGAGTCCGCCTTCGCGTTGCACACGAACGAAGGCACGCTTACGTACGTGTTTCTTCACTTTATTGAATGTGTCCGTTTCACTTTTTACCTGCCTAAATGCGCGTTTGATGCGCCTTTTAAGTTCTTCCGTACGCACTTCTAATATCATATCCAGTTTGGCCGTACACAAGGTCCTTTACACGACAACAAAAGTATAAAGGGGTTAAATCCGGTGAGCGAGGAGGCCATGGCACTGGCCCTCCTCAACCTCAGACCTGCCTGCGTCAACGGAGGGCGGGTCAAAGCGGCCGTGTTTACTGAATCTGTACACGGCATCCAGAATGGTATGATGGCTCACTCGCACACCAAACCTCTGCTGGTACAAGTTTACTGCATGCGCAGTTATGAAGTTACACTCGGTCACTCACGGTAGCACAATACCATTTCAAGGTATTATTGATTGGAGTACCGTCGTCTGGGAGGCATTTTTAAAGGAAGCGCGAGCGATTTTCCCGTCGCTAACTGCTAAAACTAACTAGTAACTACCGAGCGGGCGGGCGCGGCGACGGGAAGAGACTGGCGAGCGGGCGCGGGCGGTCGGCTGGCGCGTGCGATGAACAGAGTAGTGCGGGTGAGAGAGAGGGCGCGCGGGGGCGGGGCCGCGCCTTGACGACCGAGTCGCCGCCGGCGCGCAGCGGCATCGTTTGATAAGTATGGCAACAGTGTACGAAAGGCGCGCTGGCGTTTTGCGAAATGATTTCAATGAATTCAGTGCGGAGCGGCAACAGCATAAGTCTACTGGATGGTTTTATACTAATAAATCCAGTCAAATTTATACTTAATTATTTTTGTATGAAAAAAAATATGACAAATAATCAATTATTTATCTTTACTATTTAAATCTATACACGCAATACGATCTCCCTTTAAAGCGGTGGCAGATAATAATGAAGCACCTTATATATGCATTAGTCACGGCCAGATACAAACAGTACATAATTATGTTTATAGCCGAATGGCTGATTGCAAATTATTAAAAAAAAACTGTTCAATTTAGAAAAAAATGATATTAGTAACCTCAATATAATTTTTAAAGACCTATCCATAGATACCCCACAGGCCATACGTATGGGTTTGGTGAAAAAAAAAAATTGAGTTTCAATTCTAAGTATGGGGACACCCCCAAAATTTCTTTTGTTTTTATTTTTGTGTAAAAATCCTAATGCGGTTCACATAATACATCTACCTACCAAGTTTCAACAGGATAGCTCTTATACTTTCGACAAAAATGGCTGTGACATACGGACAGACAGACAGACATAACGAATCTCCGTTCCGTTCCGTTTTTGCCATTTGGGAATACCCAATATGGGAAAAAACCATAATTTGTTGTAAAAATTTGCAATTTTTTTTACCAGGCACCTTAATTCTTAACAAAATAAACAATACTAGCAGAATCTCCAGAAAAAAAAGGAAATAGTTGTTCCATTAATGTCTTCGTGGTCTTGCCAACTCTGCCTGCTCCACCACGGTTCAGCGTGATAGTTCAACATAACAAGCTGCTAGTGATCTTTCTAACATTCTTTTTAAAACTAAACATTCCATTTCTTTAAATGAGTGACTTAAAGTGAGCTCGAGTACTTATTACAACTAATTGTAGACTTTAGCGTCGGGACACACTTGAAACTTTTGTTAAAGGAGACTGCTCGATTTTAAAACGAAACTTTAGAGCCTAGACTCATGACAGTCGATTCAACGCGTTTCGTGTTTCCACAAATATTTTTAGCAGAATTATTTTCAAAGTAATTTGGTACTTCTAACTGTGTCATTTGGTTTTAAAGTGTAATATTTTTCTACCACTGCTTTTCTTTTGATGTATTAAACAAATATCATCCCTTCACGGAGCGAGAGGAGCTTTTTCAAATTTTCCATAAAATCGCAGTAAATACTTCAAGTATTCTGTTAATAAAAAACAGAAATCTTATGATAAGGCCTCCGGGCAGCTGGCTGATGCTTGAAAAATCCAGTAACATTTTTGAACCCGAGACCAATGCTTAGCAGTCGCCCTTGCGCTGTCCAGAACAACGAAGTATCGTTGCTCTCTCTGTATAAAATATACCAAATCTTCTTGGTCCTATTCATTTACTATAATTCCATTATTTTTAGTGTCTTGTCGTAAATGTAAACGGAAATTATTTTCATCATCATCATCAGCCTATAATGTTCCCACTACTGGGACACAGGCCACCTCTCTGTGAGAGGGAGTGGGCCATAATCCACCACGCGAGCCCAGGGCGGTTTGGAAATGATTTTAGCCATACGTGAATTTAATATGGCTGGTAAGTCACTTGCTACAGTTTCGAAATATGAATCTAAAACAGTTTTCGAAAAAACAAAAGTTTCCAGTGCGCCTCGACTTTATATAACAAACTTTTAAATAAGTAATCAAAATAACACATTTTGTAATAGAATAAAATGTGCTGTTATAAATTTTCGTTTGAATAATTTATATGACTAGCCTATCAATGTTAGTTTTTTCAAAATTTTAACGTCGATTTTCAATGTCTTTGTAGAGGGAATCGTCAACATTTTTTGTAATATCGAAATTACATCAAATTATTTCGCAAAATATTTCGATATTAGACACGTATCTTTTTACAAAATGACTTGAAAATCGACAAAATTGTAAATACCCTACATATTAAAATTATATTTACCTGAATGCCTGTATATAGGTAATATCATTGTTTCGTATTAATATTTCACTGTTTGTGCAATTAATTTGTTCTCTTATACACTCGTAAATGTTCTTCCTATTTAGTCATTTAAGAAAATGTTCTATTTATATAGCGCTGAATTAATATATCGACATATATTATAACCCTGTCTCATCGGGAAACGTTTTAAAGAATTGAGATATATTTTAAGAGATTTTTTCTAAGGAAATTTTAGATATGTATATATAAAATATACCTATATAAACACTGTTTTACATGTCTTTATCACTATACAAGTTAGGTCTCTAGTTAAAAGTATCGTTAGTACGGTCCTACATACAAGTTTATTATTGAAACTGCGAGTGTGCCTGCCTATCAACTATTGATTTAATGGAATAAGCATCGATAGTATCCTTTATAGAAAATATAATTATTTAAATATATGAAATATTCAATTCCTAATATGGCATTTACCGTCTGCAAAAGTGATTTAATAGGAATTATGATGAATTAACTGACCTTAGTAATATATTTAACTTATAATGGAATTAATATATGAGAGAGGTGCGTATGCGCCGGGCTTATTATGACATAATAACTTGTAATGTAAACTAAATGCCAAACATACTTACTTTTATATGTTAGTATGCACCATACATGTTTGGGTGACAATGTTACGATTCATTCGAGGTTCTTTAGATTGCATGTATGTTTGTTCTGCGACAGTTGTTGATCTCTGATGGATCGTAACCTGCGCAGTGCGCGCGCGCAGGGCCCGCTGGGGACCAATCGCGTCTTGTTATTCATTATAAAGTAATTTTATTTAATAGTTTTATTTGTTATAAAACTATACGTTACCTTGAGTCATGATTTGTTGAATCGTTTGTTTTATTATTATTTTTCAATGACATTGCGGATTTTACTGTCACCCTTCTAATAAAACGTCAAATATTGTAATATCAATTGTTTCTTTTATCATACCTTTCCCATAAGTAACTATTGTCCTTTCACTTAATCTTTCAATATTATTCCCACCGAAAAGTATTTTAAATACTGTTCGGTTGTGAACGATAACTTAAAAACCGTTGGACTTACTAATTTAACCGGAATCCCGGAATAAAGTTAAAATTACGAATAAATTAATGTTATTTTCCTACTCATTTATGACAGCTGAACAACAAAACTAAGATTTGCAAAAACTAGGTATGTTTAAAAAATAAAAAACTACTTCTTCGACATAGCAATATCAATCTACTTTTTAACGAAACAGAACCAAAAATAAAAGAACTCATTTACTTCTGAATGGCTGGGACCTCATGGTTATAGTAATTATTACAACGACCATTTATATCTAGACTCCTAATCACAGGCGACCGATGTCTGTCAACACATTAGGTAAAAAAGTCTTAAAACCGTCGTGACTCGACCACTCCTGTGAGTCCCCTCGTCGCACTGACCTTGAGTTAGCCAATCAGAACGCAGTACCCCGTCCCGTTAGCCAATCAGAACGCAGTACCCCGTCCCCATTAGCCAAACAGAACGCAGTACCCCGTCCCGTTAGCCAATCAGAACGCAGTACCCCGTCCCCATTAGCCAATCAGAACGCAGTACCCCGTCCCCCTCGCTTACGTCGTACCTCAGCGACTTGACAGAATAATTTTCGTTAGTCAGATCGTGCATGAGGCGTCTAGATATAAATGGTCGTTGAATTATTAGGTACTACGATGTTTTTTTTTTGGGTGGGAAGTAAGTATACCGTCAATAGAAATGAGACAGAACTTCTATTATAAATCATTTATTTTTCTTAACAAGCTTACTAACAGTCGCTCTCACATACAAATCCATAGACAAAACTTCCAAATACGCAATTAAGACTAGATTTTTATATAATTAGTGTACAATAAATGTGAAAACCAAAAGATAATACATTGAGAACAAACGGAGCACCTATGGTTTTTCTATCGCTCAGTCTTGGTTTTAAATATCTACACTTAACACTACTTAATTCCTAAAAATACAAATACGTATTTAAATTACAATAGAATCTCAATAAAAACTTTATGAATTAAAAAATGATAATGTTGTAGTGAAAATGCTGTTTAGATCTTTTTGATCTAATAATTCCAAAAAACAAATTAACATGGCGATTTTACGCTTACCAATTTGCCTAATACTACAAGTATAAAACAAATGAATTATACAAAGCAATAGTACAGTAGTCAATTTTAAACCCTGCATTGTCAAAAAAGTAGTCAATCAGAGGCCCTAACACGTCATTTCACGTTTTTGTGATGTAAAGTTAACGAGAACTATAACGTTAGTTTGATGTAAAAAAAAAAATTCCTCGCTTGTACACTAGAGGCGCGTTTTCATTATCCATACATTAAATAAACGCTGTAAATTTATACTTGAAGTAAAATTGCGATAAGACCTCAATTCTAAAACTATCATAATTCTCATTTTTACAACATGTGAAGGAGACTTAAAAACAATTCCAAATTCAAAATTCACATTTCCACTCAAAGGGTGATGAACACTTTCTTTTTCGCCATGATATGGGCGATAATAACCCATAATGCGGTTCCCCAGACTGCCTCCACGAGGCTGATAGCGTGGGTCCTCATGTGAGGGACCTTCCAGTGGAAAGGGAACAGGTGTGCGCAGAGGGAGTGACCGATGTAGAGGGCGATGGCGTTCAGCCCTGGAGCCCTGAAGGGTCCTCCGCCCCAGAGCCTCCAGGCGTCCGTGAGGGTGTAGCAGAAACAAAGCAGGATGAGGCAGCATGCTGATGTTACGAGGACGAATGACATTGACCTGGAAGATGACATTTTAGTTAATTTTGCTATTGTGTTCATAAATAAAAACTATTCTTATGTTTGGTCTTAAATTTTGTTTCTTCTCTGGACATGTCATCTTCAAACGACCAATACTCCTGAAGGGTTAGACAAGTGACAAGTGCCTTTAATAGATATTCAACTTTATGCTATAGAGAGTAAAGTCATTAAACGTCTCCTCTCTAGACTCAAGCTTTCTTGAGCGCCTTTTATTATCAAAAAGGCTTTTGGCACCTATCATAATCTACCTTACCCTTTAGAACCTTAATTGGAGTTAACAATGTTTTCCAAGTTAATCAGATACAGCTAATAACAAAAAAGCGACATCCTATATGACCCAGAACTCTTCGTTTTAAGCGAAAATCTATTTCTTTTATTCAGTTATCCACTGCCCGTTGATGAGGTAAGAGCAGCGGGGTGGAATAAACCAACCTTCTTATCAAACATCGATCGAAAAGCGAGACAAGCGAATCATATGACTCACCCCACGTTTGCCAGTCACAAGAAAATCTAACGCCCTAAGTTCGTGAGTCACGGGGTGCTAAGACAGGTAACCTCCACGTGCGTCCGTGGACTGGAGTTCCCTCTCGGATACGTCCGGGGGGAAGACCAGTTTTTCGGGCCGGTGCGCCCTGGGATGCGGGCAAAAACTCTTCCTTAGGCACTGTGTGCCTAAGGGGGTTTCTTTGCCCGTATGCAAATAGCCTGTCGGGTGGAAGCTCCAATGCGTGTCCCTCTGATTAGCAGAGGGCACAGCAGCGGAGCGGGCTTGCGGACGGTGAGTAATGGGTAAGCTCGCCGTCCGACCAGGGACCAAGCCCGGGTCGGTGGTGTGTCGTGTTTCACGCGTCACCGACGGGGCCCCTTATGGGGCCAAATGCCTGCCGGGGTCGCGGATTTTTTCTTAATCCAGGATACCGTGGCCCCGGAACGTAAAGGGCATCCGAAGGAACACGGGTGGATTTTAGTCAGTAAGAGTCTGACAGTCCCTTCCGCCCCACCCAGGGCGGGAGGACTCATTTGATGATTTTGCCACCCTAAAAAAAAAAAAAAAATAAAAAAAAAAAAAAAAAAAAAAGTTCGTGAGTCACATGTGACTTAAAAAAAGCTAATAGTAAAAAATTATAAAAAACTTACCAAAGGTTTTTATTGATAGGCACAACTCCATGTTCCCTAGAGAAGCCGGCCAGCAGAGCCCCCGCCAGCGCGAACACCAGCGCCCACGCGAGCCAGCGAGAGATCCGCGCCTTGTGGGAGCGCTGCAGCAGGACTGTAGCCCCGGCCTGCACGCCCAGGAGTACTTGCACTGCTGATGTTAGGCATCCTGGAGGAGAAAGACTTGATTATGAGCCCATTTTATATGATTCTGATTGCCATTATCGGTAAAGGACCGCGACACGAGACCGCGACAGGCGACCGCGACAGTACTTAACATTAGGCAATGTATAGGTGCCGGTTCGCGCGCGAGTCCGCGACAGGAGACCGCGACACTTCTTAACATTAGGTAATGACAAGTGTCGCGGTCTCCTGTCGCGGTCTCCTGTCGCGGTCTCGCGCGCCAACCGGCACCTTAAGACAGGCTGTCAGACTTTCAGGCTTCTAACAGCTACCACTGTCAATGATCTACAAATGGCAGCCGATACCAACAGCTTCACATGTCTAGATGGTCATCCATCCATAGACCAACCTCGACAACTCGGTTATCCTTGAAGATCCATCTTTGAGGCTTTAGTTATAGTTATTGCACAGAAATTGACTTTGATAGGCGAAATGGCAACAATAAGACTAGGAACATACCTAGAAGTCCTTCAGGGTCAGTGGGGTCCCCTCCATACACGCGAACAGCATCACTCCTCTGGAACACATGTGACTTCCCCAGCAGCAGGCGGTCGATGTAGCCAGCAGCCCCGCCCGCACACCCTTCAGCTACCCCGTTGTCGTGGAGACCACCAGGTCCTAAATAGCCCCTGAAAAGATTACACCAGTATAATAAAGGTACCTTAATTATCACATCTATTCAAAAAGAGTTAGGTACTTTGTTCTCTGTAAACAGGGAGCAAAACAGCTTCTACGGTCAGACTCGCTCGCTAAGTTCTGGATTCAACTATAAGATCCTTCGCTCCGCTCTGGATTCAAAAGAAAATTTTGTAAAACAAAAATAGTAGTTACAAAATTTTCTCAGAAATACTCAAACTCACATTGGACACATAGGATCGTGAACTACGAAGGTGATGACGGTGTGAGCTGCCACTAGTACCGCTGCCAGCACCCAGCACCACACACACGATAGGACGTCTTTCAGAGCCTGGCCACAAGCACCCTGTGAATAAATGCCAAACATTGGTATTTACAGTCCAAATAAAATTTGGATATCATCATGGAGCATCTATCTATCAGCGACACTCTTTAAGTCCTTGCATCTTGTCCCAACGCTGGGAGTCATAATCAAATCATGGTTTCTTGACCCTCTTCTTTATGATGTGTTCTTCTCTCATTAGAAAATTCTCCTGTGTCGTGAGAGCGTTTACAAATAATTGCAGCTTACATACACAAACAGTCATACACGGAACAACTACCTTGAAGCCATAGGCCAGGGCTATGCAAACTTTTGTTCATTCAGACCGCGCTACGATCACGACGACGTCACGACGTTTTCAGCAATATACACGGTTTCCAAGCCTTTTTTTTAGGTAATAAAATCATCAAATGAGTTCTCAAGCCTTTGATGATTAACGAAATGAGAATTAGCTACAATAATGATGAAAAGACAAAAATATCATGCAAATGTAAAAGGAAATGCAAAAGCCAAAGTGATTATGAATTGAGTTCATTGTTCTCTGATGAAAATAAAAAAAAATTAGCAAATAAAACTGTAATCTGACTAACTTGCAAACATTGCAGCTATTTTTACATATCAGGATATTTATACCTCGGCATGCCGATCTATTGGTTAAGAATTTATCTGTAACTAAATCTAGTGCAGTGTTTTAACACTTGCGAATGCTAATTATATCGAAAGTGAACGGCACCTTGAGTTTGATCAATTTAATGTATAAGTATGTAGCACCTATGATAATCGGAACTTTTCAACCGTAGCGAAGTAGTAAGATCGTAAACAGGACCGGTCTCCTTCACTTGACCACTTAGGTACCTGGAATTTATTTGAAGTGGAAGTCTTAATATGATTTGAAAGAAGAAAGAAAAGGTATTTATGGGACTCCAACAGGACAGAACAAGAATATAAATCATGAAGCAACAAAATTATAAAAGAAAACCTACAAAAAAAAATAAAAAAAATTGGTCCTACACTAGACAAAAAAGCTCCTATATCAGCATGTGCTGTGTGATTGTCTGTCTAAGTACCTATAAGTACCCGTATAAAAATTTCACCAAAATGCATTGTTTCCTCAAAGGGATAGGTACCTATATACCTTTCCAAAAGTAACAAGTCACTGCGTCTTTTAAAGTAATCTACGAGATCTAATACTAGCTAGCTATTGTAAAGTGGAAAGATTTGTATTTTTTGTATTTCTGTAATGAGTAAACTCAAAAACTCCTGGACGGATTTGAAAATTTCTTTCACTTATAGAAAGCTGCTTTATCAGTGAGTAACAAAGGATCATTTAAATTGAATCTGTGCGAAGCCAGGGTATGTCGCTAGTGCCTAAATAAAATAGGTTATATGGCATGGTTTCTCTATGCAAAGAAAAATTCTAACCCCAAGCGGGATTTGAACCTGCGACCTCCGAATTCAGTACATCCGACGTTCTTACCAACCAAGCCAACGAGGTTCTTACATTCTAACATCAAATTCTTCAATCCATTCCTAACGTCACGTTGACTTATTTTTCTACGCATATGTTAATGTGCATAATATTTAAAAATATTTAGCTAATTGGATGTTCAAAAACATTAAAGATGTCTTCTTACGTTTAAACAAAGATATGTTGTGCAATATATACATCGGCGGCGTGCTCTGTAAGCACAGCTTGAATACTTACCAACAATAAACCAAAAAACCCGCAGCTTTTTCCAAAGCATAATCAAATTCATTCATCCTTACACTCACCCGCGGAGGTGTGTAGTACTTCGGTGCAGTCAGCGCGTAGAACCCGGCGCCGATAAGGTACGACATTGCCAAACGCTGCAATACGCCGAAGATACGCAGCTCGGATAGCATGTTGGAGCCGTAGATTGTGTTCAGAGACATGCCAAGCAGGAACATTATGATTGAACGCTGGAAAGAAAGAAGAAACGTTTTAAATAATTCTTCTGTGTCGTGGATGCGTAACATTTAGATCTGTGTACACAAACAGCTTGACCCAAAACTGCTACCACACTGTAGTCCACAAGAATATTCATGATGACTAGCTTCCGCCCGCGACTCCGGCCGCGCGGATGTCGGTCTTCGCGTGGATGGTTTATTTCTCCATTTTGAGTAACTCTGACAATGACATCTTATAAATATCTATTGGACCCAAATACGGCTAAGCCTATAATAATTAAGGAGATCCCTCTATTGAGCTACTGCTGTTGAGCTCGCGTTCTGTAGTAAGTATTTTTTTCATAGTAATTCCGACCTTGTATTTACAAATAACTGATCGGAACAGTAATCAAAAAGGTCGCGCTGAAAAGCACGGTTTAAATAAAATTACACGCATACAATATTAATTCCACGGACGACCGCTCGCCACACTGGACACGTCCGCTCGCATCAAAATTCAGAATTTATACCTATGCATCGCGCGGCGCTGAACGCGGCTCCTTATATAGGAGCCGGGGAGGCGTGGCCCGCGTGTGCCGCAAACGGTTCAAGCCAAATCCGACTTTCGGCGCTACAGGTTACGGCGCTGAATCCACTGCGGGTAATGCAACGTGTGTTCGCGGTTCTACAGAATAACGTCTATAAATAAAACTGAAAAATAAGATTTTTTTTCTACGTATATTTTTCCAGGATAAAAAGTATCCCATTTTATGCCCAGGATAATAAGGTACCAAGTTTCATCGAAATCGAACCGTTAGTTTTCACGTGATGCCTGCATATACAGACAGACAGACAAAAATTTTTTTTATCACATATTTGGGTTTGGTATCGATCCAGCAACACCCCCCGCTATTTATTTTTTCAATATTTTCAATGTACAGAATTGACCCTTCTACAGATTTATTATATGTATAGATGTATGGGAATGGGGTAGTGGGGCTTTCTTAATAAGTAATAATTGCATTTTTAAGTGGATAGCCACAGTGGATAGCCGCAACTCTGGGAATGAAACCCACGACACGCAACATAGTCAGTCAATCGTTCAGGATTGCGTCAGCTGTGCCATCAATGAACGAAAAATGGGCACAGTAATCTGTGAAATGGGTCTATATCAAACAGATAATGTAACTACCAGTATTAACGTGATACCTATACCATAAGAAATTTCCGTCAGAATAATTCTTGTTCGCTGTATCCGCACTCCGCATACTATCAGAAAAGATCCGGAAACTTTTTCATTTCAAAGTGCTGTCCGATGAGCAACACAAGCGGATTTTTTTATAGAATGCGGTATCTAATAAGACTGTCAGACTATACTGACTAAAGTCCACGGTGTCTTCCAATAGCCCTTTACGTAGTTATAGTTAGTCGTAGTAGTAGCTCATATTAAGGGCGCATAACCAGAAAGTTGGCTACGTCGCAAATAGCTGTCAAATGTTTACAAGTTTTAATTAATTTGGTAAATTTACTGTATGAAAATAAGAAAATTTGCTCTGTAGTGCACTAAAAAGTTGATATAGGAATGCAATTAAAACACTGAATTTGATGTTGTCACCGTTTCAGGTGTAAAAAAGGCATTTGGAAGGTTTCCAAATACTTTTTTACATCTAAAACTATAATATATTCGGTGTTACGATATTAGTTATTGCATTTCCTTATCAATTTTTGAGTGCACTACAGAGCCATACTTCTTGTTTCCATACAGTAACATTGATAAATTTATTAGAACTTGTTAATATTTGACAACTATTTGCGACGTTGCCAACTTTCAGAATATGCCCTCTTAAGTCCCGCGACCCCGGCAAGCTTTGGCCCGTCATCGCGCTTATACCTTACTAAGTCACTATAAACTCTGTTGCAATAATGTCAATACCTACTATACTTTTATGCACAGAGAGCTTATAAATCTACTAAAAAGTGCACCAGCACGTCTGAGTAACAATGAGTCAATGACCTGACTGACGTGTTTCAAAATATAGATTTTCGTTTTATGTGTCATACCCGCATCTTCATTTGTTTGTAAAGTATTGTTATCAAACCCTCACAAATTACTAACTCATACAGTTAGTTATTTGCGGTAGATAGATTAGGGGAAGGCGGTTTTTATTTTTAACTTTCATTTTGCGTCACATCTTTGTAATGTCCAAGAGAATAAGGTAGTAGGGAAAATAATCTTTGCATAGTATTTGTAAAGTAGCTAAGTACAGTGCCTATGTCTGTACGCGCATAACTTCCGAACGACTGAACCAAATTAGAAATTTCTTTATTTATAGGGAAATATTTTGTAATAAGAAAATTTTCAGAAATTCCACTGGATAGGTGAATTAAACCCTAGCCTAGCCTACTAGCTGTGAAAAAAGTGTAACTGCAAAACGAGCCTTACATCAACGTCAAATGCCGTTACATTGGACAGTTTATTTTAGACAAGTTTAGTGTTCATCCGATGTTTAAGTTTTTTTGTTATAAGACGGTATAAGTCAACCTGTGACTTATTTGCATAGACAAAACATTAAGTTACTATGGTATAATATAAAAGATTTTATTTGAGATGTTGTCTAACTTTTTAATACAATAGAAGTTCATCCATGTTGCAATTCGAGATGACGATTGTGAAGAACCATTCCGTAAGGATTAGTAAGAATTGATTGACGTGCTTAAAGCATTATAAAGCGTTAATTCTGCGAACAATGTAACTGGCTATAATATCTTTTCAAGGAATATTTTGTAAGAGTGAACCTGTTCACCTTATGAAACTATCAATAAAGCAAGTTACACAATCAAACATTTTTAAAAGTAAGCACTAAAAAGATCACTTTTTCTAAATAAATAAAAATATACCAATAATTCCAATAAATTATTATCAAATTGATAGATCAAAAAGTGTATATTATTAAAATTTTAGTCGAATTCAATGTTCTATCTTACTTTCTGTTGTATAACACTTGCGTAACCCTCTTGAATAAAGCCACACTTGACGAGAATCGAATTACTTATTTAGATAAATAACTATCACACTAAATTTTATCATATTTTGTCTTGATGTTAGACGTGACGATAGTGTATTCATTTGTTTAGGTAGATATAAATTTTCATTTATATTATTCTTGATACCTACCGTCCATACATACATTCAAATTACTTGAAAAAAAAACCTCTTAATCAGAGCAAATTCGTTGAGTCTTCTTTTTCAATTAGAGAAAGTATTTTCCTCTTGGTATTCCTAAAAATCATTGTGACTATTTTATGAACATTTAGTTAGTGGGAGTATTCTTCGCATACATTTAATTTCCCAGTAATTAAAACCACTATTGACAGTGAACAAAGAACACCTAATTGTTCATGAATCACAACATTCATAAAAACTCAAAAGACCAAGTCACTGCATTTCAATGCAATGTTTCCCTCTACAAAGGCATTGTGTACCTAAACGTGTAAAATATTTACTAACTGCATTTTCCAGATAATGAACAAAAAAGTATAGCCAACTTACTAATCTGCACACAAACGATTCTAACTCAAAGCGGTTGAAAAAAGTAGACTAGATAAAAACAGAACAATTAAAAGAATAACCGTGGATGATACTCTCCAATTACATCTCAATTAAAGTAGCCACATCTGCCAAATTAAAGACATTAAAACTAAACGCAACAATCACGTGTCACCGACACTTGCCGATTGTTCTACTCTACACGAATTGTACCAGCCTCTCTACGATCTAAACCAGGCCATGTCCGTTACTGGGTCACTATATCGAACAACTAACTATGCCTTCAGTATAAAATGTAGTGTTCCCGTTACTCTCACGCATGTGATATACATTGACGGTAATGATCACTCAGCAAAGAAAAATAAACGAGTAAAAGACGATATGGACGGTGAGGATAGCGATGTTGTAGATTGAGGCGGAGAGAGCTATCTAGATGTTATCACGCAAGTAGAATTTCCAATGAAATATGTAGCAAAAAGTCGAGTTAGCATTAGTGGCGGACGCGTTGAAGTGGTTCTCGTATGCATTGGAGATCTGATCAAGGTACACAATGAGACAAAATGCGGAAGTCTGGGTGATGCAACGAAAGTGAACGGATCGCGTGCTGTGAATACAAATATCTGTGTGTCTATTGAAGAGCACATTAATCACTTATTGCGATTTAGTGTGAGATAATTTTTAGTTCCTTGTTATTTAACTAGTTTTTTGCAGAAAATCAGAGCAAAAAGTGAACAAAAGGAGGCTCATCTGCCGTTTCAAAATGTTGTTGAATGACTTTATTCATGTTATCAAGTTAATGAACGGTTGCATTAAAGTTCAATAAAACAAATGAAAAGGTAGGGATAATATCTACGTTTAAAGATTTCCCAAATATACGTCCCATTGTAAATCTCAAATCTAAACCTTGGTAAGCTTGTCAATCTGATGTTGCATTTCACGACGATCAAGCTGATCATCTAATCGGCGCACCTCTAGATTTCGACTCGCCTACTTGAATCTATTATTTGCGTCACAATGCAAGTATGCCTTTCACAAGGAACCGATGTGACCTCATGCCCAGAGATCACACGCACATGAACCATCCCATGCATACCTAAATAAACTGCAGATTAGCTTCTGCCCCCAATTTCACTCTTGCATTGGTTCCTGGAATTCCTTATGATGCATTCTGGCATTCTCACCGGAATGTCTTTGAGAGTACCTACCACGATAATAGAACTACATTTCAATAGCTTTTCCATAAATTATTTTTAATTCGTTAGTGGCATTGATGCTTACAAAATTTGCTCCACAAAAAGTTACTTTAAAAGGATGCCAATTTTGAATTAAATATTGTTAAGAAGTTTTGTGATACAATTTGGTTCAGTAATTTTTAGAGGCGGATTCACTACTTAAAAACCTAGTTTTCCAGCTTGACATCAATTTACATTTTCAGTTTTGTTCATGTCTCTTTTGGATTACCGGACTAGGTCAATCATCAATGACATTGCAATTACAAATGTAATAAACTTAAACAAAATTTGGAGTTGCCTGTCTTAATCTTCTAAGCTAAGCTGGCCAAACTGAAAATGACCAGGCAAATTAAATAAATAAAGATTAGTTGCATGACTAAGTGTATGAATGTAGAGGAAGCATACCTATATGAGTCGGTAGATATGCAAGAATTGCAGCAGGCGGCGATCTGCGTTTTTTTTGCCAAACGCCATAAAATTTCTAATGGCGTTATGAAAAAAAATATCTTGTTCATCAGAATTGTGAGGTTTAATCCTACTTGCTTTACTGCTTTGTCACATTAAGTAGCAAGTCTACATCGCAATGAAAGCAATTCAGCTTTTCTCAGTGTAACCGAAGATAATAAGACAGCACAATGCAGGCGCATACGCATCGATCGGCAACGTTTACATAACAAGACTTGTTCTAAAGGTTGACCTTAGGCACCCCTTTCACAGTTAGCGCGCACAAAAAGCTTACGTAAGTGTTCTGTTACAAGTCTTACACCATATCTATGATTATTAATTGGACCTGCTGAGCATAAAACAATGGGAATGCAAATGATTTTGATATTGGCATAACTTTTGTTCTCAGATGTAAATGGAGTCGTAAGTTATTTTTTAAATTGATTTATAAATTGTCGGTATGCATGTATCGCAGTGTGAGAAGAATTAACGCACGCCGCGTTAATTCTTCTCACACTGAACGATTTTACCGATTTTGGTTGTAATCTTTGTACATAAGGGGTAAATGTGATCTGATGTTGCAATATTACACCAAATGACAATAACCTACGACTTATGACTTACGACTTGACTATCAAAACTACCTATGACTTATAAGTCAGCGGATAAGAAACCTCATAAAATGTGGGTCGCATCAAGAAAAAATATCACAGAGGCAGAATAACGTAGATAAATATATAACAGAGACAGAACTGTTCTTCAACCAGATTTCTGAGAAGTAACAGTAATTTGCTTGGGCATTTTCTAAGCAAACTAGTTTTATTTACCATACACGGTTTAGGCAGTAAAATAATCTCGCAATTTGAACTCTTAAGTTACGAATTTAAAGTCAAATAACAGTAAATCAACTTACCCTAACAATATGCATGACAATCTTCCACCTCGGAACGCCCTTAGCGAAGGCACTTTTGACAGACAGCGGGATGCAGACCCCCATGATCCAGAGGAAGGCAGGGAATACCAGGTCACCGGCCACGAGCCCGTTCCACGTCGCGTGCTCCAACCACCAGTAGCCACCAGCACCGTCGTTCACGAAGATCATGAAGACTATTGCCATCCTAGAGGAAGTTACTTTTTTAAGAATATTGAGGGAAGGCACAAATCTCACTAATCTACTGATCTAAAACAGGATGTGTAAGACAATAATGATAATTATAACTAGTAGGAAGGGGTTACTGATACAATTATATTCCCCAAATAAAATGAAGCAAGGGCAATTAAAAAAGATAATGATTATGGAAAATCAGTAACAAAACAAAATCAAACTCATTGGAAGGAGCAATGATTAAAAAGTTTCTACAACACGATGTTTACACGGTAAACTGTTAAGACACTGTTTTAAAAAAAAGCTAAGTAACCTAAAAATTTAATAAACTGCGCCAACAAAAAAACGTGTGAATAGGGCTATTCACACGCATAGTCTTTCGTTCGTGCTAGATTCCAAATTAACACAGATAGATGTTATGTAGGCGCCAATGAAAGTCTTTAGATTCTAAAAGTGTAGGTCATCAAAAATAATGGGGTTTCGGTATTGAATGATTGGTTGTTATCATTATAGAAATTATTATATAGTTTCGACACAAATTCAAAATGAAATTGTCAAAATTGCTTCCCACTGGGCTAAGATTCCGCAGATCATGTTCATTTATTTTACACTATGAAGTAATACGCCATACGTATTTATTTATAAGTGATCTATATCCCACTTCTGGACAAAAACCTCTCTCCACTTCTTCCCTTTATAAACATACAAGTCTTCACTCACCCTCTGAATGTATCAAGGGCCCGCAATCTCTGTTGTATTGCCAGTTCCTTGTCTCCGTACCGCAGCTTCCCGGTCCTCCTCACTCGCGACATGATCAGCTTCACGATGCCGTACAGCACCCATATCGCCAGCAACACGCCCAGTAGCAGCAGAAGAGCTGGTGAAAGAAAAAGTCTTTGAGAATTTGTATCATTTTTGTACTATTATTCTACTTCCATTATTGAATATGTGCAAGATACAAATAGACTATATGGATCCTCAGGAGGATAATATTTGCTCTGACTTTGACGACAGATCCTGTCGTCTGTCAGTCTAACGGTATGCAGTTTAATAACAATATTTTTAGGGAGTGACAGCATTTCTCAAAATTTTGTTTTTTCCATGTTTTTTCGATCTTTTAGAAGACAAATGTATTTCGCTCCAGGGGTGGGCGCTAATAACTGCAATTCAATTACTAAACTAACGCGGTCTACTTATACATAAATTGTAATAAAAATAAGTATGTTATTTGTTCCAATTGCATTTGTATTTTGTATCTGAACTGTTTAGTGCACTTGTTGGTATCAATTTTAATCGGACTACCGATAAATACTGTCAAAGATAGTTATTTAGTGACATTAGTTACTGTTCACATTAGTTGCTGCTTTTTCTTTTTTTACAATTTATTTAACACATGGATGGCTTGGTCGGGAAATGCTTTGTATACAGGAGCAGATCATGCTTTACTTCTTTCAATTGTACCTAAAACCTACGTGTCGTTAACTTAGATATAAACTTCGATGGGACTATAATTTCCAAGCAAAGAACTGCAGGCAGATTTGTTATGACTATCAATCCTGTACAGAAACACAGTACACATGTTCAATTGTCAATCTATTTCCCTTTATCAACTCAAATCTCGGAACAATCACATTGTGGTTTACATCAACGTATCAACAGATCATTGTCTAAGATTGTTTCCACACCTGTATCGTAATCAACATTTCTTTTGTATTCAGATTTTCCCGTGGGTCCCAATAGTCCTCCTGACTGATTTCGGTTACAGCGATTAATAACAAAGGAATGTGTACGCGCATTTGCACAGACATAGGTGCACTCTCTGTTCCTTTACTCCCATAGTCCGATGGGACGGGTATTATACCAGCAACTTCCAAACTCCAGACTGCTACCGAGAAATACTAATATTGTTACGTCGATCGTATTGCGAGACAAATCTACAGGCTTCTCGAAAGTTCCACAAGGTTCTCGACAATTCTACTGAAGATTGGTCTGGAGGTTCCTAGAAAATTCTACCCTGTTCTAGATGTTTCGAGATGGTTCTGGAATGTTCCAGAAGGTGTGGGACTATGTCGAAGTCTATGGATGTTTCCAGAACATTCGACCATCTTCTAGAAACATCTAGTGGGTCCGGCCGGAATATAAATAGGGCGCCGATCGACGACCTGAGTCAGTCTGGTTTTGACTTCGATCGAGGCAACTGGAAGAGAACTGGAAGCGATCTCTAAGTGACTTTTACGTGTGATCAAGTGAGTGCAAGTGTGTTTGAGTAGTGTTAAGTATTTGTTTTAATTAGTGATTCGTTTGTCAATAAAGTTTATTTGGTTTTAATTGGTGTTAATTAATTTATCCCAATACCCAGCTCGTAACAATATTAAAACCCAATAGCACTTTTTTTGCAAAAACCGCGAGGGGATCTATGCCTCGGTACTCCTTCGAAATGTAGTGAACGGTTATGCTCAAGCTTTCATTACTTTAATTCAACCTCCAAAAAGATGTCAGTGACTCTTCTAACATACTTATTGTTGTTGCCAAACAAATTGATTGATTCAGATGAATAATAAACTTTGTCAAAATCCGGATTAGTAACCTTGCATCCGTCCACACCCTTGCCATTGAACTATTGTCGATTCAAACGTTTATGTCATCAATGTAATCGACATTTGAAACGTCCTTAGCAGTAACATTCCCTTTATCCTTATTATATGTATTTCATTTCCATTATTTCCTTGAATGGTCCGCGATGGCATTTACCTCAGCGATCATAAAATATGGTTTTGGTGCCATGGTCAGTAAGACTCCAGTTGCATTATATGCAGAAATCCAAGATCGATGGTCATAACAATAAAATTATTGAATTTATAAAGGTCGCAGGACTATTTGGTCATGCAAATGAGGCTGACTTCGTTCAGCCATTATGCAATACCGTACTGATATAGATTGGATTAAGATATCTTGATATTGTTGCTGCAGATAAAAGTGACATTTCCGTTGAATTTCTTGTTAGCTCTTTCGTACAAAACGCGACACAAGTCACAGATACCTTACGACTTTGGTATTCAGGCGACTATCGCATTGCAAATCCATAGAGGTTCGTACACAGGTACGCGTCAATGGATACCAAACTTCGTAAGGTATATAGAAGACTTGCGTCGCCTTGTATGTACATAACAAACAAAAGGTAACGACAAAAAACCAAACTGCTCAGGAGAGCACTTTAAACTTTGAAATTACAGAACATTGGATATGAGCCTGGTGGCGAAAACAACTAACTCAGCAATCCAAACATTTTATCTGCAGCATCTTCTCTTTATCGTGAAGTAACCTATCCACTCTAGCTAACCGATAAACATAATCCGAATTCTCATCGAAAACGTCCAGATAAAATAACTATATAACGATAAACTCTCTTATTTGTCACCAGTATTTGTTAGATGCTCGAAAAAGAAGATTTTTTATATCAAAATGGAGAAAATTCTCCTGTGTGTGTTGTTTTTTGTGATCGGTGTGTTTGGTGAACCGAGAGTTGATCCTTTGGTGTTGGTCCCCAGTCAGGGGTTGGTCAGAGGTCACAGGGCGACTGATGGAGAATACTCCATGTTTCTTGGCATCCCGTATGCACAAGTGGACCCAGAAAATCCTTTTGGCGTAAGTAGAATATTTAAACCTAAGAATTTGGCACTAAGCCTCACAGATGAAACCAGCCGTTCAATGTCAGGCCGAGAATAGAAATAGGATTGCAAATAGAGAACGTAGCTTTTTTATTTGTGTTTGAATTCCTTCCATACCAGATAGGTTAATGAGAATCTATTTTGAAAGCAAAGAGAAAGCGAAAAGGAATCATTGAAAGATCGGCAAATTATAAAGATGCACCGTTTCAACGAGTCGCTTATCACAATTATCACCTCATACTCAGGCTTTATAGGCTGTTCCCACTTCTGAGACACAGGCGTCGGCGACTGGCCTGTTATCCACCACCCAGTGTGGATTAGTAAATATCTTCAAGTTTTTGGTTCTAGGACATGGCGAAATTAACTACACATATAAATGCGCCTGTCTGAGTTCGAACCCTCGATATAAAACTCGTTAGTCGGTGTCGTTACCAGTGTCATCTCTGCTCAATCTTTTAATATGACCTTTCTTTGTACTTTACTGTCAGGGTTTACCTCATCTCTCATCTCCCCTAATTTATTAGCAACATTAATTAACGTAGCATTATTAGCACACAAGTACGTCATAGTATTTTTGGAGTTCCGTACTCAAAGATTAAAACTGGACTCCATTACTAAGACTCCACTGTCTGTCTGTCAGCAGGGCGTATCTCATGAACCGTGACTGTGAGACAGTTGAAATTTTCACAGATGATGTATGCTATTGCTGCTATAACATCAAATACGAAAAAAACAGAATAAAATAAATATTTATGGGGGTTCTCAAACAAAAAACGTGATTTAAGTACATGCCGTTTTTAAAGATAATTGGTACGGAACCATTCGTGCACGAGTACTCGCGTTTGGCATTATGGCCGTTCTTTTACGTTGTTATTTATTAATTATTAATAACTCTCAACATTATCGACAGCCGTGATGAGATCGTCGACCCCACTGAATGGAAAGTGTTTGTTTTTTAATTAAAAAGTCGTATGTCATCTCCTTGTTTATAAATTGCTTGTTATGATTATATGTAAACTATACAACGTATCAATTTGTAAACCTACTGCATGTCGTAAACAGGAAAGAGTTATTAATAGTTACTTCTTGTTCGGGATTTCATGACACACGTAATACGAGTATTTAATTAAATAATAAATAATAATGTTCCACAACTATCACACAACGCCATCTAGTCCCATGCTAAGCAGAGCTTGTGTTATGGGTACTAGACAACTGATAAACATACTTATATATTTCTAAATACATACATATTATAGATAAATTACACCCAGACACAGAACAAATGATCGTGCTCATCACACAAACATTTGTCCTGGGTGGGAATCGAACCCACGACCTCCGGCATAGCAGTCAGGGTCACTAACCACTAGACCGACAGGCCTGTCTAATTACAATGCTAAATCGTTTTTCATATTCCTTGTATGGACTATCTAAGAGTTTTATTATGTAAGGTCATTTCAGGAAAAGTCTTCAATATTATGGCCAACGAAATCACAATACATTAATTCAAAATAGCAGTCGGAGCAAAGTATCCTTTAAAATTAATTGAAAATTCTTGTAAGGCCCAGACGACTTTTCACGTTTTTGTGACAATAAACAGGAACTTTGACGTTCTTTTGATGGATAATTGGTTTCTCGTTCGTACACTAGCGGCGCTTTTTAATTTTCCATACAATAAACACCGTAGGCTGTAGGTAAAATACGAAAATCTTGTGCTAAGGCCACAGTTTACATGCCTTGAATGGTGACGTCATTCACTTCAATACAGTATCAGTCAGTGATAGTGGGCACCTGATATCTATCTACAACTTAGAAACATCTCCAAACACTCACATTCAATGGAATAGATAAGTTTGATGTCAACGATCTAGTTCAGAGTTAAGTCAATAATCTTAAAGAGGAAAAAAAACCTGAATTCCAAACTGGTGTGGAAACAATGTCAATATATAAATTATTATAACAAACAATTTTGAAGAAAATCCGAAGTCTGGTCTTCTTCTTTGTTACACAAAAAAATATAAATGTTCTTTTCTGTTTTTTCAGCCATCGCTACCCCGACAACCATTCTCAGACATAATCTTTGATGCTGAAGACGGCACAGTCAGATGTCCACAAATGGGAACAGAAAGCAGTGACACCGAATCAATGGACTGCCTCCGACTGAACATCTTCGTACCATTCCAAGCCAGCGTCTACAGCCCTCTACCAGTTCTAATCTGGTTTCATGGTGGTGACTTCGTCCGAGGAAGTGCTGCAGATTATGGAGTCAAAAACTTAGTCAGACATGACGTCGTGGTCGTTACCGTCAACTACCGCCTTGGCCCGTACGGATTTTTGTGCCTGGATCACCCCAGCGTACCTGGTAACCAGGGTTTGAAAGACCAGTATGCAGCGCTCAACTGGATCAGAACGAATATCGGAAATTTTGGTGGCAATCGATTTAATGTTACTATTGCTGGTCAAGATGCTGGGGCAACATCAGTCCTATTACATTTGTACGCTGATAACTCAAAATTGTTCCAAAAAGCTATTATAGAGAGTGGAACTCCACAGAGTGAAGGCATGTTTGTCAACTCTGATGCTAACGCAGCTATCATGATAGCACAACATTTAGGAGTAAATGTAACTGATACTGATGAGGCCCTAAACTTCCTCACAAGCTCCCCACATAATTTAGTAACAGCAGCTGCTCTCGAATTAAACTTACAACTGAGACCTTGTAAGGAGCGGTCGTTTAGTGGCATTGAAAACTTCATAGAAAACGATCCATTCTCATTAACGAACAGGGTAAAAGTGAGAAACACGTATGTACTGATTGGTTATACTAGCCAAGAACGTAATTCACTAAGCAATGATTACTTCGATTCAGATCCATTTTACGAGAAATTGAGAAACAATTTCGATCTCAACGGACTAGAACTAGAAAAAGCCGCTGCATTTGTGAGGCAGTTCTATATTGGATATGACCCTGTATCAAAAGATGTGACTTCGGACTTGGAGAATTTCGAATCTGACTTTGTATTCGGCCACCCAACGAGGAGAATAGTCTCAAGACTGTTTGAAGAAAATGTCGGACCGGTGTATGAGTATGTGTTCAGCTATGTAGGCAGCTCAGGTGATCAAGGCGCAGGGCATTCAGCAGAACTAAATTATTTGTTCGATATTGGTGTCACGTTGAAGAGGAGTGAAGAAGATCAATTGATCACTGACCGTATCACAACATTATGGGCGAATTTCATTAAATATGGGTGAGTCAAACTACAAATTTATTTAGGACCAACTATTCTAATTTAAAGAAGGACGTTAAAAACATTACTCCAAAAAATCTGCTTTGGTACTTTAGGGATAATTTATTATGCATTAGCAAAGTCACTCAAAAAGGCAATATCAAGAAATGATCGACATAATTATTCTGTTGTCATAAATCCAAACTGCATCTTCGTCATTCACATGTATTTCTATCCGAGATTCCATGATAATACCTAAGTAGATGCTAACGAAAGACAATTTTATAATTTTCAGAAATCCAACACCGCAGACGACCGACCTGATCTCAGTGAGGTGGACACCAGCCACAGAATCCACCAGGCCAGCCATGGTCATTGACACTAACATCAGAATGGACTCCAGGGCCGATAGACAGAGGATGGCCTTCTGGGACCTCTTCTACTCCATGTACGGCACCTATAGCAACTTAGCTAGAGAATGCGTCTTCACTAAATGCTGCTAAATAATTTCTGTGATTTTTATTTATTGTAATAATCGAGTAAGTTTTGTTATTTCAAAATATTGTTATTAAATATTGAATTATGACAGCTCCATTTTATTTTATCGCCAGTACAATAAATGAAATAAATGATTGGTATTTAAATGCCAAAAGTGTCAAGATCATAATCAGTAACATTTGCATTCTTAACGGTATTTTCTTAATACTTATAATTCGCAAGTACAATGACAAGTCAGTGGCTCTTTTCTGGGTCGTTCGTCTCCAACGGATGATGCTCATCAAGACAAATCGTCTTCACAAAGGATTTGGGGCAGCTTCGCCTCACGCCCACAACAGCCCACTTAGGTTCACTTGATCGCGTGTCGTGATTCGTTTTTTTTATTAACTACATCTAATATGATGATAGCTTGCAGAAATTGAGGATGCTCCAATGAACGTGAATCCGTTGCCAGTTTTGTTTTGACAAACAGGTTTTATGGACTTCCAAGATTGTGATAAAAATGGAAGATCGTTCTCCGCAAAAATAAAATGTGATGTGATTTTTCCTTGCATAATTAAGTGAACCAGAAGTCCATGACATAACAAGACGGCATTTTGTGTTAAAATCCGGTCTAGCAACTAAGTATAAAAATAAAAAAATGACCATAAATTGCAGACAGAAAACGACAGTAAAAGTTAGTTGAAGCTGTTTAACATTTAGCAAATTATTGATAATATAATACCAACTTCCCACAAGGTTTTTAACTGGTAGGCTGGTGACATTGCAGCGATGTCAATTTGACACATACCAACTACCAATTACTGCATTTGACGTAAACGAAACGCAGTTTTTGCACTACCTATCATAAACAACCATAACTCATACTTTCTTCCGATATTGCACACGCACCTAATACCGAAGAAAGTGTCGGAAAACCGCTAGTACTCCCTATAATTGTGTATTTACATCGGAACCATTACATTTATCTGGAGATCGTGATGTGGTTTCCTACCACTTTCCTCGCTATATCGGAGATAAATCTAATCAAATACTTATTATGTCTTCGGCACTTGTAAACTTTCACTAGCAGGCCCATCGTCGCCAGTACAGAATATTAGTTACGCCATTTTCACAATTTTCTCCAAGTTTTGGTGCGTGACTGGTTTGATTTGAGTTATCCATTTATTATTACCTCATAAATCTGCGGTGATCACCACTTGCTGTGTTGATTTCGTACTTTTTTTTTAAAAAATTATATTGGCAATTGAATTATTACGACACCTTTTGTGTCAAATCTTCAACACTGTAATTACACACGCAATTATTTCTTGAAGACTGTACGGTAAAGAATGTCTACAAAAAGCTAAGACAAGATGGTTGGGTTCTATAAAGATTATAATTATTGCAACAAAGAAAATAAAAGCAAATAGAGATAAAGGAAAAGTCAAGACAAATGAATTGGGCTAAATCAAGAGTGGCACATACCTAGCACATGAATTTACTTATGTGCACATAGTCCAAAGTTCTCAAGCCCCTAATGGTAACCTATTTTCTTCAATTGACTTTTGATTCAATGCAATATGTATATGTATTCGTTTCGGTTTTCAGAACGTTATTAAAGTACCTACTTCTCTAACAAAAAAGGTTTTTTTAACCGACTTCAAAAAAAAAGTAGGTTCTCAGTTCGACCTATACAGGTCGAACTGAGAACCTACTTTTATGTATGTATGTTTGTCCGCGATTATCTCGCGTTTGGCTGAACGGATTTTGATGCGGTTTTCAGAAAAGTGTTCATTACATTCTGGAGAAGGTCTTAGTATATAACACTAATAGATATCCCGTGACGTTGCCCGCGTTTACTTGGATTGTAGATTTTCAGAGACGATTGCATGTTTGTCCACGATTATCTCGCGTTTGGCTAAACCGATTTTGATGCGGTTTTCAGAAAAGTGTTTATGACGTTTTGGGGAAGGTTTTAGTATATAGGTAACAATAATGGATATCTCGTGAATTTGCCCGCATAGATCCGTTTTTGTTGCTTACTATGTAGGATTGTAGATTTTCAAAGACGCCGATTTTCTAAACTAAAAAGGGAAAAATAAAAAACTTTTTGAAAAAAAAGGGAACCGACTGGTGGCTTTGTTTTTTATTTCATTGACTTTGACCACCGACTTCCGAAAGAAAAGTTATTTTACAGTTTTTTTGTGTTTGGTTTTAAAGTCGGTACCCTTTTTTTCAAAAAGTTTTTTTTTTATTATTTATTATAGAATCGCGTTTATCCACTGGCCTGATGTGGTCGACGGTGAAGACACACTTGCCTAGAAGTGACCTATTCACTCTCACACACATTAACATAGCCTGCTCATACTCGTAAACTGATTCACCTGTAACAAATCAAATAACTACCTAGTACAATGACATTGATATTAGCATATTGAGGAAACATTGAGGACATTTGGCATTGCAGTCAGACAAAGGCATACAGACTACAATAGCTACCTACAATAATACCTACGTACTATATGCGAAAGAACTGAATTTTATTCCGCATACTAGGTACTCGTTTTAATTTAAATTCCGCAAAAGTTACGTAATATGTAAAAGAATTAGATTAGCTCGGTATTATATACCTACAGAGTAGGTAATAAAGAATTTTTCAACACATTTGCTCGAAAAATGCATTTACAAAGCCTGTATACATTGTTCGAAAGTTAAAAATTACGCACCATACAACGGAACGTGTGGTAAAATATTGTACTCTCACCTAAGTACATATTTTACGGCATACCCCGTTGTATAGCACCGTCCGTTTTCTTTACGGATTTTTTAAATTTCCATTAAAAAAAATATAAGAATTCCACCAGAGTTTCACATTATGGAAATAAACAACCTGACTGATCGAACCTCCTTGGAAGCGCTTTTGCTCAATACGTTGTCTGATTAAATGAGACGAAAGATGTAGTTCTAATTTTCACCACGTGCATGTGGCGCTATTTGCAAATTCGCGCCATTTTCATATTGAAAACTTTAAAAATTTTTGCGACTTTCCCACTGTTAAAAAAATTAAGTTTGTTTAATTAAATATTGTACTGTTTTCTCGCAAATGTGTTGAAAAACATTGTATGACACACGTGCAGAAATTGGTATTTACAAACTCGTGACTATGGTGAGACATTCGTCTACTCGTTTGTAAAAACCAACTAACCGCACTAGTATCATAAATAACTATTAATATGAAAGAATTTCAGAATAAAAAAAAATATTACGTTAGTATTTTTTATGAGTAATTAAAGAAGGTTCAACTTTATGTAGATAAGTGTAAAATATAAGAATACACCTAAGTGAATTAAAAGCAAAACGAATAAAATAAATAAAAATTGATTTTCAATAAGAATAACGAATCTGAATACCGCCAGAAGATGTCATCAATATCGTAGTCGATGATACCCGCAGGTAAGTACACATATCAACTTTCGAAGGAAAAGGCCACTGAGATTACATTATATGCCAAGGGTTTTATACTGATATACCAGCGTGCATCGTGATCTCAAAATTACTACACTTATTGTAATTCAATAACGAACTTCTCTTCACGAAGTAGGATCGCAACATAACTGATTTCATACATACATCACAGCATAATGTTTAATTAAAAAAAATACAATTACCGTACGGCATTTCATTTAAAAAAATACGTTCACGGTCATATTTTGTACAATTCTTCAATATCTTTACGAATTATTACTACAATGGGGAAGGCCAGTCAAAGAAAATGTAGATGGCGTGACCATAGCTAAGTCCTAATCCGACCAATGAGGTAGTACTATTTTGAAGTACCTTTGAGATTTGAACCAATGACGATGCTTGGAACTAGCTATACTAGCGCCATTCGTTTCCCAGTTGCCATCCCCATTATTTTACTAAAACTCAAAAACCTTACGAATAGAGCATAAAATGGCAAACTACAACTATGGATTTAGGAGCATTTCGAGCTTTAACTAATGGCAAGACAAAATAAGAAACAACACGTAAACTCACGCAAGTAGATGTCAACGGGTTCCCTGGCGGTGCGTATGTCGCATCCTTCGGCGGAGGCGTTCAGCTTGTATACGCCGAATTCACCCATCTCTGGCCTGAGCTGGCACAACAAGCCACTGCATGACAAACAAAATACATTATTAAAAGAGATATTTTACGAAGAAATCTTTAAAGAGGCCCTAGGCCAGTGTAAGGGGCCAGAGTCGGTTTACCAAAACATTTTTTAGCATAGTTAATGGGAAGAAGGTGGCTGGATGAATAAAATGGGAGATCGTGCGCTGTGTTTTCCTCGGGGGAGCCTATGTCCAGGTGTGGACTGCAAGAGGTGTTGACGATGATCATGATGAGGGAATGGGAACCAGAGAAGAAAATACGCATGCAGACCTTCGCAATCAAGTCCAAAATCGTAGACATCTTACTTCCCATTCAGATTTAGATTACAAAAACAGGATCTATTGTTCACGAAGTTCTAAAAAGAATATTAAATCGGAGAATTTACAAAACAATAATCATCCAATTATTAATTTACACGATTTTCGGAAGCGTTCAGTGGAAGGCTTATAATCTCCGCAAAATTTTTTGCACGCAAGGAGTCGAATCCAGAAAAATGTAGCAAATTATTGCATTCTCAGAAATCTGTCGAAATTACCCCCGAAGTAACAGAGAAGCAGAAACTAAATATTTGGCAGGGAACTAAATTATCTTAAGAAAAGCTTACAGAAAGAAACTCTGAGTGAATGTGAGGTTGGAATCTGGAAGGGTGATTATGCTAGGCTCAAGTTCAAGCTCAAAGAGTCTTCTGTAAGTCTGACCCTATAAAGTAAATTAAAGGTAGGTTCATAAGTTCGAGATGGCTGTAAACATTTATTTAATACAGGTTAAAATGCCATTAACACTAAATTAGATGATCCTTTCATTCCGTCTCCTCCAGAATCGCAAACATTATAACATTATCGTCTTCCATTCATCAGCAAACAAGTCCAATCCAGGGTTACTCTCCACGAACGCGTTGAACATCGTTAGCATTCGTGGTTTAGGGAAGGTGGATCGGGCTACAGTGCGACAAAATGGGACATTAAATAGTTTGTCTTTTCTAGAACGATTGTACACAACTTTATGCACAAGAACTTGACATGGGGAACCCTTGCATCCTTTCCACATGTCGTAAAAGCCAGTCGCAATATCCTGTCATAAGGTGCAGTCATGCAGATCATCCAGTACAAGTATGCACTTCGGCAATCATCGCCTATCATCGGGAGTACGAATCTCATCAAACATAACTACTAAAATCCACGGTGTTCCTTCAATAGCCCTTTACATTCCAGGATCATGGTTACCTTTTTAGACTGTCCCGCGAACCCAATGAGATCTATACTACTTCAGATTACTTTGTACCTTGTTGCCTGTATGAACGTTACAAAAATAAGCAGTCAGAGTTACTTCAGTACTTCGCATTATTAGTATGGATTATTCAGATACATTGATTACATAACTTTAAACATGACAAAGACAACTGATAAGTCTTTCTTATTCATAAGCGCGAACCGATACGATCTAGCCAATACCTCACTGACAGCATCAGGCATTGTATTTAAAATTTTCTAATTATGCACTATTGAATCATAGGTAAGTCCATCGTTCGCTAACACCATAGCTATTGTCTTTTCAATCAAACTCCCACGAGAGGTAATTAAGCGATTTATTAATACACTACGTATGTTTTTCTCCATCACTTGGGGCAAGGGGTGCTTTCTATAGAACGTTACGTTACGTTCTATCTAGAATATTGTGTTCTCACGTTTTCTTTCACGTTCGAAGTTGATAAAATTACTTGCTAAATTTGAAAAGTTTGATGCAACACGAATTATTTAAGACTGACGACAAGGTGAGCTGTGTTGTGAAGTTACCAACACAGCTTACAGATTATGCAAGCTGAAGTCACAGTGGGTTAGCCATGTTTGTCAAAAGACTGAAGGCCTATGAGAAATTGAATCCTGTATTAAGACTGCGTTTAAGTAGCGTGCTGTGGAATGTCTCTTCAGTAAGACGAATCACAAATTAGTCCATAGTTATAAAAGGTGGTGTGATTCACATCCAATTTGCTCCAATCTGCCCCATAGATTGGATGCAAATCCAGAGTGAGAACTGTGAGAAGACATGGTGGGGCAGGTTGAGAAAGGCCTATTTCCAGCATTAGACTGCGATAGAATGAGATGAAGAGGAGTCTTTAAAGAAGTTCTGGTTAACCAAATAGACATTATAAACATGTATTTTAGAGACCTTTAAAACGACGATCACTTATCCATTTACTGCGCGTAATTATTTGATTGTAGTGACTTCTCTCTCTCGTATTGTCATTCATTGTAGCTCTAGGTCATTTGGCTCATTGTGCGTTGACATTAAGAGGATGTTTACGTTTTACAATAGCTTTGAAATGTCCATCAATGGTACTGGCCATATTGAAATGGGAAGGATATTTTCAATACAAAAAAAAAAACAAAAAAAAATAAAAAATTGTGACAGTTTTTATAATTCAATAACAACTTTGTGATCAAATATTAGTCTTTGATATTGGAAAATGCGTTATTAAATACAAATGGATTTGAGCAAGACACTTTGAAAGACGTGTTGACAACAGATGGAGTCAATTAAACTATATTTAGATGGAGTAAACTGGCAGTGTGGCGTCTAGGAAAATAAATTTTGATTGTCTGATAGCGAGATGCACAGGCGACATTGCTGCCACCGTGGGATACATTTAGATGAGGCTAGTAGAGAAAATAGAGAGATAGTGGATGAGCTCAGACTGTGTATGAAAGTGATAGACTACAAGCAGTCACCACAAAAAAGTCAGACAAATCTTAAAGATAGGCTGTTTCTTCAATCTGAGGGTAACTATAACTGTTTACCAATCTCCATACTGATTGGTAAACAGACCCTCACATAACATAATACCTACGCATTTGTAAATATTGGCCCAACTTCTCGTTTTCTTGACTCGTTCGTTGTCGCTTTAAACACAGTATAAAACGTAATACGCATTATACTATCAGTAAGCAACGCCCATGTTAGACTTTCTTAAGACCGTATGCAGTGAATAAGTGAATATGTCCGTGTGTTCACAAATAATTCGGCTCAATACATGTTTAGCCAGGCGTCCGTTACCTAACCAGAAAAAAGTCAACTGCATATTGTCCACAGATTATTGCGTAATAAACTCTCGCTTTTACTTTCGTGATTTAATATTATTTCTACGTGTATAAAATGTGAAATGTTTAATTTTTGCAGTGGACGATCATTATGACTACTCAACTTTTGAGCAAAAATTAACAGGGTTTATGACAAATGAGAAAAAATTGTAAATCTCTGTGGATATGCTGTCACAAGTAATAGGTTTACTAAAAACATATTGTTTCGAATTACTTTCGCATGGGCCTGTATTTTCGTTGAATAACTAAAAAAGTAGGCCCACAGGGTCATGCTAATGGCGGTGGTAAGGGCTTCAGAGAAAGGAACCTCCACTGTTATACACTAAGTATGTGTTTGTAAGAGCTGAGATGTTACGACGGTCCACGGCGGCGCGTTGTGCTCCATGCGCGCCTCAAAGTGTCAGCACAATGATTGAACAACACAATGAATTTTGACTGGCCTGTTGGTCTAGTGGTTAGTGACCCTGACTGCTATGCCAGAGGTCGTGGGTTCGATTCCCACCCAGGACAAATGTTTGTGTGATGAGCACGATCATTTGTTCTGTGTCTGGGTGTAATTTATCTATAATATGTATGTATTTAGAAATATATAAGTATGTTTATCAGTTGTCTAGTACCCATAATACAAGCTCTGCTTAGCTTGGGACTAGATGGCGTTGTGTGTTAGTTGTGGAATATTATATTATTGTGGAATATTACAATCAAATGACGGGGACCCCTTAGAGGGCCAAAGCCTGCCGGGGTCGCGAGACTAACGAAAACCGTGACTCCGGAACGTAAAGACCTATTGAAGGACTTCGTGGATTTTAGTCAGTACAAGTCTGCCAGTGGGTGCCCTGCCCTGGGTGCGGACTCATTTGATGATTTTACCACGATAAAAAAAAATGTACTTACGACGTCTCTCCAGCAGGAGCATGATTATCTGTATAGTTGGCGTACACCCGCCATGTTGACCGACGAGTGGTGCTCACCACCCAGAACTTCTCTTCCCCAGCTGATATGTTCTCTTGTCGTTGGAAGGGACACTGGAAAGAGAAGATGATAAATAAATTCAACCAGTAAACATGCAAGTATGTCGCTGTTTAAAGCCTGTAAAGTACAGGGCTATTTAGAACACGGTGGATTTTAGTCAGTACAGGTCTGACAGTCTCTTTCGCTCAACCCTGGACGGCAGGACTCATTTGATAATTTTCCCACAAAAAAGGAGGTCTTCAGAACCAATCTTTCAGCCACTTCGCCAAACACGGTGTAGTTATGTTACAACTGTAATAAGTAACCTATTAACCTCTAATTAGGTACTTAACGATTAAAATTACCTCCAAACACAGCTCTTATACAACACAGGAAATGAATATTTTAAGCTTTGTTGTAACCTTCATTACTATGTATCACATAATGTGTGAATTTCTAAATTATAATGCCTGTGCATAACAAAACAACATTTTGATTTTTAATTATGAATAAATTAAGAACTTGGTTATTTTCTTGGTATAATGGAGTTGTAGAATACATGGTTGATGACTTCATTAATTATATTCACAAATAATAAATTACTTATTTCAGATCTAGAATAGACTATTTTACCGCCATAGTTTCGTTATCGTGAGGTCTAGCTGGTTAAGACCTAGTCTGTCATGCAAAAGGTTACGGGTTCTGATCTGGGTTTTTAATTCATATATGGCTCACATAAATGCGAAAGTTAATGAGGTTGCAGATGGATCGATCACTATTTTGCACAAAAAAAAGTGTTTTTTTTTAATGTAACCGACTTCTTAAAGAACAACCACTAAAAAGGGTAAAATAACCTACGGTGGCAAAAAATCAATGAAATAAAAAAGCAAAGCCACCGACTTCCGAAAGAAAACTTATTTGGTAGGTTATTTTACCCTTTTTAGTGGTTGTTTTTTTAGAAGTCGGTTACATTTTTTTAAACTTTTTTTTTTGAAGTCGGTTAAAAATACTGAACGGATTAGGAACACAATTTTATAGACGTCTAGACTAGATTGTCACAGAATATTTTAATCTCGGCAGACGTTCCTGTGAAATAATCACCGGACTTCATCGTAAGTCAACATGTACCTACTTATAATAAAATCAATATAAATCTGAAATCGCCAACCCGTCTTGAGCAAACGCGGTCAAAGCTCGGCTGGAGGCCTTTTTTTTTGCGTGGTAAAATCATCAAATTAATCCTCCCACCTCGGGCAGGGCGAGAGGGACTGTCAGACTTGTACTGACTAAAATCCACGGTGTCCTTCAATAGTCCTTTATGTTCCGGGGTCACGGTAATGAGATAAGTCCCGCGACCCCGGCAGGCTTTGGCCCTCTAGAGGGGGGCCCCGTCATTATGCTGACGCTCTTTGAGGCGCGCGTGGAACACAACGCGCCGTCGACCCGGGCATGGTCCATGGTCGGGCAGCGAGTTGCCCTTTACTCGCCGCCCGGCTGGAGGCCTTAGAAAAAACACAAGCATCTTAGGTCTTTACCCAGAAGATGGATACTAATAAGCTGGGATTAAAGTATGAAACTTACATAACGCATAATTAAACAAAATAACTATTCATGAGAAATTTAAGCGGACTTTAGAGGGCTCATTATACATATTTCATTGAATTCTTAATTGTCTCGACATATTCACTTTCTCCTTTTAGCAAAAAATAAACATAAAAATCTTTCACTGTAATAAAAATACAAAATTATCAACAGATGACATAAGTATAAAAAGATGAAACAGTTATTTAATGTTTCCGAGACTATTAAAGACATCATCAATTATGATAAAACTATGTACAAAGTAATACAGAATTACAAAGAATTCCAATTCAAGTAAGGATGGCATCATATCTGACGGAACATCCGTCGCGGATCATTGGTCGCGGAACGCCAGAACAGACAAAATAATGTATAGAAAAACACTTGACCGTTCACACTTGACGCACAAACATCATCCGTTGAGTGTGAACGGTCAATTGTTTTTCTATACATTTGTCTGCTTTTGATGGCGTTCCGCGACCGACAATACGCGACGGTTGTTCCGTCAGTTATGAACCCACCCTAAGTACAGCTTTTTCAAAACAAAACAATAGAAATGAATGACTCATAGGTTTGTGCTGCATGTGGTCACAATATGACTAATATGCATGCACCCTTTTTAATATGCAACGGGAACAAGAATTTACTTTTTTTTTCTTTTTCTTTGGCGACAGAATCGATTTTGACTTCAGGGTGGTTCAGGCAAGTCTAGTGAATAAATTGAATTTACCTAGTCCGTCAGTTAAATTATCACAAAAAATATGACGTATATTTTTTCCATTGTTAAGTACGGAAACCAAAATAAATGAAGATTATTATATTTAATGCTATAAAATATATTTAAGTGAGTTCTGACGTCACGAGGATAACTGTCAAGTTTTGATGCGTTTTTCCTGTGTCAATACTCACTGAAATAAAAAATATCCTTCCTTCAGCAGGCGTAGCATGGCGCCGTAGAAAGGGGTTTTGTCGACGAAAGAATAGACAAAATGACAGAACGTAGAAATAATTTTAGCGTTTTAAGCATGGTAATGTAAAAAATATTGAAAATAAACCTTCTATTCTTCAATAGTGTACGAATGGTGTAATATTTGTGCAAAAAAACAGTCGATTTGTTTAGAAATAACGATGAAATAACTTTGTCTTTTCTTCGTAGAATAGACATAGAATCGCCATACTACGCGTGTGGAGCAATCGGGTAAAAAAACACCAAAAATGTGTGCGTTATTTTTCAATACACTAACTGACGACTAAGGGTCCCCCACATTTATCGACGCGGAATCGGCTTAAGCCGGTCAAGAAAACCTTCATGTCAACGTAATAAGAGTGTTGCTAATGCCATTCGCATTGGATCGCGTCGTCCGAGCCGAGCCGATGCGAATGGCATTAGTAACACCCTTAGGTATTACGTTGACATAGTTAATATATAATTTAGGGACCCTAAATTATATATTGGCATTAAAGTAGTAGACTGGAATTAGCAATTATTATAAGTTTCAATTTCTCTAAATAAACACGTTATTTTAGTTCTGGAAACTATTACTTTGTATTTTAATGTAAAAAGAAGATTTAAAAGTAGGTACTTAATAAATAGTTCAGTCATACAAAATCTATATGTAAAAGAATCGCGTTATTACAGCTCAAAATAGGTATATCAATTGATTGGTGCGTTCGCTACCCTACGGACAGTTCATAAGATCAATTGATTTCGAAGAACGTAACAGTCTTGCATGCCCGTTTAAAATTGAGAATCAATGAAAGTTTGAACTACTTTTGTTTAAACGATCCAATTGAGGAAAGACGCGGCATCAATCTAGCTAGGGCCATTAAAAAAAAACCGGCCAAGTGCGAGTTGGACTCGCCCATGAAGGGTTCCGTATTAGCAAGCATAGATTAGGGATATAATTATATTGAGATTAGTAAGTAATATACACAAACAATAAAAATAACTTTGTTTTTCATAGTGTTTGTATTAATGGCAAAGTTATGTTTGCGGTTTTTGAAAATGTACTATAATTATCTCAAAAACTGCTAACTATATCTCATCCAAACCAATTTTCGTTCGAAGTTTTTGTTGAGGTCTACATTATATATATTTTTTTTAGTTTTATCGTTCTCTTATTTTAGAAGTTACAGGGGGGGACACATTTTACCACTTTGGAAGTGTCTCTCGTGCAAATTGTTCAGTTTAGAAAAAAAATATATTAGTAACCTCAATATAATTTTAAAGATCTATCCATAGATACCCCACAAGTATGGTTTCGTTAAAAAAAAAAAATTTGAGTTTCAATTCTCAGTAAATAAAAACAAAACAAATTTTGGGAGTGCCCCCCATGGCACCCTCAAAATTTATTTTGTTTTTATTTTTGTGTGAAAATCCTAATGCGGTTCACATAATACATGTACCTACCAAGTTTCAACAGGATAGCTCTTATACTTTCGACAAAAAGTGGCTGTGACATACGGACGGACGGACAGACAGACAGACATGACGAATCTATAAGGGTTCCGTTTTTGCCATTTGGCTACGGAACCCTAAAAATAGGGTTTATGATTTCTTTCAATTTCTTTTTCTTCTTTTCTTTTCTTGAAAATTGTTCCTAATTACTTGAAGTCTGTAATCTTGAGCCTTGGCTTACAATGTTTGAATAGTGTTTTAGCATTATGAGTTTTCTGGCATAACTTTAGACGTAACTAATACAATTATGACGATAGACGATGGCAATAAAATTGGCGGTGAAATTGTAAAAAGAGGCTGAGAAAACTCAGAACTTTGCCATCCAAAAAATGGTCATAAGATGATAGTGAATGATGGTTCGCGGTAACGTCAATCGGTTACCGCGACCCTTGCAGGAGCAGTACCCTTAGCACGAGTTTTCAGTATTTGAGACGTAAAGTAAACTGGAACTTTGACAACTTCAATTTGACAATTTTCAAGGAAAAAATTAGTTCCTTCTTCGTACACCAGAGGCGCTGTTCCATTTTTTCATACAAGAAACGCTGTAAATACTGAAAAGACGCTGTAAAGTAAAAGAGTAAAAACTCGTGCTAAGGGTACAGGTTCTTATTTAGTCAGTCAAGTGTGACCTTTCTGCTCCACCAAGAGCGGGAGACCTCATTTGACAATAGTCTACCCAAAAAATAAAACAAAGATGGGATACTAGATCCCATCTTTAACACCACCACCACTGCAAAATGTAGTTTATTCAATAATACACTAGATAAATTATTCCTTCCAACTGTTCCAAATTGCTGTATCAAGATTTCAACGCATTACTTTTTCACTTTTGCACCAATTTAGTTGTCAGTCTCGGCGAGTAATGAACTTGGTCATAGTAGAAGTATTTGTAACGCTCGTACGCTTCGCTACTGAATCACTTGAAGCGGTAATTTCTCTAACTCGCATGCGTCGGATACCTACTTGACACACATAGCGCAATAACATAGAGATTTTCAATGTTTACCGCTGTTTTACATGTTGATAAGTGATTGCGGTAAATGCATAATATGTTAATGATTGCCTTATGACCTTCAATTGTTGTATTATTCTATTGAAGTGACTTGGTTATTATACGATTGGCGTAGTGGCTGAGTAATTTGCTAGTTTCTTGTTCGATTCCCGCATGGAACAAAAATTAAACGCCATTTGTCACATTCAAGGAATCATAGCTTTTCATAATGTTTCTGTTCTATTATCAATTTTGGTGGAATCATTAATTGTTTAACAAACTCAATATAATTATAAATCGGAATTATTTCTGATTTTATTTTATGGAATTTATTTTAATTGTATTGTGGTTTTATTTTCCGTGTCGTGTTCCTTCAGACTGTCTGAAAAATATAAATTAATAATGAATCCTAATAGATATTTTTTTGACATTTTCAAAATGTAATAATATTTTGATAAATTAACAAAACAAGACAATAATAGCATAAACAAAATCACTGATAACAACTCTACTTCTTCTACCATTAAAATCGCTCATTATATTTATTACAACATCATTAAACCCACATAATTAGCGGTAGCTTGTAGGTTCTACCTACCTGCATGCTTGCTACATAATACTAAGTATGTTCTACCCTACAATTACCTGCTAGCATGCGGGTACTTCCCTAGGAAATCCCGGTGACAAGGTTTTGATCGATAGTCATTTGTGTTTGACGAATCGGTAGCAACTTCAAATGGTGCTAAAAATATTTTCTACACAAAAATGTAGCTATGTAATATTTTATTTGCACAAATACGCAGTTTTTCCTTGCTTTTATTTATGTACATACCAGCACATCATCCTACCTCAATCTGACAAATTTCTTTAATAGATTTTCAACTTTATCATAATGGTGGAGGCTAATAATGGAGCAGCCTGTGGGTATCGTACACGCGCCGAACCTATAACGCCCTGCGTGTACAATTTAATAATGCTTTTAGGATGATGTTGGGACTGCCATGACGCTGTAGTGCTTCATGAATGTTCGCTGAGGCTCGCACTGATCGATTCCATGCCATCATGCGGAAAAAAGCGGCCTCCTTACTGCAGCGTTTGCATGGTAGTGACAATGACAACAGCATCCTGAAAATGATAGCTGCTAGACCGGACTGTCCTTTTCAGGCACACTGGGTGGAGATAGTCACTGGTCTAATACTAACTAAACTATGGATCTCTTTAGTTTGAAATAAAGTTTATATTATTACCTATTATTATTTCGATTTCTTTTATTTTCTTCTCTCATATATAAGAGAGTATCAAAACCTCACACACGGGCCGGAGCCAAGTTTGTGGGGGGGAGTATAAATAGAGAATGTTGATGAAATTGTAGAAGAAGTGAGGAATTTTCTGGTGATGCGACAAGTGTTAAGAATTGTAGCTTTTTGAAGCACATGAAGAGTGTGGGAAGGCATGTCTAAAATGTTGAGGCCTTGTGTGAGAGATTTTGGTATTAAACCAGTGGAAGAGAGTACTATAGGGACGATGTGAACGGTTTCTACTTCCCATTGGGTCTTTATTTCTATGGCGAGGTCTTGGTATTTACTTAGTTTTTACTATTATTATTATTAATGATCGATTGGTAATATTTGACAGATTGGGGTAGCTCGACCTGCAGCTGGCATCTGTACATAAATCAGGTTTAAATATCTACGAGTATACCAATATTATAAAGCAGAAGAATTTGTTGGCTAATCTCAGGAACTACTGGTTCGCATTATTATTTTTGTGCAGTTATCGAGGAAGGCTATATATTACAATATCACGCTATGACCAATAGGAGCTGAGCAGCGGGGAATGCGATGTTAGTATTAAACAACAAATGTTTCTATATTTGGATGAATGGGTGCTTTTTACTCAATCACGTCTAAAACGGCTGAACGAATCTTGATAAAATTCTGTTCAGAGATAGGTTATAAACCGGAATAACACAAAGGATACCGTTTATCCCGGTAGTTCGTACCTGTAGGAAAATTTTCGCTGGCAACATCTAATAGTTCAATAAATCTTATGCTAATGGTCGCTTCGTCTAATTAAATTATGCAATCAATTGTCTAGACTTTTATTGACCTTGCGACACGGATTGATCTAATCGATAACTCATCACAGAATACTTGTTTACTAGTTAAGGTTACCTATCATATTTGAATAACGTTATAATTTGCAAAAGGAAGTACTTAAATTCCAACTGAGAGAACCCATAGAGCAGTAGTTCCCAAACTTATTTTTCTCGTGGACCACTTTCAAAATTTTACTGGTTTCGGTGGACCCCCTGCTGCTACATTTCTACCACTGTCATAAAGTCGCCAAAAAATAAAAATTGTGTCGCTTCTGAGTTCTGTCCCTATATTCCGATAGGTAAAATAAAAACGAAAAATGGTACATTTTATAACAATAACAATAATTAAAAGAATAGAATTACAAGAAAAAATTAATAAGGTAATATAGGTTCAGGTCATAATTTTAATTACCTAATAGGAAGGATGTAAGTATTTGATAGAGTGTCAGCAAACGATCAATGTTTGGCTTTATTTTAGTGAGCAATAACCGCAAATCCTGTGTGATTTTTAATTGGCTCCTTTTTTTGTTAAGAGGTTTGTAACGGCACTAAAACTCCTTTCGACAAGGTATGAGGAGGGAAAAGCTATTAAATATTTGACCGTCTATCTAGTTGATTTTAATGATCGAAGGTAATATCGAATACGCAAGTTTGGACAAGTAACAGTCGCTTGCCTTATTAAAATATTATCTGCTTAGTTAGGTACTTAAAACAATGTAGGTAGACCCTTATAAAAACTATGCTTACATTTTTGCTCTTTACTATCAAAAGCAGATAAATTTACGTGGACCCCCATTAACATCTTATGGACCCCCATTTTTTGTTCACGCCTACGTAGACCCCCAGCAAGTCTCCCGTGGACCCCTGGGGGTCCACCTGGACCACTTTGGGAATCACTGCCATAGAGTTTGGGTCGCGAGACTGTCTCATCAAGTAACCGTGAGCCTGGAATGTAAAGAGCTATTGAAGGATAACGGTGGATTTTGCTCCTCCCCACCCACCCACGGAGGACTCATTTGATGATTTAGCAACGATAAAAAAACTCATAGTGAGCTTTTGAAATCAATTATGTATGTATCTTAAATCCAATCTTGATCCGCGATCTTTGACAGCTTCTTTTGATTCACCCTCCTAAAGATGTGGAATAACAAACATGGCAGCTAATTGGCTACAGACAAAGATCGGAATTAATATTGGAATTGAGACCCAGTAGGTATTAATTCTATTCGGTGGCCATAGACAATGAAATAAAATCAAAACCACCGACTCCCGAAAGAAGCAGTCTTCAGAAAAGTTATTTTACACTTTTTTTTTGTTTGGTTTTTTAAGTCGTTTCCCTTTTTAATTTATTCTTAAGCAGTTATTAAGTACTCAAAATCGCACGGAATTGGAGTAGGTAAGGGAGTCCATACTTTTGCTCGCGAGTGAAGATAAATAAATGACTTTGACTATGTCACTAACATTACTTACTATAGGCAGGCCTGTCTCACTCCGCGGTGTAGGCATAAAACTGCAAGTAGTTGCGGGGCCATTATGTCGTGGCCCATTCACTACGGCTGCCACGCGCCACCCGTTACGCACGCGCTCCGTCTCCTTAATATTTTTGTTACGTTACGTGTAGTTACGCACAAGTTTCTTGCTTTAGGTGCTTTTGGTAAATTAATAACACAATATTATTATGAAGAAAAAAAATATATAGTACATATTTAGTAATGATCAACAAAATTATCTCCCTGCTTGTGAAGTATGGGCTTAACTGATCATGATACGTAATCATGAGGTTACAAGTTTGGAAATGAGGCGAGATACTAATTGGGGGGGGTGAGCCTACTGGACGACCAAGATAAAAAGACGACACTCTCACTCACCTTAAGCTGAGTACTAAGAATTAAGATCGGTAGAAAGTAGAAAGATGTTTGCGTTGTTGTTTAAAAGTTCTAACTCAGAAAATGGCCACACTAAGCATTCAAGGTCAGCGGTCGTAATTCGCTGCGCCACTTTTTTACCTACCTACAAAGACACGCAACGCGGGGCCTGTGACAGTATGCGATAGTAATTGGTCGGTTACTAGGTTGAGTGCAAAATAATAAGGACTGGCTATTTTGCCATAGACGATATAAATCTTTTAAATATTATTCCTTTTTTTTGTAAGATAAATGTTCAAAAATATAACAATAATAGGTAGAAAAGATAATATTATTATAAACATTATTCCTCACGTAAGGTGCCGTAGGTACCTTAGGTACCTACTATTATCATTCTGTGCTAACAATCAATAATGTATGTAGTAATCGATGACGAAACCAAAAAGATATAGGCTGATGATAAAAACAAAATTCCTTGAGGAACATAGGTATTTATGGTAATAATGTAATTTAGCAAATGCATAAAATACGCATAGGTACCTACCTATTTGTGCCTAAACTCGCAAGTCGCAACCCTATTGAGCTTGACCCATAGTAACCTTTTAATGTCGTTGGCGTCAGATAAACCAAAATAAACTCTCGGGCGTAACCATTCAGTACATTTTTGCTTGCGCACGGGAAGTTTAGGCTATTATAAAAGTAGGTGGGCGGTACGGCTGCCAGTTAAAATGTACTTTATTCTCTCGTATATAGATTTTACATTTGTTTGATTTTTTTTTGGAGTAGTCCTTCTGTACGTATAGTACTATTAATTATTCTGTGCTATAGGAGATCAATAAACTTACAGGCACTGTATCTCAGTTTCAATATCAAGTGAAAATACTATCATAATGGCAATTCGAAGTAACTTAATAGTCTGGGAAACAGCTAAAAGACACGACAAAAGAGAAAAAAGTCGCGATAAAAAGTCGCCAGTTACGCTACAGTCATTGCGTTCGCCCCTATTAATGGCATTTTATATTAATTTATGATTGACAACGGACAAGTGAAGGCCGTCAATTAACACTGTTTAATCAAGTGAGGCAGTGTGTAGTTATAGCTACTTAAATATGTATTTATTTGGTTAGAATTATTATGTATTATTATTATGAAACAGTGACTGTTTCACCGCAGGACAAAGGACTGGAGTTCTCATAATAATGTGGCTAAGATAAGCCATAATATAAGGTAAAATGCTTTTTGAAATGTTGGATATTCCAGATCCAATAACATTTGAAGTTTAGGTTAACTATCCGACAATATTTTCCTTCTATCACGTCCATAATTACCTCCACAATTAACAGGCATGTCAATTACGTTAAAAGGTTTCCTGTAAATTTTTCAGAACCCAGATTCATTAAGGCTCGATCAGACACACGCGATTAATCGCGCTGCGACAACGAGCCAAACTAATTTCCACTCTAAATGTACTGCGAATGGACCGCGACAAGTCGCCCCGCGCGATTAATCGTGTGTGTCTGCTCGAGGCTTTAATTAAATTAACGGTTTCGATAAAGCCAAAACTGAGTTTTCTTTGTCACTGAACATTTCACATTAAGTCAATATAATGCTCATGGAACATTAAAAATAAAAAACAAAATGAAAATTACGAAGTAAAAAACTTTTTAAAAAAAAGTACCGACTTCAAAACAAATACAAAAAAGTTTAAAATAACTTTTCTTTCGGAAGTCGGTGGCAATAGTCAATGACACAACAAAACAAAGCCACCGACTTCCGAAAGAAAAGTTATTTTAAACTTTTTTGTATTTGTTTTGAAGTCGGTACTTTTTTTTAAAAAGTTTTTATTTTACCCTTTTTAGTTTATTTATTACATATTCAACCCAAATTCTTGTAAAATACAAAATTTTTCTTACATATGTACTAATCTTGTAATCCGTCACAACATAAAAAAATCCATATCTCTAAAACTACTGAACCGATTTTGATGAAACTTGCAGTGTACCCTAAGTTGAACAATACCTAGTACAACAAAAAAAGAATTACTTAAATCGAACTTATAGTTCCGGAGATATGCGTGCACAAACATAAAAACATACATACATACATACATACATACATACATACATACATACACTTATGAAATTTGGCACATTTGTTCAGACGCTGATATAGACTAACATATGTGAAAACTGGGCAGTTCTGATAATATTACATACATACATACATACACTTATGAAATTTGGCACATTTGTTCAGACGCTGATATAGACTAACATATGTGAAAACTGGGCAGTTCTGATAATATTACATACATACGGGTCGAATTGATAACCTCCTTTTTTTTGAAGTCGGTAAAAATAGTCATTAAAGTTAGTCTTACATTACAAGACACGTATTGTAATGTACCAGCTAAATTACTTATTTCACAAGTATTTCTGCATAACCTAGATTCTTTAAAGATAAATGTAGCGAGAAATTGGGAAAAAAATGCTTTAGAATTTATTTAATAAGTGTCTTATGTAACATCCATAACCGGAATGCCGTAATATACTTACTATTCTTTCCTTATGTTCACAGAAAGGTGTAAATAACCTTCTTCAATGGACGATTTGTGATGCGTAATGCCGCATTGTTTTGTTTAGAAATCCTTGGCATAATTAGATAGTAAAAAACAGTTTAGATTTTATCGACTTCTAATACAGGTTTGAGGCTGATAAAAATAGCAGAAACGCATTTTGCTTTAAATCTAGGTATCTTATCTATTTGTTATACCTACAAGTAAATCTGTATGCATATCAGTTCCGTATTAAAATTATAAAAAAAATAAATTTAAGAAAAGATCGTCAAAGAACGTAAGGTGGGACGCCATGAGGCAAGGTGGTTAATTTATCTGCTGGATGAAAGTAGCCGGTGATCGAGTGAAATGGCGTGCGATTGGAGAGGCCTATGTCCAGTTGTGGACTGGTGTAGGCTGATGATGATGATCGTTTAATGATTTATATGCACATGGGTAATATGGAGCAATAAATCAGTAGGTAATTTATTTGCGAAAATATGTGGGGTTCCGGGTTGGACGGATGTTTGTTCCTGTTTCACACAATAAATGCAGCTGAATAGGTTTGGATGTAGTTATTGGATACTTTTCATCCCTGTATTCCTGTGGGATATTCATCATCATCATCATCAGCCTATAAATCTTCCCACTGCTGAGACACAGGCCTCCTCTCTGTGTGAGGGAGTGGGCCGTAATCTACCACGCGGGCCTAGTGCGGTTTGGTGGAAGTCAAATGTCTTCGAATTTTTGGTTCTAGGACATGCCGGTTTCCTCACGATGTTTTCCTTTACCGTTTTGAGAGCAGTGGTGTTGAAATAAATTACACAAAGTAATGCGCCTGACGGGGTTCGAACCCACGACCTACTACTCGTAAGTCGAGGCCGATACCACTGGGCCACCACTGTTCTCTGATATTACTGAACTTAAAACAGACAACACCGCAGTCTTAGGCTAGTTCGTAAACATGTGGAAGAAATCACAGTAGGGGCGTTGTGTACCCAAAGAATAAAAATTACCTTCTGTTTATAAAAAATACCTTCTGTTTATTTAAGTATTTTTTTACGTCGTTTAGATTTTAGATTTAGACGTGGTGAGGTTTAGAAACAAACAAAATACAACAACAATTTTTAACGTTTATTGTTTTGGGAGCAACGACCTTTATACAGTAACCGGCACGGTTCTTGAGCGCTTGGCGTAAGAGTGGGGATGGCTTTGCGCATCGTACACTTCAAACATCGACAAATGAAACGCACAATAAAACAAATAAAAGGTACAAAACAACTAATCCCGAGTGGCGGCTATGACGTGATGCCCTACGGCACGCTACGCGGGCCAATCACTACACTTTCCCCGCCCCCGCTCCTCATTCATCGACCAAAGGGACCTAATAACTCACTTCTGCGCAGGTGAAGGTCAGCGCTCAAGATCCATGCCGGTATTTGTACTTTTATTTTTAACAAATTCCCAGTCGCGTATTTTTTGTAAAAGTATAAAAAGCGGGCAAGTAAAGTTAGAACAATTCCTTTTTTGGCAAAACAAATAAATCTCTCCGAGGTCACAGAAATATTTCTACAGACCTTTCTTAAAGAAAATGTAATTAGAGTGCTAATCGTTTTAATAAAAGTAATTTTATTAAAGTGTTTTTAAATACCATCTGGCATTATTGTGTCATTATTTACTGCAAATTTGCAGCCAAAATGATCAGGAAAAACCAGTAATACTTAGCAAGAACTCGTTTTAAAAACTGCAACAAGTTCCTACCATGGGTACGTTATACAAATCAGAGTTTAAAGTTGATTATTAACCCTTTTAAAGACAAAAACAAACGAATTAAATAATTCTTAATTTAAATATTTAAAAATAAAAAAAAAAACATAAGTGCTACTAATTTTAAATCATTCTCACCCGAAAACAATCATCAGAAACGCTGTAAACCCCAACATCGATCTCCGAAGTCCCGACCATATAAGCCTGGTCCATCTTCAAGGCAGTCATATTCAGGCCCTCGAACTCCTCAACTCCAGGGTCCTCCAGCCATGACCTGATCACTTCCCGGTACCACTGCCAAGTGTCATTCGAAACCCCCACAGAATCATTCATGTTTGCACAGTTCAAAAACGTTTCAGACTTCTTCAAAGAGAGAAGTAGTCAAAACTTCACTTTTAAAAATCGAATACCATATTTTTTATAACTTGTTTTTTTTTTGTCTATGGAACGCGTGTGCCAGCCGGTCTGGCTTGTCAGTGACTGAACGGTCGTCGTCGCGTGTGCGGCGTCGCGGCTCCATACAAGAGCATAATATAAATAATAAGCTTTCTGCAACGCGATCTGGAAATCTTCGCAGCAATTAGATGAAAGCGCGACACTGGCTGCAGTGCGTTTACCTGCACATCATCAGCTTCCCACGATTTGTTTGTTTTAATTACTTTTTGATGTTGCTTTGTTTATTAACTTGTAGGAGTAGGGAACTTAACAAGGTTGTGATTCATTGTAATGTAGGGTGGCAGATCACATTATACTGGTGTTTTATTATTATACTAGCTTCCGCCCGCGACTCCGTCCGCGCGGATGTCGGTCTTCGCGTGGATGGTTTATTTCTCCATTTTGAGTAACTCTGACAATGACATCTCATAAATATCTATTGGACCCAAATACAGCTAAGCCTATAATAATTAAGGAGATCCCTCTATTGAGCTACTGCTGTTGAGCTCGCGTTCTGTAGTAAGTATTTTTTTCATAGTAATTCCGACCTTGTACTTATTTACAAGTAACTGATCGGAACAGTAATCAAAAAGGTCGCGCTGAAAAGCACGGTTTAAAATGACACGCATACAATATTAATTCCACGGACGACCGCTCGCCACATTGGACACGTCCGCTCACATCAAAATTCAGAATTTATATGCATCGCGCGGCGCGGAACGCGGCTCCTTATATAGGAGTCGGGGAGGCGTGGCCCGCGTGTGCCGCAAACGGTTCAAGCCAAATCCGACTTTCGGCGCTACAGGTTACGGCGCTGAATCCACTGCGGGTAATGCAACGTGTGTTCGCGGTTCTACAGAACAACGTCTATGAATAAAACTGAAAAACAAGATTTTTTTTCTGCGTATTTTTCCAGGATAAAAAGTATCCTATTTTATGCCCAGGATAATAAGGTATAATTATACCAAGTTTCATCGAAATCGAACCGTTAGTTTTCACGTGATGCCTGCACATACAGACAGACAGACAAAAAAATTTTTAATCACATATTTGGGTTTGGTATCGATCCAGCAACACCCCCCGCTATTTATTTTTTCAATATTTTCAATGTACAGAATTGACCCTTCTACAGATTTATTATATGTATAGAAGTGAGTATGTGCAAAATTGATTTGAATAAAAACCTTGGTCATGATAATAATAGCCTTGAAGCCTTCTTGTAACCAATTTGAGGCTGCAATTTTAGTTACTCGAGATAAATCTCTTATGTAACATAAGCAAAGCAAACTTAACAAACCAGAGATGGAAGAGAAGAACTTTTTTTATAGAAAATGGAGTCAGTTATTAGTCTGGACTCTGGAGTAGTTTTTTTTTGAAGGAGAGAATGTAGAACCATATTTTGAATGGGTAGTAAAGACAACACTCAATCCAGTTAAAAAAATGAAATGGATCCAAATGTATTTTCAAACCACCCAGGAACCCATTTATACTCACAAAATTTCTTCCAAACCCGTGAACACAAGTACACCTACAGAGTACACCTAATTTATGAATTCAATTTTTAATCTAATGCTCAGGAATTTCTCCGCTCAAAAGTAGTTTCATCAAAGACCTGCCAATGCACTCCAAAGCCCACGGCCAGTGCTCCTCATCCAAAAAGGTCACACTCATTAACAGGTCCCACCACTTTGGTTCTTCGAACGGCATAAAACCTACAAGCTGGTTAGCTGAACGATTTCCTTTACTTCCTCTACTAATGTTCTCGAAAATTCCCTTTCGCATACTTAGGATAGCTTCTCATGTGAATGAGATTCAAGGAAATAGTCATCGACACGTGTTTAATCGACATTTCAACGAATTGATAGATTTCTATCAATTTATCTACCACTTTCTGTTTTTCGTGTAAGAATGTAGGCATCCTTTGGTGTCAGAGTTAATTAATTTGCCTCTTGGAATACCACAGACCTCTCACTGAGATGGTTTCGGACTTAAGTAGGTATATTGATTACTTTAATAGTAAAAGTACCTGTATGTAGATTGAATAAAATCAGTAAATACCCGCCTAAGTATTTGATGTTAGTATGCAACGTACTTTATTTATTTCAACTATTTACCAGCCTGTGTCAATGAGTGGAATTTTACAAACACTTATTATAACGGGTGGACTAGTAAAACAATTGTTAGAGCTTAATTTCGTGCAAGCGGGGTGAAGAAGGCGCGTACGTGCTTTCCTTGACAGATTTCTAGCCGACTAATGCAATGCGCCGCCGCGCGCGCGGCCGCGTCTCCCGTGACGCGAGCGATGAGAACCCCGTATGTCCCCGCGCCCCTCTATTCGTGTACGCCCCCTTGACCACGCTCCACTGTTTTATTAGGTAGGTATTACAATTCCAAATTCAAAATGCACAGATAAAAAGTAACATTTACGTTCCGCGTTATTAGATAATTTTACAAATTAATTTTAGGTACTCGCGTCGCCTACATTCCCCTCCCCAGTGCTGATGCAGCACTCATCACCCATATCGATTCGTGCGACGCGGGCCGCTGTCCGCCGCAGCACCCCCGTGCTTGTTTTAATATCAACGACTCTAACGCGGCCGTCTTTCCCTGGCAGTACATCTTGAATGACGCCTCTCGGCCAAGTATTTCTAGGGGAATTGGGGTCGACTACCAGTGCGAGATCTCCCACTTTCAAAGGTCTCTGCTCTTCGTTCCACTTCTGCCTGGGTCGCATATCCGGAAGAACTTCACGAACCCAGCGTCTCCAATACATATCAGCCAGTCGCTGCGATATGCGCCACTGCTTTCTCAGGCATAAGTCGGAGTCATCGTAGGTACCAAGGACCGGTAAGTTTGAAGTTGCGCCCAGTAAGAAATGGTTAGGTGTCAATGACTCATCAGTGTTGGGTTCCACCGACACATGCGTAAGTGGACGGCTGTTCACAATTTGCTCCACCTCGGCCATCAATGTGTGCAATGTCTCGTAACGTGGTGCTCGTTCCTTTAAAATCACTTTCAGTGAACACTTGATGCTCCTGATTAATCTTTCCCACGCCCCTCCCCAGTGAGGACTAGCGGGGGGGATGAAGGTCCATGTTGTGGCCAAACTATAATTGAGGGCTTCTTTCTTTAATTGTTCCTCATCCAACTCTAGGATACATTTCCTAAGCTCCTTGTCAGCGCCTCTCAGATTAGTGCCGTTATCTGAGTATAGATGTCGCGGCCAGCCTCGCCTCGCCGCCATCCGTCGGAGAGCCATGATGAGGGCATCAGTTGTCAGGCTAGAGACAAGCTCAATGTGTACCGCCCTTACGGTGAGGCAGGTAAATATCACGCCGTATACCTTCTCCCTACGGCGGCCAGTAGTTATTTCCATGGGGCCAAACAGATCAACCCCCGTAAAAGTGAAAGGACGCTGATGATGGGCCATTCGCGCTTCCGGTAAGTCACCCATTCTAGGTGGATGGGGACGTGCCTTTTTGATTCTACAGAACATGCATTTTGAAGTAATATATTTTACCGTTGGTCTTATCCTGATAATCCAGTATTTCTGTTTCAGTTCGTTTACAACCATTTCCTGATTCCCGTGGTTAGCCTTCTGGTGATAATGTTTAACTATGAGGTGAGCAATATGACTCCGTCCGTCCAGTATTACTGGTTGTTTTATATCTTTCGTTATTGCCGGAGCGGCGTTTATGCGACCGCCCACACGGAGAACGCCATCATCATCAACGAACGGTGATAAGGTAAGCAGTTTACTTTTCTTATCTAAAGGCCTTTTCTTTTGCAGGTTTTCTATGTCTTCAGGGAAGGATTTCATCTGAGAATATTTCAGAAGCAACGCTTCTGCACGTACCATCATCGCGCCGTCGACGCCACCGGTAAGTTTTTTACATTTTTCTATGAAAGATAAGACGACACACGTAGTCCTCAAGATGCGGAGCCAGGAGGAGAACCTACTAGGTTCTGGTACAGCAGGTAAACATATGGGCGTAACATGAAGAGTATTTATACATTCTAGGTCCATGTCACTAACTTCAGGTAGCTGTACATCCGCTTCCAAAGGCCATAAACTCTCGTCCTCGTATAAAAATGCTGGTCCGTATAACCACTCATTTTCTAATGTTTCTATTTCGCAAAACTCTCGCGTGGCGGCATCGGCGACATTCATCTTCGTAGGTATGTACCTCCAATCCTTCATTTGTGTGTACTCATCAATCTCGCCGAGTCGATGAGCAATGTAGGCTTTATAAGTACGCCTATCGTTGCGAATCCAATGTAACACAGTGGCTGAGTCGCACCACATATATTTCTTTACTGTTTTTATTCTGTGTTCATTAATCAACGTTTCAGCCAATCGTGAACCAATCAACGCCGCTTGCAGTTCTAGGCGTGGCACAGACACATACTTCACAGGTGCCACACGACATTTACTAGAGATGAACGCAACTCGCACTTGTTTATCATTATCAAGCCACCGCCAGTAAGCGACGGCGCACATCGCTTTGGTTGATGCATCGCAAAATACATGTAACTGTAGGTTCGTATAGGCAGAGCGCTCGTGGGTCGCGCTATTCAGTGCGTTTGTACTCGGGCCATCAGCTGTCCCACTCGCTCTCGGGTCATCGTCCATAGTTGCTGTCCCTGTGCTACGCGTACAAGTTGTCGTAGACCGCGTAGGCCTCGTAGCTGTCGTAGCGGTCGCTCTCGTAGCCGATGCGTAATGCCTAGGCAGGCGTATGTTATTTATGTATTTTAATACGTCTAGCCATTCTGACCATTTTGTATGTATTTCATCTGGTATCTCATCATCCCAGCTGATACCGGACCTCCATGTGTCTTGTAACATAATTTTTCCTTTTACAGTAAACGGTGATAAGAACCCGAAGACGTCGAATATTGACATTATCACTTTTAACATTTCTCGTTTCGTAGGTTTCTTTTGTCCAGCGACTATGTGAGCTGGTATTCGTTTGAATGAGACGTCAAATCCCAGCGTGTCGTCTTTCTGATTCCATATCAGGCCTAGTGTACGTTCGCCGTCGTATTGCTGGCCGACTTTGAACTTCACTTCTGTAGCTCGCAGACTTTCTGGTGGTAAGTTATTTAATACGACTTGATGGTTACATGTCCAATTTCTGATGTCAAATCCACCTTGACTATGTATGTAACTGACTTCGTTCACTGTTTTAGTAGCGGTTTTTTCATCTTTAAAACTATCTATGTAGTCGTCCATGTAATGTTGTTTTTGTATGGCTTGCACGGCGCTCGGCATAGACGACTTATAAAGTTCAGCATTTTTGTTTTTTATATATTGCGCAATAAACGGTGAGCAATTTGCGCCGAATATTAATGAGCTCATGGCATAAGTGTTGACCTCATGCTCAGGTGACTCTCGCCATAAGAAGCGAAGAGCATCTCTGTCTGGTTTGATAATTTTTATCCTTAAAAACATGTCACGGATGTCGCCCGTTACAGCGACTTTGTGTTCTCTGAATCTTAGCATGGTACCATATAACGAAACCAGCAGGTCAGGTCCTTTCAATAGGTAATCATTTAGACACACACCGTTGGATGTTGCGGCGGCGTCAAATACCAATCTCAGCTTCTGTTTGTTGGGGTTATCGACCCCGAAATGCGGTAAGTACCAGGTTCTTTTTGCGTCTTCTTTGGTTTCAATTTGCGAAGCGTAATCATTAGTGAGGAGATGAGCAATTCTTTCTTGGTATCGAGTAGCATAGCCATCACTGGACTTCATCTTCTTCTCAATTCCACAGAGTCTTCTCATTGCATTGGTGCGCGAGTCGGGCATCGCGGACTTTGCATCTTTCCACGGCAGTCCAATATACCATCTCCCGTCTATTAATTGAGAGGAGCGTTCCAGTTGTTCCCAAGCTCGGGCGTCGTCTGCGTTTTGTCTAGGTTTATTAGAGACACCTAGGGACTCAAGTGAATAGGACTGGCGTATTTCTTCATGTATGTCTCTTAGGATACGCTCAGTTTCAGATGGCTCACTGTCTTCTTCATTTATGAAAAGTGTAGATTGCAGAGTCGGCGTCGCTTTCATGTCGAGCGACGACACCCGCATGCAGCCGTGTATGCGCGTGATGTATGGCTCGGTCGGTTTGCCTTTTATTATTTCCAACGGTAAAAGCAAATGATAATTGTCTTGCCCTATCAATATTTCTGGTTTACATTGTCCGTCACTTATCACACTTTTTATTTCAGGTCTCAGTTCGTAATTGTTTAAGTTCACAGAAGTTTGGTTTTGCACAGGTAAGTTTAGATTTTTAACACTACGCGCTTTTACAGTAAACTTGTTATTGTTCTCAATGTTAGATAAGTTTAAGTTTATAATTTCACTATCGCACACTAGTTCGGTATCGTCCCACGCGCCGCACACACGCATAGATTGCTTGTGGCCGTGAAGCCCTACGCGCGACGCTAGCTCGTCGCTTATCAGTGTCACTGTCGAGCCATCGTCCAGAAGTGCAATACTGCGCGACGTACCTTTTGGTCCGTGAATTAAAATAGGCACGGTTTTTAATAACACTTTGTTGCATTTATTTATGTATGTTACAGTTTCTACAGATGTATCAGTTTCTGGCGGTTTACTTTTATTTTCACTAGTTGACGGCACTTCTACATTGTTTTTATTCGCTTTATAGTGTAACAGACGATGATGTAATTGTCCACAGTTGTCGATATCACACGCGGTAGCGGGACAAGATTCTTTGTTATGTCGTGACGTCAAACACTTAAAACAGACGCCGTGACGTTTCACGTAGGTCCATCGGTCTTTACGCAATGCCTTTTTAAACTTCTTACAGTCTGGTAATGCATGATTTTTTAACGGACAAAACCCGCACTTGGTACTTCTGTTTTCATTTTCACTGTGTTTGTTTTCGTTTAACAAAACTATTTGCGACTTGTTTTTATCGTTGTAACTGTTCTTATAATTTTGCACTGTATACGATATATTCACTGAGCATTGTGTTATCTTCTGGGCTTCTTCACTTAGGAACTCGGATAACATGACGAGCTTCGGTTTTGTGTTTCCATTGCGAAGCGGATAACAGTAATCAGTCCATTTAGATATCAATATTGTCGGTAATTTAGACAGCACAGTAGACACGATGTTCATTCCTTTTAAATAATCTTCGCAGCCGATGGCAGTCACCGCTGCGACACAGTTTTTAACTTTGATCGAGAAGGAAACAATTTCTTTATGATATTCTTGTGACATTGGGCGTAACTTGCTGATGTCTTGTAATATTCTAGATATTATTAAATCATTATTTCCAAACTGCAGCTGCAGCGTGGACATCACGACGTCAGGAGAGGTGGCGCCGATCAGCAGCGCTGTGACTGCTTCTTTGGCACCAGTGGCGTGCCTAGAGTTTCAAAATAAGGCAAGCCCAATAAAATTTCAACCGATTTTTATATACAAATACACTGATCTATTAAATTTTCGTTTATGCGATTTACTATTCTGAGAAATACATAGATTAGGCGTCGGTTTTAATGAAGAAATTAACTGTTTTTTCTGAGAAAAGTTTAAAGATTTTACCTTATCTTCGCCAATCAAAACTTGAACGCATTTTAAATCCTCACAAGGTACAATTACCTCCATTGTTGTAGGTAAGTCACCAAAACAATTGTATCACTGAGATAATCTAATAAAACTCTTAAAAAACTTTAACACCAAAACTTTTCCCCATCAAGCAAATGAGACTGAAGTTAGTTGCACAAATACCGGCACGGTTCTTGAGCGCTCGGCGTAAGAGTGGGGATCGCTTTGCGCATTGTACACTTATCGACAAATGAAATGCACAATAAAACAAATAAAACGCACAAAACAACGAATCCCGAGTGGCGGCTATGACGCGATGCGCTACGGCACGCTACGCGGGCTAATCACTACACTTTCCCCGCCCCCTTCCTCACTTCATCTACCAAAGGGACCTAATAACTCACTTCTGCGCAGGTGAAGGTTAGCGCTCAAGATCCATGCCGGTAACTTGTACGCAGAGTTGCAGTGTTGTCATTTAGGCAAAAAAAAGTCGCCAGGTATATGAAAATTCTAGATAGATGTCGCAATTTTTTTTTATTTTTAAGATATTTTATTGTATTGTACAGTTCCTCAATTTTTAATATTACCCGAACAATGTTAAATTACCCACAAAAATATTATTTTCTGTGTTCATTGTTCAAAGTGTAAACATGTTTTTGAGATAAATTACGATTATTACATTGCTTGAATATTTAATTTCGTTATTTTAAAAAGTCGCTAGTTTTTATTGTTGCTAAATCTTAAAAAAAGTTTCCAAACACGTTAAAAATTTCCAAGATCTCACAACGTCGCTATAAAACAGCAACACTGCGTTGGCAAGGCGACACAAGAGGCATAAGGACCTGTATCCATTGCCGTTAATAAATTAAAAAAAAGGCGACACAAGGTCACGCATACGCGTCCTTAAACAAGACTAGGCTGTATGGCTTTGTTCCTTTGCCTGCCTTTTGGCGAATTTTATAAACAACAACAGCATACGCGTCCAACTTCAGACGCATCAAGCCTGGCTTAAATGTTCCATACTGATCGATTTGTAGACGCACAAGGTTCTAACTCGTTATACGGCACATCGCTTTAGGTGCGAAAGAGACAGAGATAGTATTTGAAAGCCCGGTATAAGCCGGTACGTGTAAGCGAGATAGCTATATGTAGACGATGGCGACGCGATGTGTAGTAGTGTGCGTGACAGTGCGTGTGGCATAGGTACTAGGTAGATATTTTGTGTTATTTTGATAAGAATTAAGCGCGCGAACTTTTAAATAGTTCGGGTTTGATATTGAATCTCTATCGAGCATTTTAATTAAGGCATGCCGGGCTTTTGGGCTTATATGAAGGTACCGCCACTGTTTGGCACGTCCGTGGAGACTCTTTCTTAGTCGCCATAAGTTTTCTTGGTCGCTGAAATTGCAGACTTGAGAAGATTCTTCATAAGCTTGCTTAAATTGTAGCCATTCGAGCGGGTCACCTTCGTATTTAGGTAAGTCCTTTGGCGTACACAATCGATTAAGCATTTTCACGTTAGTTCCTGGTTGATTGGCGTTGGTAGTTGCGGCAGCGGCTAGGTCCTTGAGTGCACACGCCAGCATGTGCATGGTATCTTCAGTGCCACTCCGCATTGCAGTCATCGCTGGCAGCGGTCTGTGTTGTTGGGTTGTGTTTTCTGTTACAGGTGGTGGTAGTGGGCCGGCGTCCCCCATTTGCTGCAAGATAGCGTCTTGCCGATGTGCCGGGCACAGCGCGTCGTCGTCGTTACCAATAGTGACACACTGAGTTTTCACCTCCTGACTCGTTTGTAACCACTTTTCCACTCGGGAACCAACTTCACTCTCAGCAGGCTCATTATCTGCCAGTGACTGTGAGCTGTTGCTGTCCAGCTCCGCCAGGTCGACGGCTAGTTTTTTTTCTATTAGTTCCATTTGTAGCTGCGTTTTTTCTTGTGCAGCTTCGAAAAGCAGCCGCGCCCTCCTCGCCTTCACTGATGTGCTCGCAGAAGGAGATTTTTCCATGATGTTTCTGCTGCCAGGTTTTTTAGTTGAGCTGGACGTAGGATGAGCTAGTTGTTCTTCAGTTTTTACACCGCTTTCGATCGCCAATTGTTGCTCGCGTTCCTGTAGCACCGTGCTTCGCGTGCCCACCATTTTGTTTCTGATTACTAATCCGGCATTGAAGGACCACTGATATAACGGGTGGACTAGTAAAACAATTGTTAGAGCTTAATTTCGTGCAAGCGGGGTGAAGAAGGCGCGTACGTGCTTTCCTTGACAGATTTCTAGCCGACTAATGCAATGCGCCGCCGCGCGCGCGGCCGCGTCTCCCGTGACGCGAGCGATGAGAACCCCGTATGTCCCCGCGCCCCTCTATTCGTGTACGCCCCCTTGACCACGCTCCACTGTTTTATTAGGTAGGTATTACAATTCCAAATTCAAAATGCACAGATAAAAAGTAACATTTACGTTCCGCGTTATTAGATAATTTTACAAATTAATTTTAGGTACTCGCGTCGCCTACACTTATGAATCTAAATATTTTCCTTGTTAATTCTCGAAACTTATGTACGTCATTTAATATTATGTACATTTTATTTTATTTATAACTCATACATCATTCTACACTTAGACAATTATTATTATTTTAGGTTCAGTGTAACCTGTGACTCACCCACTGCCCGATTCTTATTTTTTCTAGCTATCACTACGATACATCCCATCTTGGCTTCCAGTTAAACCGGATGCAGCTGAATATCAGTATTTTACATGGAGCGACTGCCTATCGAACCTTCACAACCCAGTAACTGGGTAATACGATACCCCATAGACTGAAAAAATTTGAAAGTAAGTGAAAAGTTTGTAACTTCAGAGTTTAAACTTCAGCAGAAAGAGCTATGGTCGTGGGGAGTTGGAGATAAACCGAGTACTATTCCGTTGACAACTAAAAATTAAATAGGATCAATTGCAATAAACTAACCGAACCTTCCAGATATACTGATATTAATTTAATAAATAGGCGCCAGTTAATTAATTTAATAAATAGGCGCCACAATACTTCTGGATGGACTGGATGAACGTGGTTCGAACCCAAGATCCTCAATACAAATTCGGTAAAATAAGACTGAGGGTAAAAAAAACCGGCCAAGTGCGAGTTGGACTCGCGTGAAGAGGGTTGGTACGATTTATTTTTTGCCTACCTACCTATAATTTTAACCGCAAATAATAGATGAATTGAAAACGAATAATTGAAGATTGGTATGCACAATATTGAGTGATTTACCATGCTATTTTAATATCACGGACTTCTTATAGGTTTTCCTATAGTATTCTATAAGTTGAAAACTAATTTCTGTGTTTTTTTTTTCAAAATTTTAGGTTCAGTAGTTTCGGAAATAAGGGGGGGGGAATGGTAAATTTTCGTCTATTTTCTTGAATAACCTGTAAACTATTTATTTTAAAATTACATAAAAATACATTTAAGTGCTTCTCAGCAAGACCTTTCATTTGATATACTTATCACACGATGCAGTTTTCAAAAATTTTCCCCTTCCCCCCAAAAATTACCTCCCATATACAGATTTCATCTATTCACGTCACACCTCTGTGCTTGGGTCACAGGAATTGATATGTGTACCAAATTTCAACCCAATCGGTCTAGTAGATTCGGAGATAATTGACTGTAAGCGACAGACAGACGGACACACGAGTGATCCTATAAGGGTTCCGTTTTTGTATTCGGACGTACGGAACCCTAAAAATGCGGGAACAGATTAACAAATGTATCTAGAAAGAATTTAGTCTTAATTTCGCTATAAATTTTTCGAATGAAGGACAACTCGGCGCAGAGTTAAAACTAAGTTCTTTATACATGTAGATTTGGGCCTAACGAAAAATGCCGTGTTCGACGAACACGATATTTAAAAGACTATTATTAACCGCGATTAAAGATTTCTTAACGCATATTAGATTTGTTTTACATCTATACATATAATAAATCTGTAGAAGGGTCAATTCTGGACATTGAAAATATTGAAAAAATAAATAGCGGGGGGTGTTGCTGGATCGATACCAAACCCAAATATGTGATTAAAAAATTTTTTGTCTGTCTGTCTGTCTGTATGTGCAGGCATCACGTGAAAACTAACGGTTCGATTTCGATGAAACTTGGTATAATTATACCTTATTATCCTGGGCATAAAATAGGATACTTTTTATCCTGGAAAAATACGTATGTCAGTTTTATTTATAGACGTTGTTCTGTAGAACCGCGAACACACGTTGCATTACCCGTAGTGGATTCAGCGCCGTAACCTGTAGCGCCGAAAGTCGGATTTGGCTTGAACCGTTTGCGGCACACGCGGGCCACGCCTCCCCGACTCCTATATAAGGAGCCGCGTTCCGCGCCGCGCGATGTATATAAATTATAAATTTTGATGCGAGCGGACGTGTCCAGTGTGGCGAGCGGTCGTCCGTGGAATTAATATTGTATGCGTGTAATTTTAAACCGTGCTTTTCAGCGCGACCTTTTTGATTACTTTTCCGATCAGTTATTTGTAAATACACGGTCGGAATAACTATGAAAAAAATACTTACTACAGAACCCGAGCTCAACAGCAGTAGCTCAATAGAGGGATCTCCTTAATTATTATAGGCTTAGCCGTATTTGGGTCCAATAGATATTTATGAGATGTCATTGTCAGAGTTACTCAAAATGGAGAAATAAACCATCCACGCGAAGACCGACATCCGCGCGGACGGAGTCGCGGGCGGAAGCTAGTCGGTAATTTTTTTAAACATTTCTTTCTGTCCAACCAAGCAAATGGCTGAATACAAAAATTGAGAAATTGCAACTTTTTGAAACCAACGTTTCTTGCAGCTATCACTAAAAAAACAAGTGTTCTAATTTGGTCAATTTTCAGTAATACATTAAAGCAGTTAAGCAAGCAAATCAAATCATTGATGATGAAGATAGATGATCAGTCTTTAGCACGTCAAGTCAAACATTATTGTGTCATAGAACGAACCTAATCAGAGGCTCACGCAGGATGCACTAACAAGCATTTCAATTAACTACATACGCAAGTAAACCAATCGTTAACCGGTAAAGTTATTAACGCTATAAATATAAATAACAAATCAAACTTCAAAGGTAAATGCATCATAAATTCTAAGTCAGATCTGTTACTGCAATTAACTATCAATAATGCGTAACTATAGTACCTATGGTTTTAGGCCTTATTCTTAGAGTAATGATGGCGCAGTGCTTCGATTTACGAGTTGTAGATCGTCGGTTCGAACCCAATAAAGTTCATGTTGAATTTATTCTATCACTCACTCTGCTGCTGAGTCGCTTTCACTGAGAGGAGGCGTATGTCCCAGCAGTGAGAACTTATTCACTCGTGAATTAAAGACCCTAAAGTTGTAGCTATCAGGAAACACAGAACCCCGGAAAAAAAATCAACTCCATTCAATCCGGAATACCTACCCAACCCTGCGCTTACCAGACACATTAATGGCCAGTTGAGACAATCAAGTAAATGTTTCAACATTGATAAATGTCATAAATAAGGTTTTGAATTGTAATAAATAATATTTCTATTCACACCTGTTATTAACCACAATCCGTGTCACGAAATAGTATATTTTATTACAAGTGCGGAAAGGCTGTCATTGCAAAGAGTTCCGACAAATGTCTACGCCCGAACCTAGGCGCAGCCGAAGGCGAGGGTTGACAGTCGGAACAAGTTGCAAAGACGATTCTGCACGTGTACTGAACGACTATTTTTAATACAGTTGCGAAAAAATGAAGCAACTTAATAAATAAAAAAAAAAAAAAACTAAACTCGCAAAGAAAATTTCTGGAGAATGTCGGCAACCGTAGAATATAAGCAGAGTTTTTTTTTTTCACCCATTTTGGTAGGTAAAGGGAACGCCCATACAGCTTAGTCTTCAGTAGATTTTTTTTATTGATATGAAATGAAAATCAGGTGAAATGAAATGAAACCTAACCTCATTCAATTAAATCATTAAATCTGACATTGAAATAAATTAGTAGCTTCTTTTTAGAAACATACGTTTTTGTATGAATCACAAAAACTCTTTAGTAAAAACTTCATGGTTGCTTTTTTTTCTATTTAATAGACTTATTTTGACAGTTGGGAAAGAGAACGCACTAGTGTGTAATAGCATAGCCCACTTTCCGAACGCTATACGTCCCTGCAATATGCCACTTTTTGACCAACTGTATTAAAAAGCAATAATTATTATTGTAAAATTGTAATAATAGGTACTAATAACTCGCACAGGATTTAGTATTTATCATAATTTAAATTTTTAAACACGCTTTTAAACTCGTTTAAGGTTGGTTCAGTTTTTTTTTTTGATCCAGCTTTTAGAATGGAGTGAGCCTTCCATTTTCTGGATATTATGGAAGGCTAAGCCGACTAACCGTGAAAATCAGTATCAATAAATTGCAAAACTAATTAGTTCGCTAGAGTAAAAAAATAATAATGTATCTAAATTCGACAGTGGGAGCTCGTGGCGCCCGCGTCAGAACTGTACCTTGCCTGTGAAGTATTGGCAGTATCTTCGTCAATTTTTGTTAACTTAACAAAAAAAATACGGGTCCTTATTTTATGATAGTCTAAGTGACGGTCTCAAACAACAGGATTGAATGTATGAAGATCAAATAGTGACGAAACGACACTCATTTTTAAGTCTTGTTTAGTCATAAAACCCAAAATAAAGATTAAAAAAAAAAAGTCTTGTTTAGTTGTCGAACTGGGAAAGTAATGAAACGCGATGTAACTGAAAACACAAGAGTATCCAAAGAAAATTCAAACAATAATACAAAAGAAGAGCCTTTTCTACATGACAAGGACATAGAAAGTAAAATAGCTGATCTAACTGATTCAAGAAATTTCATTCAACTCAGTATTCTCCCATTGTTTTGTCCATCTACAAGACATGCCAATGGAAATGCGAAGAGTTCGTAAAGGAGAGATGACAAACGAAATAAAAGCTCGAGATAATTATTATGATGCGAGAAAATAGGCAGAAAATAATTGACAAATGCTTGCACTGACTGGAAAGGTCCACTAAATATATATATATATATATATCTATCTGAAGATATAGGTATATAAATCTATTTGGTATGTCTTCCTCAGACTCTAACCTTCATGCAGACACCAACTGGTCCAAGATTATAGATTAGAAAGACGCAATTAAAATTAAAGAACTGCAGAAAGAGAATTAAATGTTCTTACCTATTTCTTTTATTTAACTTTAGATTTATTATGGTCCAATTTTGTCCACGAGGCGACATTACTAGAATCTCACTAGTAGAACATAAAACAGCACTGACCATTCGTAGATATCGTTAAAAATGTTAGCTGCAGCTTATCATCAATTTAGTTGGATACACATAATTGCTTAGTATCAAGAACGCAGACCAGACTCGGCAGATATCCTTCGGAAATTAAATTAAACGACTCGTTAGATTAGATCTGGTTCGTCTGTCAAGAAAACGATCGTCGTACTAGTAGGCAGTGGCTCTATTTTTTTTTTCTATACGTCGTAATAAATGAACAAGTTCTCGATTTACAACAGATTTTCTTGAAAAAGTTACAATAGCGCAAGTTTGCAATTCCTTTTAATTCAATTACTTTTGTTACCTATCTGAAAACGGAAAGTGGTCATAACTTAAACCGTAAAAAATAGCACCGTAGTTCTCAGACGTAAAAAGATTGGAAATGAACACTTCTTCTTATTTTTTAGAATCTAACGAAAATCAAAATGGAAACGTCAACAAACATTTAAAGACCAAAGAATCATCACCATTTAACACCGTTCTGCCACATTTGTAGGCAATGAAAAACGCATTAAAACTTAGAAAAAAAGGCATTCTAAATTCAAGTACATTTACTTATATTTAAAGGTAAACAATTCTACTCTAAACTCAATTGCTATGCTCTGTTCATTTTGCGATGCCCGTTTTGACAGATGCCAAAAAATTGGTGATGGCTTTATTTTTTATTTCATTGATTTTTAGCCACCGACTTCTAAAAGAAGTTATTAATTACGTTATTTCACCTTTTTTTTTGTTTTGTTGTTGTTTTTGAAGTCGGTTTAGGTTTGAAAAAGTTTTTACTTTACCCATTTTAGTTTATTTATTAAATAGTCAACCCAAATTCTTGTAAAATACAAAAATTTCTTACATAATTATGCACTACTAAATACTAATCTTGTAATCCGTCACAACATAAAAAAATCCATATCTCTAAAACTACTGAATCGATTTTGATGAAACTTGCAGTGTACCCTAAGTTGAACAATACCTAGTACAACAAAAAAAGAATTACTGAAATCAGTGTAAGTACATGAATAAGTCTATCTAATTCCGACATAATTATGGTCATGAGTGGCGGCGCGGTCTCTAGCAGAAATGCGAAACGTGTTCCCATGAATAAGTGAAGGATGAGATGGGAGCAGTGGTGGCCTAGTGGTAACGGCCCTGGCGAGTTAATAATAATAATATCCGGAGCCCTGACCGTCGGTAGCTTGGACCCTGTTCCCGATACCGGTGGGCCACTATTATTTATATTTTTAAATGTTTTTTATTATTTTATTTTTGTGAAAAAATTTAAAAATGTATATAATAAGGTAAAAAATGAATAAAGATAATAATAATATAATTTAGGTTAAAAGTTTAAAAGCCTGTCACAATATTTTTTTTATATTTATTTCATCACCACTGCTCTCAAAACGGGGTGAAGGAAAACATCGTAAGAAAACCGGCACGACCTAGAACCGAAAATTCGAAAACATGTGACATTAACCAACCCGCACTTTGCGCGCCTAGTAGATTTCAGCCCACTTCCACTCCCAACGGTGGGAACGTTATAGGCTGATTATTTATATGTAACGTCTTATCGATCATCATAAAATGAACAGACTATATCAATAAATTATAATTTTATTCACGCGTATTCATTACCACAACTCATTTTAGCTCGTAGGTCAATTATATGCACGGTTATATTATTATTTTGGCCTTAGCAAAGGAAACTAAATACTCAGACGAGTTAGTTCAATGATCATCTGGCAGTGGGTCACACGCACATCACACAGTGTTATCAACATGTTGATTTAGTGTTTATTATGTTGGTGATTATGAAAGTGTTGGTGATTTTGGCGATATGTTGGTTATGTGTGGTGGCGGAGGATACTGGGCAGCCGGCTGGGTTGATGGCTGATTGTAAGTTTAACTTTTAAATATTTTTTTAATAAGTTAAATAATAGAGATATTTAAATTTTGAATTAAAGATGAATAAAACAATGTTTCTCCAGTATATGAAATTATTATCTGCATAGTTTCAGCAATTTCATGCTTCAGTATTTCCTACTACAAAAATATTGCTAATAAATGTAGGCATAATTTGTAAAATTAAAATTTTGTAAACATTATCTTTTTTATACGTACTGTCAAAATACTTCTACGGTAGAAAATATTGAAAAGTTTGTTTTTAATTAACTTGATTGATTAAAACCACCCTTAGTTGACTTGCAACTTGGTGATTTCAGATGTTCTTTTTGCAAAAATATTCTCTAGTTGGTTACTTATACCTAATTTGAGATGTATTTATGCCTAGGTCCAGGAATGAATCGCTCAACCACGTTTTCAGAAGAAACAAAGCGATCCTTGTCTGTGGTGGTTGCGTACCCGTCTTCTGGTCTCTTTGGCCACAAAGAGAGAAGATGTAAGCTGAGCATAGAGGGCGCCGCCTGCGCTGCCAAACACCTGGATTTTACGAAGGGAAAAACGCAGGTAATCTATAACACATCTAGGTACACATAAAATATGAATAAAATTGGAGTGTCTGTTTTTAATACTGAAATAACCGTTTTTTTACTTGCGTATATATTCATACGCAAGTAAAAAAAACGGTACGTACACCAAAATAACATTTTTTACAATTTTTGTCTGTCTGTCTGTCTGTTTGTATCGGCCAATCTCTGAAATGGCTGGACCGATGATGACGGGATTTTTATTGGCAGGTAGCTGATGTAATAAGGAGTAACTTAGTCTACTTTTATTTTAGAACTAGCTTCCGCCCGCGACTCCGTCCGCGCGGATGTCGGTCTTCGCGTGGATGGTTTATTTCTCCATTTTGAGTAACTCTGACAATGACATCTTATAAATATCTATTGGACCCAAATACGGCTAAGCCTATAATAATTAAGGAGATCCCTCTATTGAGCTACTGCTGTTGAGCTCGCGTTCTGTAGTAAGTATTTTTTTCATAGTAATTCCGACCTTGTATTTACAAATAACTGATCGGAACAGGAATCAAAAAGGTCGCGCTGAAAAGCACGGTTTAAAATGACACGCATACAATATTAATTCCACGGACGACCGCTCGCCACACTGGACATCGCACGGCGCGGAACGCGGCTCCACTATGCCTGGTTGGCACAGTGGCTCAGCAATCGACTGATGTGCAACCTGTAACGGGTTCGATCCCCGCACGGAACAAATATTTGTATGATCTGCAAGAATTTGTTCCAGGTCTGGGTGTTTGTGTATGTGAGTTTCTATGTTTGTAAACGCACCCACGACACAGGAAAAATACCTAGTGTGGGGTAAAGTTTTTTTAAAAAAACCGGCCAAGTGCGAGTTTGACTCGCGTGAAGAGGGTTCCGTACGATTTATTTTTTGCTTACCTATAATAGATGAATTGAAATTTACGAATAATTGAAGATTGGTACGCACAATATTGAGTGATTTACCATGTTATTTTAATATCATGGACTTCTTATAGGTTTTCCTATAATCAATAAGTAGAAAACTAATTTCTGTATTTTTTTTTTTTAATTTTTGTTTCAGTAGTTTTGGAGATAAGGAGGCGGGGGTAATGGTCAATTTTCGTCTATTTTCTTGAAAAAGTAACTTGGAAGATATTGATTTTAAAATTACAAAAAAATACATTTAAGATCTTCTCAACAAGACCTTTCATTTGATATGTCACACGATGCAGTTTTCAATTTTTTTTTAAATTTTCCCCTTCCCCCCCAAAAATTACCTACCATATACAGATTTCATCTATTCACGTCACACCTCTGTGCTTGGGTCACAGGAATTGATATGTGTACTAAATTTCAACTTAATCGGTCTAGTAGATTCGGAAATAATTGACTGTAAGCGACAGACAGACGGACACACGAGTGATCCTATAAGGGTTCCGTTTTTGTATTCGGACGTACGGAACTAAAAAGAAAAAAAAAAGCAATAGGCATCCGAAAGAACGGCGTTGAATTTTAGTCAGAGAGTCTGTAAGAGTCTAAAAGTCCTTTCAGCTCCGCCCAGGGTGCATTTGATGACTTTAACACGCAAAAAAACTGTACGGATGTTAAGCTAATGGAATAAAATAACATTAAGTATGGTTTAAATTGTATTACGATCCACCTAATCATGACTATGCCAGATATTCCGAAATTATAATGATAGAGACAGGAATTCCCGTTCCCTACATGTTAAGATTGATCAATCTTTGGCTCTTGTCGAATAAGTATTATGGCCACTAGACACTTCAGCTGCACTCCCATATTACTTACTCGTATATCTTCATAGCACTCGACGGGGAGCAAAAAGTCTAACTAAATTTGATTATTAATTCGAGTCAGTAAAATGACAAGAACAACACTGTCACTGATACAAACAAAATGAAACAAACCTGCAACACTGGAAATGTCATTTTACTGACTCGAATTAATAATCGTATTTTAGGCCTAAGGCCTTCATGGCATCAAATAGATAAAAAAATTAAAAGGCCAAGTAGAACCCCCCCTCTAGAGGGCCAAAGCCTGCCGGGGTCGCGGAACACATTCCATTACCGTGACCCTGGAACGTAAAGGGCTAATGAAGGACATCGTGGATTTTAGTCAGTACAAGTCTGACAGTCCCTCCCGCCCTGCCCTGGGCTGAAGGATTCATTTGATGATTTTACCACGATAAAAAAAAAAAGGAAATATGTTAATTTTTCCCAAAATAGTTTATTTTTAAGATTATTTGTATGAAATCGAAACCAATAGCTAAAATGTTAACACACGGCCATGACTCTAATATGGTAAATGAATCATTAAGAAGCTAATGTTCATTCACGTTAACGATCAAGGCTTTACTCAAATTATTCGGATTGCATAATTCCGTTACGCCGAGTTATGTTTTATAACGCAATGCCACTGTGGCTTATGTTTTCGTATATTGAATAAAAAGCCGTGACCATTTACTTTTATTATTTGTTGTTATCATCATCATCATCATCATCTCAGCCATAGGACGTCCACTGCTGAACATAGGCCTCCCCTTTAGATCTCCACATATAGGTACCGGTTGGAAGCGACCTGCATCCAGCGTCTGTTGTTGTTGTTATAGTAGCATCAGAAATAGGCATTCTGTGAAAATTTCTACCGAGTTACGGATCATGAGACACACCCCTTTGACAGAGACAGACATTATCCAACTTGTCCCTTTATCTCCCGCAAAGTCTACCGCGACCCTGCCCTGTGTCAGGAGTTGCCTTAATAGCGAGCATTTTGACTGACGGCTGAATTTGCAAGCGTCTGTTTGGCAATACCTACTTTATTTCTTTGTTCAAATGAGTCCTCCCTCAGCCTTGGGTGGATTAGAAGGGCGTGTTAGACTTTTAGTAATTAAAAGTCCACCCTTTTCCTTCATTTGCCCTTTGCGTTCCATGGCCAAGGTATCCTCTTTGACGGCACGGTTAGTGCAGTGGCTGAACGATCGACTCCTGCGCTAGGGTGTCAAGTAGTTGAATGCCTGCCGAGGTCGCGGGACTGTCTCATCAGGTAAACGTGACCCTGGAACGTAAAGGGCTATTGAAGGATCACCGTGGATTTAAGTCTGATAGAAACGGGTAAGAAGACTCATTAGATGATTTTACAACGAAATAAAAAAATAAAAAAAAAAAACACGATGCAGGAGAACTTCCAAATGTGAAAAAAGAAAGACACGTTTGGTCATACCTACGTATAGTGTAAACTAATTTAATTTGACCCCGTCTTACTCATTTATGTTGAATCCTTACAGGTCATGATCAGTGGTTACATGGACGGCTCCTTCTCTCCCATGGTGCGCTCCTTCATGGCGCTGTACCTGGCCATGGGACGAAACGTCATCGTGCTCGAGATATTCCCGATTTTGGTGCGAACTTATCCTATGTAAGTAACTCACTATGATATTTTTAAATATTTTTATATAACTAACTGTTAAATATTTTAATGTAATAAATAAAAAAAAATATTTAAAAAATATTAGAAGGCTTCGTCACGTTACCGTAAACATTGAAAAAGGATACCTTGTGGTTTTTTTTTGTCAATCGATCTAAAGCTTTCATTCATTTTTATTTCTTTCAAAAATTCGTGTCTTGTAAAAATTTGATTATAAACCTACTTATCACATTTTAAGAAGACATTCTTATGGTAATACTTTTTAACACGACCAAAGTAACGCATACCTATTCTAGCCATTGAAATCTACGTCTGAAGTAGGTATGAATGAAAAAAAAACTAATTTCTTGTCAAGGGGATCGGTTGCATGGATCTTGTATATGGCATAAACACTTGCACCATTTAACAAACAATAATAAATCTGAAACAAACAAGACTTACCTGTTATAACATAACAGCTTCTCGCGAGTTTCATTAAGGATTAAGTACACCATAAATGGAACGAACGATGGAACCAGTACGAGTCATTAGCCAGTACCGATGAACTGGTATACCTAGGTAAATACTCGCTTGTTGAGTACTGGCTGATTATACTAACCTAAAACCTGTTATAAAAAATACTAGATATATTTTCTGTTTACACTGACGCGACTGACGTGAATAAATAAAGTTACAAAGTTACAGGTAAATGGTGTAAAATTATTATGTACGTCAGGATTGAGGAGCCACATCAGATTTTTAAAATCAGATTTCACCATTATTTAGCAGCAATTTAGCTGATTTTGCAGCACAAATTCTAGATTTAGCAGCAAAATATATCACTAGTTATATTAATGCAAAAGTGGCTCCTCAATCTAAACGTTTGAATTGAGGAGCCACCTTGGATCTCGGTAAGTAATAGATGCACATTGTTGAAACTTTTGCAGCATTTAGCAGCAATTGTGCATATTATCGTCTAAAAATTTGGCTACTGTAGCGCTAAAATCAAAGAAAATACAATAGTTTTAGTGTGGCTCCTCAATCTCGACGCAAGAGCTGAAATTATATTGGATGTGAGCGATCAATTAAAATATTCAACATACTGATCATTTAGCAGGTGTTGTGTTTGTTTTTGCAGTATAGGAATAAAATGGTAAAACAGAGTAATTTTTTTAGATGAACGTGTTTTCTTTGGCTCCTCAATCCTGACGTTCTAATTGTATATTTTTGACTGTAGCTACCTGAGTTCTCAACGGAATCTAAAGCCAGATATACTAACATTTAGCAGAAATGTCTGCTAAAGATATCTGCACAATTCAGCAATGTACATATTTTGGATTCTGAGAAAACAATACTTGACTATTTTCTTGTAAATTCAGTGTGTAGGGTGACCATGTTATACTCGTATTAATGAAACCAGTATAAGTAAATTATTAAATGTTTCTTTTCATAACAGGTTATATCTATCGTACCTATGGATGTGCCGTTACCCAAAATGGGAATATAAGTGGCAATATTGCCGGAGTGGAAATATTTGGGAATATTGCCTAGTTATAAACCAAATTACGTAACGGAAACTGATGTACAACACTTAAAGTTTGCATTTACAGGCAATCATCTATATTATATACAATAAAATATGGTTTTAGGTAAAATTGCCAGTAATGCAAGCATTTTGGAAATATTCCCGATATTTTACCGGCAATATTGCCCGTGTTGGCGCACACGATATCGAATATAAGAAATAACAAATAAATTTTACGATAAGAATTTACGATCGTTGTATAGGTATTGAATAAAAGGCATAAATATTGTACTTGTTTTTCATGCAAAATCACATGTATAACATGAAAAATACAAAGTTCCCAAATATTTCCACTCCGGCAATATTGCCACTTACTATATTCCCATTTTGGGCAATATTGCTGGTAACGGCACATCCATATGTACGATAGATATAACCTGTTATGAAAAGAAACATTTAATAATTTACTTATACTGGTTTCATTAATACGAGTATAACATGGTCACCCTACACACTGAATTTACAAGAAAATAGTTAAGTATTGTTTTCTCAGAATCCAAAATATGTACATTGCTGAATTGTGCAGATATCTTTAGCAGACATTTCTGCTAAATGTTAGTATATCTGGCTTTAGATTCCGTTGAGAACTCAGGTGGCTACAGTCAAAAATATACAATTAGAACGTCAGGATTGAGGAGCCAAAGAAAACACGTTCATCTAAAAAAATTACTCTGTTTTACCATTTTATTCCTATACTGCAAAAACAAACACAACACCTGCTAAATGATCAGTATGTTGAATATTTTAATTGATCGCTCACATCCAATATAATTTCAGCTCTTGCGTCTAGATTGAGGAGCCACACTAAAACTATTGTATTTTCTTTGATTTTAGCGCTACAGTAGCCAAATTTTTAGACGATAATATGCACAATTGCTGCTAAATGCTGCAAAAGTTTCAACAATGTGCATCTATTACTTACCGAGATCCAAGGTGGCTCCTCAATTCAAACGTTTAGATTGAGGAGCCACTTTTGCATTAATATAACTAGTGATATATTTTGCTGCTAAATCTAGAATTTGTGCTGCAAAATCAGCTACATTGCTGCTAAATAATGGTGAAATCAGATTTTAAAAATCTGATGTGGCTCCTCAATCCTGACGTACATAAATTATTTGGTGTTGATATTTTCATGGTGGTTCCATTTTAAGCCGAATTTTAAAAAAAATGTAGGTTCTCAGTTCGACCTGTATGTTTGTTTGTTTGTATGTATGTTTCTCCGCGATTAGCTCGCGTTTGGCTGCACCAAGTCAATTTTCATAAGATTTTTATTTTTTAATCATTGGGTGTTGTGTTAATTTTTTTTTTTTTTATACATTAAAATGAGGTCACGACCCTGAGGGGATTTCTTTGATCCGTTTAATAGCAAAATTTTACCTTATTAAGCCTAGATAAGAATTTAGCAACGGCCTCTCAGTTTAGCCTTCGCATTTAAATCTAACCTAATTAGGTCAGAAGTAACATGATAAAATTCCTAAATCTGTTAGATTTATTTTTCTTCAGGCACCTGTCGTCTGTACTCAAGTTTCTAATGTTAAAAATAACATTTACATTCCCATGAGATCTCAATATGTTAATAACTTGCGCCCGGTCCAAGTGTGGGCGAGTAGCGATTCGATTGTGTTTAATTACCGCTCTGGTCTCACCCGCTCAGCTCATACGTTTATGAAGCAAGGAGATGATTTTCAAGATTTTACCAAAAAAATATCCCGGTAACACGAGATTGGAGAAATTAATGAGTGCATTCAATTTTTTCCAGTTTCAGCGGTTTTATATCATGGCTATTCAGTTTCTAACGGGCACAATAATGAAATCATCCATCCACCTATGGTCGATTGTCTTCCCACATTCCAGCTCTATTCGTTCAAATATTTCCCCCACATATAAAATTATCCAATTGTAGGCCTCATACTGAATAGGTCGTGTTTCGCTCCCCGCCTTCAGTGAGACAAATGCTCTACAAACGTCGTTCACACATGCGGCATCTCCCGGTCGGTGGCGCGCTACTTTTTGCTCCCACTAGCACACACGAAAGGAAACGAGTAATTTGCTGTCTCGAGGCTCTTGGAACTTGTATTAAGATGGAATGGATATGCATATTATAATTATGACAGTCGTCGAACATTTTCATTGATATAGGTACGCAAGTTTTTAGCTAGTATCGTGTGGTTGGAGATCCAGACACTTCTTGTGATTTGTGGATGTCCGTTTGAAATGACTATCTTCACGGAGGAAAAACTTTTCTTTGACATATAATTATTTAGAACATGCACATACAAAAATATACTAGGTATCTAAAAATGCAAAGAAATGGAGTCTTTCTTTGGTTGCAGTTGGTACAACCTTTCTGTCTCTTAAGACTGCTAAGAAAACGCAAAAAAGAATAATCTATTTCCGGAACCTTGAGTTTATGGCAATTAAACAGTAATATCTGTTTTTGTATTAAGCACAACACGTAATAAGCGCCATGAGTAAATGCTGATCAGTATTTGGTTGTGGTTTCTCACACTCGACGTACGAGTGTTGAAACATCAATCGTCTTCCTGCCCACATTAGACAGTTGGTACAACATGTTTTCTTCTTCTATTATCCCTTTTTTAGCGTGATAAAATCATTAGATGAGTCCTCCCAACCCACTGTGGAACGGTATGGACTAACATAAAATACTCCCTTTTCTTTCATATCATTTCTTACACAATTCATGAGCGAGTAGGTATTGAAAAGACACAGTGCAATAATTTATTCACGAATTTATTCAAGTGTCGCTTTTACTATTTGAGCAAACGGGCATAATCAACCTCTATGTTCAACATATATATTATGTTCCAGTGCCGCCCGTATCACAAAGCCGCTAGGCGAGTTGCTCGGTGAGTTCCTGGCCTCGCTGACCTTCCAGGGTTTATCTCCCAAAAAGCTGGAGCTCGTGGGTGGTAGCCTGGGCGCCCACATCGCGTCCTTTGCCTCCGACGCCTACCACCAGCTGACTGGACGACGACCCGCGAGACTTACTGGTTTGTACTGTTCTGAAAGGGGTTTGCAACTTTTTGGCATCAATTTTTTTTTTCTTTCGCCAGTAATGAAATTTTGGTCATTAGTAGACCACAACCTAAGAAGTCCGTAAAAAATAATTAAAAAAATCTAAACCGTAACCAACCAGAGATATGGCAGTTTGTATTTTGTTCTAATCTGGAGTTATTTTTTTGTAGGAATCCATAGATTTTTTGACGTACTTATAGCTTTTGCCCGCGGCTTTGCCCACCCCAACCGCCTTTATGTATAGCCCATAACCGTGTCTAGAGACCCATCTATCTCTGTATCAAAATTCATCAACATCGGTTCAGCCGTTTTGACGTAAAAACGGAACAGACTTATAGACTTAATTTCGTATTTGTAATACTAGTAGGTTAACGAGGAATAATGATTGGTTTGTTTATTATAATGTTAAGAAGATCTTATCTTTTAACCGACTTCAAAAAAGTAGGAGGTTCACAATTCGTCGGAACTTTTTTTATGTATGTTCCCTTATTTCTCAATGACGCCTGGAGCGATTTGGGTAATTTTTCTTTTGTTTGAAAGGGTATCTTAACAGATGGTCCTATGGTTACTAAGGTCATTACAGAATCTTGGAGAAACTCTTCAGTAAATGACAGCAAGTCATCTGCGATTGCTGCTATCGCATATCTATGCATTGTTTACGTAAACACCCAACATAATATTACGCCTGTACCCACTAAAAAGGGTAAAACAAAATCGTCTTGTTTCACTAGCATAACTGCTTCGAAGAAGAAGGTGGCTGCTTCTCATTTCATCTCACCCCACAGCATGGCCTCAACCAATGCCAGGCGGGAGAGGTCGCCACCACCTACCGCCTCCGTAAGTAACTAAGGACATAGCGTAGCTCTGTGCAAGCGGGGCAGATCTCCAACGTGCTACGGTCAGAGTCCCAAATAACAGTGGGAGGGGTTGATATCGGCGTCGGGTTGATGAAGTACCTAGGACTCGTCCTTGACAGCCGGTGGAAATTCAGGGAGCATTTCCTGCGTTTGGCCCCCAAGCTGAACCGAGCAGCGGCCGCCTTCAAGCAGCTCCTGCCCAATCTCGGCGGGCCAAACACCTCCTGCCGGAGGATGTAGGTACGCCGTTGTCATGCGGTCTCTCTGTGCATGCGCACGCGACCGGAAAAACTGGCGGCGTGCCAGAGGGTCATAGCCATTTGGATGATCCGGGTATACCACACGATCGCCTAATTAATAATCTAATTGCCGGATTGCCACCTTGGGATCTGGAGGCGAAGGCTCTCTGGCGCGTTTACGAGTGGCGCGTGGAGGCGCGACGCCGCCCGGGGCGGATCCCCGCCGCTAGGGAAAGCAGAAACGTCTGGGTATCACTACTGCGAGAATCGCTCGGAGGATACGTGGGGCATACGGTGCAGGACTGCCCCGCTTTGGCGGAGTACCGCCCTGTCCTCAAGGAAGTGATAGGTGGCGACATCTCGCGCCCGGCCTTATTGCGAGGCGAGGAGGTGGGCGCCGTGAGGGGGAGCGCAGCCTGAATCTCACAACCCAGCCGGACAGCATCGGAAGTGGCGAAGCGACTTTCGGCCACCGTACGACAGCGGACGGCGAGTAATGCGCGACTCGCCGTCTGATCATGGACCATGCCCGGGTCGACGGCGAGTCTTGTTCCACGCGCGCCTCAAAGAGCTGTCAGCAATCTGACGGGGCCCCCCTCAGAGGGCCGTCATCATGCTGACACCCTTTGAGGCGCGCATGGAACACAACGCGCCGTCGACCCGGGCATGATCCATGGTCGGACAGCGAGTCGCCCATTACTACGCGCCTACGGTGGCCGGAGATCGTCTTGCAACGTCCCTCGCCGTGGGTGTCTACCACTGCGGCTGGGGTGGAGGGAGGACGCTGTCTTCTCCCTCACGCGGCGCGCCTCCTCCTTCGCGAGCATTTCTGCTTGGCAGAAGGAGGCGACCGCTTCCCACTCCGTCTCGCCCCGTAACATGGCCTCGACCAATGCCAGGCGCAAGAGGTCTCCGCTTGTCGCCGCTCTGAGGACGCGGCGGTGCTCTGCCCAAGCGGGGCAGTCCTGCACCGTATGCTCCACCGTGTCCTCCGGGTGATCCTCGCAGTGGTGACACCCAGACGTTTCCTCCATTCTCATCAGACGCAGGTACCTCCCGAAACAGCCGTGTCCGGTGAGGACCTGCGCCAGGCGGAAGGTTAGGACGCCGTGACGCCTATCCAGCCACTCCTCAAAGAGGGGTCTTACCGCCGCGATTGCGGCGTGCCTGGACCTCGGTTGCGACAGTCGTCCCCTCCATACTGCCCTGAGATCGCGCCGGAGCTCTTCCCGCCTAGTGGGTACAGACATTTTTTTTTTTTGCGTGGTAAAATCATCAAATGAGTCGTCCCACCCCGGGCAGGGCGGGAGGGACTGTCAGACTTGTACTGACTAAAATCCACGATGTCCTTCAATAGCCCTTTATGTTCCGGGGTCACGGTAATGAGATAAGTCCCGCGACCCCGGCAGGCTTTGGCCCTCTACAGAGGGGGCCCCGTCATTATGCTGACGCTCTTTGAGGCGCGCGTGGGACACAACGCGCCGTCGACCCGGGCATGGTCCATGGTCGGGCTGCGAGTTGCCCTTTACTCGCCGCCCGCATGCCCGCGCCTACGGTGGCCGGAGATCGTCTTGCGACGTCCGTCGCCGTGGGCGCCAACCACCGCGGGTGGGGCGGAGGGAGGACTCTGTCCTCTCTCTCTCGCGGCGCGCCTCCTCCTTCGCGAGCATTACTGCTTCGCAGAAGGAGGCGACCGCTTCCCACTCCGTCTCGCCCCGCAGCATGGCCGCAACCAATGCTGGGCGCGAGAGGTCTCCGCCTATCGCCGCCGTGAGGACACGTCGGTGCTCTGCCCAAGCGGGGCAGTCTTGCACCGTATGCTCTACTGTGTCCTCCGGGCGATCTTCGCAGTGGTGACACCCAGGCGTTTCCTCCTTTCTCCTTAGACACAGGTACCTCCCGAAACATCCGTGTCCGGTGAGGACCTGCGTCATGCAGTAGGTCAGGACGCCGTGACTCCTATCCAGCCACTCCTCAAAGAGGGGTCTTACCGCCGCGATTGCGGCGTGCCTAGTGGGTACAGACATAGTATATTTTTTTCAGATTGCGTAAATAATGCTTAGATATCCGTTGATTTGCTGAAATTTTTATAGAGAGTTCCCTAGATTTCTTCAATGTCCCGTCATCATAAATCCTGACCTGATTACCATGGGATCATCTGTGATGTAAATGTTTATAAACAAAAGAAGAATTTTCCAAATCTGTCCAGGCGTCACCGAAAAATCGGGGAACATAAATAACAAAAGGTTACGACGAATTGGGAACCTCCTCCTTTTTTTCGAAGTCGGTTGAGAAACAAAAACCAAGTGTAAAATATCATTTCTGTAGGGAATCGGTGACTGTTTCTTATTTCCTTGATTTTTTTGCCGCCGACTTCCGAAAGAAGAGTTATTTTACATTCATTTTGTATTGTTTTTAGAAGCCGGTTATATTTTGCTCTTTTTAGTAGGTACAGGTGCTGTCATTATTGAAGAGTACCCACGATTTTGTCCAAGATCGGATCATGAGATCCTGACCAAGTAAACATGGGACGTTATTGAAGAGATTTCTCGTCTTCTCCAAGATTCCGTCATGACCTAGTAACCATGGGACCATCTGTTAAGATACCCTTTTTTTTTGCGTGGTAAAATCATCAAATGAGTCCTCCCGCCCAGGGCGGGGCGGGGCTGTCAGACTTGTACTGACTAAAATCCACGGTGTTCCTTCAATAGCCCTTTACGTACCAGGGTCACGGTTACCAGGTGAGACAGTCCCGCGAACCCGGCAGGCTTTGGCCCTCTTAGAGGGCCCTGTCAGATTGCTGACTCTTAGGGGGCCCTGTCAGATTGCTGACTCTTAGGGGGCCCCGTCAGATTGCTCTCTCTTAGGGGGCCCTGTCAGATTGCTCACTCTTAGGGGCCCCGTCAGATTGCTGACTCTTAGGGGGCCCCGTCAGATTGCTGACTCTTAGGGGGCCCTGTCAGATTGCTCACTCTTAGGGGGCCCTGTCAGATTGCTCACTCTTAGGGGGGCCCTGTCAGATTGCTCACTCTTAGGGGGCCCTGTCAGATTGCTCACTCTTAGGGGGCCCTGTCAGATAGCTCACTCTTAGGGGGGCCCTGTCAGACTGCTCACTCTTAGCGGGGCCCTGTCAGATTGCTGACTCTTGGGGGGACCCTGTCAGATTGCTCTCTCTTAGGGGGCCCTGTCAGATTTTCACTCTTAGGGGGCCCTGTCAGATAGCTCACTCTTAGGGGGCCCTGTCAGATTGCTGACTCTTAGGGGGCCCTGTCAGATTGCTGACTCTTAGGGGGCCCCGTCAGATTGCTCTCTCTTAGGGGGCCCTGTCAGATTGCTCACTCTTAGGGGGGCCCTGTCAGACTGGTCACTCTTAGCGGGGCCCTGTCAGATCGCTCACTCTTAGGGGGGCCCTGTCAGATTGCTCACTCTTAGGGGGCCCTGTCAGATTGCTCACTCTTAGGGGGCCCTGTCAGATAGCTCACTCTTAGGGGGGCCCTGTCAGACTGCTTACTCTTTTGGGGCCCTGTCAGATTGCTGACTGTTAAGATAGCCTTTTAAACAAAAGAAGAATTACCCAAATCGCTCCAGGCGTCATTGAGTAATCTGGGAACATACATAAAAAAAATGTTCTGACGAATTGTGAACCTCCTTCTGTTTTGAAGTTGGTTAAAAGATAAGATCTTCTTAACATTATAATAAACAAACCAATCATTATTCCTCGTTAACCTACTAGTATTACAAATACGAAATTAAGTCTATAGGTCTACTCCGTTTTTACGTCAGAACGGCTGAACCGATGTTGATGAATTTTGATACAGAGATAGATGGGTCTCTAGACACGGTTATGGGCTATACATATGGGCGGTTGGGGTGGGCAAAGCCGCGGGCAAAAGCAAGTACGTCAAAAAATCTATGGATTCTTACAAAAAATAACTCCATATTAGAACAAAATTCAAACCGCCATATCTCTGGTTGGTTACGGTTTAGAAACTTATTTTTTTTTTCTATGAACTTCTTAGGTAGTAGTCTAATTGTGCCCAAAGTTTCATCACTGGCGAAAGAAAAAAAAATTGATGCCAAGGTCCGTACTAAAAGTTGCAAACCCCTTTGTACCTAGCTGCAATCATGAATAGAATAGAATATCAATATTAAACAATCACCCTACAGTTTAGATCCTTTTTAGAACCTTTTCTGATTTAAAAACGGATAAACGAGTAAAGGTATACCAAGTCGATTGTTTTGTAGATAATCAATGCGAAGCAAATAGTGTTAATGACCGGTATTGAACCGAGATTGCTTTCCCATAGTAGGTTTGTAAATTGCACCCACCTCATGTGTCGTATCCAGTCTTGATAATGGTAATGAACTTGAAAATGTATCGGAACCCGGTGTCGCCAGTTTGTGCCTACGACTACCTCCCACACGTACTTCAGTCAAAGCAAGATACTATGCATTCAAAAATAAATCTTATCCACTCGTATTAACACATAGCGTTCTCTGTCTTTTATATTTCTATGCTTGACACTGTCTCATTATACTACTATGAAGTTTTAGGACCGTCCATAACCTATGATCATCACACGAACAACAGGCCAAAGGCAAACCAGTAATACCTCTATTGATACAGGTCTAGACCCGGCCGGTCCGTGCTTCCGTAACGTTCCGCCCACTGCACGGTTACACGCCGACGCGGCTCATCATGTGGACGTACTACACACCAATATAGACGGGTTCGGCATAGCAGATCCACTGGGACATGTCGACTTCTATGCTAATGGCGGTAAGTACCTACAGTATTGGGGACCTATTTTAAATGGCGCGAGAAGTACTGAGTACTCATTCTTAACTCGATGGACCTGAACAAGTCCCTAGTGACAATAAATTGCGCTCTGGGGCGGATCTATGTAAAAGTTTCGGGCTCCAGCCCAGGGCCCCGTGATGGATATAAAGGCCCCTAATTGTGTTTTTCGTATTCGGTGTAAGTAGTGCATTCAGGAAGACGACAGTAAAATGGTAATTATGTAGTAGTTAGAGCCCAGGGCCTCAAAAACTCACCGTCCGTCTTACGTAGTAATTAATAAGTCGCGAAAGCCCTACAAACTAAGTTTTAATCCGCCCCTGATTTCAGACCTGTGGAAAAAGATATAAACGGATAGTTTCGACTTTGTAGAACGTCATCTCTTTCACACGATGTAGATACTAACAAATAAACGTCACACGTGTCTGTGTGTGGCCCACTATATCTAATTTAAACTATTCAACTAACTTCTTCTAAAGGCCGATGTGCAATTTTAATATCATCGGTACATAGGTACACGGTAAACGGTAACGTATACACGGTAACTTACTGCCCAACATTTATTTCTTCATAACATGTATTACTGTTTTTTTTTTCAGGTGAATACCAACCAGCAATAAGAGGAGACTTCATAATGCCATGCTTCCAACTATGCAGCCACGTCCGCTCAGCGTTCTACTGGCTCCTATCATACAACAACCCCGACAAATTCGTCGCAGTACAGTGCGACTCAGTCGCAGACGCAAGAGTCGGCAATTGCTATGAAGACACAATCAGGACGAACGCTTTGGGGCCAAAAACTAATTTTAGTAAACCGGGGGTGTATTATTTACCAACCAATGCTAGAGCACCCTATTATATGGGGTTGAATGGGTTGAAGAAGCGGCAGTTTGGGGTCAACGATTATTTGATGGTACCGGCACCTGACCAAGATATGGTTATTTGAATGAAGAGTAATTATATCTAGGGTAAACTTCAATATAATAATTGGACTGGACTGAAAGCTATGCCATTTTCAATAAAACTCGTGCTTAAAACAGATTTTCAACTGTATACTCTAGGGTTTACAGTTGAAAATACACACTAAAGACAAACCGTAACTTCAGTACTGCTACGGCGCTGAGTCTAGAGAATAGCACTACATTGTTGTAGCCTAAATTAGGCTATTTTAACAAAAGACACAGACATCAAGCCCGTATCTACACATGAAGAGGTTTACGGTGTAAGTGCCTAAACACACTATGCCGAAGTTACGCGACGGAAGTTCGGCGCAACGCCTGCAATGCTATTTGAATTACTGACGACACACTATGCCGAAATTCCGTCGCGTCATAGCGTACAGCGGAACTTCGGTCGGGCGTAAGTTCGGCGGGAACTTATTCTGTGAGCACACATTATACGCGACCGAAGTTCGGTTCGATTACCGACGAAGATCCGGGGGCGGGGAGCAGCAGGGAGCCGCCCGCGCCACCCGCGCCGAAATTCCGCCGCGTAAGTTCGGCACTTATGGTGTGTCATATCAGCCGAATACGTCGGAACGTGAAATCAGCCGCTGAACTTCCGTCGCGTAACTTCGGCATAGTGTGTTTAGGCACTATGTTTGTGACACACATTACGCCATCGTACAGATCAGTCCATTTCTTCGGTTGGTAAATCATCAAATGAATGCTCCCTTCCCGGAAAAGACTCAGATTTGACTGACTAACAATGAACCTGCGGTTTCAGATTTTTCAGTTCCAAGACCGCGGTAACATTTTTAGACAGTCCCAAGACCTTATTCCAGTACCTACCTTGTCAAAAATTATTGAACCAGGAGTTTGGAATTACGACTTCATAAAAGTTATTATCTTGTATCCAAACTATGGTCTCGATTTTCAATTTTAACTTCTTTTACCAAATGTGCAGCAAAATGATGCCCCACCGTAATTATTAATTCATTACTTATAAGGTTTACGAAATCTATGAAAAATGTATGTGAATGCTTTCAATGTAAATATTTTGATGTTATTTGTCTGTGATAATTTAATTGATATTGTATCAAAACTTAGGTATACCTAAAATAAAACCACAAAACTAATACAAGAGCAATTTTATTGTAAATTTCATCACAATACGCATTAACAACAACTAGTTATTATGTTCCAGTTAGGCCAACAGACTGCTTCGGTACAAAATCTATCTACGTAAGTATTATGTACAATACGGTGCTTAGTTCACGAGAACATGGAAGCCATTCATACTAAATATTATTATATAAAAACACTACTATGAAATTCGTGAATTACAATAATTGATATAACCTTACACACTGGTTTATTTATAAAAAAGTTTATTATTCAAAAAGTACACTGAAAAACAAAAATATTGTTATTATTTTGCGCAAATTATTATACGGATAAAAAAATAATATCATAGCATTCTCGTAGAAATTATATCTTAAACACATCGGTCATTATTATATTTTCCAATAAATAGTTAATCTATTAAAAATAACCTATTAAGAATAACAATCAAATAACACAGATAATAATATGAATATTGTAAAGCATTATATTTCATCGAAACTAAGCGATAGGAAGTGACCGTAACAATCCATTCAGATCTCTAAATCATAATACAAGAAAATAATAAAAATAATTATGTTGTGTACTACCTTATTATGGTATTTTTACCGTAAATACATTTTAGGCGACGCATAAGCACCAAACGCAACGTATTCGTTATAAAAGCTTTATTAAAGTAATCTAAAAATAGGTTTTTTTTATTGGAATGTAACTATAATAATAGATGCCAATATTCAAATTTATTATAAGGTACACTCGCGAAACAAAACCTTTAAGCCAAAATGCAATGTTTTCAAATCGCACGGTATCTTTCTCTACTATTCATTCCTAATTTTGGCAGTACATAGTTAAAACAATAAAGTCTTTGGCCTGAAATTGCTTATAGATTTGTCTCCGCGACTGTACCTGACATTTCATTCTTAATTATATTTGTATGAAATATCTTATTAAATCATAGAAAATGTATTAGGTATCAAAATGTGGATATACAAATTTTTGATATCTAACTATAAAATATAAGGGACTGGTCCCAAGAAAAATATTATTCGAATGATTACGCAGATTTTACATTTTTTTTTAACTATGTATATTTAAGCCCTAAAAGTTAGGCTGTTAATTCTAACTTGATATAGAAATACTTAAAGTGAGGTGTGCTATGCAAAGTTATCACTTGGCACTCTCTTTTTTCGTACTATTCAGCGATATACATTGAGAGATTAAACGCTTTAATACTTGTTATATGATATGTGCTTTATATTTAGACAGACTTATTTATGTCTGCTTTAGGCCAACAAAGGCCTACGCTCACATTATCACCTACATTCTACAAGCTGTTATTTTTTGTAATGGGCATACATTTTTCGCTGTGACTACTTAAAACATCAAACTTAAAAATGCTATCATTTAGCGAAGTTATAAAAAGGCCTTTAATGGAAAGATCTGATAATATATTGTCCAATATAATAAGCAAATAAACGTTAACATCCTTACTACAAAAACTTAAACATCTGTTGAACACTTGTCTAAAAAAAGTGTGACTGCAAAACGAACCTTATTTCAACGTCATAATCTGAAAGTTTTTGTGGTACGACAGTCTGCCTTTAAACAATTCAACTATAAAGTTTTAAAAGTATCATTCTTGCGAAAACGAGAACACTATTTAAATGCATGCTTTCTGACAAATGAAGAATGATAATTCTAGAACTTTTGTACCCAGTTCAGACCAAGATCTCATCATCTCACTACCACTGAAGCGTCACCCCACAAGGCATTTTGGCACTAACAAGTATTAGTAAAAAAATATTTACAAATTATTTATATTCAACACGGATCTACTAAATACTGAGGAATAATATTGTAGCTTTTTTGTGTTAACATTGAAATCGGAATACTGTAAGCTGTTTTTTTAATATTTTTAATACAATTATGGTTAATGAGGATAATAATTTACGTAATTATTTATATTCCTAGATAGTTGCCGAAATTCAAACGTATTTTTAAGCAATATTTTTGTTTAGAAATGCGAACAATAAAAATGCTGGAAGTTTATAGAGTAACGTATTAGATGCTAATTGATAGTAAATGAATTATTTTGACGAAATTCAAGTATGTATTCTTATTGTACTACGAATACTTACATTTTATTTCACCGCCCCGGTATATTATATTGAAAGTAGAAAACACACCACGCCATCTTTTCTACAGTATAAATGTATATGTAACACGATTATAAAAGAAGAAAAGGCATGTTTTCCGCCGATACTATTTAGTTGTTCCATATCACGAGCGAGCGTCAATAATTTCATTTTAAACCTTAAAACTATGTTCATAAGACTCGTTATAAACGCAACTGTGATTTGGAACACCTATAAATGCACACACAACGGAGCTACATTGACCGTCGAAGTTTAAAAATGGAATTGGATACGAGACATTTTCACGTCATATGTAGCTGCATTCAGTGTGATGTGACGTCATAAAATAGGTTGAATAGATATATCACAATATGGGGAAGTCAGTGGTCCAAAGGGCGGAGCGGGACAGCACTAGCTACCGAGGTATGTACTCGAGCGGGTACCACGCGACGGTTTCTTGTCGGAGCGGCAACGTGTTGAGAGGAATGACAACGCCGCCTAAAAACTGGTTCTCCTGCAAAGAGTCGTAGTTCCATACTGTTGCCTGAAGACTCCTTTGGGTAACTACTTCTATTGGTAGTCGGTATTCTAACATCTCCATGAATGAGGGATGTGAGTTTCGTTTGAGGACGCGCGTTTTTCTTTTTGTTTCTTTTGTTGGGTCAGGTACGAGGTAAACCTGAAAAAGATAAAGAGTTTAATGCTTAATTATGTCTGCAAATATAATCGGAAAGTATTTTTTTTTTACTATAAATATATCTGTAAAAAAATACGTTAAATAAGTCGTCAATCACAGGCAAAACTGACAATTGTTGTAAACTTTCTAGAAAGCCGACGGCACCAGCTCCAGGATCTTCAAATAATAGAATCAAAGATAGTATTCGCAAGGCGATTTTGATTTTCTAGCGAATATTAGATCCAACGACCATTTATATCTAGACTCCTAATCACAGGCGACCGATGTCTGTCAACACATTAGGTAAAAAAGTCTTATAACCGTCGTGACTCGACCACTCCTGTGAGTCCCCTCGTCGCACTGACCTTGAGTTAGCCAATCAGAACGCAGTACCCGGTCCCGTTAGCCAATCAGAACGCAGTACCCCGTCTCCCTCGCTTACGTCGTACCTCAGCGACTTGGCAGAATAATTTTCGTTAGTCAGATCGTGCATGAGGCGTCTAGATATAAATGGTCGTTGATTAGAGCAAAACATGCGATTCCACCGCTGTGCGGCATGAATGTATGCTCTAGTACACTCACTCAAGCAAACACGAACATTTTTATATTCCCACACACGCGGATACTTTTGTGCGCGCACACGTGAGCAGTGGATTCGTTATTTGTGCGCGCAAATTGCTAATCTTAGTTCAGTGAAAATGTTCGCGCACAAAGCTGCTGCACTGTTCGCGAGCAAAAGTTACGCACAGCCTTGCCAGTGGACATAGTGGCTAAACGCGATACTAGTTTAGTACGCGCACTACTTAAGTACACACTATTTTGGTACCATAACACCGCATTTAGCACAATTTCGATGTACGTCAGGATTGAGGAGCCACATCAGATTATTAAAATCTGATTTCACCATTATTTAGCAGCAATGTAGCTGATTTTGCAGCACAAATTCTATAGTATAAGATCCCGATATACAACGACCTTCACCGAGATGCTTATTTAATGAAAAGTATTTTATATTTAATTTAATATGTCAATAAATATAATCCATATGGATTGCCTAGCAAATTTCAGTCCAGAGTATGTTTAATTAATAATTTAAAAAAATATTTTTTTTAAACATTTCACCGGTATGATTATTAGATAAATTCTATACCAATCGAAAGTATGAAGCCCATAGAATATGCAAACGTTAGGTTGCCTATTCTTTTCCGGTCACAACTATCGGGTTGCCAGGTATAAACAGGTAAATCTGTACTAGCATTTTGCAACGGTCTGTTTATTGAATGAAATTTAAATGAAATTAAAGATTATTTTATTCTGAACACGGTGGTATAGGGTTGCCTGCGAAAAATCAGTCCAGAATTGCAGTTGTCGAATTTTAAAAAGTAAAATATTGCTCCGAGTGAATGTGTGCGACTGAGAGGTCCCAACCGACCATCCCATGCGATAGAAGAGGACACAGCATAGCAGCTGTTTATAGGCCGCCCACTTAAAGAAAGAGAGTGCGCATGCTATTTGGGCTTGGAAAAGAAAAGGATAGCGATAGACTCGTATATACTATGCATCATTTTGGAGTAGTTTATTATTTAAAAAGAGAAATAGTTATTTATTTTTTTAATCAATTCATATTTATGTGTATATTTTTTATGTGACACTAAAGTATAATATACATCTTTAGTAAAAAAGAAGGTTATAGTGATACATATATAATACTACGCTTATTAACACTAGGGGGCTCGCGCCCAAATTTTTCCTAGAAAGCTCGCGTCGGACTTATGCCACCCATCAGTAACGGGATTTTTTCTTACTATTTTAATTTTGATGAAAGAAAACAAGTTGTAATAAGACTAATCAACTTTATTTCTTACTAAATACTTTAACAAAACTTAACAATTGCCTTAAGTTGAATTAAATATAAACAAAAAATAAACATCTGAAAAAAAATTAAACATTTTTACTTATTGTGATTAATCAGTCTCTTATTTTTTTAGAAAAAATCCTTAATTTGGTAAGCTAATCATTCTTCAGTAAAGTTTACAAATGGGTTATTCTAATTCAGAAGCTACTTGATCACAATTAGGGTACACTGTGATTTGGTGATCGGGACAAACACGCCTATTACATTTGGCACAAGTTTTACGTGTGGTTCGATATCTTCTTCTACTACAGAAGTCACACCGTCTTTTTCCACTACGTATCGGCAAGTTTTGTACTTGCAGGTTTTTGGGCAACCCCAGAAGAAGCCTTGCTTTCAATTTTATAGCTCTTGGCCGACAAACGCTTTCATTTCTACTAAATCTGTTAGTTTGGCATCTCTGTCTCGTTGATATTTATGTTTGACTGTGTCGATGTAAATATTTGTACTTTCTAGTCGGAACCGACCTGGTTCTAGTCGGAACTAGTGGAATCTTACTCCATTTCGTCCCATTGTGAGATTCATAGACCGCGCTAACTGTGACAAAGGCACATTTTCGTCATCGTCGTCACATACATCATCACTCTCTTGTTCAGAAACGTGAGGTGAACCAACTGGAGTAGTTTGCTCTTCTTCCTGGTCTTCTGACGCACAACTCTCTGCGACAGCTTCCTCCAACCATCTACTTATAGTAAATTCGTTGGCCATTATAGCCTAAAACAATAAATGTGTCACCTGGTAGGTGTAAAATAATAATATTCATGTAAATATAATATAACCAATGTGTAAAATGCAGTTTGTTGATCATAAATAAATGTAAAATAAAAACGATAATGAACTTACATGAGGGTATATTTGATTTTCCACCACAATGTTACGTTTCCTAAAAGTTCCTCGAATGCTCGCGCAGACGACATACGTCACCCATGCACTTTATAAATTCATTGTTCACACGTCGTCGCACTTAGAGTGACGACGAACTACTGGCGCGTGGACGCGCTATTACTTGAGGAATACCTGAGAGGACAGCACTGAAGCGCGTTTCGTTCAAAAGTTATTAAACAATATTCGAACCTGGGTGACATATATGTCACCCACGCGAGCCCTCCAAAAATATTGATTGAAAAAAATTAAAAAAAAAAATTACTACATGCAAATTATATATGTAAACAGAGAAATCGAAATCAATTGAAGCTATTGGAAAAAATTCAAAACCCATAAAAGTGATTTTTTTAATCAGGGTAATCTTGCAAATTTGAAGGCTGTTGTGATATAAGACTTGGCGGGACCAAAAGACTTTTTAAAAAGACAAATTAACAAGTCCAAAGGTTTACCTGTACAATCCGAATTAATTGTCAAATTTTAAATTAACGCTAACACATATTTAATTACAAGCAATAAACAATATTTAATTACAAGCAATAGCGCAAATGTGAAAATTTACATTATTTTTACGTAACTACATGGATTATAATTCAATCATGGTATCTAGTCGTAATACTATTATGTAATCCTAAAAGTACTAGGGATACTAGTATCCATACTCGTTACAGTAACACTATGTTTCTTGATTGGCACAACCCTAGCATTGGCCGCCATTTTATGTGCCCGGTGAACTTGTAGGTATACACGTTTTTGGTGTAGGTATTTCCAGTCCATGGGATTATATGTCTATGGACAACCGCAATTCTGGACTGATTTTTCGCAGGCAACCCTATACCACCGTGTTCAGAATAAAATAATCTTTAATTTCATTTAAATTTCATTCAATAAACAGACCGTTGCAAAATGCTAGTACGGATTTACCTGTTTATACCTGGCAACCCGATAGTTGTGACCGGAAAAGAATAGGCAACCTAACGTTTGCATATTCTATGGGCTTCATACTTTCGATTGGTATAGAATTTATCTAATAATCATACCGGTGAAATGTTTAAAAAAAAATATTTTTTTTAATTATTAATTAAACATACTTTGGACTGAAATTTGCTAGGCAACCCATATGGATTATATTTATTGACATATTAAATTAAATATAAAATACGTTTCATTAAATAAGCATCTCGGTGAAGGTCGTTGTATATCGGGATCTTAGACTACTAGATTTAGCAGTAAAATATATCACTAGTTATATTAATGCAAAAGTGGCTCCTCAATCTAAACGTTTGAATTGAGGAGCCACCTTGGATCTCGGTAAGTAATAGATGCACATTGTTGAAACTTTTGCAGCATTTAGCAGCAATTGTGCATATTATCGTCTAAAAATTTGGCTACTGTAGCGCTAAAATCAAAGAAAATACAATAGTTTTAGTGTGGCTCCTCAATCTAGACGCAAGAGCTGAAATTATATTGGATGTGAGCGATCCATTAATATATTCAACAGAATGATCATTTAGCAGGTGTTGTGTTTGTTTTTGCAGTATAGGAATAAAATGGTAAAACAGTGTAAATTTTTTAGATGAACGTATTTTCTTTGGCTCCTCAATCCTGACGTTCTAATTGTATATTTTTGACTGTAGCCACCTGAGTTCTCAACGGAATTTAAAGCCAGATATACTAACATTTAGCAGAAATGTCTGCTAAAGATATCTGCACAATTCAGCAATGTACATATTTTGGATTCTGAGAAAACAATACTTAGCTATTTTCTTGTAAATTCAGTGTGTAGGGTGACCATGTTATACTCGTATTAATGGTTTAGTCTCAAAACATACAAGTTGCAAAATAACCACATGGAAAAAAAAGTTCAAATCTCATAAGATACAAGTCTCGAAACTTCCAAGTTGCAAAATAGTCAAGTCTCAAAACATCCTTGTCTCATAATATACATTTTTAGTTAAGTGGTTTGTAAGTGGTGTTTTTTATATTTTTGACTTCGATCTTGAATTTTCAATAAATAAAATTGGTGGAAACTATAAGGCTTGTTAAGATGTGTTTTGTAACTCAGGCGAGGATAAGCACATTACCGAGGTCACAGTTTAATAATAATAAAACACAATTTAATAGTATAATGTTGTTTTATGAAACAAAACATTAATAAAACACACACCAATAAATCAGAACCTAACCTAAACTAAATTTTTGTTTACAATTATTTACATATTGTACCTAAATAATTGTAAACAAAAATGAGTGACATTTAAATTAATCCAAATCAATTGTTCGATATTTTTTTTATTAACACATATTATTACACATATTAATGGAGATTAATGTAAAAATTAAAATAATTCGTTCCGTTGTTCTTAAAGGTGGGTATAGATATTAAATTTTTTCTTTCGAAATCAATGTAATGATTTCAGCAGAAAATATATTTATTTAGGTACACACGGCTACACGTCACATTCAATTCTCGTGGCCTACTATCAATCTGGACATTTTTCATCTAAGACTATTATGTATAATAATAACACTACCAACAGACAGACAACAGACTATATAATATTAACATTAAATAACACTGTTGTGTTTTACCTACATTTACAAGCTCCAACAATTTGATACCAACCTATATGTTTTATTTTGATTCTGATTTATTTACAATGTCAGTGGTCTGCAGGCCACTAATAACTTCTTCTTGTGCTGACTTCCGCTGTTAAAGTATAGCGTTATACTTTCCATTTTTTTTTTGAAATTGCTGGATCAAGGTCGATGTCAAAAATATAAAAAACACCACTTACAAATCCACTTAAATAAAAAATGTATATTATGAGACAAGAATGTTTTGAGACTTGACTATTTTGCAACTTGGAGGTTTCGAGACTTGTATCTTATGAGATTTGAACTTTTTTTTCCATGTGGTTATTTTGCAACTTGAACGTTATGAGACTAAACGGTATTAATGAAACCAGTATAAGTAAATTATTAAATGTTTCTTTTCACAACAGGTTATATCTATCGTACCTATGGATGTGCCGTTACCAGCAATATTGCCCAAAATGGGAATATAAGTGGCAATATTGTCGGAGTGGAAGTATTTGGGAATATTAGTTATAAACCAAATTACGTACGGAAACTTAAAACTGATGTACAACACTTAAAGTTAGCATTTACAGGCAATCATCTACATTATACATATACAATAAAATATGGTTTTGAGTAAAATTGCCAGTAATGCCAACATTTTGGAAATATTTTCCGGGTATTTTACCGGCAATACTGCCCGTGTTGGCGCACACGATATCATCATCATCTGCCGAGCCTTTTCCCAACTATATTGGGGTCGGCTTCCAATCGAACCAGATGCAGCTGAATTTCAGTACTATACATGGAGCGACTGCCTATCGGACCTCCACAACCCAGTAACTGGGCAATACGATACCTGTTGTGAAAAGAAACATTTAATAATTTACTTATACTTACTGGCTTCATTAATACGAGTATAACATGGTCACCCTACACACTGAATTTACAAGAAAATAGTTAAGTATTGTTTTCTCAGAATCCAAAATATGTACATTGCTGAATTGTGCAGATATCTTTAGCAGACATTTCTGCTAAATGTTAGTATATCTGGCTTTAGATTCCGTTGAGAACTCAGGTGGCTACAGTCAAAAATATACAAGTAGAACGTCAGGATTGAGGAGCCAAAGAAATTACGTTCATCTAAAAAATTTACTCTGTTTTACCATTTTATTCCTATACTGCAAAAACAAACACAACACCTGCTAAATGATCATTCTGTTGAATATATTAATGGATCGCTCACATCCAATATAATTTCAGCTCTTGCGTCTAGATTGAGGAGCCACACTAAAACTATTGTATTTTCTTTGATTTTAGCGCTACAGTAGCCAAATTTTTAGACGGTAATATGCATAATTGCTGCTAAATGCTGCAAAAGTTTCAACAATGTGCATCTATTACTTACCGAGATCCAAGGTGGCTCCTCAATTCAAACGTTTAGATTGAGGAGCCACTTTTGCATTAATATAACTAGTGATATATTTTGCTGCTAAATCTAGAATTTGTGCTGCAAAATCAGCTACATTGCTGCTAAATAATGGTGAAATCAGATTTTAAAAATCTGATGTGGCTCCTCAATCCTGACGTACATCAATTTCGTGCTAGTAGGATCTCGACGGAGAACGTAACCACTCCTTTGCGAAAGTGACAAAGCGATGACCTTTCGATGTCATACGACACGGCACGTGAAAATATAATAAATTTTACCTTAACGTAAGGGTTGGGCGGCAGTCCCTGCGGCGTCAACGCTAGCGACTGCGCGTGTAATATCAACACTGACAGAACTCCACTCGCGTACTGCACTGATAGCTTCAATGAACCCGAGCCGTTGTTCTCTGGTTCGGCCGCTTCACCTGATAATCAAACAATGTTTTTTATTAAATACTGAAAAAAAAAACCCTTGCTAACAGTAATTAATCTGTCATTCATAGTAAACTAATGTCATGTCATTCATAAACCTAAACTTATGAGCGAGATGCGGAAGAATAATAAGCTTAAAACACACGTTCCAATTTTATTTTTTTACTAGATGGCGCTCTACTGATGCCGTACCGTGTAAAATTTAGATCTAACCAAAATATCGTCGACAATTAGTTGTAAGTGTAGTTCTGTGTTTATATTTAATGGATTTAATAACATTTTTCAATAAATAAAATTATTGATTATCAATACTATCTGTTATTATTTTATTCAAATAAAAATCGGTCCAATAAGAAAAATATATACATATATTCCTTCAAGACCAACTTTCCTAGTTTTATGTTTACTTAAAAATGAATACACATTGTATATTTTGGTGCACGGTAAAACTCTAATGAGTTTATGTTTGGTGCACGGTAAAACTCTAATGAGTTTATGTTTGCACCAACGTATTGTATAAAATTGTAAGTGTACTGCTATTTAATAAATAAATAAAATAAATAAATAAATATATACTTATTATATATTCTTATTCTTATTGTACACTCATAATAATAATTCAATTGATGATCAATACCTAAGTTTATACTTTTAATACATATTTATGTCACTAGATGGCGCTGAGCTGATGACGCGTCTTTCTGAATCGCGGTGTTAAGATTCTCCACGCGTGAATGACACCCCCCGGTTTCGTGTTTCGAATCAAGACCTTACTTCATAGGATCATTTCTATAGTAAGCTCTTCTCGAGACTTTCACACTATGTGAGTCCTCACAAGTCACGTTGATGAGTCGTGGCGCGGTGCCCTGAGCGTGAGGCGGGCGATGGTAGACCTACCATCAGCCCTCGATGATCGTTCACTCCCTTCGCAAGAGGGGAGAGTGGGGTACTGTCGCTGTCTGAGTGGCTTTTTTTAAACCCTATTATTACAACTGTAGTTGAATTCGTCGACGACGTTTATGAATTTAACTCGTGCGTCTCATCGAAGCTATTTATAAAACTTCGTTGTAACGTCATAGATTACGAGTGAAGGTCATAATATAATAAGATTTGAACTCGAGTATTATGAACGACTTGATTTTCGAAATATCTATTTTAAGGCGCGGACTGACTACGATTTTAATCGCTTATGACCGCGTAAACTATTGTCACCACTATGGATGTACGTCAGGATTGAGGAGCCACATCAGATTTTTAAAATCTGATTTCACCACTATTTAGCAGCAATGTAGCTGATTTTGCAGCACAAATTCTAGATTTAGCAGCAAAATATATCACTAGTTATATTAATGCAAAAGTGGCTCCTCAATCTAAACGTTTGAATTGAGGAGCCACCTTGGATCTCGGTAAGTAATAGATGCACAATGTTGAAACTTTTGCAGCATTTAGCAGCAATTGTGCATATTATCGTCTAAAAATTTGGCTACTGTAGCGCTAAAATCAAAGAAAATACAATAGTTTTAGTGTGGCTCCTCAATCTAGACGCAAGAGCTGAAATTATATTGGATGTGAGCGATCAATTAATATATTCAACTAAAACTATTGTATTTTCTTTGATTTTAGCGCTACAGTAGCCAAATTTTTAGACGATAATATGCACAATTGCTGCTAAATGCTGCAAAAGTTTCAACATTGTGCATCTATTACTTACCGAGATCCAAGGTGGCTCCTCAATTCAAACGTTTAGATTGAGGAGCCACTTTTGCATTAATATAACTAGTGATATATTTTGCTGCTAAATCTAGAATTTGTGCTGCAAAATCAGCTACATTGCTGCTAAATAATGGTGAAATCAGATTTTAAAAATCTGATGTGGCTCCTCAATCCTGACGTACATCACTATGGGGCGTCAATAAGATTGAAAAATGAAAAAAATATATTTGTGTTAAAATGTGACGTAAGCTGCGAATGGGCATTTATTTTACTGCTTTTCTTTAGATCATTTAAAATATAGACATAAAATTAAATAATGGTTTGGTTAAAGTTTTAAAAAAATGGAAAACCTACTCAAATCTTAAAAAAAAACTGTTGTTATCGCTGGAAATACAGAGATCTTCGACGTCAAAGTTAATTTTTGTGCTACAACTTCCCAATTTTTATTGGGAATATCAAACTCTTATTATTTTATTATTCTGTTCGGTTTAAATTCTTCTTTATATCCTTCTCTGTTCACTGTATTTTTCGCGTTGCTTATTTTTATTACATTACGTCATACTCGACGTTCTAAGAAACCAATTTTTGGGAATATTGAGATAAGACCGCGTCTTAAGAATAGATATTCTATTCAGTCAGTCCTAAGCCTGAAGAGAAGTTCATCTTAGTAGAACCATCAGTCAAACGTTTACCAATACATACATTGAATCAAATTGTTTCTAAACGAACGCGCAATCGTTAAATAAAAACCGTTCAAAGAATCAACGGTTTACGTTGCAAAATGACATTAGTAGTACGTTAACTCGTCGACGAATTTAACTAGTTGATCAACCAGTTGACAAACGTAAATCAACAACCCATCCCTACTTTGAACTATAAAACTGGGCGCTCTCGAGCAAAAAAAATGTTTAATGCTTTTTTTTACGTAGAAATCTGTGTTCCTTCAGTAATCCTTTCTAGAATCACGGTTACGGACCCCGGCATGCGTTTGGCCCTCTATGGGGCCATCGAATTACATACTTAAAGGCGTTACGGTTACAGTTTATTCAGTGATCTTCCCGCAATGTAGAAAAAGAAATTAATACAAAATGGGTACTCACCTCTCCTTCTCTGTGGCTCCACATCTTGCTGGTCTCTCAACAGCGGATGGAAGAACGTATAAACAAGGTCTGAGTGCGCGATCTCATCGGCCAGACTGAATAGTGACGTGAGGAATGCTTGCACGTCGCCAAACCGTCGTTCGGCCACCTGACGGATGTTCGAGCGACCCACGTAGACTCCTGATGGTAGACTGGAAAGGGTAAGAAATTGTCAGTAATCTGCGCAACGTGGAAAGAAAGAAAGAAAATTGTGTTTATTGGCACTATCAACTTAAAACTAATTAAAGTTGTAACAAGAATAATACAATAAAATAGGTAACTGAAATAATAATTAAAAAACTAACAAATATGCCAAAGGGCAGCTGCAGCAGATGGCAACACAGAGTTTGCCACTTGACCTCACTTGATCCTCGAACAAAAAATTATTTGTATGACTTATTTCACAGGATCGCGATGGATGCAAGACGCTTCCAACAGAATTGGAAATTTATGGGGAAGGCCTATGTTCAGCAGTTGACGTCCTACGGCTGATAATGATTATGATGATATATGTGGTTGATTCGGGTCTGAGTGTTTTTTAAACGAACCGACAATACAGGAGAGATTCCTACTACGAAAGGCCTGGTTTTTTATTAAACATATAGATTGCCCCTACGTAGAAACAAAATTTACCTCTTTCTAATATTAGTCACTATCTGCCTAACCTTTTCCCAACTATATTGGGGTCGGCTTTCAGTCGAGCCAGATGCAGCTGAATATCAGTATTTTACATGGAGCGACTACCGATCGGACCTCAACACCCCAGTAACTGGGTAATACGATACCCCATGGTAAGACTTTAAGAGCTTTTGACTAATAGTAACGACTGTCAAAGATCTACAAATGACAGCCGGGAACAACTCTTTCTAATATTGTTATAGAGATAATACTGTGAAAATAAGTACTTATTATCTGAGAAACGTGTCAATGATTACAATCTTTGTAAAAGATAATGAAAAGTGAAGTGAATCATTCCTTATCCTTTGACATAACATCGTGTATCAAGAATTTTGTAGGCTAAAATCCTTTAAAGTACATATATCATCAAATCGACATTGTAGCCTCAAATTTATCAAGCGTCAAACATATCAACATAGAATAGATACGCTAATCAAACAATGACTAATGTTTAAAGGAAAATAACGAAAAGTACAGACGCCAGCAGGTCAACTTACCCCAATCTGTCAATTTTTACCAATCGAATATTTACCTTCCACTATTGTGATAAGGTTGAATATCTATTAAAGAAATTTGACAGATTGAGGTAGGATGATGTGCTGGCGTTTGTACATGGAATGCTATATATTTATCTGTTTATATAAATGAGGAATTTTATTTCAGGTCAAATATATCGATTATCTTCGTTTTGTGTTGAGCAATATTAATCCTTTGATAATCCTGTCGTATATTAACGTACATAAATATATAAGTCAACTGAATTTTTTGATAAAATTGTTTGTAGAATGACTAGATTGCTCCATATACCTATATCCGTATTTAGGTCAGTTTCCAGTCAAGTTATGATACTATTGTTTTTTAAATCCTTGCTATATCAGCCCAGCGAGGTGTTGTAAATTGTTAACCTTATTTGATTTTTTTTAATTTTTCAAATCGAACTAGTAGTTCCCGATATTAGAGCGTTAAAAAAAAACAAACTCTTCAGCTTTATTATATTAGTATAGATATGGGCTTTAATTTGTTACCATAATTATAGGGTATATTTGTATTAATATCAAAGAAGTAAAGTTTTTGAGTTTGCTTATAGCAAGTAATCTCTGGAATTACTGCTTACCAACTTAGCTTATCCTAAATTAAAATAAAGCCTAAATATCACTAGTCTATGTAGCATAAACAAAAAAAAAAAAAATCGACTTCATTTTACCTCCATTATAGACAAAACATATTTATTTCCTCCTTTCTTACTGATACATTCATAAAAAGTTAAAAAAAAAGAAGTAACCGCCTTCAAAAACCACCACAAAAAAATGTAAAATCTATTATATCGCCTATCAGTCCACAACTAGATCCTAGGCTTAAATTGATAAGAAGATAGTTACTAACAATAACCCATAACGCGAATTACAAACAGCCATTGTATATCCGGACACTTGATTACATAGAATAATTTGAGTGTGATAAGATTACAGTCATTATTCGAGGCTCTCACATTATCTTATCTATCGTGCACAGCCGTATTGTATTGATTTAAACAGTAATGGCTGAACGAGTGTTGTCATCACTTACTCTGTTTATTTGAATTTAGAGTTATGTTTTATTTTTAATTATAGTGTTATAAGAAACTGTTACGCGTAAGTAATAAATGGATCACATTTTTTTTCCTCAAGTGATTTGTAATAAGTTCCTCAGTGAAATAGTTACATTAATTACTTAGCATACAATTATGATTCATTGTCATTTTGCAGTAATACATACTTATCTATACACTGTTCCTTTTCAAAATTCTTTCAGTTGACAACTCAGTGAGTTACATTGCCACCCCGGAGTTCTGTGTGAAAAATGTTCGGATTCAGGCATTCTCTGAACTTCTTCAGCGGCGCCAAACGAAACAAGGATAAAGATGATATCGGCTCGATTGTGTCCATCACGGGCGCTTATAGAACTAATAGAGATGAATTCATTGGTACGTATTTTTATTTACATTGAACTGATAATAAAGTGTATATTCGGTCTTTAAAAAGCCATTTTAAACTAATTTATGGGCAATTAAATGATAAATAAATAAAACCGATCAAATTAACATCGTCTGATTACCGCCGCGCCGCATTGAACAACACGTTATTTATAATTTCCAGGATATAGATACTCTGACGCACAGAGAAAGTCAACACCAAACATCAACCAAAACAATAACCAAGACTACAATAGGCCATCCACAAGTAAGGCACAACCAGATGCACCTATACGACAAGCGAAAAGCACCAGCGACCTAATCATGAACAAAAACCTCCCGCCAAACTTACGACCAGAGAACCCTGGGGTCTCACAAGATCCCCGCGGAGCAGAACTAGAACGTAACAATAGACCCCAAGAAGTCCCCAAACGTCCAGAAAGGAAACTTGACGCACAAATAAGAGTAGAAAGACAAAAACAAGAAGAACAAAAGAAGTTAGAAAAGCAGCGGTTAGAAGAGCAAAAGAGGCAAGAAAAACAGAGACAAGCAGAACTGAAAAAGATGGAAAAGGAACAAATGAGACAGGAGAAGTTAAGAAAAGAGAAGGAGAAGAAAGAGGCTCAGGTTGCGAAGAAGAAAAAGCAGGCGCCGGCGCGTCCTGCTGCGAACCCCTTAGCAAGTGGTAGTGCATCCAATCCAATAGCTTCAGGATCTGGACAGGTTCCGCATTCGACAAACACTCTAGAAAGTTCTATAAGCAAGAGTAGCGGGCCTCCGCCGTATTCTGCCGCAAAACCCGACGGGGAGAAGGATAGCACTGGCAACGTGACGTATAAGAAGCCTGTGGACGACGGTAGTTGGGACATCATTTCCAAACATAGGGAAAATATAAGCCGGCCGGCTGCTGCAGTACAGACGCCACAGACTAAACAAACGGTCATGGATTTGAACTATAAAATGGGAGAAGAAATTAGAGAAAATAGTGAAGCTTAACAAGACATGAAGTGATTTAAAATTAGCTTTAGTTTATGATATTTCTAAGTTTGTTACGAGTCGTTGTTTAAATAATATTTAACAAGAAATAAATTTATATTTTTCTAGACTTGTGTTACGCATTGTCCATCTTTTCTTTCACTGTGATATATGAACAAAGTCAGTATAAGCCTGAATCAAAAATCTATAGTGATGAAGTAGATATTAGATTCTTTTTGAAAAAGCTAAATATTTCAGGAAAAGTTGTTAAGTTACATAGCCCGTAACTTATAAACATGAGTACACAAAAGCAAAATAAAAAAACCTAAAATAACAATGGCTCACCTGCCGGATATTTCAACTTATGTACAAATGCGATATCAAGTATTTATCAATAAAATGTATTGCATGTAAAACCCAAGCGGTTTTAAAGTTTTGTTTTGAATCTAATCGTCTTAACTGATAAAGACAATTTTTATCTAATCTTTCACAGGATTTATGTAACAAAAATTCTTGGGGATTATAATTAGGTAATGCTGTCAAGGGTATCATGACTTTGTGACAACTATAGGACATAGAAAACAGACGGCCATACCTATCCAAATTTCAAGGAAGAGAAGTGGAATGATGGACGCACACTTATCAGAGCCGAACGCGCCGAACTCGCCGAAAGAATAGAAGAGGCCCCGCCCCCCGGAATCGACCGCGCCGAATTCTTAATAAGAATTCTAAAATTCGACTCCTTCGGCGCGTTCGGCGCGGATAAGTGTGCGTCCACCATGAGAGAGACAAGTGAAAAGGGTGGTCGCACTGTCTCTTTCTAGAAATCTAGAGGTAGCTATGGACCATAATATAGCCTCTAGAGGCGCAGCTGAATTGTTTTTACTGTTGCTAGAGTGTGGTCAATTTTAAGCAGGCTTTGCACAGTCCATTCTATATGGTGATGACACTACTTCAAATATTTAAGGCCAAGCGGATTCGTCATCAGCTTGATGTCTTGAGTTATGACTAGAGTATGCTAGCCACATAAAACTTTTCCCAAGACGACATGTGATAAATTTTTCATAAAATCAATAAAATAAATAAACAATGAGAAATAAATAAATTGTTGATTGCAATAAACATACTATAGCGGTACTCAGTTCATCTCAAATCAGTTTTCCGCGTAACGACAACATCATTATATAAGGAAAGAAAATTGGTAAAAATACTAATTAACAATCACAATTACTGCGAAATCAATAATTATATCGACACGATAAGGAGGACGATTATATCGATACAATTATGTAAAAATCTATTTACACTTAAAAATATTCGTAATTCTGACTACCGAGGGATTGTGTAATGATAAAAAGTGTCCTTATTTTCTTTTCCATCTTTTTGTGTAAGTGATTAGATTATGAGTCTTAGTTCAAGTGAACCCAGAGCAGGTTCTTGGTGGCTTGGAGCCAGTGGGAGTAGTGAGGTACAGGCAAGGGGGGCAGTAAGTAGTTTGCGTGGTAAAATCATCAAATGAGCGGGAGGGACTGTCAGACTTGTACCGACTAAAATTCACGGTGATCCTTCAATAGCCCTTTACGTACCAGGGTCACGGTTACCAGGTGAGGCAGTCCCGCGACCCCGGCAGGCTTTGGCCCTCTAGAGGGGGGCCCCGTCATCATGCTGACAGCTCGTTGAGGAGCGCGTGGAACACAACGCGCCGTCGACCCGGACATGGTCCATGACGCGGGAGGCAAAGTCACCCATAACTCACCGCCCGCATGCCCGCGCCTACGGTGGCCGGAGATCGTCTTGCGACGTCTGTTGCCGTGGGCGTCTCCCGCGGCAGCTGGGTCGTGAGGTGGACGCTGTCCTCTCCCTCACGCATCCCGCCTCCTCCTTTGCTAGCATGACTGCTTCGCAGAAGGAGGCGACTGCTTCCCATTCTGTCTCGCCCCGCAGCATGGCCTCGACCAATGCCGGGCGCGAGAGGTCTCCGCCTATCGCCATCGTGAGGACACGGCAGTGCTCTGCCCAAGCAGGGCAGTCCTGCACCGTGTGCTCCACCGTGTCCTCCGGGCGATACTCGATCTCGCAAGGAGCTTGGCACCAAAACTATGCGACCACAAATGGCCGCACTAACCAAGAGTCGCAAGACTGGCTGTATTATCAGTTGCGGCCAATCTTCAAACAAAAGCGTCTAGGTTGACCCTCCTGCGGGTAACTTTGCGGCCACTTTCATGATCAGGTGGCCTACCACGAACTCTTAACGCGATCCAATTTACGCTCAGGGAACGAGATGGAGCTAGACGACTTGTATAGCTTTGTCTCTTTCCCACAGCCTACACTGGATCGCGTCAAGAGCTCGTGGTAAGGCCTCAGTTGTCGCGAGTGAAGTTCGTTTGGTAGGAGGTGAGGTGGCGATGAGAACGCCGCGTACCTCTCCGTTATGTGATTCATGGCGTCTTAAATAGGTTACCAACGAAATATAACGCGCAGTGACTTGTTATCTCTATCACACAAAGCAATAACCAACCATGAGGAACGACGAACCAGTGAGAAACCTAATATACGTAGTGCGAGATAGAGATAACACTATGAAGCCAAAACTAGCCGAATATCTCTTGCCAAAGGTAGATTGGTAGGTCGCGGGACTTATCTCATTACCGTGACCCCGGAACATAAAGGGCTACTGAAGGACACCGTGGATTTTAGCCAGTACAAGTCTGACAGTCCCTCCCGCCCTGCCCGGGGTGGGAGGACTCATTTTACCACGCAAGGTAGATTGGTAGTGAAACAGTGGTGGCCCAGTGATAATGGCCCGAATTACGGGGTCCTTGGTTTAAACACAGCCAAGCGCATTACTTTGTGTAATCAAAACGGTGAAAGAAAACAGTGAGAAAAAAAAAATGTAACCGCCTTCAAAAACAACCACAAAAAAGGGTAAAATAACCTACAAAATAACTTTTCTTTCAGAAGTCGGTGCCTTTGTTTTTTTTTCATTTCATTGTTTTTTTGCCACCGACTTCTGAAAGAAAAGTTATTTTGTAGGTTATTTTACCCTTTTTTGTGGTTGTTTTTGAAGGCGGTTACATTTTTTTTTTTAAGTTTTTTATTTTACTCTTTTTAGTTTAAATATTCAACTCAAATTCTTGTCAAATAAATCATTCTCTCTCAAGTGCACAATAAGCTAATAAAATTCCCTATCTCAAAAACTACTGAACCGATTTTGATGAAACTTGCAGTATTCCGTAAGTTAAACAATACATGGGGTGCTAAGACAGGAAACCTCCACGTGCGCCCGTGGACTGGAGTTCCCTCTCGGATACGTCCGGGGGGAAGACCAGTTTTTCGGGCCGGTGCGCCCTGGGATGCGGGCAAAAACTCTTCCTTAGGCACTGTGTGCCTAAGGGGTCTCTTTGCCCGTATGCAAATAGCCTGTCGGGTGGACGCTCCAACGCGTGTCCCTCTGAACAGCAGAGGGCACAGCGGCGGAGCGGGCTTGCGGACGGTGAGTAATGGGTATGCTCGCCGTCCGACCAAGGACCAAGCCCGGGTCGGTGGCGCGTCGTGTTTCACGCGTCACCGACGGGGCCCCTTATGGGGCCAAATGCCTGCCGGGGTCGCGGATTTTTCTTAATCCAGGATACCGTGGCCCCGGAACGTATTAAAGGGCATCCGACGGAACACGGGTGGATTTTAGTCAGTAAGAGTCTGACAGTCCCTCCCGCCCCACCCACGGCGGGAGGACTCATTTGATGATTTTGCCACCCTAAAAAAAAAAAAAAGTTAAACAATACTTAGTACAACAAAAAAAGAATTACTTAAATCGGACTTGTAGTTCCAGAGATATGCGAACACAAACTAAATCAGTCGATGCCTACTCCAAGCTGTTGAGGAGTTGTACCTTCCATCATCAGCTCATCCACCTGAGATGATGATTATCAGATGCAAATACTTGAACAGCTTTAGAAAAATATGAAAATGGTACTATGTGCCCTTCGATCATTTATAACAACTAGATACACAATCAGCGACAAAAAACGTCCTCACCAAAAGAATGACAAAATCAGAGATCGGTCATCCTTCTGGTTTAGTACTGTTCTAACGCTCGTAAAGTAAACATGCCTCCGTGCTCGTTTAAAAAGTGCAAAAATCGCTCTTCCAGGACCGAAAAAAAGGATGTAATTTCATTTTTCAGTAAGTACTAACATTACCAATATATAATAACTATCACTGTACTATAAATACTGATATTTCGTTAGGAAATCGCCGTAAAACATTTATTTTAAAATTGACGAAATTATCAGCCGGGTTTATAAAGCACCTAAATTGAAAAGACTTTTACTAAACGTACAGTTCGTAGTGTCGCATGGCTACATGATTTAGTCGGGTAACATGTGTTGATTCGAGTCGCGGTCGTAAAATTTAATATGTTTTATGACCGTTCTAAATCCGACTTTAACTCATTTGAATAAGGTTTAATTTCTTTTGGTATAATATGTTGGCCAGTTATGTTTCTTTCTGTTTTCTTTCTCTTTCTATTTTACGACCTACTTGAGGACAGTTTTTAGTTCGTTTTTGTACGGGATTGTGTATCTAGTTGTTATTAATGATCGAAGTATGTGCCTATAAAATTTGAAGGTTGCCCTCGATTCCCCTGGGATTCCATCATCAGATCCTGACCTGATGATCATGGGACCAATTGGAAAGTATACCCTTTCAAACAAAAGAAAAAATTTCCAAATCGGTCCAGGCGTCTTCGAGAAATCGGGGAACATACATAAAAAAAAAAAAAAAAAAAAGATTCCGACGAATTGAGAACCTCCTCCTTTTTTTGAAGTCGGTTAAAAACGGCATGTCCTAGAACCAAAAATTCGAACACATGATTGTGACATCTACAAACTCGCACTGGCCCCCCATGGCCGATTACAGCCCACTCCATCCTGTGTCCCAGCAGTGGGAATATTTTGATTACACTATGCTAAAGGTAGATAGGTCACTTACCTGTGAACTTTAGCCAAGGGGAAGTGCAGACAGATCTTCTGGTAGAGCTCAGTAAAGTGTTTGTAAGAGCGGTACAGCACGAAGGGGGTAGTCTGTCCTTGTCTGTAGATACGAAGTGCGTACACGTAGTGCTTTTCAGGGTCGTAGCGCTTCTCGAAGCCGAGACATTCCACGCTTACTAAGCGTCCTTCTTGTGCCATGCTGTGGAGTCGAAAAATGTTTATTTTAATTGTATGTAAATGTTCCGGTATATTTGAATCATTGACTATGGAATCAATCAACACCGTTTTTTCAATTCGAACCAGTAGTTCCTGAGATTAGCGCATTCAGCCAAACAAAATCTTCTGCTTTATAATGTTAGTGTAGATTCAATACTTCGCTGGTTATTACATAGCACTAATAATGTCTTCAATGCGTTGTATGTTTTTATAGGGAAAATATTGACAGCTGATTTTCATCTTTTACTCGAATTTGATTCACAGTTCCTGATTCAAATTATGAAATGCACCAAAAAGGATCCATATAAATTTTTCAAATTAACATTCTTCAAAAGTCTGTTTATTTTATTTTTTGTTGACTCTTGAAAGAGGATGCTTATAATAGTTAAAAATAAAAAACTTTTTCAAAAAAGTAACCGACTTCAAAAACGACAACAAAACAAAAAAGGGTGAAATAACCTAAATAATAACTTCTTTCGGATGTCGGTGGCTTTATTTTTCATTTTTTTTTTAGAAAAAGTTTTTTTTTTAGAAAAAGTTTTTATTTTACCCTTTTTTGTTTATTTATTAAATAGTCAACCCAAATTCTTGTAAAATACAAAATTTTCCTACATATGCACTAATCTTGTAATCCGTCACAACATAAAAAAATATATATCTCTAAAACTACTGAACCGATTTTGATGAAACTTGCAGTGTACCCTAAGTTGAACAATACCTAGTACAACAAAAAAAGAATTACTTAAATCAAACTTATAGTTCCGGAGATATGCGTGCACAAACATAAAAACATACATACATACATACACTTATGAAATTTGGCACATTTGTTCAGACGCTGATATAGACTAACATATAGTATAATAAATGAAAACTGGGCAGTTCTGATAATATTACATACATACGGGTCGAATTGATAACCTCCTTTTTTTGAAGTCGGTAAAAAGTGAATCGATGATTATTTTTTCTTATATCACATTAATTTGCTTACGTGTAAGTCCGTGGCATAAACGACAGTAGTTCTGAAGTATTGTTGCTCTGATCACCACTCGCGCGCAGCTGCGCCAAGTTGTGGAGGAAGAAGTTTATTGGCGTGAATCTGACAACAAAATAGTTAGGTATAATTATTATAAGTCTGAATTATCCCATTGCTGAGCAAAGGCGTCTTAAAAAACGTAGACGTAGCTCACCGCCGCGCTCGTCACACCCGACATCTGTTTATTTAAATATGTACATACTTGCTCTTGAGTGATGAGTGTATGAGCCGTGCGAAGGCTGCAGCCGCCTCCGCGTTGCTGGCGGCCGGCAGCAGCGCCGCGCGGACGTAGCTCACCGCCGCGCTCGTCACACCCGACATCTGTTTATTTAAATATGTACATACTTGCTCTTGAGTGATGAGTGTATGAGCCGTGCGAAGGCTGCAGCCGCCTCCGCGTTGCTGGCGGCCGGCAGCAGCGCCGCGCGGACGTAGCTCACCGCCGCGCTCGTCACACCCGACATCTGTTTATTTAAATATGTACATACTTGCTCTTGAGTGATGAGTGTATGAGCCGTGCGAAGGCTGCAGCCGCCTCCGCGTTGCTGGCGGCCGGCAGCAGCGCCGCGCGGACGTAGCTCACCGCCGCGCTCGTCACACCCGACATCTGTTTATTTAAATATGTACATACTTGCTCTTGAGTGATGAGTGTATGAGCCGTGCGAAGGCTGCAGCCGCCTCCGCGTTGCTGGCGGCCGGCAGCAGCGCCGCGCGGACGTAGCTCACCGACGCGCTCGTCACACCCGACATCTGTTTATTTAAATATGTACATACTTGCTCTTGAGTGATGAGTGTATGAGCCGTGCGAAGGCTGCAGCCGCCTCCGCGTTGCTGGCGGCCGGCAGCAGCGCCGCGCGGACGTAGCTCACCGACGCGCTCGTCACACCCGACATCTGTTTATTTAAATATGTACATACTTGCTCTTGAGTGATGAGTGTATGAGCCGTGCGAAGGCTGCAGCCGCCTCCGCGTTGCTGGCGGCCGGCAGCAGCGCCGCGCGGACGTAGCTCACCGCCGCGCTCGTCACACCCGACATCTGTTTATTTAAATATGTACATACTTGCTCTTGAGTGATGAGTGTATGAGCCGTGCGAAGGCTGCAGCCGCCTCCGCGTTGCTGGCGGCCGGCAGCAGCGCCGCGCGGACGTAGCTCACCGACGCGCTCGTCACACCCGACATCTGTTTATTTAAATATGTACATACTTGCTCTTGAGTGATGAGTGTATGAGCCGTGCGAAGGCTGCAGCCGCCTCCGCGTTGCTGGCGGCCGGCAGCAGCGCCGCGCGGACGTAGCTCACCGCCGCGCTCGTCACACCCGACATCTGTTTATTTAAATATGTACATACTTGCTCTTGAGTGATGAGTGTATGAGCCGTGCGAAGGCTGCAGCCGCCTCCGCGTTGCTGGCGGCCGGCAGCAGCGCCGCGCGGACGTAGCTCACCGACGCGCTCGTCACACCCGACATCTGTTTATTTAAATATGTACATACTTGCTCTTGAGTGATGAGTGTATGAGCCGTGCGAAGGCTGCAGCCGCCTCCGCGTTGCTGGCGGCCGGCAGCAGCGCCGCGCGGACGTAGCTCACCGCCGCGCTCGTCACACCCGACATCTGTTTATTTAAATATGTACATACTTGCTCTTGAGTGATGAGTGTATGAGCCGTGCGAAGGCTGCAGCCGCCTCCGCGTTGCTGGCGGCCGGCAGCAGCGCCGCGCGGACGTAGCTCACCGACGCGCTCGTCACACCCGACATCTGTTTATTTAAATATGTACATACTTGCTCTTGAGTGATGAGTGTATGAGCCGTGCGAAGGCTGCAGCCGCCTCCGCGTTGCTGGCGGCCGGCAGCAGCGCCGCGCGGACGTAGCTCACCGCCGCGCTCGTCACACCCGACATCTGTTTATTTAAATATGTACATACTTGCTCTTGAGTGATGAGTGTATGAGCCGTGCGAAGGCTGCAGCCGCCTCCGCGTTGCTGGCGGCCGGCAGCAGCGCCGCGCGGACGTAGCTCACCGACGCGCTCGTCACACCCGTCACACCCGACATCGCCATCTGGACAAACAAATGTTATCCTGGTTGGAATATAGGGCTTCAACAAATGTCATTATCCAAGTATTTCTCGCTCGGACTTTTAGCCAGTAAGGCGAACTATGATGACTGACAGTATTTCTTCCCCAAACGGTATGTTCAAGTGAGAATAACTCCTAAAATGGTTAACGTAGAGTGATTATTTCGATATCATTTTGTAGACTGACTCAAATACTTTTAATTCAATACAAAAACTCAAGCAAAACTCAAGGAAACTTTTCGAGCTAGAGTAAAAAATGTGAAAATATTCAGTAATTTTTGTGCACAATTTTGTGTTTTCCCATGTTTTTTGGTTCTTTTCACTAATTATTTAGAAAACTTTAGTAAGTTTTTCAGAAACCCCAACGTTTACCTTCGCAATTTAGTCATGTGCGTGTATGTAGGTCTCTTGGATTCAAAGATATTTCCATTTTATTGTACAATGTACATACCCCCTTTCGACTAATCAAAAAACAAAAAAGGCCGCTATTCGCGAGGTGTTAGGTTAGGAATTCTTTATAAGCAGTTTTATCATGAAAATGAGTCTATAATATCCCCTTCAAGTATCGGCAATCGCAAACTAAACACACTGTATATAAATAGATATAAGTCCACAAGATTGAAGAAGAAAAGTCACCTTTGATCATCTGGGTGAAAGAATTCGGAGGTGAACATAGGACACCGAATAAGTCCACTAAATTAGTCCACACAAAATAGAATAAACCATATAGATATATGTTCTAAACCTTGCTCAACTTAACCATACAAACAGAACAAGTTGGGTTTACTTTTTTTTTTTTTTTTTTTTCTTTTTTTTTTTTTTTTAGGGTGGCAAAATCATCAAATGAGTCCTCCCGCCCTGGGTGGGGCGGGAGGGACTGTCAGACTCTTACTGACTAAAATCCACCCGTGTTCTGTCGGATGCCCTTTACGTTCCGGGGCCACGGTATCCTGGATTAAGAAAAATCCGCGACCCCGGCAGGCATTTGGCCCCATAAGGGGCCCCGTCGGTGACGCGTGAAACACTACGCGCCACCGACCCGGGCTTGGTCCTTGGTCGGACGGCGAGCATACCCATTACTCACCGTCCGCAAGCCCGCTCCGCCGCTGTGCCCTCTGCTGTTCAGAGGGACACGCGTTGGAGCGTCCACCCGACAGGCTATTTGCATACGGGCAAAGAAACCCCTTAGGCACAAGTGCCTAAGGAGAGTTTTTGCCCGCATCCCAGGGTGCACCGGCCCGAAAAACTGGTCTTCCCCCCGGACGTATCCGAGAGGGAACTCCAGTCCACGGGCGCACGTGGAGGTTTCCTGTCTTAGCACCCCAAGTTGGGTTTACCTACTAAAAATCTCCGAAATATAAGACTTACCAAAGCAAACAGGTCTAGTATATGGTCGTGATGTGCCCTCACAACGTTGAATGCCATACAGCACAGCTCTACGAAGTGCTGGAAGCGCTGTGTGGGTCTCTCACCGCCGTTGATCACGTACACCATGTCGTGAGTCAGCACGAATGGGGCTCGATCTCTGTTCGAAATAAAATTATATTTAATACAATGTTTTTATTAAATTTTATTAGTATCCCTGCAGACTTAAATTGCGTGAAAGGTGAAATCATTTTTATTTTTCAATGTCTGCAAGACCAAAATAGATCAAAGAAGACGGAGAATGTGAATCAGAAGTTATTGAATGTCAAAAATTACATGAGATTTCCCCAAAACGACTGCCTTCCTTTCGCCATTTCACAGGTACTAAACAGGTAAGAAAAAATCACGGAACAAACTCCTCAGCAACACTTGTGTATTACCAAAATGTAACCTAAAACATTCTAATATATTTTCTTTACTAATATTATAAAGCTAAAGACTTTGTGTGTATGAACGCGCTAATCTGAGGAACTGCTGATCCGAATTTAAAAATGATTTTTGTGTTGGATAACTTCCATTTATCAAAGAAGGTTATATACTACACAATATCACGCTTAGACCAATAGGACCCGAGCAGAGGGGTGAATCCGCGGTGAACTGATAGTAGTAAAATATATAAAAAACTTTAAAAAAAATTAACCGTCTTCAAAAACAACCACATAAAAGAGTAAAATAACCTACAAAATAACTTTTCTTTCGGAAGTCGGTGGCTTTGTGTTTTTTTATTTCGTTGATTTTATGCCACCGACTTCCGATCATGCAGCATGGAACGAAAAAAGAATTACACTAATCGGACTAGAAACCTCGGAGTAGTCGGTGTACATACATAAAAAAAACAAACCGACAGAATTGAGAACCTCCTCCTTTTTTTGAAGTCGGTTAAAAATAATGACTGTGTGCTTAGTGCGAGTTTCTTACGTTGACGCGATACTAACGTTTAACCGCATTTAGCGCTCTCATTGGTTGAGAGTTCTCAAGACCTTTGAGCGGACCAATAAGAACGCCAAACGCGGTTTAACGTTACTATCGTGTCAAAAAAACTCGAACTAAGCACATAAAATATTTGAACATACCTTTTAAAATTTCCAAACATCTGTGCGTCTCCAAGGAACTTCCCGAAATCTATGTGGAACAGGTGACCAGATGTCTTCAACATGATGTTATCATTGTGTCGGTCACATATACCCAGTAGATACGTCGCTACGCTGTAGCCGGCGCATGATGCTGAAAGACGAAATTCACGATAAATGAAATAAAACTCAAGATGCCATCGACCCGAGCAGACAGTGATCCTAATCGGACTGCAAGCACCGGAATTTGACAGAAAATTTATTGAAGTATCTGTTAAGTCCAGTTTATCTGTCAGTCTTACGTTGCAAACTGCTCTTTGATCTAGAATCTGATCTAGATTCAGAGATCCGAGAAACGAAAACGCTTTTAACTTTAAGAAACCAGCATTCTTTCTTCTGGGTTCGATTCAACAACAAATATTTGTATGACTTAAACATCCTGACCCAGAAAATGAGAGTGTGAGTTTAAATGTTTGTAAACGCACCCACGATATAGGAAAAAAATCGGCACAGTTTAAATTTTTTTAAAGCTCAGAGTGAAGCCCTATATTTCTCATTTTAAAATGAAGATATAACAAAAAAAAGTTCTCTGATAAGAAAATGCCACTCACCAGTAAAATTATCCCTGGCGCGTTGATATTCAAGTTCTGAGGGGTTGTGTTTCGCCAACCATTCTGCGATGGGCTTGTCTTTAAACGAGCCTGTGAGACCCCATTCAGTTTGTATAGCACGAAGAGTTTCCGCTTCAGAGACTATTTCAATCATACCTGAAAAAAGAAACGTATGATAGATGGTTATTACGGAACATATTGAAGATCATGGTGATAAATTATTATTTAATATCTCACTTAAAAATAAATTGTTCTAAATGACTCTAATGAAACAAAATTGGCAACGGACGTCGCAGGACGATCTCCGGCCACAATAGGCGCAGGCATGCGGACGGCGAGTAATGACTCGCTGTCCGACCATGGACCATGCCCGGGTCGACAGCGCGCGCCTCAAAGAGTGTCAGCAATATAACAGCCTGCCGGGGTCGCGGGTCTAACGAACTTCCGTGACCCCGGAACGTAAAAGGCTATTGAAGGACGGACACCGTGGATTTTAGTCAATACAAGTCTGACAGTCCTTCCTGCCGAAATGAGTCTTCCGATCCAGATGGGTGGGAGGACTCATTTGATGATTTTAAAAGCTAAAAAAAAATATTTAACAAAATACCCATTCATTATCGCTGGAAATTAACCTATATCTTCAATTGGAGCATTGTCTGCCACCAACGAGCGAATTGTCCGAGTCTTTAAGATGTCCATTCAGAAACAGCAGTCAAAAACGGAATTTGCATAAAGATTGAATATTAATTTCGGGCGTATGTTACTTTGAGGCTCTTATGACGCTGGAAATGAGATTTTTCTTACCTCTCTTGTCACTAGTAGGTAAAGCTTGGAAGGTAACTATTCGCAGATCTAAACCAGCCCTTAGCCATAAACTGTCCATCACTTTGATTACTTGCAAAACTAAGGCGTCCTGACGTAAGTCGTCACCAACCTGAAGAAATCGAAAATAAATTAATCATAGGCGTGCCATAAAAGAAGGCCTGCGGAAAATACTTGGTACTATATAACCCAATTTGATGTAATGACTTAGACACAAGCGCCACGCCAAAAAGAATTCAATATGGGCGCGGACTCTAGATGAATAGTTTTGGGAATTGGGAATAACATCTCGTAGGTAACCTAGAAGAGGTTGTGTGCTGCTTAACCAGACTTTCAGGTGGTGTGATTTGGGGCCTATGCACACCACGTTTTTTAAACGCGCCGTCGACGCGCGTTTTGGAAACGCAAACGCGAAACAGAGCAGTTTATTGTCGGGATACAAAGCGTCAAACGCGCGTTTGCATCGCGTCTGTATCGCTACAAACGCGCGTCAACGGCGCTTTTAAAAACCGGCCAAGTGCGAGTTGGACTCGCCCATGAAGGGTTCCGTAGTAGCAAACTGTTCAGTTTAGAAAAAAATGATGTTAGTAACCTCAATATCATTTTTAAAGATCTATCCATAGATACCCCACACGTATGGGTAAGGTGAAAAAAAAATTTTTGAGTTTCAATTCTAAGTATGGGGGGCACCCCCAAAATTTGTTTTGTTTTTATTTTTGTATGAAAATCCTAATGCGGTTCACATAATACATCTACCTACCAAGTTTCAACAGGATAGCTCTTATACTTTCGACAAAAAATGGCTGTGACATACGGACGGACAGACAGACAGACAGACATGACGAATCTATAAGGGTTCCGTTTTTGCCATTTGGCTACGGAACCCCAATAAACGTGGTGTGCATAGGCGCAAATATAAGGACTCTAGCCAGAGGCTTACAATTTTCTGCAGAGCAGGCAGTTTCACAGAAAAGATGAAACATCTTAGTAAAAAGAAACTATTTGGATCTATATCATCTGATTTTAGGAATTAATTATGGGATACACAAAAAAAATGGCATGCGTGAAATTGATTCTTCTTACCTTGAACATAGCGGGAATGACAGCGTTATCACTGCCGATGAAGTTAATCTTGAGTGGCAGAGTATTCGAGGCGAAATACATGCATGACCTAAATTGAGAACAACACGTTAGTAAAAATTAGACACGGTATATTGACGAACTAAGATGTTCACCTTCCTTTTTTGTAGTAGATTAAATCATCTCTAGTCCTGGATGGTGAGGAAGAGACTGTCAGACTCATACTGAATATTATAATATATCCTCCAAATTTTTAATTTTTATTCCGACAGGGCCTACAATGCTCCAAAACTATTGTATGTATCTTTATGTACCTACCACCTAAGTTCACATTGTGGAATGCAATAAACGTTTAAGTATTGCACGTTTTAAAAAAAAACTACTCACTTGACATCAACATCGTGTACATATTTGTGCAGTGCAAGCGGCAGTGCGGCGGGTTGTTGTCTCAGGAACTGAGCCAGCTTGTCGCTGCCCGCGGTCAGTGCTCGCTGTCGACCGGTGTCTTTGGCATCTTTCACTGCTTGGGCTACTTCTGATAGTTGCTGTGGGAGTAAAATGATTCGGAATTGATGTTTTTGGAAGATGATACTCTTAAATAAAAGTAGTGTTACTCTTATTCTAAGTAAGTAACACAGTTCTAGTACAATGGACGGCTCAGATCTAATGCTTGATGGTTTTATGTGGCATTTCTCTACAGAATCTAACCTTACATCTTGCTGTCTGCGATGTCACCTGAACACTTGATGACCTTTTTTTTGCAGAAAATCTTGGGCCAAACTTTGAACATTAACTAGTCATATACGGACGGATATACCATTTCGATGCTTCTCAGATCTGATCACTTACACACAATACACGTACGGGTTTACCCGTCAGAGGTTCGTATTGCAGTGTGCGATCCATTGGTTTTTAGCAAAAGTGGGCATTAGTCGGGTATTTTATTTTACGCCTGGTGGACGCGATGTATTCTCACTACTGACCTTCACCAGCAGCTGTTGTCTCAGTAACGTCCTCATGAGGTTCTCCCCGCACACGGCCAGCAGCGCTCGCAGCAGTAGTCTGTACCGCCAGGTGGACGCGATGCCGGCGTCTGCCTCCTGTGTCGAACATGCTGCCTCCTCTAAACTGATGCCGAGGTATTCTTGGTTGGGGTCCTGGTAAATATAGAATGACAGCTCGTTTGATATCATGCCTTTTGGTAAAAGCTGCTCACATTAAGCCGGGAAGGTACCTGACACTAACCAGCACATCACCACGCCTAGCGCACGCACTCTGCGGTGTAGCACTGTCCACGGTGCGCCTGCGTGTGCTTGTAGTATGAAACTGCAAGCACACGCGGGCGCACCGTGGTTTCACAGTCGGCTACCGACCGCCGCACATACAGGTATTTGCACGATCTAGGCGGCCAAAATTATTTTTATGCATAATACGTATCTAAACAACGTAAATAAGTGAAAAACTATGTTTTATGTATAATATAATTATATCTTGCAAAAAAAAAAAATATTACAAAGAAAAAATTATCGGTAAAAGGAAAACCACAATAACTCTGAGTTTCTTGACTATATTCACTGTCTTCGTCACTCTCTGATGATTTTTCTGATATACTGGATTCCGCAGAAACAAACATGGCTAAGGTTTCGGGCAAAAATGTTTTCCAACTTTCCTTTTTTTTACCGTTAGCATACTACTGAGCAGAGGATCTGAACTAAGCAGAAGGTGGTTAAAAACATCTTGATTACAACTTTCCCTGGAAAATTTTCTCGCAAAATCTTGGTGGTAAGATCTAAAATGTTTATTGCGAGCCTCCGCTGCTTCCTCGGAAAGCTGTCCGATTGGTAATAATGCCTTTTCGATAATGACTGCGCCATGGACTAAAATCTTGTGCATTGTTGGCGTCATAGGATGCCAATCATATAGGTTCACATAAAGACGAGCAGTTTCTAAAGCATATCTTTCATATTTTACAGGATCTATTTGGAACCCGCTTGAAATTGCTTCTAATATGACTTTAAGTCTGTAAATTAGGTCATAATTGATGCCAGTTATTTCTGAGGATAATTTCAGTTTCTCGAAGAACCTTCTGCTGGTATTGCCTTCATTTTTATTTCCGAAATTGGATTTTGGCATGTCTATTATTAGACCTGTTCCACCTTTTTTTGATTTCTGATTTGAAATGGGCAAAACTACGTTTCAAATTAATAATCTGGTCTTCATTGTAACCTTCACATGATAAAAGTTGATCTTTTAAATAGTCCGGCATCTAAATTACCTGGGCAAATTTTCTTTATTCATGCACTTAAACAAGTATTGACGGGCCACAACCCTCACTCCTGATGTACCACCCTCTGAAAATAAAACGAAAACTATGTTAAAAGTCGCTAAAAATATTTCTTATTTTATTCGAAATTTCATTAAATAACTTTAATCTCTTGAAAATGTATTCATCCGGACGTTTCCGGAGATGTTTTTGATAGTTAAATTAAGAAAAAGGATCAAGTAATAACCTGTAATAAAAATTATAGCCGGATCTACCCCGATACATAAACAAAAACACTAGTAAAGAATTTTTTTGAGGAAATCATGGAATGAAAATTAGTCTCTTTGTTATTAAAAAAATAAGGTACTTTGATAGTTGATCATAACTTTATTTATGTAGTTTGTAAGTCTCTTACCTTGTCCATCAGAATCCGTCACTTTCAGTTCGTAAGAAACACTTGATAATATAAAAATTGACTTTGGAAGTTTGATGTTTAGAAAAACGCCGAAAACAGAACGACACTAGGTGAAACGGTCAAATTCCGACTGATGCCACAGGCGCGGGGTGCGTGGTAGCAGGCAGGTAAAGCATGGGTCAAGTTCCCGGGTTCATAATCTGTTCGTGGAACTAGTTTTTATGAATGTTATTTTTACTTTGTTTTTGGGACTTTTGGCCGCTTAGATCGTGCAAATACCTGTATGTGCGCCGCCCGTTTCGCACGCGCTCCGTACATATTTTTTCTTTATTCTCTCGAGAAAAGATTTTACATTTGTTTGTTTTTGAGTAGTGACACTTTTGTACGTAGTACTATTTTAAGTATTCTCAGTAACGGCGTTAGGGTAAGGCGCGGTTAGGCGACCGCCCAGGGCGCCGGATATAAAAGGGCGCCACAGGTCTACTTAATTCTCGTAAATGCCCTTTAGCGAAAAAATAGTTATGGTGGCAAGATTAGAATGGAACTCAGTGTCAAATTCGAAGCACTGCACTGCATGCATAGCAGTTTACGTTACCGAAAATCCTGGACCATAGAGAAAAACATTATGAATCTCTAAATGAAAACTGGTTGAATTTTGACAAACTTGGCAACTTTGTCAATCGAAAATCGAAATGAAATTGCTGATAACCTCGACCTCGAAGGCTAGGAAAGTAATAAAATTTTACTAGTTTAAATGGTAATTTCCTTATCCTTTTCTTTATTTCATATGGGATTGAATTGCAGTTAGGGGGCGCCGTAGAAATCTCGCCCAGAGCGCTGGTAGTGCTAAAACCGGCACTGAGTATTCTGTGACATCGCACAATGCCCGGTGGGTAAACTTCGGTCACACACAGCGACTAATCGCTGCGAATCCCTACTCGCCGCGAGTGTTTGCTGTATGTGACATTTGCTATTCGCAGCGTCGCCGCGGATTGACTATGGAATATGCATATTATTCACATTTTTTTTAAACACAAGTTATTCTCGTAAGACCCACCTAAGGTCGCTTTTCACTACGACCCAACGTGCTAAAAATTGGTGCAAATGGTTGCGGCTCAGAACTTTGGTGAAGTAAAATAGTGTTTAATGGCAATGTTTTTGGCTAAATTCTTTTATGGAGAATTTATTATACCTGAAATTAACTGTTTCACCCAATAAATGCTTGTCCTTTTCTTAGTTCATTGAGCCTTAGTTTTTTTAAACATAATATTAATATTAACAAATCTACAGCAAAATATACCAAAAATAAAATGAAACATTACTAAAAAATACTTTTCTTTCGGAAGTCGGTGGCCTTCTTTTTCATTCACTTTCTTTCCACCGACTTCCGAAGGAAAAGTTATTTTGTAGGTTATTTTATCCTTTTTTGTGGTTGTTTTTGAAGTCGGTTACTTTTTTTTTAAGTTTTTTATTCTACCCTTTCTAGTTTCAATATTCAACCAAAATTCGCACGCACGCCTCAAAGAGCTGTCAGTAATATGAGGGCCAAAGCCTGCCGGGGTCGCCGGATTACCGAGCTACCGTGACCCCGGAACATAAAGGGCTATTGAAGGACACCGTGGATTTTAGTCAGTACAAGTCTGACAGTCCCTCGGTCTTCCTGCCCTGCCCTGGTTGGAAAGACTCATTTGATGCTTTTACCAAGATAAAAAAGCACGTCATTGATCAAGGATTGTACACCATCAATCTTTTCAATTTGCTCTCATAATTAATAATAGCCAAATAAATACTCTATCTTTCTTTTTTTAATTGTTAAGCAATATTTTATCTTCTATACATCTATATATATAAGTACATATAATAAAACAGTAAAAAATTGTGTCTGTACATTGAATATATTAAAATAATAATAATTGAGGGGGGTTTAGAAACATTAATAAAGCACGAATCCAAAAAAAAACATTCTGTCTGTTTGTCTGTGTGTCTGTTTGTTTGTAGACGCTAATCTTCGGAACTACTGGACGGATTTGAATTATTATTTTTTTGTTGTATATATATTAAGTCGGAGCAACACATAGGCTATAATTTATCTTGGAAACTTGAACACCTGATGCAGAACCGCAACAGACCAACTAAACTATAAGAGATACAAAAATGGCACCATAGCAAAAATTGTTCCACGTGATGAGCATTTTCTGCTGCGAGAATAAATTTGAAGATCTGGAACACCTGATGTGGAACTCCAAGAGCCCAGCTATACTACAACATATATAGGAATGACGTCTTAGCAAGAGTTGTTCAGCTTGATGAGCACTCTCTGTTGTCGTTTAAAAATTGAAGATCTGGAACACCTGATGAGGAACTCCAAGAGCCTAGCTACACTATAACATGTATGGGAATGACGTCTTAGCAAGAGTTGTTCAGCCTGATGAGCACTCTCTGTTAACGTATAAAAATTGAAGATCTGGAACATCTCGAATCGTCTCGCGCATCCCGTTGTTTTTCCGTCCCCGGGCTCTTGGTATTGGACATCAGACGTTTCAGATCTTCGAATTTGACGACCCCGTTGTCACTGGCATAAGCAACAGGATCCGCGTACGAAGTCGCGGGCAGAAGCTAGTGCTTAAATAGAAATGCTCTGAAGGAAGTCGGATAACATATTTGCTAGAGATATGATTACATTTAAATCTCTGACGCTACCATGGCTGTGCACAGAAGTATTAAATAATAGAGCATGTTACTTACTTGAGGTACATTTGGTAATGAATGGACTAGCAGCCAGAACAGTCGATGGGCGACTGCTGGCCCGGAGAGAGCTCGTGATAATAATAATTCTGAAACAAAACAAATTAACATTAATAAGAAACACTACAGATACATATTTTGAAAAGAAAACGCTTATTCATTTACAATAAATACAGTCCACAATGCAAGTACAATCAATCAGAGAATATTGTAAACCTATTGTGTTCTTTTTCATTAATTGCATTAACTTATTTTCTCATTGAGTGTGATAAAAGGTAGAGTGTCCACCTCAGGAGCAATACTATTTCAAGCTCGAGTGACGTACTATAAATCCCTCGCTACGCTCAGGATTATTGTTTCCTAGATAAATCTACTACTTTTACCACTTTATTTTGGTAGCACAGACCTATCACAATCATTTTTTCTTCTTATCTAACAAATATAAAGGTAATCTACACGATCTTTAATTTATCTCGTAAATGGTACGATACTGTTACTGACACAGGCTAAAAACCCAACACTAAGTACAAAAAGTTGGTCACGGGACTCCGAAACGTAAAGCACTATAGAAGGACACCGTGGATTTTAGTCAGTACAAGTCTGACAGTCCCTCCTGCCCTGCCCTGGGTGGTAGGACTCATATGATGATTTTACCCCGTAAAAAAAGTACTAGAGTTTCTACTGACCGGCAACAGGACTGGCTTCATAGGTCTCATGTCGTAATGCCTGTATGAGTTGTGGCATGACACGACATAGATCGTCGTCCGACATTTCGTTGATCAACTGTGTCGCCGTCTCACGAACCGCGTGGTCTGGGAAACTGGAATATTACAAAAAACAGTGAATGCATATATTTATTTCAGTCGTGGCATGAAAGTAAGTCAGTGTAATTTTATGTTTTGCTGCGGGCTTCATTATGTTATTTTCATTTGAGTCCAAATAATAACAATCAGTGGTCCAGAGGTACTCGTAATCGTCGTACTAGTAGGTCGTCGAATCAGTCTGTACTAGTTCGACTGAACAGTAACCAAGTTTTTACCTGGGTCCGGCGCAACACGTTTTCTTCTTTCATTCTCCCCTGTCAGACGGCAACCGAGTATTTATTTTTCACTAAAGATTGAGATTAAAAATTTGTATTTCTGTGTGTGTGTGTGTGTGTGTGTTTGTAATGAATAAACTCAAAAAGTACTGTGCCGATGTCAATTTTTTTTTTCACCATTTGAAAGCTATATTCACCCTGAGTAATATTAGTAGCCGCTAGTATTTCATAAAATGACATAGAAATATTAATAGTAGTTTATGAAACTGTTACATAATGAGGGGTACACTCGTGTGATACTTTTAAAAAACTCGCTTCGCTCGTTTTTTGTGGTATTATACACACTCGTGTATAATACCTAGTTATGTACAGTTTCATACACTACTTTATCTACTTTCATTGAACACGAATTTATCAAATAAAATATAAAGATTGACACAGTATTATGGCGCCATAATTCCCGTTATCACCGCGCATGGGACACAGCGCGCGCAGCCACAGATAAAAAATCAAAAGGATGTATCTATGATCTGTAATCTGTATCGTAATGAAAAAAAAATATTATAACATTATTTTGTTAGAGAAGTGTCATAATTTAATTTTTTAATTTCATTTCGATATACTGTGTGTAAAGTACGTCATTATAAACTCGTTTTGAGTTTTGTATTTTGAATTTAACGATATGAGAGTAGATAAAATAAATAAAAAAATACATATTTAGAAATATTAAAAGTGCGATAGTTTCGAGTAATTAAGTAATATACAACACTGTAAAGGCGAAAAAAAATAAATGCGAGTTCTACTCTAACAGTAAGACACAATGGACAATAGTTTTAAATAACGTTCTTGAATTACCAGGGTAACAGCAGATGCATGGCGTTCAACGGCGAGGGTTTCTCCCAAATGTTGAGCAGCGCGATCAGTTGTTCCCGTTGTTCTCCGTACCAGTTGGTGGCCGCCATCAGTACTAGAGGCAACGCTCCCGCTAGTTGTACTAGGTATTGACGTTTTTCCCACATTATCTATAAAAATATTATTAAAAATAATTATTGAAGACTGATCCTGTTTGAAGTAATATAAAGAAATCAAAGTGTCTATTAGTGTTTTTTTTTAATATTTGAACAAAATAACAGTAATCCAGTGAAAAATTCAACAATAATGACGCACACTACATTATTAATGTCACAACAACGAACACGCTCTTTTAATACAGATTACCAGAGAAGGAACAAAATCATTGTAGTGATCATAATGAAATCGACAAAAACAATACTAGAGACTTTTATAGCGCAAATGATAACAAAATCTAAAAATTGGGTATTTGACTTGACCAACCAATCGTCCTTTTTAATGGAGTATTGAGAAACTTTACGCCCTGTGCCTCATGCTCGTAATTTACCATTTGCTACATTTGTGCAGTGCAGTGGTTGACAACCTTTGGTACGCAAGCGCCAAAAAGTGGAAAAATAAAGTTTCGGCGGGCTGCAATTTTTATATTGAAAAACTTTTTCAAAAAAAAATGTAACCGCCTTCAAAAACAACCACAAAAAAGGGTAAAATAACCTACAAAATAACTTTTCTTTCAGAAGTCGGTGCCTTTGTTTTTTTTTCATTTCATTGTTTTTTTGCCACCGACTTCTGAAAGAAAAGTTATTTTGTAGGTTATTTTACCCTTTTTTGTGGTTGTTTTTGAAGGCGGTTACATTTTTTTTTGAAAAAGTTTTTTATTTTACTCTTTTTAGTTTAAATATTCAAATCAAATTCTTGTCAAATAAATCATTCTCTCTCAAGTGCACAATAAGCTTATAAAATTCCCTATCTCAAAAACTACTGAACCGATTTTGATGAAACTTGCAGTATTCCGTAAGTTAAACAATACTTAGTACAACAAAAAAAGAATTACTTAAATCGGACTTGTAGTTCCAGAGATATGCGAACACAAACTAAATCAGTCGATGCCTACTCCAAGCCGTTGAGGAGTTGTACCTTCCATCATCAGCTCATCCACCTGAGATGATGATTATCAGATGCAAATACTTGAACAGCTTCAGAAAATATTTGAAAATGGTACTATGTGCCTATAAAATTTGAAGGTTGCCCTCGATTTCCCTGGGATTCCATCATCAGATCCTGACCTGATGATCATGGGACCAATTGGAAAGTATACCCTTTCAAACAAAAGAAAAAATTTCCAAATCGGTCCAGGCGTCTTCGAGAAATCGGGGAACATACATAAAAAAAAAAAAAAAAAAAAAAAAAAAGATTCCGACGAATTGAGAACCTCCTCCTTTTTTTGAAGTCGGTTAAAAACTACAATCAATTTACTCCTATAATCTCCTTATTTATTAAAGTAAGTCTTCAGTTAACGAAACAATCATGGACCGAGCGTTGATGACTGCATACTGTCGTATTTTTTTACGACTAAGATGCATTAGTTCTGTATTAATATCTCACCTCCCGACACTCAGTGGGCATCCTCTGGTAGGCGCCCTGCTCTATGAGCTGCAGCAGCTGCGACTGTGTGTGTCCGTCCAGACTGTCGAACCGCGGCAGAGAGTCCATTTAGTTCTGTATTAATATCTCACCTCCCGACACTCAGTGGGCATCCTCTGGTAGGCGCCCTGCTCTATGAGCTGCAGCAGCTGCGACTGTGTGTGTCCGTCCAGACTGTCGAACCGCGGCAGAGAGTCCATTTAGTTCTGTATTAATATCTCACCTCCCGACACTCAGTGGGCATCCTCTGGTAGGCGCCCTGCTCTATGAGCTGCAGCAGCTGCGACTGTGTGTGTCCGTCCAGACTGTCGAACCGCGGCAGAGAGTCCATTTAGTTCTGTATTAATATCTCACCTCCCGACACTCAGTGGGCATCCTCTGGTAGGCGCCCTGCTCTATGAGCTGCAGCAGCTGCGACTGTGTGTGTCCGTCCAGACTGTCGAACCGCGGCAGAGAGTCCATTTAGTTCTGTATTAATATCTCACCTCCCGACACTCAGTGGGCATCCTCTGGTAGGCGCCCTGCTCTATGAGCTGCAGCAGCTGCGACTGTGTGTGTCCGTCCAGACTGTCGAACCGCGGCAGAGAGTCCATTTAGTTCTGTATTAATATCTCACCTCCCGACACTCAGTGGGCATCCTCTGGTAGGCGCCCTGCTCTATGAGCTGCAGCAGCTGCGACTGTGTGTGTCCGTCCAGACTGTCGAACCGCGGCAGAGAGTCCATTTAGTTCTGTATTAATATCTCACCTCCCGACACTCAGTGGGCATCCTCTGGTAGGCGCCCTGCTCTATGAGCTGCAGCAGCTGCGACTGTGTGTGTCCGTCCAGACTGTCGAACCGCGGCAGAGAGTCCATTTAGTTCTGTATTAATATCTCACCTCCCGACACTCAGTGGGCATCCTCTGGTAGGCGCCCTGCTCTATGAGCTGCAGCAGCTGCGACTGTGTGTGTCCGTCCAGACTGTCGAACCGCGGCAGAGAGTCCATTTAGTTCTGTATTAATATCTCACCTCCCGACACTCAGTGGGCATCCTCTGGTAGGCGCCCTGCTCTATGAGCTGCAGCAGCTGCGACTGTGTGTGTCCGTCCAGACTGTCGAACCGCGGCAGAGAGTCCCGGGACAGTGGCCTCTGTCGACCTTCCTCGCCGTTCGTCCATTTTACACCCGTGTGCGCGTAGAGAGGAATTTCTGTAAATTATGTTTTTAGTTAAATTGTTGTCTGTGGTATTTAGTGTTGTTCTTTCTTATTACAATGAAATACAGGAAGCAAAAAAAAAGGAACTGAAAAATCTCATGAAAGTTTTATGCACTAGAGACGTGGTTTATGACAATAACGAATCGAAATAAGGAAATTTATAATGATATCTTTTGTAATTATATTTAAAATGTTTTCATCATAGCAGTTTTAATTCACATCAAATAAGAATTAATCTTACCTAATTGGAATAATAAACTAATAATTTATACACTCGCGGTTTGCCAGCGACGCATGGAACGCAGTATTTTGAGAGTCAAACTTTCAGACCGTATAAAAAACACAGTACTGCGTTCCTTAACGCATAATGCCGATGTGGGAGAGAAAGCTGCCAAGCTGAAATGGGACTGGGCTGGCCACGTATGTCGAATGCCATACAATCGCTGGGCAAAACATACATCCGATTGGGTGCCAGAAGGGAGAACTCGACGTCGCCGTCGCGTCGCGGCAGGCCCAAGCGCAGATGGCGAGATGACTTAGACCGCTTCATGAAGGACTGGACCACGGTCGCAGAAAGCCGTGAGAAGTGGAAAGAGTGGAGGGAGGCCTTTGCCCAGCAGTGGGACACTATGGGCTGATATAATAATAATAATAAAATTTATACAGGGCGATGACAAGTCATTCCTAATAATATTAGATTTAATCGCTAACCACTTTTTTTTGTGTGGTAAAATCATCAAATGAATCCTCCCACCCCGGGGCAAGATAGGAGGGACTGTCAGACTTGTACCGACTAAAATCCACGGTGTCCTTCAATAGCCCTTTACGTTCCGGGGAGCTCGTAAGTGTCGCGACCCCTGCAGGCTCTGGCCCTCTAAGGGAGCCCCGTCATTGTGCTGCCACTCTTTGAGGCGCGCGTGGAACACAACGCGCCGTGCTATCCACTAGTTAACAATAACGTTGACCATAATAACAAGGGGTCCAAACTGGAACATCTAATCGTCTCAATATAGTTTTAACTCACCAATATTAACGACGGGGAAAGTTCCCGTGGGCGAGTGCATGGGATGTGGCGCTGGTCCGATACGACGGTCGCAGTACGCCGGCCACAGAGGTAGCACGTAGTTGCCTGATGCTAGCATGCTGGAATTATACAATTATTACTGTTTTTTTTATACACGCAAGACTGTCTCAACAGGAATGCTTGTTTATTAAATTATTTCAACAGGTCTGGTCGTGGAAGAAGCTGTGTCTCAAACTATGATCCTTTTATGTTTTTTTGAGTTCCAAAACGTGTAGCCAAAGTGACCTTAGACAACCATGTTCAAGTAATGTAATATTTTTCTAACAAAATGTAATATACTGCCGTGACAGCAACTCCTAGGAGAAGTCCAAATATTTTTTACTTGAAATGAAACGAAAAAAATAATAGGTACGTGCCACTATCAAAAAATGCTTTGACACTCCCTCAAATAACTTAGATAATTTTAACTTAGAAGCCTACAGATGATATTGTAATCCCATCTTGTAAACGACCCACGTTCCAGAATAAAACCCAAAAAAAACCACATACCCATCAAAATCAAACATCTGTATAGCAGCCCAGCCCAACTCCACCAAATCATACTGTACATCACCATTTTCCTCACTTTCCTGGTTATTTGTCTGGTTATTCTCATTGTTCTGGTGTTGACTGTCCACGGTCCGCTGAGAGCGACCGTATAGAGTAATGACTAGCCGAGATTCACGGGGTAAAGTATTCACGGGGAGATCTTCTAAATTTAACCTGAAAAAAGAAATGATTTTTTTATTATAAGGAAAATTTGAAAAACGAATGCCAATATAATATTCAATTACTGATTTAAATCTTAATTTAAAATAAGAATGGAATTTCAAAAAGGAAGAACACGGAACTACATAATCAAAATGTGGTGGTACTTGGTACAGCTGTCTTAGCCCTTATATGAATACAGCCGTGATGTTATGTTACGTACAATTTAGTTCAGGTTAATAAAATAAGTGGTTTTGTAATCAAAATATTAAATGAGTGGTAAAATGGTATTCCTAAAAAAAAAAAGTCTGTTAAAGCTTCACATTTTTCAATATTTTATGAGAAATATGAATTAAACCGTTATGAAAAATTTATTTTAAATAATTAAATAATTAGCAATATAAATGCTTTTCAATTTGGATCACATTTACAAAATAAATAAATAAAAAAAAAACAGATAACAAAAGAAAGTTCTGACAGCCACCGCATTTTAGTTCGCACGTTCTCCCTAGATGGCGTTGTAGTCGAATTAGAAGTCGCTATGGTTTCGTTACATCGTGTAGTACTAGTACCCAAAAGAGAAATTTTCTTCACTGCTAAATTGTTCCACGAAAGCTGGACAAAGGCCTTTCCTAATTAGTATTTTTGCCATTAGCAACTCGCACGTTCGTGCCGATTGCTATAACAAACTTGTAAAAAAACAACTGCTAAAGTACTTTGAACGATTGACTGTCGAGGGGTAGGCAGGGAAGTTTACTAATCTATGCAGATTACATCATACGTAATGCTAGTCATAAGCCGGAGCAATGAAGAAAGGATTCTAAAATGGCGGCTTGTACTTGCGTTGACAGATAGTACAGTTAGCATAAAAGATTTCAGGTTAAAGTTTTTTTTAAATTAAAAATAGTAAAAACAAGGCTGGGTCACAATCATTTCTCAAACTTAACAATAAAACAAAATTTAACAACAATAACAAACAGGTAACTACGAAAAAAATTACAGAAAACTATAGCAAATATTCTTAAAAAGGATCACTGAGCGCGTCAAGACATCAAGACAAATTTTTTTTCTGCTTGCGCTACGCGCGTGAGTGAGTATAGACGGCACTAGTGCTCGAGCGAGAGAACACGATAAGTGCCGCCATTTTAGAATCCTTTCTTCAATGCTCCAGGTTACACCGTGTGTTGTGTAATCCCATTTAATACTTCTTAAGCTAGGTATTTTCTTTAAATTATATTCATTGTCAATTGTTGCACTATGTCTATTATGCACGGAGCATCAAACCCATTCTGAGGCATTATCATGAGTTTTCAGTTATTGTGACGTAAGCTGGAACTTTGACATTAATTTCAAGGAAAAAATTAGTTTCTTCTTCGTACACCAGAGGCGCTGTTTCATTTTTACATGTAAGGGTCAGTTCAGACCGAGACGCGAAGCGACGCGACGATGCGTGAGGAGGCCAGTGGTTTCACGCCTCACCACGTCGCGAGTCCCATTTGCATATGGCGGCCTCAGCTACATAGTCCAGGGGCTAGAGGTAGTTGAGTATGCAAAATCCGAGTGACGGCAACTATGACCGAATTCTTATACATAATATTATTATGCGCTTTATCTGTCCCGCAAAAAGCTGTGATCTGATTTTTATATAAATTATTACGGCAATAATCATTAAAATGATTTTTAATCATGTACTCAATACATTCCGTTTACGATTAAGAGAAGAGGGAGAAAAAAAATGAACCAAAAAGTTGACCGGCAATTAGTTCTACATTGTTATTCTTTGACCTTTTCTTAACTTAAATCGGTTGGCGATATTCATTACTCATAATTATGCATACTCAGTCACCTCTAGCTCCCGGTTTTCACCTCGCATCGTCGAGCGGCCGCGAGCGGCATCATGCGGTGCCGCGCTGCGCCGCGCTGCGTTGTTCGGCCTTGAGAGTTTGAGAGGCGCAGCGCAACTCCGCTGCGTTTAGATGCGTGGCGTCGCGGGGCGCATCGCGGCGCATCTCAACGTATTCTAAATTCTCACAACGAAATGTGTATCTTTTAGTGTAGAAAATAAAGTCGTATTTTAAATGGCTCTTAAAAGTGTGCGTCAAAATCGTCGCGTCGCTTCGCGTTTCGGTCTGAACTGAACGTAACAGCCACCGCATTTTAGTTCGCACGTTCTCCCTAGATGGCGTTGTAGTCGAATTAGAAGTCGCTATGGTTTCGTTCATCGTGAAGACGTACTAATACCCCAAATCGGGATTTTCGTCAATGCTAAATTTTGTTCCACGAAAGCTGGACAAAGGCCTCTCCGAATTAATATTTTTGACATTAGCAAATCGCACATACGTGCCGATTGCTATAATAAACCTGTAAACAAAATTTGAACTACTAAAATACTTAGTACGATTGACTGATGAGGGGTAAGCAGGGATGTAAGTTTGCTAAACTATGCAGATTACATCAAACGTAATGCTAGTTACGACTTATGTATGTGTGTGTGTTATGTGTGTCCCATGTAAAAATTCATAAACTATTTTTTGAAGTTGAATTCGTTCGTCAATTGTTGCACTATTATGCACGGACGGAGCATCAAACCCATTCTGATTCAGAAGGGCGTTGGTAGCTGCGCTGCAGTTCTATACTTTTGCAGTTATCATTAATTTACTTGTTGAATTTATTTTTTTGGTAAGGTTCCGAAATAAACTTTTTGCGATAATGTTCGTATGACGTCCACCATCACATCATCGGCATTTCCCGTTAGTATGGCCCCAGCTTTAGAGAATTTTCAGTTACTTAGCCGTCCAATCGTTTATGAACGTGAATTGTAAATACACTCACTAATCATGATACATCTCTAATTTACAAAAAAAAAAGTTTCCGTTTTTCATTCGGACTATTTTAGGGTTCGGACGTACGAAACCTAGAAAAAAGGAGATAACTTTGGCAAGGTAACGTCGTTTTCTCATACTCGACATGATCAGTCTATAAATGTTCCCACAGCTGGGACACATTCTCTCTGTTAAAGTTGGCTATAAACGTCACCGCGGACCCAGTGCAAATTGGTAGATGTCACATGTCTTCGAATTTTTAATTCTAGGACACACCGGTTTCGTCACTATGTTTTCCTTCACCGTTTTGAGAGCAGTGGTATTCTAATATTCTTTCCCTCTACTCACCAAGTATCAAATATGATCCTAGGATAGAAACCACCGCTTTCTATCTTCGAGGCCTGAGTGACGTGCAATGACTTGAGCGGCCGGGTTCCGTAGAACACTTGCGCTTGGAACAGATAGTCCTCGTACGTGGAGGGACCCCAACAGAGGGGGAGGCAGTGTACCGCCTCGATGCAGAACAGTGTTGTTTCGGATATTGTGTGAGCTGGAACTGCTTCTGTGAATTAATAGATGTTCTGTAAGTAATATGTTATTTGACTGAAAAATCTGATCAGTCTGTCAATTAGATTTTCGAAAAATATTTGTTGTTCGTTTTTTTTCTTTCACCTTAACCAAAATTGACAACAGTCGTGACGCTATTAAAATTTTACATGCCGTGGTATAATTTATTGTGCGCTGACATAACGAACCTCCACTCTTGAGTTTCGATTCGTTTAATCTTCGTAAATATTCATTTATTTAGCAAAAGAAATAAAAACCGTGTTTATTTTCCAAAACTCAAACTGACGGATTAGATTTGCAATTTATTTATGTAACGTGCCTATCGCATTAAAGTGTTAAAATAGATGTATTATGCGACTATGATAAAAATGGAACAATATGGCGTTGTCAAACATTCCCCGTAAAGAACAAATGTCAAATTATATCTCAGACAAACGGAACATCTTTAGAAAAAAATTATACCATAAAATAATCATGATTTTATTACATTTACACAAAAATAAAATATCATTTTATAACGCATTTTATGAAAAAAAAAGGTTTTAAACTTTTAAAAGGTTTTTCCTTTTGCGACAGACAAGTGTCTTTCACAAATCTCCCTCTGATTTATTAGGAAAACGCTTATATGTCGTATAAATATAGTGTTGTATTATTAAGAATGCAATAATAAGCCAAAAGTGAGCCAAAGTCGTTACATTTTGAGTTCAACGAATTCAATGTAAGAAAAGCGCCCTTATTATTACACACTTACTTTGAGGATTATTCGGCGTAAGATAATGTGTGTCAGTAAGCTTGAAGTCCAGCAGCCTGGTCCGTCCGTACAGCGCCAACAAGGCTCGCACTGCGTCCCTCACTCGCGCACACTGCTGGGACACACTCTCACGTCGTGTGGACCCGCGCAGTTGTACCGCACAGTACGGACCGTTGTCGGACTGGATCTCCGGTGTCATGCTGTTGTTGTTGCCCTGGGGATATGCGGGAAGCAATGGTTTTAAGTAAGGAAAGAAGTAATCATCATCTGCTTAGCCTTTTCCCAAGTATGTTCCACAGACCAACCTCGGAAAGCGCGGCTTAACCCGGAAGATCAATCTGTGCGGCTTTAAATATTTAGCCACGAGCTCCTCCGTAAAATGGGATGAATAGAGACGCGGGTGTGAATCGGGAAAAAAGGGATTTTAATGATTTAGTATGTTGCCAAATTTTTAAAAAATTGAGTAGCTACTTAATATGATAGGTTACCAACAGCTGGTAACCTGTCATATTAATTCAATATCAAAATCCCTTTTAAAGTTTTGTCCCGATTCACCCCGTTTGACTAATAGTTATAGTTTATACGCTAGATGAAAAAGGAGTATTCCTCAATTTTCAAGATTAACTCACGTCTTTCTCAAGACAGGGATTACAGAACGCTACAGTGAGTGATGGATCTTGAGCGCTGACCTTCACCTGCGCAGAAGTGAGTTATTAGGTCCCTTTGGTAGATGAAGTGAGGAACGGGGGCGGGGAAAGTGTAGTGATTGGTCCGCGTAGCGTGCCGTAGCACATCGCGTCATAGCCGCCACTCGGGATTCGTTGTTTTGTGCGTTTTATTGTGTGTTTCATTTGTCGATAAGTGTACGATGCGCAAAGCGATCCCCACTCTAACGCCGAGCGCTCAAGAACCGTGCCGGTATTTGTACCTGTCTGCTACGGTATTTACATACTCATTTCGTCTCAATTACGTTTATATAAGAACACTACGTGAGTACTACGTACCTCTTACACTACCATATGTACCTAACAGTTTATAGTGAATATTCCATACTACTATTTAATTTTGACTTATTTTCATAGCACTGGACACCTTTTTTCACATTTTAGTCTAGACTGAGACAGAATGATTAATATCAACAATTCAACAACCAATTTCCAAAACGGCTAAACACTATGCCAATGACACAGTCTACAGATTTTCCACGCAAATATCCTGTCTTGAGAAGAGAACTTGAGAAAGTTTTTGAAGTGAACATTTCTTTAGCATCATTGTAATTTGAAAGTTGAAGAAACGGAAAACCGATAGTAAAAAGAGACAGACTTCATGAGTTATAATGTGGGAGCAGTGGTGGCCCAGCAATATTGGCCTCGACTTACGAGTTGTAGGTCGTGGGTTCGAACCCCGTCAGGCGCATTACTTTGTGTAATTATTTCAACACCACTGCTCTCAAAACGTGAGGAAACCGGCATGTCCTAGAACCAAAAATTCGAAGACATGTGACATCTACCAATCCGCTGGGCCCGCGTGGTAGATTACGGCCTGCTCCCTCTCACAGAGAGGAGGCCTGTTTCCCAGCAGTGGAAACATTTTAAAGGCTGATGATGAACGTGGGAGAAAATGAGACAAAAAGCATTATACAGTGTTTCTTACATTCGTGGTTCTCGTTTAATTTTTTTTAAAGGTATTACTTCTACCAAGTGTGAATTGCACACACTTTTTTAAAATCATAAGTTATCATAAAACATCCCCACCTGTGCAGTACAAGCCTGCGCGAACGCATTGAGCGTGTGTGTGACATGTAAGGTCTCCACTCCCCCCGCCAGAGCACAGATGGCCTTCACAGCCTGGAACACTGCCTTGGGAGAGCAGCTGCCTTCCGCACTCGCCACACCTACCGCACGGGATAACTCGCCTTCTAAGGTTTCTGGAATAAAAAATAATCCATCATCATTAATCATTCATGCCTATAAATGTTCTCATTGCTGAGGAGGAGTGGGCAATAATCTACCACGCGGGCCCAGTGCGGGTTGGTAGATGTCACACGTCTTCGAATTTTTTGGTTCTAGGACATGCCGGTTTCCTCATAATGTTTTTCTTCACCGTTTTGAGAGCAGTGCTGATGAAATAAATTACAATTAATTAATTAAATTAATTATGAATAATGCTACTAGGTTCAGAAAAAAAAAACACTTTTACACGTCGTCTTTTTACGGGTAAGTAATATATGATATAACTACAAAATCTCTAATATTTACAAGAGATAACAACTGAACATATAATTTTATTTGATATAACGATCTGTTAATATAATAAACGATTGACATAATTTTATAATGACTAATTTTTATAAGCATAACAATCAATGAGTATAAAATCGTTTTGTATACCACTCAAAAGACATAAAACTTAGTTGGTCAAATTTTTTTTCTTCCTGGTAAGTAATCTAGCTCTAATGTACCTACCTAGTAATAGTGCCACCTGCCATAAATGCTCGACGGAGCCCCGCTTCGCGGGGCTCCTATTTCTGCGTATAGGGTTTAAAGTAACCTAACACGAAGGGGTTAGCGGGGTCTTTCAGACCCCGCCATCCCCTTCGAACCTAACCTGTCCGTGTCGGGGTGTCCCAGGTCCCGAGCTCGCTTCGCTCGCTCTTGGATACTAATTTTTTCTAGTAACTATAGCAATCGTGAAGGCAAACAATCAAAGTCCAAAGGATAAGCCAAAGTCATCAAAGATAGAAACTTTTTTTTTTTAAAGTACCGACTTCAAAACAAATACAAAAAAGTTTAAAATAACTTTTCTTTCGGAAGTCGGTGGCAATAGTCAATGACACAACAAAACAAAGCCACCGACTTCCGAAAGAAAAGTTATTTACGATAACAAGCAGTTTAGAGTACCTATTTTCTTTTTCTTTGCCTAATTTGTATGTGTAAATAAGTTAATATTTATTATTATTTTCTAAGTGTTCGTATATTTATTTTATCTCATTGGGATTTCTTAGTAGCAGCTCAGGGTTCGGAAGCTGACAATATCATATCCCGATGCATCTGATCCTATCTCTCACTGGTGCTACTCAAAAGAATAACTAATAACATACCTAACAATATAGACAAGTTATCAAAGGACAACTGCGGGGTAACTCCGTGACACGGCAGGAAGTCATCAAGTGTCAGATGTGCGTCTCTGGCGTCGTCCCGCTCAGTCCTCGCTAACATGTTGTCCTTCCCTTCCATCAGACTCAGCGTGACGTCCTTCTCTAGACGCACACACTCACGTATGTAGTCGTATTCACTAAGGCAACTGCCCGGTGTTAGGTATTCCTTTGCTCCCCATACCTGGAAAATATAAGGGCAACGTTTACAATGTCACTTTCGGGATATCTTCCGTGATTATTTATTATTTGGAAGATATTCCGTAAGTGACATTTTAAATTGTAAAACAAACCGTGATAGCCTAAAACAGTGTTTAAAGGCAACGTGTTTTATATGCAGTTTTAAGGTGTCCACTTTTTCTTAAGAGAGTAACGAAACGTGAGTTTAAAGTTTTAAATATTTATACGTATACGTATTAATTTATGCGGAAGACGCTGGATGCAGGTCGCTTCCAACCGGTATATGTGGAGATCTAAAGGGGAGGCCTATGTTCAGCAGTGGACGTCCTATGGCTGAGATGATGATGATGATGAATGTATGCGTCGCGTGGCGTAAGTCTTTTTCAGGACAGAAAAATTCAGCTGTTCTGGATAAGTACTCCAGACACCTTACCAATTAGGTTATCGCAACCCCACTCGTCGAAGCCGAATTTTTCATTCCTTATTATATATGCAATTAAAATGTAATTTACCTTATTTCGGTTCTGCCAATACCACTTGATACTATACATGATCGGCTGAACTCAATTCTGCTTCAACAAAATATTTTCACTACTTTCTTGTAATTTCAGGCAGTTGCCATTTTATTTTGCAATTTTATTGATTTATGTTAAAGTTTGTATAAAAGGAAAATACATTTCTTACCCGCAACATATATTCAGACATATCTTCCCTAATGTCCTCATCTAGAGAACATACTACAGTTAATATCACATGTTCCACTGTCGATTCCACTGAAAAACACAAAAAAAAGCAAATTAATTCATGAAGTTCAATCTGCCAAGCTTGGGCCAACATTTTTAGGACAAAAATTACCAATATTTCTTAGTGTCCAAGGTTTGTAGTAACAATTCGAAGACCTGTACTAGACCTATTTGGTTCACTCTTTCTTAAAGAGAGGAGGCCTTTAAACCAAAGTTTATGTCGTGAAAACAAAGTAGATATTTCCTTACCATCGGCAGTAAAGGTGATGTTACGATTGAGACATGCCACACGTGGTCAAATATAGATTCTATTAGAGTTATTATAAGGTGTATTCTCGCTTACCATCGGAGGTAAAAGTAATGGGTTCGTCGGAGTGTGCGTGGTGGACTAGAATCTTGATGCTGGTGTTCGGTGGGTACTTGCCACCCGACCGCGCCGCTATTACGTGCCCCGGGTTCGTCTTTGCGTCTTGATAGTTGAATCTTTCTGGAAAGTTTGAAGGAGATGATTTGAAAACTCCAGTCTAGTCTTGAACAATATAGTTACATAATAAATCTAACACAACTGTGCTAACACACCAAAATTAGAAGCAAAAAGCTGCGATTTTGTCAATACAGTATCCATTCGTGAGGCAATTTTGGTGGGCCCGCGCCACCCTTCTCTATCTCAAGTGAGATTTTTCAAAATAAGTATTTCAAATTAGGTTATAGGCTAGGTGAGATCTACGCGTAATAAAAGATTGTATCCATACATTACCAACATAAAAAACACTAATGTTTACGTACATCTAAGGCGTTACAATTACCATACAGTTACTCAACAAGATAAATTAGAAATTTAATAGTTCACACTTACTTCTAACATCTAAAACCATTTTGAGAAATGCATTGTGCTCATTATCATAATTTCTTGTTCTCGTTTTCACTATACAGTCGTAAAGCTTGTTCTGAAACACATGAAAAATGCAATAGAAGTACACTTTATGATAATATCTATCCAAGAGTGAGGGGAATCTCACAGTTTTTGTTTGCTACAAGGTACAATTTTGGGACTAACATGGGAAATTTTAAACATTTTATACGCATTAAAGCCTGCATCGAGAATCGTACAAATAGATAAAAAGATTCAACGTAGCCGAGCAGAGATGCGATGGCTTAGCTTACAAAATTTACCCCCCTATTGAGAGCAAGCCAGGCTAAAGAAAGAATAACGCTGAAACAAGAACAGAAGCTTGGCGAGCAAAAAAAGAAGATCTGACCCACTGCTGGGGTCGCAGTTCTGTTTGGGGAATGGGGTCGCGTCGCGGGACTGTCTTAGAAGGGCCTGGAACGCAATTGGCAACTGAAGAAACATTGTGATTTATAGTCATTCATTTTGACAGTCCCTTCCTGTCCACCTAGAGGGAGGTCTCATTTAATGAATATAAAAGACAACCCCAAAAAATTAACTGTGTTTGATGATAAAGAAAGGAGAATGGCATAAAAGAGTATACTTACAGTAGTAGATCTCAAAGCAACAGCCGGCACGCTCGGTATAGACTTTGGCGGCGGAGAAGGCAGCATGGTATCCTTCTTATTAATGGTCGCGTATACCGCCGCATCTCGCATCTCTGTCTCTCCGTATAAAAAATCCAATGGGTCGTACTCTTCATACACACTGCTCGCTCCACTTGAAATTGCTGCATTTTCTGTAGTTTTAAAACGAAGGTAAGTAGCACCGGAATGTTGTCTCTTTTGGTGTTGAAGTGAAAACTTCTTTGGGAGCGCTATATTCCTAAAGATTTACTTACTTCGTGCATTTGCAGCAATGTCATTGGCTATTAATTCACGAAATGACTCATTTGGAATATTGCTAAGTGACCGTTTTAGACCCCAGTATTTTGTGAGTATTAAATGAGACCTAGCCGTCATGCTCGGCTATGTCATGCTCGCTCGGGTGAAGTCGGCTTGAGTCGACTAAGGGAGCGAGAGAGATATAGTCAACGTCATTGTTTTCACTTCATTTTGATCTTAGGCACATACTAATGTTCTTTTTTTTATTATTGCAACTGGCAATATCGCAAGCTCTAGACCCTTTACCTCGCATATGAGACCTATGTTCCCAGGAATTAGAGGTAGAATATTTATGCTCTTGTCCGTGCATTTAGTTAAAAAAATATAATACAATGAAATGAACCCCTTTAAAAGTCACCCAAAGTTACTTCCTTCTTAAAAAAAACCCATAAATTAGTTACAAATCCCATTCCATATTGAAATGTCGGTTGCTTTCTACAGCATAAGATCAATTCAGACCACCCTAACGCCGGCGTCATCACGACATCCCTGTTAGAGGTATATTCGGAATCAAAGCATTTTCATCATGTGACTAGCCAATTACCAACTAATTATACGCGCTTTCCAGTTCACTTACGCCCGTTCCCAATATTCAATCGATCCTTTACTAGAGATAGAAAACTAAATATCCCTACCTCAGGTTTTGCTTTCCTATACAGGGTGTAAGAGACATCGACGCACAAACGGATACCATGGATCCAGGACATGACTCATGACCCTGTATAGAAATAGTGTTTTTATCTCTTGTAAGGTAAAACAAGAGAAAGTTTGAATAATGGGATCGGCCGTTAGCATGGAACTGAACACTAGTATTTTACAGGGAGCAACGGCAAAAGTGCCTAAAATTCCGCTCCTATTTTGTAATTTACCTTCTTTTCATAATCAACCTTAGAAGTTTCTTTCAACAAATCACATAGTATCAACAACGCACTGAAGGCCATATATTTAGACAAATACCAAGTGCTACCTTCATTACAATCAGTCCAGCAGTGTTTTTATTCAAAAATTAGAACATTCTCCATTCTCCCACACAATATTAGAAATAAATCACGAATGCAATGATATAAAAATGAAATAAATTCGGACTGGGTGACACAAATACGTGCAGGAGTGTCGAACGTAGTGAATAATGTCAATTACAGATGAATTATAATGATAAATGGACTTAGAATTGAGCATTTTTTTAATACTTACAAATGCCGAGATGCAGAGAAGTTGACTTAAAAAGACCTACATTATACACATAAGAATTTAAACTGGACAATTCAAATGGATATCACATTTCCTCGTACCTCATTAATATTTTGAAATACATCACGTTTTTAGATCGATAGTTTAAAGAAACATTATGTCCTACAAAGTAAGGATAATAATATTTACGAGTATTCTACACTGCCTCCTGAACCAATGCTATTTTTAAATTGAATAGGTAATTAGGTATTTTTGTGTTTTCGTTACTAAAAAGGAAGACTCAAGTAAGGTTTCTGAAAGCCTGATTAGTTCAATCAGCTGCCCTCATAATTATTAAAGTATATTAGTTTCTTCAGGAAGAAGTTTTCTCGACCAATTACATGAAATGAATCACGAAAAGATAATATGATACTGAAAAGTAAATTGTATATCTCCCAAAATACTTTTAATTTAGCATAAAAAAAACACTAAATTATTAGATTGAATATTTATACCCATTAACCAGCGAACGTCATCGCTTGTAAAGCTTTTCTGTAGAAAGAAAAAATATCAAGACCGCAATAGCTGAGTTAGTAAGAATCAATTATTTTTCAACCGAAAAATTTAAAGTCCCTAACTTTCAGAAACCCCAAAATTAATTCTAAGACCTCGCATCCAAGTCCATAAATGAAATGAAACACAAACCACTCACCAATATTATGTTTTTCAGTTAGTAGTGGATCAAAGGCTTCAAGCACACTGACTCTTACGCTACCTGCCGTCGAGGAGTTGCGCCCGAAGTCGATGAGGTTCATAGACTTTGGCAGGCTACCTACTATGTCTGAAGTTTCGTTTGACTGAAAAATGCAGAAAAAGTCTGTTTAAATTCCTTATTTTTTGCGCTTAAAGGAATACCAAGTTTATGTTGGCTTTAATTAGGTTGATTTTGGTTTGATTTTTGGTAATAACAAGATCATTTTTGATAATGTAGCGTAAATTGAAGCTTATGTTTAGGCTACTTTGGAATGCCTTTACATTATTTTCATGTAGTTCGTGTATGTAACAGTATATGCACACAAAATGTATTAATGATAATATTTAGTTCCCTATTATAAATAAATACATTTCTGACTGTTATTTTATAACATACCTTGTTTACAAATTTGGAAACTTTAATCGCAAACGCAATAAAGTCAAACATGATTACATCATTTGAAACTAAATAATATCTAAGATTATTAATAAACCAATTATTGTATGATTATTGACATAAAATATTGTAATCAGTAAAGCCGACAAAATTGTTTACATGCAGGATATGCAACTCGCAATCAAATACGAGACGCAATTTGTTGTTACAAATAAAATTATTTGTTATCATTTTGATATTATTTTCCGAATCAACTTAGTTAATTAGTCTAATCGGCATTATGTATTTTCCATACCGCCCCATAGGGTATAGAGTTGAAAATATATTAAAAACTACTGGAGTATTCACGTACAGACGCCAGCACAGCAACCTACCTCAATCTGTCAAATTTCTTTAATAATGGAAGGTTAATGTTCGATTGGTAAAATTTGACTGACTGGCGTCTTTACATCGCTTGCCACTAAAATAAATAAACACTACACTCACCGCAACACTAGCTTCCGATAACTTCCTAGAACTATTGCTGTCGACCCACTCCTTCGTCGGCTCTGGCGTAGGTTTGACCACTGGCTGGTTATTGACACTGTTATTATTCTTCACCACATTATTATTCGTGGTATTATTCACCGGATTTGGCACAGCCGAAGGGTACGTATGCGTTTGATTCAGCTGCGGGTAAATTGCGTTTACAGGTCTCGGAGGCCGAGCGATCATATTAGTTGTACTATAGTTGTACGCAGGGGGCGCTGGGTACGAGTACGGCGAGGGTGACGCCATCCGCGTTTGACTGTACTGTACTGGATACGGGTTTACGGGGACAAATGTTGGCGGCATTTCTGGAGGTACGCCGACCGGAGGTGCGTAGTACGCGTAGTTTGGCATCGGTGCCGGCATAGGTGTCGGCGGGACCACCGTAGGCATCGGCGCAGGCATGCCATACGGCGTCGGCATGGGATATGGAGGTATCCCATGATACGGCGGCTGGTAGTTATACGGGTACCCCGGCGCATAATACCCCGGCCGCTGATTATAGGGCTGATTGCTCATTGTGGTGGCCGGCTCAGGCGAGTTTATTGTTAGCTCTTCAGTCTGTTGGCCTAACCTGGGAAATAGAGAGTAAATTGTTAGGTATTATGGTGAACAATGGCAGTAGCTACACTGGAACAATGATGACTTGATGCCACAGTGATTATTTTCTAAATTAGTGTGTGGGATAACAATGACATCTTTAACGATTTTGATTTCGGATCATTAGAGAGATATCTAGATGATATTTTATCCTTCAAAACGTACCTACTAAGGGAAAGGTCTATCTAATCTACTGCTTTCGTTAATTAAATAATGTTTTATTAGAACTTATTTACAGTTGGGATGATGTAGATATTATTTGATCAATCAAATCACCTTATATTATCAAACAATGAAAGTTATTGTTTGTTATCGAGCCAGATAAGTAAATAAATTAAGTGTCGCCTGGATACGTGCAAATAGATTAATGTTCAATGCACAACGAAAAAGACAAAACTTTATTACAAGAAAAATACAGGCATTTATTATTGAAAATAAACTAATAAGGAGTCCAGGAGACTCCTTATTAGATTTTTTATAAATTGTTAAAAACCACAACACTGTACAAACCTTATTTTTTTGTCTATTTTTCATACCTTATTCACACATGGGCGAAAACCGACTGTCCTCTAGATATCCAATAAAGAAAATATATCAAAAGACATTAAAAAGCAATTAATAGTTAAGATACTCACTTATGAATCTGATCAATGTACTCCTTCAGCTTGACATGAGGTTCCTTTGGCGCATGTTTGCTCGTAGGGCTCGAGAATGATATCAAGTCGCTACTTTCGTCCCTCGTTGGACTTGTTCCAGTCGATCTGACGAATACAGACGAAAATATTTGATGAGCGGTGTTGTTGCCAGTGGCTTGGTTAGTATGCCAGAAGACACGTATAAGGTAGGTATGACGATTTTATTTGTTAGTGATTTTCAATGGCCAAAAATAGCGAATTTTTAAACCCTATTTAACCTCCTTTAAGATTATCAAAATATTTCTTACAAAAGAAACCTCCCTGAATAAAAATAATATTGCTTCTACACTCAGCAGTTTGTTGTTTACAAGCCGTGTGCTGTCATGGCATATTTTAGCCTCTTAATAGATTTTCAAAAATCCTTTATATGTTTATTATAAAAGGAACCCTTATACCAAATTATTTCTGTGCTTTGTCTGTCAGTGTATTTTCTGTTTTTAAACATTTTTCATATTTATTAAAAACTTTGCATGTATTTGCATTCATTTAGTAAACAAGTGTTATACTGCCTCCAAGATAGTGGAATTCTTTTATAATTGCGTTTTACTTACAGTCATTGTATTGGATTTATTCATTAATATTATCTTAAATGCTTGCTCATACTAAGATACGAAAATTTTGTTTTGTTTTTGTTTGATTTAGTCTTGTTTTTCTTTATAATGTAGTAGTTTATGAAAGAAGACTGTTCTCGTTAAGAGATTGTACGTCAAACAACATTTCATCCAAACTTTTGTGAGTCCAGAGTCCTTATTTTTCGAAATGACGGAACTGATTTAAATAATAATATAACATAGGCAGGATACAGTTAGTCTGAGGAATAAAAATAGCGGTTTGACATATTTTCTATAAATGACTAGCTGACCGGGCAAACTTCGTACCACCTCACCTTTTAAACCTTCCCTGGACTTTCACAAATAATTCAAAACCAAAATTAGCCAAATCGGTCCAGCCGTTCTCGAGTTTTAGCGAGACTAACGAACAGCAATTGATTTTTATATATAAGATATCTGACTATTGAAAAATCAGCCCTTAGTAATTTCGAAAAGTAAGGACTTCAAATTTTGTATGAAATACGAAAGGCATTTCATACAAATTCATACACGTTGTATGAGAACTTGCGGAGTAAGGAATGTTCTAGTAGACGAGATATATGTACCAAACGAATTTAAAGAGGCGTGTTATCTGTATGACTCATACTGCAATTGTTATTGTGCCATTCTATACAAACAAATACATTCTAAACAAGTTGAGAAATGTGGCCACCGAATTTTTTTTATGAAGTCCGTCAGTAACAAAATTGAGGAAAATGCGATACTTAGAAAATACACAATACGTAATGTAGTGATAGGTATGATTGTTACAGCGTTCAGAGTGTCTAAAATCGCCATTTTATCAATTTATCAACGTTTTGCTAATAACAATGTTCAATGTTGCTAAAATTGTTCTTTATAAATCATACTCTATACTTGAGCAATAGAATGTAACGTATTTCATGTCATTCCGTGTAACGTATTTTATCGCAATCAAAAAAACGTTGATAAAATGGCTATTTTAGACCCGCCGACTTCACTAGCCCCCACTCCAGAGTTTTGATGCGTTTTATCTTTGTAAATATTCAGTGATTTAAAAAAATATATATTATGTGTTAATTTTCTATTTCAAATTATTTTAAAGGACTAAACTTTAATCTGTACTTCAAGTTCAAGTTCGCCAGCACATCAAGCTACCACAATATGCCAAAGGGGTTTGAAGATTTGTGGCATACCTACCGCCGCCATTTTGATTTTTTTTCAAAATCGCGGCCAGCTATGAAACCTTTATAAATCGATAGCTGACATCAATAACAACAAAAAATATTATGACACCAACCCTCGTAAAGTGTCCGGTTTCTGAGATAATAACCGTGAAAGTTGATCACGTGACATTCATAATTCTAAGTTAGTGTATGTGTTCGAATGTATCAAGATGTTAAAAATAATAACTTTTTGAACGTAATATGTATGTTGCATTATATCTGGATGTTATTTAAACATTATACGTCTGACATAATCTACTTTTTGAACTTAATAACTTATTTTTAGTAAAGTAAAGTGTAATTCTCCCTCGTAAAGTGTCCGGTTTCTGAGATATAAAGACAAGTGTTAAAGTTGACCACATTAATTCGGAATAACAAAGGCTTAATATTTTTATAAAACATTTTAGTAATTGATAATCCTGATCTGGGAGAAAAAGAAAAACGTAGAATGTGCCAGCTGCTGAGTATGGCAATAACCATCCAATGGAAAATCCTTGGGTGAGGCCTTAGTCCAGTAGTGGACTTTCTACGGCTGTTATGATGATGATATGCCTCATGATGTTTCTGCTTACTGTGGCCATCACACCAATATATCTGGATAGAAGCAATATGTTCTTCAATTTGTATCGAGACGAGCGTGTCATATTTTGCATAGATATTTTGATGATACAACTGTAATTTAGTATACAAACTTCGTCATAGTCGTCCCACTTCTTGTGTATTGTTTCTACAACTCAATACGGCACAATTAGGCATTTTATTACTTTTTGTATTACCTCTGACTGCGAGAATATTCGAGCGCGGACTCATTAAAAGAAATCAAAATATCTCCTTTTTTTACACGCGAAGTAAATACACTTCCGGTACAAGCCAATCCAAGTCTGTAGTGGTCATAATTGTTGATGATAGGGATACAATGTAACGGCTAAGTTCAGTTCTTCAGGTACAAACAAGACAATTCGATATTTAAAAATGTGGCAAAATCTAACCATCCCTACCAAAATTGCAAAAAGTAAAGGTGACATGCCATGGTTATATTTATCAAATAAAAACATGACGCCTAAAATTGTTTGATAGGCAATAAAATGTTCTTAAAACGGATTTTTAATTTTTCTATCCCTATTTTTGCCAGTATATTAGAAAGAGAGACAGGTTTATGCAACCAATAGAAGACAATTTTCGCGAGTTGACGTCAGTTTATTACGTTATAATGCTTAAAATTAGAAATTGTAGTAACCACAGAACCATCACACAATATAAATGTAAAGAGTACTGTCAGTTGTATTATAGACTGAATGTTTAAACCTGTCTCATGTATTACATTTACATTGTTTAACATTTATCGTATAACTATCGTATTGATAGTTAAATCACATGAAGATATTACATTCAAACAAGTGTAGACGGTCTAAAAATAAGTTATTAAGTTCAAAAAGTAGATTATGTCAGACGTATAATGTTTAAATAACATCCAGATATAATGCAACATACATATTACGTTCAAAAAGTTATTATTTTTAACATCTTGATATATTCGAACACATACACTAGCTTAGAATTGTGAATGTCACGTGATCAACTTTCACGGTTATTATCTCAGAAACCGGACACTTTACGAGGGTTGGTGTCATAATATTTTTTTTTGTTATTGATGTCAGCTATCGATTTAGAAAGGTTTCATGACTGGCCGCGATTTTGAAAAAAAATCAAAATGGCGGCAGTAGGTATGCCACGCTCCATAATAAAATCTTCAAACCCCTTTCTTCAATAGACTTTCAACCTTATCACAATAGTGGAAGATTAATGTTCGATTGGTAAAATCTGACAGTTTCGGGTAGGTTGACCTGCTGGCGTCTGTACATTTGAAAAATGCTGTTGTAAATAATATCCTAATATTATTTTATTCAAATCTTATTAATATAATATCTTATTGCATATATATGTTACAGAAGACAAGCTACCCAATTATTATCTCAAAAAGCATATTTACTTTATCTACATAAAAATAAAATATTAAATGTTGTAAACATTTTTTTATCAGAATGACTGACATTTAATTCTTAACCTCATGTTTATAGTCAAGGCCACGCATTGTCTGCCAAAAGATAAACAATTTACATATTATTTGAACAACTTATTATTTTAAACTAACCATTGATTCAACATTTATCAAAAAAGCCCCCAGAGCTTAGCTACTACACTGCTCAAAGGAACGAGTTGTTACTCCTCCATTTTTTTTTCTCTGGAAACTCTTGCGTTCCACTTTACAAGCCGTTGAAGGAGTTCATTGGCAGGAGAGAACTGTTCCTCCAGTGACGAAGAGTCTTATTTTATGAGAAGTTGTTGCTGAACAAGTACTTCTCCGTTCATACTAAATAATTATCACATTATTTATTTCTTGATGATAATGAGTAATCTGGTATAAGAGGGTGTTATCAATTGATTTTAGTACATAAATAAAAAAGCACTTTTTTGACAAGGTTTCTGTAAAATCCTGCCCAAAAAAACAGGATTACTGTGGCAATGGTAAAATCAATACCTAAAAAACAGTACATCAAAACATATCAAGCACAACAATGTACGCATTGGCCTATAAAACAAGTTGATGCAATATTCAACACATCTTATCTTTTGATTGAACATACTGATATATTTGGATACCTATCCGCTTAATACATATTCCATATATCTGTAGCAGATTTTTATTGATTTATTCACCTGGGACCATCAGAGATTGAGCTCCGACCTCGTGTAGGCTTGCGTGGCGGCGGCGGCAGCGCTGGTGGAGGCCCGTCACTTTCCTCACGCCTTCGAGCACTGACACTGGCCACCTCGCGAACATTATCTAGACAATATCAGCGTGATAAACCAATCACCAATGATTATTGGAGATATCAATAGTTTTTGTTACAGATAACGAAAGTGAAAGAGATAAACATTCTCGAAATAACATAATATAAAACAATTAATAATATAAAAAACTTATTTCAAAACCTCAAATCATTCTTATTTTCTACTTCAGACATTATATTTTTCACGATACTTTCATACAATGAAGATACAGTTATCATGATTCCGTATAATCAGTGCCCCATTTACTTTTAAGGTCATTGACCTTCCACTTCCCTTCTGATTGATGGTCGTACAGACATTTTGCTGAACTGACAATGCTTATTAATTTTTCTTGTTTACACTGCGTCAATTGATCTCGTTGTGCCAATAAAAGGTCAGTTAGTCACTTCAATTGCTGTTATTTTGAAGCTTTGTGTATTGGTTGAAATAATTATTTCAAAAAATATACTTTTAGAATAATTTCATTAAGTATAGGCATTATTATTTAACAGGAACTATATTCTACCACTGCTGGAAAAAAGGCTCTCCCCAAAACCAGCTTTATCAAACCACGGTTAATACAAACTTATCACAATATTATTATTTATGACCACATTTAAATAACTTTCTACCTACAGGAAAAAATTAATTGAACTACAACACAAAAACTAATGAGTATTATCGGGATAACATCATAGTGGATGTTAAATGATATTTTATGTTAACTTTAGCTATTTACCTACAAAATGCCAGTTTATAATACAAGCAATAGACATTTTAAATCAATGGAATAGACATTTCTATTACAATTAATTTTATTATGATAACAAAATGTTGATGTTTTGATGTTATGGAATAGCTACATTCTATTAAGATACCAGATTTGGTTTATTGTTATTTCAGTTATAACCTCAGTTGCTAATTTAGTTTCCCGAGCTATTGCAGTATAGTTGGCATTATTTTCAAATTTGAGTAATGTTTAGTTGTTGCAATATTCTCATTATTGTTATTTCCTGTCATTATTTTTAATACTGATAAAAACTAATTGACCTTTTAAGCTAATGAATCTGATACACAGTGCACTCAACAATCAACTAATCACATAGCAACAGTGAGTTTCAATCAAAATAGTTTTGTTAGTATTATTAAATTTTGCACTGGTTTTACTAACCTGTTTACATCAACGTGAGGCATTCATGTAGGTGGTTTTGAAATTTTATAGCGTGTGAATACCGAATTACGTTATCATTAACACAACAACTGAAAGGTAGCTGTGTGAGATATTTGTTAGAACCTTGGATCATCATTAATCTCTCGGAGTAAACAAAGTTACGTCAGTTACCTGCGCTAGATAGAAGTTTCTGTCTACGAAACTGATCCAGAGCCAGACTTTCTAAACTCAAAGCCTGGGCCTTCTCCAAATCCGCTTGGAACTGAAGATCGTAGTCAGACATTATCGGCCTCCCTTCAACATGTATCTACAACATTCACAAAACGAGCGTGGGAATTAAAACAATAATACCACTGTTTAGCAATGAGCACATATCACTAGTCACTACACAAAACTTTAAGCCAAACTTGTACGCGGCATACGAGCGGCTCTCATTATATCGTCCTTTGTCTTACCAAAGGAATCTTCCCGATAACGCTCTATTTGTTTAATTTTCACTACATAATACAATTTTTGGATGAATCTCGGCACGATTTTATTTTATTATTTTACTGGGTCAATTCAATTTGTATGCATCATTCGAAATATAATACGACTAAATGAAGAATATGCACTGTTAATAGTTTGACAGTAGAGTTCATTGCGTTCCGTTGTGTTTGGATGAAAAAGAAAGAGAAGCAAATATTCTACAAACAACTAAAGCGACTTTTACATTTAGCTACATAATATTGGTGACGTTACTGTTTTCAAACGTGGTCTACAATCGACTATTTTATGAATCGACTAAATACAAAATGAACATGGAATCACTACATGGAATACAGATCAACCGTCAACAATCATCATTGGAAAACACAGATAAATATTATTTGAGGAGACGATCTCGTTATTAATACTTTGCGTTTTTGTCATTGTTATTGGTTAACAAATGTACAGACGCTAGCAGGTCAACCTACCTATACGACTGTAGTTATAGTAAATAATTTGACAGATTGGTCAAATTTTACCAATCAAACATTAGCCTTCCTCCATTGTGATAAGTGATAAGGTTGAAAATCTATTAAGAAATTTGACATATTGAGGTAGGTTGATGTGCTGACGTCTATACATATTATGCGTTTTAACTGATTTCAACTTAAGAGCTTATGCACACCACGTTTTTTAAATGCACCGTTGACGCGCGTTGTAGCGATACAGACGCGATCCGCACGCAAGTCAGGCGCAGCCTGTAGACCTTTGCCTGTATAAATTCAAATACGCGTTTGAATCGGTACAGACGAGCCGGTGCCGCGCGTTTGACGCGATACATACAAACGACAACAAACTACTCTGTTTGATAAAAGCGCGCCGTTGCCACGCGTTTGACGCCATACAAACTGCTCTGTTTGATAAAGGCGCGTCGTCGACGCGCGTTTCCAAAATACGCGTCGATGGCGCGCGCGCGTTTATAAAACGTGGTGTGCATAGGCCCTAATAGGACGGCCTTAGAAAAAAATGAAATATTCTAAGCAAATTAATCTTGATTATAACTGTCGTCGCCATTACCATGTTAATGTGGATGCTATGAAGTCACAATATGGCGCCAAGGCCTATTCTTACCTACTTCAAACGCATAGGCTGCATTATGTGGCTAACTGCTTGATTTGGTTTAGTAGATAGTATGAATATTGATGGACATCACTAGTACCAGACAGCTAGAGTCTAGAATTACCCGCGTAAATACAAAAAGCTTAGAATAATAACTCAGCTGAGAGCAATTGTGTCCAGAACAGGTAGGTCTGGTTAGCTACAAATCCATAGTTTTTGCTAAAACTTGAGTAAATACCTAGGTACATTGAAATTATTTTGCGGTTCGCAAAACAACTATTTGGGGACTTTTTGCAGGTCATTATGAAGGGTATGAAGTCTTGTTTGATAGATTGCGAAATTCGTTGAATTTTATTGATCACTAATATCTTCAAGATATGTGACCGAGATGAAATAATAATAATAATTGGTAGGTACCTAAATAATTTGGGTCGCATTTTTGGTTGTTATGTATAACACTGCACATTTATTACGGTATATGTATTATCAAATAAATAAAACCGGCCAAGTGCGAGTTGGACTCGCCCATGAAGGGTTCCGTAGTAGCAAGCATAGATTAGGGATATAATTATATTGAGATTAGTAAGTAATATACACAAACAATAAAAATAACTTTGTTTTTCATAGTGTTTGTATGAATGGCAAAGTTATATTTGCGGTATTTTAAAATGTACCATATCTCAAAAACTGCTAACTGTATCTCATCCAAACCAATTTTCGTTGGAAGTTTTTGTTGAAGTCTACATTATATATTTTTTTTAGTTTTATCATTCTCTTATTTTAGAAGTTAGAGGGGGGGGGACACACATTTTACCACTTTGGAAGTGTCTCTCGTGCAAACTGTTCAGTTTAGAAAAAAATGACATCAGCAACCTCAATATCATTTTTAAAGACCTATCCATAGATATCCCTCACGTATGGGTTTGGTGAAAAAAAAATTTTTGAGTTTCTATATCAAGTATGGGGGGCACCCCCAAAATTTGTTTTGTTTTTATTTTTGTGTAAAAATCCTAATGCGGTTCACATAATACATCTACCTACAAAGTTCCAATAGGATCCAATTCCAATTATGTATTATAATAAAATGTCTTTAGCATTAAGTTATTTTAAATTTGTGTAGAATCAAATTCTATTTTTTTGGTTTGCTCTAAACCAAAAATATTGCGCTATTATTGTACGCCATAATTGGCAAAACATGCAGATCGATTTGTTATTTTAAGACCTTGCACATACTTATTGTTTTGATGCTTACTCATGTTTTACAATAAATATTATTCTATTCTATTCTATTCTAGGATAGCTCGTATACTTTCTACAAAAAGTGGCTGTGACATACGGACGGACAGACAGACAGACAGACAGACAGACATGACGAATCTATAAGGGTTCCGTTTTTGCCATTTGGCTACGGAACCCTAAAAACCGGCCAAGTGCGAGTTGGACTCGCCCATGAAGGGTTCCGTAGTAGCAAGCATAGATTAGGGATATAATTATATTGAGATTAGTAATATACACAAACAATAAAAATATCTTTGTTTTTCATAGTGTTTGTATGAATGACAAAGTTATATTTGCGGTTTTTGAAAATGTACTATATCTCAAAAACTGCTAACTATATCTCATCCAAACCAATTTTCGTTGGAAGTTTTTGTTGAGGTCTACATTATATATTTTTTTTAGTTTTATCATTCTCTTATTTTAGAAGTTAGAGGGGGGGGGGGGGACACATTTTACCACTTTGGAAGTGTCTCTCGCGCAAACTGTTCAGTTTAGAAAAAAATGATTTTAGTAACCTCAATATAATTTTTAAAGACCTATCCATAGATACCCCACACGTATGGGTTTGGTGAAAAAAAAATTTTTGAGTTTCAATTCTAAGTATGAGGGGCACCCCCAAAATTTGTTTTGTTTTTATTTTTGTGCGAAAGTCCTAATGCGGTTTACATAATACATCTACCTACCAAGTTTCAACAGGATAGCTCTTATACTTTCGCCAAAACGTGGCTGTGACATACGGACGGACAGACAGACAGACAGACATGACGAATCTATAAGGGTTCCGTTTTTGCCATTTGGCTACGGAACCCTAAAAACAAGCGGAATACTAGAAAAGGCACTTAACATTTCCTCCTAGCAATAAATGTGCATTTGCATTCAACTAATACTAACATGGTCTAAAATTAAAGAACAATAATAAGTTATTGATAATTATATTTCGGAAAAATCGTATTCAGCACTCAGTAGTACATTGTTGGATACATTCTTAGACGGTAGGTAGAGATAGATTGAGATTTATTCAATTTGAAAGATGGATGGATTATGTATGTATAATGATAATTAAGTAAGTGATAATGTGACGGCAATTGACTTATGGTAGCCATACACCATACTGCCTATCGTCCAATCGGCATGACGATCGACTTGATCAAACTTCAAATCGGCAGCAGTGATGCCAACTTAGCAATAGCTAGATCTAGCTATAAAGTTGCTAAGTTGGCATCGCTGCTGCCGATTTGAAGTTTGATTGGCTTTGGCATGATCAAATCGGCGTGATCAAGCCTATCATATTTAACTGTAATGCCAATTAGATGGATTCCACGCCCACACACGGTCAATTATAACTGATCCAATCGGCAGCGTTATGCCAATTGGACGATAGGCAGTATGGTGTATGGCTACAGTTATAATATTATTGGTGACTGTGATTGGTGACGGCTGTTGAGACTAGACGAGAAACACGCGTTTCGCCGACCGCTATGATTTATTAAAATATTTTTATCAACTCTGTGTTTTTTGCAATCTCACCATCAGAATTTATATTTTAACCTGTATGTAAGGCGCTGAATACGATTATTAATTTGTTAAAATGTAGTTTTTATTCCTTGGAAGAGAGCTCATATTTAGAAGGTATTTGACTAAGTAAGTACTTAGAACCACTTAGTGGATTAAGTTACTTCTATTTTATTTTCTTGTAGAAATTGTCGAATACTCTTCACTATAAAGCCTCCTGTTTTGGGCTGAGAATAACCTATGACATTTGGATTTGGAGAACCTGAAAAAAAAAGAACGCTTAAATATTTTCAACACCGTTTCTTGTCATACAAGGTAGGTACTTTATTTAGGTATGGCCTCGCCTGTTAGCACCTACCTGAGGTCCCTGCAGGTGCCCAGTTCGGAGCCAATGACCGTTTTCGTTTGGTACGTTTTTTCCTTAAAACTTTACGGGTAGGAGCAATTCCTTGTGCCGGCGAATTGCTTAATTCTGGACCTGGATTTGACTTGACCTTTGGCACCAAAGGTCTCCGATGTATAACTGAAGCCCTTTGCACGAAAGTAATTTTCGTCCTTTTCTTCCTATTAAGCGAATTATTTCTGGATGAATTTTCGAGAATTTTGGGATGGTCATCGTTTCTTTCAGGCGCAGCAGTTTGATACCCGGGCTTTTTAGTAATTAGTCTTTTGGCCCTCTTTGTTTTCTTCCTTCTACGATATACCTTTGCTTTTTTAATGTTAAATTCGAATTTAGGCTGTTCTTCACCATCAGATCCGTTTACTTCGATCCCTCTCTGTAATCAGTTATACTATATTTATTTAAAATTCCGTAACCTGGTGGCTTACCATAACGTCTTAAAGCGGTAGTAGTAGACGACTTGAATAACTAATTCTCTTTTCCACACTGGAATTACATCTGCTTTAAGACGTCATAGTAACCCTGCTGAACTGAACCAAGAAGAACGCTGCTTTTAGATGACTGTAGATCTAAAATATTAATATCGTACCTACTTATTTTATTACCTAAGTACTACATTTGGTAAGTATATATTACGAATAGGTACCTGAAAATAATTTACTATTATGGACTCACGTTAGGCCATTGAACGTTTTATGGGACAAATAGTAATTACACATAAAAAAAAACATATTTAACCTTTTCATAATAATTATCATCCGCATCTTGTCGGTCACAAAAGTCCAATATCTTCTTGCAGACTGTGCGCAAATTCTTTATTCTCTCGTTTTTCCTTTTGCCTATTGCGTATTTGTCCACTTCATCTAATCTCAATGTTCTGAAAAGGAAAGAACAAGTATAGCTTATATGTATAGCTGTTTGTACGATCCATATACTGTGATGGAGGTCATACACTCGAATAACCGACTACGCATTACCGATAACTGTATAATAGACCCGGATGTACCGATAACTGTACAGATACGGATGTACCGCTAACTGTACGGATCCGGAAATTCGGATGATCTACATATGTGAACGAGCCCTCACAGGCAGGCTAAAAGTAAGAGTAGAACAATTTTATACTAAACTTACTTGATGACTTTTGGTTTAGCCATTATAGTGTCTGCGTCCTTCTCGTCAATCATCATGGCAGTTTCCCAAATGTTCCTGAAAAGAAGCCTTCTGTCCTCATAACTTTCTTCCTTAGTCATACGATCCATGCCTTTGCAGACGTCAGAGTTTGGTCATGGTTTCCCGGCCTGTAACCATGAAAATAGCAAGTATTTAATATTTACAGATTGTTCTTTTTATGTTTAAAATGTTTATGTTTTATTTTGTATGCATTTTTGTGTTGAATTTTTAGTATAATAGTTTTTTTTGGAATTTTGTGTTGGTGAAATCACCAACGTCTGACATCGAGTCAGAATAAATACCTAACCAAACTTTTTGTGGCCTTTTTTTTCTTTTGATAGGCTGAGGCCGCACTACGATTTTTTTCAGCCAGCGGTTAACCGCTACAACCGCAAAACCGCTTGAGACGCACACACCACGATTAAAAATCGCGAGACGACTCTGAGTTTGAAGATGAATACAATAGACTTTTTTTCTTCCTGACATAGACACTCCGTATTGACCAAAAAACCGCCCGCGGTTCAGTCGCGGGAAAAAACCGCAGTTGCGGCCGCTTGTATGTATTAGTTTTCTAGGGGCACAAATTCACGCGATTAAAAACCACAACGGTTTAACCGTAGTGCGGCCTAGGCCATACACAAACTGACAATAATTGAATTTGGGTTCTGTACATCGATATAATTTTTTCTCGTATTTTGTTAGTTACGAAGAGTTATCTTGATACTCAATGAATTACTAGGTGATCTACAAGATGTACAAACGATGTGCAAAAACAGACTAAGACTGATATAAATAAATCAGGCAACGCAACAAGTTGTTACGAACTTACAAAGTAGTGGATCGCCTTGACAGTCGTTCAGTAGGCGGAAAGCTCTTGGCGAAAGCTTTCCTCCGATAAAAATACACACGCGTTCGCGTAATCTGTTTTAGTTCTTTTTTAGACGTTTTCGTCTTTAGAAGGAATGGTCCTTCGAGCCGGATCTTAATAAAATAAATACTTTTAAAATTTACTAGATACTCGTCGCGATGCCAAAACTATAAATAAAGCTGGAAAAAGTTAATAAAAATTAAATAAGTAACTTTTTTACAAAAATTCAAACGCTGAAATGTCGAAACGATGCCAGTTAAATATGACCCGAACACTTTGTGGGTGGCTCTCACTCAATACGGTGATGGTAACATCTTCGAAGTGTATCCTAAACTCCTGGCTGAACTGTTCCTGCAAGAAGAAGCTGCGAGACAAGATGGTGATACTAGCGAGGCGGAAAAACTGGTGCTTCCTAGTGACAAGGAGTACAGGCTGCAGCAATACTTTGGTCTTGTCGAATTACAAAAGGAATTGGAAGAGTAAGTATTCATTCAGAGTTCTTGTGAGAAATAAAAAGAAAAGTTGTTTTAAAAACCATACTTTAGGACCTAACTAGGTATAGATTATTGAAAGATATATACTCATCTACAAAATGCTGCACTTCTAAATCTAATTTTCTATGCCAGACGAAAACACGTCAAATGAATCGAGAGTCGATACGAGTAACCGTCTATTTTTTTTTACTTATTATTATTACGTACAGTTATATTTAAAAAAAAAAAAATTAAGAGAAATAATAGTGGCCCACCGGTATCGGGGACCAAGATTAGTTAGAGATGAACGTGTATAACGGTAATTATAAAATTTTTAACCGACTTCAAAAAGGAGGAGGTTATCAATTCGACGGTATGTTTTTTTTTGTATATTTGTTACGCGATTACTCCGCCAATTGTGGACCGATTTTTAAAATTCTTTTTTTGTTCAAAAGGAGGTACTTCTGAGGTGGTCCCATAGTCACCAAGTTGGGATCTGATGATTGGATCCTGGAGAAATCGAGGGCAACCCTCGAATTTTATAGGCCGACACACATTTTTCGCAAATTTTATGAAGTAATTTAAGTGCTTGCGTATGGTAATCATAATTTCATGTAGCTGAGCTGATGATGGAAGGTACAACTCCTTAATAGTAAGGAGTAGGCATCGACTGATTTAGTTTGAGTTCGCATATCTCTGGAACTACAAGTCCGATTTAAGTAATTCTTTTTTTGTTGTACTAGGTATCATTTAACTTAGGGAATATTGCAAGTTTCATTAAAATCGGTTCAGTAGTTTTTGAGATAGGGAATTTTATTAGCTTATTGTGTACATGAGCGATGTTATTACCGGTGTTATGGATTACAAAATTCTAGTGCACATGTTGTATTTGACAAGAATTCGGGTTGAATATTTAAACTAAAAAGAGTAAAATAAAAACTATTTCAAGAAAAATGTAACCGCCTTCAAAAACAACCATAATAAAAACGGTAAAGAAACCTACAAAATAACTTTTCTTTCGGAAGTCGGTGGCAAAAAAAAGACAATGAAATAAAGAAAACAAAGACACCGACTTCCGAAAGAAAAGTTATTTTGTAGGTTTCTTTACCGTTTTTATTATGGTTGTTTTTGAAGGCGGTTACATTTTGGTACCACAAGTGGTCGAAGTACCCAGATCAGGCAAAGTTTTTCTACCTATTACGAATTTCTCAGTAGTCATATAACTGTCAAAATGCAGGGGTTTGTATTATTAAGCACACCTCTGCCTAATCCTTTGGGGATTACAGATTATGTAGAATGCTATCATGTAATCACTTATCGCAGAAGTTCCGACTATTTCCAGCAAAAACTCATTAACCATTAGATTAGAAGATTAGCTTCACGTATAAAACAAATTGTTCCAACCCTGATTGCGTGGTCCCAACCCCATACGGCCATGACCTTAGCACACATAATAACACCATAGGAACACCCTCTGAACATACCAGACACCTTGTGGATGACATATCAGTAATTGGATGGAACACCATCAATGCTACCTAAGTTCTAAATATAGAAGTTATGCCCATTGTTCATTCGTATCAGGCATTTTTGTGGTATGATGTCAGCAGTGTCAGCTAAATTGGAACCGTTGTTTTTCGCGGCGGTTTTCATTGTCATAATTGTGTTGGCAGGTAAATTGTTAACTAGAACAATGAAAAGGTTTTATAGAAGAAAAACTTTTTCAAAAAACTAACCGACTTCCAAAACAACAACAAAACAAAAAAGGTGAAATAACCTAATTAATAACTTCTTTCGGATGTCGGTGGCTTTATTTTTTTTTTTATTATTTCATTGATTTTTAGCCACCGACTTCCGCTTATTTATTAAATAGTCAACCCAAATTCTTGTAAAATACAAAATTTGCACTAATCTTGTAATCCGTCACAACATAAAAAAATCCATATCTCTAAAACTACTGAACCGATTTTGATGAAACTTGCAGTGTACCCTAAGTTGAACAATTCCTAGTACTACAAAAAAAGAATTACTTAAATCGAACTTGTAGTTCCGGAGATATGCGTGCACAAACATAAAAACATACATACAAACCTACATACATACATACACTTGTGAAATTTGGCACATTTGTTCAGACGCTGATATAGACTAACATAATATATGAAAACTGGGCAGTTCTGATAATATTACATACATACGGGTCGAATTGATAACCTCCTTTTTTTGAAGTCGGTAAAAAGAAACCGAACACCTTATTATGGTTTTTTTTTTTCAAATACCTATCCAGTACCTACCTACTAATTCTTGAGAAAATATTGCGATATGTGGCTCCTGAATTAAACTAAATTGCGACAGAAATCTGAACCTATTAGATAACTGACCTAATTCAACTGAATTAGGAATTATTAGGTTACTTACAGTAGTTTCCTAATCATAAATACAAACTCCGACTCTACAGAACTGCTAGGTAGGTACAATGGCTTTGAAAATGAATGAACTACTTTTGATGACCTTAGTATAGTGGGTTACGTAACCACACATGCTTCGATGCGAGATTCATACATTGCATGTACAGACACAATACCATTATTTCAGCAAATGCATCGAAATACCGACAGCACTGAATTGTGCGATCGGTGGATAATGTGAAGTTGAAGTGCATCGCTCACGCAAGAAAGGAACTTTAGACACTTGGGTCGAGAAAAGAAAAATTAAACAGACAATGCTTATCTAGGAATTATATACCTAGGTAATAATGAAGATTGTATAATGATACCTACTTGTTTTTTATAGAGTCAATCTCTCTAGTATTATATACTTTAATAGCAAGCACTGTGTGAGTACTATGTACTTCAGCGCTTTCAATGAATGATACCCACGTCTTTTATTGTCTTGAATTACCCTGGTGGATGAGAATATGTCATGCTCACTCAAATGTCTCGCTGACGGTAGCGCGTGTGTCGGATCATTTAGTTCCCTTCAAAATGGTTGAGCTGAATGGTCTGATATATGTGTCATATTCGTGAACGGGCGCCGTCAGTCGTGACTGGTCATCTCTTAGCTGCCACGGTCTATTTTAATGATTTAATTATAATTCTCTTGAATAGTTATTTTATATTTTGCTATGGGCACTTTTTACTTGCTACATCGTTCTCACATAGTGTACCATCCCAAGATGAAATTCTGTTATAAGTTTGACGATTGCAAAAGAGTGTCCATGGAGTTTCTTGCTCATTCTCCATAGAGACCTACGCTTTGGAATGATGAGCACCTAGGTACAGTACTTTCACAGTTTTTGTGTCTTGTGACTGAGACTGTACCATAACCATTTTTTTATTACCTACTAGCTTCCGCCCGCGACTCCGTCCGCGCGGATGTCGGTCTTCGCGTGGATGGTTTATTTCTCCATTTTGAGTAACTCTGACAATGACATCTTATAAATATCTATTGGACCCAAATACGGCTAAGCCTATAATAATTAAGGAGATCCCGCTATTGAGCTACTGCTGTTGAGCTTGCGTTCTGTAGTAAGTATTTTTTTCATAGTAATTCCGTGTCCTGCTCTGCCGCGGAGCCACCATGTTAAAATCCGATCAATCATATCTTAAAATGGTGTACGTCAGACGTACATAATGTACGTAAACTGTTATTGATGTACGTGTATCAGGTATTGATAAAATATACATTGATTGTGGCTCTGCTGGGGAGCATACTCTCTAGCAGAGCCACCTAGAATACACACTCAGGAAAGTTAAACCTTACTGTTTTTCGATGAAAGCCGTTGTACGTATAGTGCTTATAACGTACGGGTTGAAAATTATTTTTATTAGTCAGTGGTTTTTTTTTTATTTTATTTTTTTTATAAAATGTTCAGATATGTGTAGAAATCTCCTGCTTTTGTTTTGTGTCTTGTCCACGTCACCACAATGGTGTGGTTTTAGGGTTCCGCAGTCAACAAGAAACCCTTACATGTCCATCTGTCTGTCTGTATCTAGCTCAGAGACAATAAAATTATCTTCTGTACATGCAAAGTGGGGTTGTTTATTTTTTCTCTTGAATTTCGTAGTGTGGGATGCCGTTAGATAGGTCTATCTAAAGTTGTTTATAGAATATGCCGTTCAGTTAAGTTAAAAACGTAATTTAACTTAACTGAACGGCATATTCATAAAGTACCGTTTGTACCGTGACCCCGGAACGTAAAGGGCTATTGAAGGACACCGTGGATTTTAGTCAGTACGGGTCTGACAGTCCCTCCCACTCTGCCCTAGGTGGGCGGACTCATTTGATTTTACCACAATAAAAAAAAGTCACCCAGTACTCGCCGTCCGCATGCCTGCACCTATACGGTGGCTGGAGATCGTCTCGAGACGTCTATTGTCATAGACGTCTCCCGCGACGGTTAGCCGCGGGCTGTGCTGTCCACACGCTAGCATGACTGCTTCGCAGAATGAACCGACCGCGGGAGGTCATCGCCGCCTATAGCCTCCGTGAGGACGCGGTGGTGCTCTGCTTAAGCGGGACCCGCAGCGTATGGCTCGCTGTGTCCTCCGGGTGATCCTGCAAGTTTTGACACCCAGACGTTTTTCCCGCCCGATCAGACACAAGAACCTCGCAAAACATCCATGTCCGGTGAAAACCTGCATCAGGCGGAAGGTGAAGACGCCGTGGCGCCTCTCCAGCCATTCCTCAAAAAGAGATCTTACACCTCCGCTATTGCGGCGTTCCCGTTATTTGCAGCTAAGTCGAAAACAAACGCAAAAATGATGTTTTGGCACATTTTAACCAAAATCACATTATATTTACCATTTTCTCATAGTACTAACACTCCAAAGTGTTGTGAGCGAATGCTACGCGTAATAAAAGCCATACAAAATTACAATAATCTTATCTTAACTGGGTCGACCCGGTTCCATCGCTCTCAGAACCGGCTCCGCAGACTTCATCATATACCCGGTTTTACCCCGATATTCCGGAACTGGGTATACCTAGGTGCATGCCCTAATCACAGCGGCTTTCTTATAGACCTATCTAACGGCATCCCACACTACGAAATTCAAGAGAAAAAATAAACAACCCCACTTTGCATGTACAGAAGATAATTTTATTGTCTCTGAGCTAGATACAGACAGACAGATGGACATGTAAGGGTTTCTTGTTGACTGCGGAACCCTAAAACCACACCCTTGTGGTGTCGTGGACAAGACACAAAACAAAAGCAGGAGATTTCTACACATATCTGAACATTTTATAAAAAAAATAAAATAAAAAAAACCACTGACTAATAAAAATAATTTTCAACCCGTACGTTATAAGCACTATACGTACAACGGCTTTCATCGAAAAACAGTAAGGTTTAACTTTCCTGAGTGTGTATTCTAGGTGGCTCTGCTAGAGAGTATGCTCCCCAGCAGAGCCACAATCAATGTATATTTTATCAATACCTGATACACGTACATCAATAACAGTTTACGTACATTATGTACGTCTGACGTACACCATTTTAAGATATGATTGATCGGATTTTAACATGGTGGCTCCGCGGCAGAGCAGGACACGTAATTCCGACCTTGTATTTACAAATAACTGATCGGAACAGTAATCAAAAAGGTCGCGCTGAAAAGCACGGTTTAAAATGACACGCATACAATATTAATTCCACGGACGACCGCTCGCCACACTGGACACGTCCGCTCGCATCAAAATTCAGAATTTATATGTATCGCGCGGCGCGGAACGCGGCTCCTTATATAGGAGTCGGGGAGGCGTGGCCCGCGTGTGCCGCAAACGGTTCAAGCCAAATCCGACTTTCGGCGCTACAGGTTACGGCGCTGAATCCACTGCGGGTAATGCAACGTGTGTTCGCAGTTCTACAGAACAACGTCTATGAATAAAACTGAAAAATAAGATTTTTTTTCTACGTATTTTTCCAGGATAAAAAGTATCCTATTTTATGCCCAGGATAATAAGGTATAATTATACCAAGTTTCATTGAAATCGAACCGTTAGTTTTCACGTGATGCCTGCACATACAGACAGACAGACAGACAAAAATTTTTTTAATCACATATTTGGGTTTGGTATCGATCCAGCTACACCCCCCGCTATTTATTTTTTCAATATTTTCAATGTACAGAATTGACCCTTCTACAGATTTATTATATGTATAGATTTAATTTTTTGTTTATTCTTTTGAATTGTCGAAAGTGCCTGTAACTGGCCTACTTGAAATAAATGATTTGATTTGAATACGGAATCTCTCTGGAGTTAAACTATACTCGTCAAAACAAAATATGGGCCACTTTTTAAATTGCACTTTAAACAAGTATTGCTCTTATTCTGGGTACATAATTGATAATAAATACTAAATATCTTGTTATGGTTTCTTTCAAGTATTAATATTGTTTCTACTGCATAATTGGAAATTCATAACTTTTTTAATTAGATATTTGAGATTACTTAGAAATTACGGTGTTTTTTACTTTTCAAACTTCTAACGGAGTTTTCTTCGACTAATACAGCAAGCAGGCTATAATGATCTTTCAATCTCATAATGTCATGTATTCGGAGACATATGGACGAACAAAAACAGCCACTTTTTTTTTTTTTTACGGTGGCAAAATCATCAAATGAGTCCTCTCGCCCTGGGTGGGGCGGGAGGGACTGTCAGACTCTTACTGACTATCTTATTATTATATTATCTTACTGAAAATCCACCCGTGTTCCGTCGGATGCCCTTTACGTTCCGGGGCCACGGTATCCTGGATTAAGAAAAATCCGCGACCCCGACAGGCATTTGGTCCCATAAGGGGCCCCGTCGGTGACGCGTGAAACACGACGCGCCACCGACCCGGGCTTGGTCCTTGGTCGGACGGCGAGCATACCCATTACTCACCGTCCGCAAGCCCTCTCCGCCGCTGTGCCCTCTGCTGTTCAGAGGGACACGCGTTGGAGCGTCCACCCGACAGGCTATTTGCATACGGGCAAAGAAACCCCTTAGGCACACAGAGACTAAGGAGAGTTTTTGCCCGCATCCCAGGGCGCACCGGCCCGAAAAACTGGTCTTCCCCCCGGACGTATCCGAGAGGGAACTCCAGTCCACGGGCGCACGTGGAGGTTTCCTGTCTTAGCACCCCAAAACAGCCACTTGGGGTGTCACCTTAATCCAGGGGGCCCGTAGACAGAAGAAGTAGGTTTAATGGTGGAATATTCCCAACGAGTGGTTCAAAATGCTTGAAACTGGTCTTAAAAGACGGGTAATATCACCAGACGCCGTGATCAAGGAAGAAAGTAAGTAAGTAAAGCCCAAGAAGACCATTAAGTTTGTTTAACCGTGCAAATAGCGCGAAAATCTACTGCGCGGACCGTACAAACTCCATTGCGTCGAGGTACAGGCACCGCTATAATTGACTACACTATTCCGAATCGACTCCATAAAGACTAACAATACTCAAGAAGATGCTTGGTTCGCCTCCAGTTAACTGCAGCGTATGGTGCAAATCGTGAAACATTTGCGAAGGAGAAAATTTATTGAACTGTTTTGACTGGGCTTCATTGCTTTTTATTTATGACTGGTGGGTTATTTTTTTTCAATAAAAACTGATTCATAAGAGTGTAGAGAAGATCTAAACAACAGGTTTCAGATCCGTGCACTCTTAAAACAGACTTTTCTGGCGAGTTCTGAGTTATGCTCTGGGGCGGTTTTCTCTATCACGCAAAACTGAGCTCGCACTTCTGAATGAGGGTGCTGTAACTCCTCAAAATTGCGTAGAGAATGTGGTGCAACTCCACATTATCCCATTCGCACAGCAAGGAATACCTGAGTTCTTCTTGAAGCAGGATAATGCTTGAGCGAACACGACGCGACTAACAGTGCACACATTCCCTTACGCTCGAATTACGATGTTACAGTGGACACTCAGGATTTTTACCTGAGTTCTATTGAGCATTTAAGAGATGAGTTAAAGAAGAGTGAAAAAGAAAGTAAAATTCCCATCCACACGCAGCTGGATCTCATAAATTGTCTGAAAACTTGCTGGTAGAGTATCCCAAAAGAAAATGTTCGGTATTTAATCCAGACCATTCCACCTCCTAATAAAATGAGCAGAACAGAGAGAACAGAGTTAAAAGAGAAGCTTAAAAGAACACTTTGGAACATTGACGTAAGACGTAATTTTTTCATTTTTTTATGTTCTATGTAACTTGATACATTCCTGCAATTCCTCACTTTACATTCAATTTGGTTTATTTTAAAGATTTATTGGAATACATATTTAATTTTTGTGTATTTCCATCTAAAACCATTAATATTAATCAGATTCAGTCATTGTAACTATTAAATATAACTATAACTACTAAATATTTAAACATTATTTAATAAATTAAAACGACAGTGATATAAATAAATCGAAAATACTTGATTTACACTTTTATTTGGGCAGAGTTTTCCCTTACAATTATTATTATAAACTGAACAACCAAAATCATCGCTCCTGGCTTTTATATAACTCACTGGCTGGCGGCTACCCCACCCCCCCGACTCAACATTTGGCGGGGATGGCTCACGTGGTAGGGAAGTGACGTAGCGGCTTGGCGTGGCGAGCTTGACAGCCGGCTTGACATGTCGGGCTTGACAGCTGGCTTGGCTTGACATGTCGGGCTTGACAGTCGGCTTTGCTTGGCTTAGCATGGCTTGGCTTGGCTTGGCTTGGCATGGCTTGGCTTGGCTTGGCTTGGCTTGGCATGGCTTGGCTTGGCTTGGCATGGCTTGGCATGGCTTGGCATAGCTTGGCATAGCTTGGCATAGCTTGGCATAGCTTGGCATAGCTTGGCATAGCTTGGCATAGCTTGGCATAGCTTGGCATAGCTTGGCATAGCTTGGCTTGACATGGCTTGGCTTAGCTTGGCTTGCTAGCGACATCTGGCGTTACAATCGGCCATCCTGTAACAATTGCTCCCGCAATGGGAACAACAAAACAGTGATTACAAGTCAGCTCAGAACAAATGGCATATCGAGGAAATGAACTATTATCTAGCTCTCAAGAAGATCTACGAGATCTTCGTTTTGATATTGTTTATCCACACTACTGGCGCTATCGGATATAGAAGCAACGCTACGATATGGTCATAATAAATCAGCGGATACTAGGCCTGTAAACTTCTTGTATCCTCTAAGACATTTTATACTTCTTAGTTTATGGCTATCCTAAATCATTAGGTAAATAGGTAATGATAACATATGGGCCAGAATATAGATCATCTAACTTATAATTTAACCTTATTGCAGCAAGGAGTCTGAGCCTGGCAACAAAGCACGTAATCGCCCTTTTTGGAAATCGTACTATTTTTACGCCTTTTATCACAGTTAAGTTTCATTTTCTTGCTAGCTGTTCTAACTCGATTGGTAGCCCTATCGCGTCTAGATTGCACTGACCCCGAACCTGACCAGGGATGGAGAAATCACATACAGATCTACCTACACGAGCAAATATTAACTCGTATAACTTATAGCCTGTTGTATCATTAACAGTATTATTAATACCCCATATATGACATTTGATAAACTATTGTCCCAACTAAGAGAGGCCTCGCCAGGTTCCGTGACTCTCAACGCATCGAGAATTGTGCAATTAGTGCGTTATACCTGCCCATTAGACCTAGGCCACGCAATAGCTGTTAACATTTGTGTCTAACTATTTTCTGTTGAGAACTTTTTAAAGTATCTACTCGTAAAGCCCTTACCATGATCGGAAACTACGTGATCTGGCAATCTGAATAAACTAGAAATGCGTTTTAAAACTCTAACGGTCTAATCACAAAAACTGAATAAATTTTAGTTTAAACCTGGACTATCGAGTTCACGCTTATCTGCAGAACCATGGTTTAAATTTCTCCGTATTACAAAACGATTAAAGGTGAACCTTAGTACCGTCATTTGAACCATTGTCTAAACAATGAAATCTACAATATTTAAATCCATTTTGGCTGAAATTAACATAAAAAAAACAACAACACAATGAAAAAGTTACTATAAGAAACTTTACCTTTACCTGCACCTTTGACAGCTACGACTGTATACCATGGTTTATCACAAAACCACGATTTTTAATAACGTTTGTGTAAACCGTAGTTTTACAAGATAATTTAACCTGGGTTTTTAGTTAAACCCTTTTTTTTGTATAAGAAGGTAATTGTCTCTACAGAATTGACAATACGTGTAGGCTCAGAAACAACGAATTTAGAGAAAGAATCTGTCAAAACTAACATTTATTGGTACCCTTTTTAATTTTGCTAAAAGGACCCAAATTATCGATGTCTACCATTTTCATCGGTTCAGATGGTTTAGAGATTCGATGCAGTTTGCCTTCTTCCCTACCGTATTCTCTTTTACCGTACGCACAATGTAAACACGACGTCACATATTTCCTTATGAATTGGGTCATTTTTGGAAACTAGAAATCATTTTTTTTTTATAGAAGTTCTGAGCATAATTTTAATCCTATAATGTAATGGCCAATATCGTCATGATGCATTTGTAATATTTTCTACGCGCGAAATTTGGCATAACTAATCGGGTATCGTAAAGCGTTTTACGAGACAGCCTACCGTCAATTATATAATTATTTACAATATCACTATCTGTGCACCCGCTTCACAATAAATCAATAATACTTTGCACTTCACGAAACCAATAGTTTACTTCTAAACGGAACACATTAACGGCATCTATCGGATTCCTGCTCAAGGCGTCGATATGCTTTATGCGCTCACCCGGTCTATAGTCAACAGTAATTTCATAATCTTGAATTAAAAGTCACCGGACGGCAATGCGTGATCACGTTAGTCATTGTATAGCGAACTGCACTATAATCCGTAATTACACGGACATTTTTACTCAACACATATACGAAAACTTCGTAATACGCTGTGAAAAACACTTTCTTCCCGACTCGTAACGCAACTAAAATACAAGACAGGGCTCAAACTACCGTCTATCCGTATTTGTAAAAGAATACCTGCTATGGGTAACTTGCATGCATTCGTGTGAATTTCCAACTAAGATCATATATCGCTATCACCGGTTTATCACTTTTTTTTTCTTCACCATACCCACATATTAATTTTATTTTTATAATTTTTGTTTTTGCTAGTTCGGTAAGCGGATGAGCCATTTTTGCAAAATTATGGAAGAACTTCCTAAAGTCACTACATAGTCCAATAAACTGACGCACTTTGTGTATGTTAATCGGAACGGGAAATTGAGACACGGCTGCGAACTTAAATTCGCCCGGTTCAATGCCATGAACATGATAATTGTTAAACTAAGTAAGAAATCCTGTTTTGTAGAAATGAACATTTGCCCACATGTACCTATTTAATTTAAAATTCCGCGTTTGACCCCTACCATTTGACGACATTATTGGAGTTATTTTTATTTAATGATTTACTTTAAAATTACGTAACTATCTATGAACTTGAACTTAAGCGCATAAAAACTGAGGGAGCGCTATATGTATCTTTAGGATGGATGCTGAGTTTATGGATACCGTTGGACTAGATTAAGACTGGTGAAGTAGTTCTTACCAGTTTAGTTTACTTATCGATAATAGCTAATGGACATCTATCGCGGATAATTAATGCATTTAGGGCTCTGTAATCGACACATATGCAACTATTTCCGTTCTTCCTCATAACTAAACAATAGGAGAAGCATACTCCGATTCGGGTTCTTTTATAATACCTGCTTCTAATGGCTCACTAATTTTGACTCTAACAATCTCTTGTTTGTGATGTGCTAATCTATAAGGCCTACGTGTACTTAATGCGAATTTGGACTAAATCTGTACATTCCCAACTCCTTAGTATAGCTAGAAAAGCAGTTTTATACCGAGATAATAAACTAATTAATTGATTACAATCAGATTTGCTTATCGGGCCTACCCTAGTTTTGTCAAGGTCTATACCCCACCAATGGCATATTATGATTATCGACACACGAGGCACTCAATTATAAAACACATTTGGCTAATGGCATTTTGCAAATATTGGCTGGCATAACTGACCTGGCTATTTATGCATGATTCCTGGCAGCTCTCGGCAAAGTAGGACGAGCTTTCTTCTATGTGATGTCCTTGGATCCGCTATGACGACTTTGAGGTAGCATTCATTTCCACAGAGAAGCGTTGCTGGTAGCGAGAAGAATACTTCTTGAAACTCGATCATTAACGGAATTAACGATGCGGCATGGTGTTTTTTCCGATGGATGAGGGTAGGGACTTCGTGTTCCAGATCATTGAATGATTTTTCAACTTCTTGTGCAATAAAGGAGACTTTTCAATATTTTCCTTGCGGGTGGTGTGCATTGCCCTTCTTCGTTTTTATTTTCAGATATCTGGCTTACCACAGCAGAATCTTCGTCCTCCAGACAAGACGACCGTCGAGGTTATTGTGTAGCAGAGCGTCGTTTCATCGTAGGTTTTTTTTATCCCACTTCTGATTAAAACGACAGTGATATAAATAAATCGAAAATACTTGATTTACACTTTTATTTGGGCAGAGTTTTCCCTTACAATTATTATTATAAACTGAACAACCAAAATCATCGCTCCTGGCTTTTATATAACTCACTGGCTGGCGGCTACCCCACCCCCCCGACTCAACATTTGGCGGGGATGGCTCACGTGGTAGGGAAGTGACGTAGCGGCTTGGCGTGGCGAGCTTGACAGCCGGCTTGACATGTCGGGCTTGACAGCTGGCTTGGCTTGACATGTCGGGCTTGACAGTCGGCTTTGCTTGGCTTAGCATGGCTTGGCTTGGCTTGGCTTGGCATGGCTTGGCTTGGCTTGGCTTGGCTTGGCTTGGCATGGCTTGGCTTGGCTTGGCATGGCTTGGCATGGCTTGGCATAGCTTGGCATAGCTTGGCATAGCTTGGCATAGCTTGGCATAGCTTGGCATAGCTTGGCATAGCTTGGCATAGCTTGGCATAGCTTGGCATAGCTTGGCATAGCTTGGCATAGCTTGGCTTGACATGGCTTGGCTTAGCTTGGCTTGCTAGCGACATCTGGCGTTACAAAATCGACAAAAACCAGGTGGCCCTTATTTTGTTTCGAGTAGTATATTTAATTTTCTTTTAGTGGCCTAACTCACGTAGAAAGCCACTTAGGTAGGTACTGAAGCTGTTAAGGCGCGGTCTTATCTCATATTCCCAAAAATTGGTTTCTTAGAACGTCGAGTATGACGTAATGTAATAAAAATAAGCAACGCGAAAAATACAGTGAACAGAGAAGGGTATAAAGAAGAATTTAAACCGAACAGAATAATAAATAAGAGTTTGATATTCCCAATAAAAATTGGGAAGTTGTAGCACAAAAATAAACTTTGACGTCGAAGATCTCTGTATTTCCAGCGATAACAACAGTTTTTTTTTAAGAATTTAGTACGTTTTCCATTTTTTTAAAACTTTAACCGAACCATTATTTAATTTTATGTCTATATTTTAAATAATCTAAAGAAAAGCAGTAAAATAAATGCCCATTCGCAGCTTACGTCACATTTCAACACAAATGTCATTTTTTCAATTTTCAATCTTATTGACGCTCCATAGTGGTGACAATAGTTTACGCGGTCATAAGCGATTAAAATCGTAGTCAGTCCGCGTCTTAAGCGTAGCTACATAATTACACTACAGTTCTAAAGCTTCTTAGGTTCTTGGGTATCTAAGGTTTTCGTCTTCTCCTAATTTTAGTAAACTTGACAAAATCTCTCTATTCCCATCATACCTACGTCGATCAAATCTGGTGATAGAGATAGAAACTTTACAATCTTCAAATCTGCGACACATGTTTTTTTAGAGCTTTTAAATTACTGATGTCGCCAAAAAACGGGTAAGCTGAAATGGCCATTTATCGCAGTGTGAGTTCAGGAAAACGCGTGGCGTTGAAAAAGTCAGGCAATGATGGACGACAGGTAGTCGACACTTATGAAAGCCGAGAGCCTTTACTCTATCTTGGGACTACACTCAGGCTATCTGTCGTGATGTACTTGGGTAATAAAAAGGCAACAGGATATTACTATCCAATCTCTCAAGATTCGATGAAAAACCTCACTCAACATGTTACAATCAAAACTCATGATCGGTGACCCTTTTCTGCATATCCCTAAATGACATGCTGGTTATAATATTATAAAAGAAATAAAACAAAACAAAAAGGCTGTCAAAGAGGTCAAAACAGTTCTAATAGTGACGTCTGAAGTCAAACAAAATATATATTGAACAGATCACGTCCCAAAAAAAGCAACTAAAGAAATATATAAATTATTTAGCGTTATTTATAATTTTTACTTAGTTTTAATTTATTTTAACCAATCCTTATAAAAGCCCAAGAAACATCCACATCGAGTGTCAATGGGGAACATTTAATGAAACCAGTTAAAAATGAGCACAATGATATTTTTGTAGAAAATGGCTCAATGGAGGAAAAGGACAAAAAAATAACAGAACAGAGTCCGAGAAAGTCGTAAGTATAAAAATTATCATTGATGTATTACGATGATTACGTAGATAGTAAGAGTATCTACGAAGCAAAAGGCAAGATAGAGGGAAGGGTGAGAACAATTATTTTGAAGTTCCTCATTACGTTTATTATTTCCTGAAATATAAGTTGTAGGTAGGTATGGTATTATTAATAGGTAGGTACTATTGTGTACCGACAAAAACGTAATTACTATTAGTCATTTAATATCTCCAAGTTTAGTAAATTTTGATTAGGTAGGCAATTTTTATTTCTTTGCCGTAAGTACTAATGGGATCCTATGGATTATAAAAGTTATGTTTCGAGAGGTTTGTAAAAGGCTCACATTGTATCCAGGCCGTAAATTTCAAGCCAGACTGCGTTGATCATTTAGTGGACAGCCACGTACGTCATAAACTCCAATTGACTTAAGAATAATTCCATCAAAAACTTTTGAACAACAGTACTTTTCTTCCCTAGGGACGAATATGGAAACAAGGTGGCTAAGCCGTCCTTGGAGGAACCGCCGGAGGAATGGGCCCCCTGGTCGCTTGTGGTTGCCACCAAGAATCCACATGCCCCACCACCGGTATCCGTCAAAAAACCGCCTGGACCCGCCTGGGACATTGGACAGGTAGGTAGATGTATGAAAGTGTTATTTGATCTGAAGTAGAGGTTGACAAAGGGAGGACAGCTATAAGAACGTGTCATGAAGACTGATATATTATTTATTTATCTGTAGGACTAACATCGGACACGCGGAAATCGCGTCTGAAGGCATCGGCAATCGGCAACACAGCCATAGTTATAGAAAATTGCTCGCGTATACTTTGTAATACTCAATGTTATTTTTAAATCTGCGATTGTCTTTGTCTTTTCTTACTTTGTTTTTCAAGGTAGCCTGGTAGATAGGCCCAAGCCATTAAGTCCCCCGCTGTACCTACATTTTTTTTTTGTTAACTTGTGCATAAAGCTCACTACTATAAAACTAACTAGTCTGCTACGGGGTGTTCCTGCACTAGACACTACGAGTATTTCTAAACTTAAATAAGCAAAAGTTTGCCCCAATGAGGTCTCCATTGTAACGAAAACTGTTTAAAAGATTCCTATTAAGATTTGAAACGAGTTCGTAACAGTCAAGGCTTGAGCTATGCCAACAGTAGCCGAGCCTTGTAATGCTGTATTACGAGGCAATAATGGTGTTTCCCTTATGGATATTAGGCGTAGTAATCTACTTAAGTAATCTATTTACGTCCCATGCTGCAGATTGAAGAAAATAAAGTAACCTAACGTTAAAAAAAAATGCCACCTAATGCACCTTTTAATAAACTCATAAATACTCTAAATCTTAAAGATAAATTAAACAAGAAATAGCAATGCAATGAGATCTGTCTGCCATTGTATTAAAAACACAGCCTTCTGACAGCGCGACCGAAGTACCTACTCACGCCACCCTTTTTTTTTTTAGCGTGGCAAAATCATCAAATGAGTCCTCCCGCCCAGGGCGTTACAGGAGGGACGTCAGACTTGTACTGACTAAAAGCCACGGTGTTCCTTCAATAGCCCTTTATTTACCAGGGTCACGGTTACCGAGTGAGACAGTCCCGCGACCCCGGCAGGCTCTGCTCTGGCCCTCTTAGGGGGCCCCGTCAGTACTCACGCCACCCTGGGACTAAGTTTGCTATTCACAAGCCACTGACAGCGACACTAGTGTACACACTTACACAGCTCGCGGTGCGGTGAGCGGTGCCGAAGCCGCCTCGTTGAGGAGCACATCATGAGTCCAGGGATGAGATTTCTTAGAAAGAATAGCATAGTCGCTATGCTATTCTTTCTAAGAAATAATCTTGCTATGCCATAGCGGAATGCCAGATAGCATGTTTGATATGAGGCTTTATTTCGGGGAATTAAAAAAAATTACATTGCAACTCTTCAACAAACTACGCCCAAGTGTTACATGTTCTATTTCCAGGTACTAAAGGCGGCGTGTCTTCTTTCCAAGCCACCGCGCCCCGTTGAATTCACCGACGAACAAGAGATGCGTTGCGTGTACTCTCTCATTTACGAAGTTTTTAGATGTGAGTTTATCAAAAATTTTAGTCTCGCCGACAGTGAACACACCAAAGTTTACAATTTATTGGTCTCATGACTCTCAACCACAAATCCCTCGCAAAAGTTTTCTGCATAGGCGAAGCCGTTAAAATAGAAAATAAAACTATAAAAAGCCCATATAACACGAAATAAAAAGTTTCGTTGCGTGAACTTACTGTCTTGTAAATGACTAACATACATAATTATATTATCAGTAGCAAAGCGTTCATTTAACATCAAGAGTCGAAGCGAAAGTCGAATAAAGTGAAGTGTCACGATGACGAAGTTCTGAAACGGCGTGAAAATTAACAGAAGATATGCCAAGCTACTTTATTGCAGTTGTTGATGCCTACACGATAAAGTTGCGATAAATAGCGTGCCAAGTTAAATTAATTTCTTTGCTATTAAAATATGACGGGTATTTTCATTGGTGTTCATATCAGCTCGCTTGATCTAAAAAAACTTATTGTAGTGGGTCTTTAATAGTTTAAATTATGACAAGTATTTACAATATTGGAACTCGCTCAAAATTCCCATGAAACACCGGAAGACTTTCAGTCACGTAATAAAATACAAGCTGCGAAAGTATTTCAGTTATATTTTTGAAAGGGAACTTGAAACTTCTTGCTATTTGATTAATAGATGGTGGTTCAATGGTGTTAGAATGTTCGGCACTGTTTGAAAACGAAATTGAACTGCTGAAGTCAACTGACTGACTTCAGACTGTACTGACCGTTTATTTTAATTTGAGCTTTGTTCAAAACTTTCACTCTGATAGAGATATGGTCTGACCTGCCTGACTTAGATACAATAATTTCGACGCGATTTCTGGATTTGCTGAAACTTCACCTACAATGCTATAGATATATCCACTGTAATGCTAATATAATACCTGTGTTCGCCGAAATAAAAATGCCATGAAATCTATGCTATTTGCCCTTTTTATTATTCAGCACTTTGGATGTCTATTCATACAGAAGTTTTCGGTCACGCGACATATTATTTTGCGGTTTTATTTGAACTTCGTTTTCATAAGACTTATTTTTCATACCTAACGAGTTTATGTTTTCAGATAAAACCATACTAGATAAAGCTTTAGAAGACGTGGGATTTATACAAATTCATCGTGAGGTGAGTCATTCTCTCATGTTTCTTTTTTTTAATAACTAGTACTCTAGCATTATTTTTTCAATTGGACGTAGTTATGCAAACAGGAACCAACCCACACACATGCCAAAATTGAGATAAGGACACGGAAGCTTCCAAAAATGAACCTTCTATCGACCCTGTAAATATCAAAATGATTTGACAATTTTGATAGAACAAAACATTTCTCTTACAAAGTTACCAACCAACATAACAGCAGTTGTTCAATAAACTAACAAGACCCATGCCCCATAGTCACCCAACAATCTTAAAAAATCACTAAAATTCGTTTTTTTATTAAGACTCAAGCTACATGGTCCCTTGTGTTTTTTATTTTGTTATCAAATAAGTAGAACCATGCGGGTTGGTTCTTGTTTGCATATTAAAATAGACATAAATCTATTAGACTCACATTTCTTGGTTCCTTGATGATATATTTACAACGTCTAAGGAGTCATGATCTTTGAATTTGTTTTGTATAATAAACTCCTTGATCAAATTATTCGTCCAAATAACCATGATTTGGACGAATAATTTGATCAAGGAGTATAACACATTATGGTTATTCACTAGTTTTTTTTTTATTTATTTAATTAATATTGCATGTGGTGGTCAGAACCGCAATATATAATAGCCTTGTTGTATGAACGTCCAACTTTAAACCAGATAAATATAAAATTCCTTGAATTATAGCTTCCTCAAAAATATATACTAATATTAGAAAGCTGAAGAGTTTGTTTACTTGTTTGGTGAAACGCGCGGATCTCAAGAACTACTGGTTCGAATTGCAAAAAAATATTTTTGTGTTGGATAGTCCATTTATCGAGGAGGCTTTATATAACACGCGTGACCAATAGGAGCAGGTCATTCAAAGTTCTAAAAAATATATCCATATTTGATAGCATATTTCTATCTTTTAAAGTTAACTTACAATACTTTCTTATTGAAATCAAATTGGTTTTGAAATAATTTATTTGCGAAGGTATTTTCATCAACATAATATAAATCCTTATCTAAATAAATACGTTAATCATCACAAGCAAATAATTTGAACAAAAGTGCCTTTCACATCATATTTTGATTTCAATGAATATCTTAGAAGTTATCATAGTTTCAAAATAATACCGCAACAAAATAATGATAGGCTGGGCATGCCACAATTACGGCGGTAAGATTGATTTGAGGAGAAGTTGGAGAGGCGGAGAAGTTGGAGAGGCGCCACGGACTCCTTACCTTCCCGCTGACGCAAGTCCTCACTAGACACGGCAAATATCTCGGGAAATACCTCAGGTATTCAGCCGCAGGCTAGGGGACTGAGGAGCTATCAGAACGCGTGAGGGAGAGGACATCCTCATGTTCCAAATTAACTTTTTGCGACTGGGTCGTGAGATGGAGGCTGTCCTCTCCCACACGCTTCCCGCCTTTCCTTCGCTAGCACGACTGCTTCGCAGAAGGAGGTGTCTGCTTGCCATTTCGTCTCGCTCCGCAGCATGGCCTCGACCAATGCCGAGCGCAAGAGGTCACCGGCTATCGCCTCCGTGAGGACACGGCGGTGCTCTGCCCAAGCAGGACACCTGCACCGTATGTTCCATCGTGTCCTCCGTGCGATCCTCGCAGTGGTGACACCTAGACGTTTCTTCCTTTTTAATGTGAGAACCCGTGTCAATCGGAAGGTGAGGACGCCATGACGCCTCTCCAACCACTACTCAAAGATGGGTTTTAACAGCGCGATCGCGGCGTGCCCGGTCCCTCACGCTAAGTTAAGGGATTTAAAAGTATGCTTCACATGATTCCACAAGACATCATGAAGACGGTATGTGAAACAACGGAAAATATGTTAACGAAGACGATCTTGAGGGCTATTCAGAATAACCGGATTTTTATTTAGAATTGGATTTAGATATTAGTATTTTTTATACTCGCTTTAGAATTTTAAGATGGGATATTTACCATGTTTATTATTTAAAACAAATAATAAACATGCTAAAAATACTATTTAAATCTTCACATATCAGTTTACAAAGTATTTTTGAGTTTTTAAAACATTTTTGCAGTTTTTAACATTTTCGTTAACATTATAATACTATGAATTTAAGATTTGTTTATTTTTCAATGAAAAATGGAAATGTTTTTAAAGAAATATGGGATCTTTCATTTGTTTTTCCTATAAATTTTTGGCATGATTAAAAATTAACAAAGAACCAACCCACACATAGATAGTTTTGCAATAAGGAACCAGGAGGTTTTTCATTGATTTTTACTAAAAATATAAGTGATTTTCATCAATATTATATTTGTATACATAGAACAAACTATTTAGTAAAATATAGTATGTAAACTTTAATCAAAATAACAATCAATTTAAAAGTACACAACATTTTCACAAAAATGTTGATGGATGGAGAGGACGAGGAAGGCCAAAGAAAAGATGGATGGATTGTCTAAGGAATGATATGAAAGAAAAAGGAGTAAATGATATTGTGACGTCTGATAGGGGAGAATGGAAGAAGAAAACGTGTTGCGCCGACCCCAAATAGAATGGGATAAGGGCAGGAAGAAGAAGAACATTTTCACAAAAATCGCTTTTTCTCAAAACTGACATTATGTGGGTTGGTTCCTGTTTGCATAGCTACGTCCAATTATATCTCATCAATGCTAACACCGAAATCTCAATAGTTTGGACTGGACCTTTCAAACATTTTAAACTCCTAAGCCAGAACTTTATTTGGTGCAAGAGTTGCTAACAATTCGCAACCAGTACCAAAATGGTTGGGTGATGTCGATTTGTGGTGTTCTCGCACACTGACGAGAAAGGTACTTGTTAAATGTTGGATCTCCGAAATGGATGTCAAAAACTTATGTGGACTGCGATGATGAATACCTACCTACAATTAATTATCGTGACAGACATAGAGACATACAACGTTACAGTTGGACAAAAAATTCACCGATTTCAATTATTATGCCGCTCATGAACTTGTAAAAAGATTGGCGAAGGTCTTTTAACCCATCGCGGTTATCAAGGCTGTATATTTAACCCTCATTACCGAGCAGTAATAACTCCCCGTTAGGGTAGGTTCGACAAGATGTTACAGTACAAAGTATGCCCCATCTAACTCGCATTACGCCGTTCTCGTGACCGAAACCATTTCTTTTTTTTTTTTCGAACGTTGAGAACGCTCACGAAAATGAGCTCTATATTTGTGATCATTTATTCTTGTTGGTTTACGAAATAATCTGATAAAATAGGTTCTATTAATAAATACACGAATCGCAGTGTTCGAGACGTTTTGGGTAGACACCATATTTTAATTGGATAACGAATAGCAGGACAAAATATATCGGAATGTTAAAATTGTTAATATAAATAACCCTACAGAATGGTTTGTGCTAGTTTTTACGTTCTTGGGAACAAAATGAGTAGGCCAAATTTTTTTTGAACTTTTATAGATCTACCAATTTACACTAACAGCCCTTTTACTTCAAAATAACTTAATGCTATCCAGTTTATACCACACCGTCACACAATATGGCTGTTCCTGATGGAGTTGGCAAGGAGGCGATGGGGAGCGCGACCCAGAAGCGAGATAGAGCGAGCCACAAAACTCTTGGAAGAAAACGGATATCCCTTCAAGGAAATAGAGCAAGTCTTATGGGAGCAAAGGGTCCACCTCGCCGCCTCCATAGCAAGGATCCGCATTAAAAATCGGGCTTTCTCGTAAGTTGTACGAATGTTTTATTTACAGGTGTAGCATCTTGTTTGTCGCTGGAATAGTAGACAAAATGACAGATTGTAGATAGATTTCTATTATATTAAAAAATACGAATTGTATAGAAATAAGTTTGTCTATTCTTGGTAGAATAGAGATAGCATTAGTGCATGCTACACGAGTTGAAGGGTGTCTCAACATTATCGCTGTTCTGAACTTTGCTTATTTTCAATTCAAGACTTACAAGATGCTCTATCTCCAAACATATGATAAAATTCCCAAAAACATAAAATTGTCATACGGTAGTAAGGCCAGTAAGTCGCGTTATTCCACGTTTGCGTACCGAGCCTTGAATATTTTATCATGCAATCCCAATAAAAAGTGCTTACGCAAAAATCGAAGGCCATAAGACCAAACATTGATGTATAAAGGTCATTACAATGTTTTATTGTCTCCAGGCTATCGGATTTATTGCCACCCCACTTGCGTGAGGAGCGTGTGTCGGCGTGTGTCCATAAAGACTCTGTTACGGGATGGGTCAACACTTTTAAAGCCAAGTTAGTTTTCTGATTTACTCGAATTATTTTTGTCCAAGTTTCAGCACAAATCTCTATAAATGCCAGATTTCATCCAGTTTAAAAAAATGAAATGTCACATAAAGCACGGTCGTCTTTCTAGACTATCTACGGGTCCAAACCACGTGTTGTAGAACTGTACTTGGTGGGACACAGATCTCGCCTTGAGTAGGTATAGTATAAAAATTTGCGGACCAAAGAGACAACCCAGATGAAACCCTCGGCTATTTTATAATTCAGCAACTTGTTGAAGACCCAACAAGGCAGTTGCTGAATTATTTCACTTCGATTCTCAATTAAGCCGTTATCAGTCAAAAGTGTCTCAATCTAAAACATTTTTTAGAAAAGTGGCGTTGCTAGTGAAGCGATTACACGAGTTGGGATACACATACAGCAACTCTCGCCAACTTTGTGCGGGAGAATACAGATTCGACCGAGTCTGTCCTAGGTTTGTGGAATTTTTATTGTATTTTCATATCATTTTAAATCTTTGTCATGCGAAAATACGTCTTCATATCAACAGTGTCGGATCTAGGGGAGGACCAGGGCCGGAGCACGTTCCCTGGTCGCCAGCTTCTAGGGGCGCCAAAATCATAAACTTCTATTTTTGTCTTGCCAAGAAGACAAAAAATTGAGATCGCTTCTATCGGTGTATCATTGTTCTAGCCCTAGACAAGCCTGTAGCGTCAAAAGCGTAACTAATAACTCCCTCCCGAATAAAACGAGGTTTTTTAGAATACATTTTAAAGGCTAAACAGTGGGTGCCTCTGTCCACTATTGCCCTTAGTAAAAAAATCGTAGATCCGGGGCTGCACACAAGATAGTTCTATATAACTGTTAATGCTGGGTCATCGGTTTCAACTCCAGATTTATCACTCTACGGCCACCAGAAAATGCCACCATTGGACAATTGGAGCTTGTCAGGGACGGAGTGATAGTGCTGCAGGTATTTATTATCTTACATTTCTTTAAACCTTGAGGTACACCAAGCATTTAGTGACACACTTATACGTGTCTCTCATCCTAGAAGATGATGATCTTGTCTTAGTTTATTTTTATCTTATTAGTTTGCCCTTCACTAGTTATAATTCCTGTACCGTGTACTTTTACAAAACATTTAAACTCACTCAGCCACACCCAAAAAAGTACGTACCCCTGTAGGCCATACGAATCTTGTTCTGTCAGAAAATCGAACCCACACACGTAGTGCAGCAATCAATCAATTCAATCATGCAACCACTGCGGCAACCGTGCTGTAGTACCAGAAACTAATTATCACACTTGTCTGTTCCATAAGGAACGTGAATTTTGCGAGGGCGCATCAACTTTGTGTCGTGCTCTCCGCGCCAATTCTCTTCGAGGTGTAGTGGCACAAACGCACGCGTCTTCGCCCCGCTGCTCGGCTTACCTTGCTGCTCAACTGCGGGAACTGGCCGCAGTCCTCAAAGCGAAAGCACCACCAGCACCAGCCACGCCTGAACTTGGGAAACTAGTTGTTTTCGGAGCTGGTGATAAGTATGATCGAAATTTTACTATCAAAAACCTCTCCCTTCGTCTCTTCGTCAGCGGTCCTGACGGTTTTTTTGCGATGTTTCTATTCTAATTCTTTCTTCTGCTTTATAAAAATAAAACGTTTCTCCACACTAGGAATTTCTACTGTGTCGTGAGTGCGTTTACAAACACATAAACTCATAAACACAAACACCCGGAACAACTGCTTGTAGATAATAAAATATTTATTACGTGCGGGATTCGAGCGCTTTTAAAATTGTTGTGCGTTAAGGTTGCCGGTTCGCGCGCGAGACCGCGACAGGAGACAGCGACAGGAGACCGCGACAGGCGGCCGCGACACTACTTAACATAGGCAATGACAAGTGTCGCGGTCTCCTGTCTCGGTCTCCCTGTCGCGGCGCGAACCGCCGCCTATGCAAAAGAGAGCGCGACATGTGTCGCGGTCTCCTGTCGCTGTCTCGTGTCGCGGTCTCGCTCGCGAACCGGCACCTTTAGATTCCACTCTCATCGCCTTCTGGACGGATTATTCAATTCCATCTTGTTTCTAGGGTACAAAGCTACGTCTGTGCTCTACGCAAACTAGGCATTGAAGCATCTGAAGTTCCTCAATCTGGGGCCTCCGTGTGCGTTCTCAGTGAAGCCGTACATTGTGACACTCCTGCAGTTCTACACGCGCTGGATGGAGTCGTGGCTGTGTTGGCAACTCCACCTAACTCATACTCAGCCGTTACAGATCCAATTGATCTGGTTTGCGGACGCGGCGGAGACCTTACAATGCTTGAGGTATGTTTGATCAATTCCACCCAAAGAAGTTTCAAAGTTGAGCCGAGTTAATAGATTTTATTTGCTTTAGATTCTAACAGAATCAGAAATGGATGTGAAGGGCAAGGAGCGAGTGCAATCGATATTGGAGGAACAGAAGAAAACTTTAAGATGTCTCATGTCGAAACCTCAGGTAATTTACAAATAACGGTTTCGGTGATAAAACACAAAGCCACACACTAATATTTATTTGTGTCATAGATTCAAATGATATTGTACGAGACGCATTCAGCTTTGGAGGCGGAGAATCAAGCACAAATCACGCGGGCAGTCGCAGAAGCAAACCGACTGGCACGTGAACGACATGCGTTTTTGAAAAGGAAGCATCGACAATCTGTAAGTTGACAAGACTTAGGTTTTACTCAGAATTTCCCCGCACTTACAAAGATTGCCTGTCGGTTTACTTTTTCTGGATCAGAAACTATAGGACTTGATCTATAAAACAATACCAGGCACGCGGTCAAGGCACTTTTAAGATAAACATGAATCCTAAAGAAACCAGATGCCCCTTTAAACAATTTACATACCTGCTACATTTTGTTTTTTCCAGAGTCCACAAAAGCAATCAGCCCAAACATCTGCCAATGAAGTTGTTGTTGTGAGTGAAACCAACGTATCTGTCGCAACAAACGAGTCGACGACTACGCTTACCACGGGTTCTCGCTCTGATGACTTAGATAAAAACGATACAGAGGAGTCTTCTGTCGATGGTGCGGAGGAACAACCTTCCACCTCTTCCCCTTCTAATACAACCAAGGGTAAGGCCAGTGATGCCGTTCTGAAAAAGCAAGCAGACAGTATCGAAGTGCGTTCAAAGGCGGGGTCGAATAAAGCAAGACCTATCCCCGAATTACCCGAACAGGAAATTCCAAAAGACCCTGATAAAGATAGTCCTAATGTTGTTGTAAGTATAGAACACTTAATAAACTGTATTTTATTTCCAATTTGCATTGGAATTGTTGGAATTGCCCCCATTGTTGCAGGTGCCAAGTTGTGATTTATTTGAAATAAGGATGCTGCCAAATCTCGGGAATGGTTTAGATATCAATTATATATTAGAAAGAGACGGGTGTTACCTTGGTCTTATTCAGAGGAAGGTATGCATTTTTATCTTACTAGTGATTAATATTGAGATCTATTTATTTTGCCGAACGATAGCGACTACAAAACTTAAAGCATCATTAAAAAAAGAGCATCTACAACATCACAGAAGGTTCGAGTTCTTTCCTTGATGTCCACAGTATGGAATATTTAAAATTTTATATACTATTTTTGATTCCCAGCGACGGTTTGCCGCTACAATATCGTCAGTCGTAATGATTCTTCCATATTATATTCCATTACGCTTCTTAAACACAATTTATCAAATGGTTGATTTGATTTGAAACTGAACACATCGTTTGACGTGGTCGCTATTCTTCTCGTATGGTTTTGGAGACCAAGGCCTTGCACAACGGTAGGTTGACCGCAGGAGATCACCCGGCTCGACGCTAAGTTTATGATCCGCGTGGCGGAGGACCGCGGACTGTTCGGCCCTAGTGCGGGAGCCGCGCAGCCGCAGCGACGGAAGAGGGTCGAGACTGCGCAGCTGTCGCCGAGGAGGAGACGACGGAAGAATAGCTTTGAGGTAAGTCCAATACTTGCTGAGGCAGTTGTGGCCCAGTGGTATTGGTCCCGACTTACGTGTTGTGGTCGTCGGTTCGAACCCCACCAGGCGCATTACTTTGTGTAATTTATTTCATCACCACTGCTCTCGAAATGGTGAAGAAAAACATCGTGAGGAAACCAGCATGTCCTAGAACCAAAAATTCGAAGACATGTGACATCTACCTACACGCACTGGGCCCGCGTGGTGGATTATGGCCCACTCCCTCTCACAGAGAGGAGGCATGTGTCCTGTGTCCCAGCAGTGAGAACATTATAGGCTGATGATGAAATACTTGCTAATGCTACACTACTCTTAATAAACTGTCTGTGGTCTACCTGGAAGATGCAGCGTAGGCAGGCCTGCCACTAGGTGGATCGACGACATCGTTAGAGTCGCAGGCAACCGATGGATGCAAGTGGTGAATTGTCGTACGGCGCGGCGATGTAGGGGGAGGTCTATAAATTTTTTTTTTTTTTTTTTGCATTTTTATCTTTCGATCAGTCATTCAGACTATAAGCAGATGAGGTGGGTGCTTTTTGTCATTAAGGGCGCCGCTCCCATCGGAACTATGCCCTTTCTTTATCTTTGGCTGGAAAAAGCTTCTAGTCAAAGATGTCTCGCCGTTTTCTGAGTCGACGAATGGTTTCCGGTATAGTCAGCTGCCCTGCCAGCTGGTTGGGGTGCTTTGTCAGTCTTGACATATATTTGGCTGCGTACGTGTCCACTTCGTCTGCTATCATAGGCATGTTTAAGATTTCATGCACTTCTCTTGTTTTAATGAACCATGGTGCATTGGAAATTTGCTTTAGGATGTAGTTTTGTACTCTCTGTATTACTGTTTTGTTGGAGGTGCTGGCAGACCCCCACAGCTGTATGCCATATAACCAGATGGGCTTCAAGACTGTTTTATAAACAAGCAGCTTGTTGTCCATGGATAGTTTTGAATTACGTCCCAGTAGCCAGAGACCCTTGTATTTTAAATTAATTTCATCTCTTTTTTTTTCAATGTGCTTTCTCCATGTGAGTCTACGGTCCAGGTGCATGCCCAGGTACCTTACTGTATGTTGGTGCGGTAGTTGAATATCGTTTAACCTGACTGGGGGACAATCTTCTTTTCTGAGGGTAAAAGTTAAGTGCACTGATTTTGACCCGCTAACGGCAATCCTCCATTTAGCCAGCCATTTCTCGATTTCATTCAGACAGTTTTGTAGGACTTGTGAGGCCTTAATTGGACATTTGTCTGATGTAAGTAAGGCTGTGTCGTCAGCGAAGGTTGCTACGGTAACTCCTGGGATTTGTGGTACATCATGAGTATACAACGTGTAAAGGACTGGTCCCAGCACAGACCCCTGTGGCACTCCAGCTGTAATTTCGTAAAAGCTGGAGGAGCAGTCGTTTTCTTGCACTTGGAAGATTCTACCAGATATATATGATTTTAAGACTTCATAGAACGTATTTGGTAATATTGTTTTAATTTTGAACAGTAAACCTTTGTGCCAGACCCTGTCAAAGGCTTGCTGGATATCTAGAAACACTGATGAACAAAACTCTTTTTTTTCGAACGATGTTCTTATTTTTCTACATACTCTATGTACTTGTTCAGTAGTCGCGTGTTCCCTTCGAAAGCCAAATTGGTGTTCAGGTATTATAGATTTTTCTTTTATGACTTTCATCATTCTGTGTAGCAATGACTTCTCAAAAAGCTTCGACATTAAAGGCAGAAGACTGATTGGCCTGTATGATGTGAGTTCATGAATAGGTTTCCCAGGTTTTTGGATCATTATAATATTCGAAACTTTCCATAGGTCTGGGAAGTATCCAATTCTCAACATTGCGTTAAATATCATCGTCAAGTACACAACTACTTTACGAGGCGATTCTTCGAGGTCCTTTTTGTCAATAAGATCATATCCTGGTGCTTTATTATTTTTAAACGACTTAAGGTTCCTGTATACTTCTCTGGGAGTCACCAGTTTTAGAGGAGTGTCCAGTTGAGAATCTTCGTGCAGAGCCAAGTCTATGTCAGTTTCGTCCGCATTCAGCGGTGCCTCGTTTGGAGTGAACACTTGACTGAGGTGTCTATAAAAAATTTAAATTAAGAGTCTTTGAACCGGTCTTCGGACCCAAGCGCCAAGTGGTAAGATGTAACTCCAAATTCGTTAAGTGGGACTAACTCATTGGAAAAGCAGCATGGTCTGGATGTAGAGCTGTGTCGCAAACTATAAGTAGTCCACTTCCTATCCTGCCCTCTTAGGGAGCTTCCCCATTGACGCGATGCGACGCAATTCGACCGATTCCAATTACAAGTGAAAATCATCCTTAACACCAAGACGACATAAATGACATTGAACGTGCGGTTGTCTACGGGTAGATGAAAAACCAAACACGCTCGGCATCACGACGACGTCAAGTCAATCGAATTGCATCATTATATCGTAGTAGTAAGGACGATTTTCGTTTTTAATAACCGACTTCAAAAAAATGAGGATGTTCTCAATTCGTCGAATCTTTTTTTTTTTTTTTTATGTATGTTCCCCGATTTCTCGAAGACGCCTGGACCGATTTGGATATTTTTTCTTTTGTTTGAAAGGTTATACTTCCCAAGTGGTCCCATGATCATCAGGTCAGGATCTGATGATGGGATCCCAGGGAAATCGAGGGCAACCCTCAAATTTATAGGCCCACACCAAAATTTGGACTTTTATAGGCCACAAATTTTAAAGTAAGTCGCATCGGATCGTGTCGTCCGAGCCGAGCCGATGCGAATGGCATTAGTAACACCCTTATTACGTTGACATAAAGGTTTTCTTGTCCGGCTTAAGCCGATTCCGCGTCGATAAATGTGGGAGCACCCTAAGTGCTCTTCAAAATACCCATTGGAAAAGACGGCCCTACATTTATTGGACCAAAGAAAGAAGACTATACGAATGATATACTCAGGTGGATCGAGTAAATGCCCCTACATACGCGTCCCTGTGTCGCTCGACGCGGCGCGGCAGTGCGCCGGGCTGCATGGCGGCCGTGCCGTGCAGTGTGCTGCACTGTGAGCGGCACGCGCGACAGCAGGCCGCAGCCGCCGCCATCACCGCCGCCGCCTGCACTTGTAACGCAAGACACAGGTAGCTCAGGTGGCCTACCATTACGTCTTTAAGCGGGAGTAATTTCAGTGTGGGAACGAGGTGGCGCCAGATAACTTGTATAACATCTCTTTCCCATTCTGGAATTACTCGAATCACGCTTTAAGATGTCTCGGTAGGCCCCCAGGATTGTCCTTTTCACCAGCGAAACAAGTCAACAAATGGAAAACTGCACAACAACACGTCACGGCTCGTTCACGACTGTAGGATTATAGGTCATTATTTACTTCCTTGCCGAAGGTCTGTTCAATTTCAAAGGTATATTGTGCTACGGATAGATGGCAGGATATGCAACGCCAACAGTGCATGACCAAAAATCAAACCTTTCGTTCCATCCTTTACTTTTTCATAGATACCGGCGTTCATCAGCGGGTGGTGTGTCTGGAGGGGCTATAGAGGAGGTCCCTTCATCACGTTCCCAGGAACCTCCGTGCCGTCAACCGTTCCCTCTCGTCGTACACGAGCTCCATCTCAAAGAAGCTGTCAAACACCATAAGATTTTCGTTTCCTGAATTATTGCCAGAATTAACGTGTTTAACTTTAGTCTTAAGGTCGGGTATTATAACGGCAATTCAGTTTCAAAGTCGGTCAAATATCGGCTAAATTAGTATCTAAAGATGTTAAAGTTTGTCAAGTAATGCTGGCCACTATTAGTTCCTCTGAACTTAGTCCATAATACTGGTCATACAATGCTATTACCAGATTATGCTAATCGAAATCTTTCGTTTCGCACAATCTGGTATCTCGTTGCAAGCGCGACTTCCGAGCGTGGGGTCCTGGGTTCGTTTCCTGAATTGGGCAAAAAGTGCTTGTTGGTTTTTCTATAATAATTTCTCAGTAACTAGCAGTCCAGCACCTGATCTCTCTCCGGTCATGTTGGATTGCCGTCATGCCATCCCATCTGACCATGAGAATAAAAGAATAGAGTGAACCTACGCCTGCGCACACACTTGTGCAGTGTAACAATCATGCCCCACGTAGATGGGTAATCTCCGCCGAGATTGGCCGCCGTGGCCGAAATGCGTCGGGAGGACTATTATTCCGGTCTTTCTTTTAACTTTACAAGCCCATGAGAGCTCAAAAATCTTCCAGTACACTACTTAATGAAATCTTGCCATATCGTGGTGCAGGAATGTTCATTTTCTTCGACCTCACTGCGCTCGTTATTCGTTGAAAAGTAAAGATGTTCGCTTTTAAAGTGGTCCTGCTCGCTTCCCTCGCTCTCCATCAATGATCCTCCGATCTGCCATCCGATCGCCTATAATGTGTGTGATGTGTGTCTAACCATGAGTTTAGACATCTGAGCCTTTTTTGAGGGGGGATCCGCGCCTGATCACTTAATTGTCGCGTTACCCCGTGAAACTCGCCCCTCGAAGCGCCGTCGCTTCCATATCGGCGGTGTGTACCGGACCCTTATAATTTGCCTTTAGCCTAGTTTATTATATCCTAGTTTTGTAATAGAATTTTGCAAAAAGTTTAGCGCAAGAAATCATAATGTATATTTTTTTATCTTCGGTACCATTTTAGGAGATAATACCAATAGATTTGCCAGTCATTTGAGGGAAAACCTTAAAATTTTATAATTTTAACATCACTTATCAGTAACGAATTTTAAATGTATTGGTGTTAAATCTTATATTCCTTGAGTTATTGAAATGATTTTCTCTTTAGACTATTATTTTTCCAAATATAACCTTTCATAACCAAATATTCGTTTTATTTTACACTAGCGATCCGCCCCGGCTTCTCACAGTTGAGATGAAAATTAAAAACATAGCCTATGTTACTAAGAAATAATGTGACTTTCTACCAGTAAAAGAATTATTAAAATCTGATCAATGGTTCCAGGGATTATTTCGTACAAACTGCATTTGAGACATGACGCTTTGGTCGGCAATCGTCTGCGAACACATCAAAGGCCCCGAGGGATAACGCAGTGATATGTTTTTCTAGTTCAACCACTAGCTGTTACGAGCTGCTTCGCCCGCGTGTAACTTAAAAATAATCTCACGGGATCTTGTAGTTTTTGTGTGATTCCGAACAGGCATCCATCCATCTATACCCACAAACTTTCACATTACAGTACATTACTTTGTGTAATTTATTTTATCACCACTGCTCTAAAAACGTTGAAGGAAAACATCGTGAGGAAACCGGCATATCCTCGACCCAAAAATTCGAAGAAATGTGACATCTACCAATCCGCACTGGGCCCTCGTGGTAGATAACAGCCCTCTCCCTCTCACAGAGAGGAGGCCTGTGTCCCAGCAGTAGGAACATCTATAAACTGATAATGATGATGATAGACGTAAACAAAACAAAAAATTCAGTGTATAAATAAAACAAACTTTATTAATTAAAGTTACAAAGACCAGCAGTGGCTCATTTACAACAACACTCGTTTGTTCAACGTCAAAACTAAGCGCGGACGTTAACCCTTATTAAATTAAAGGTATAATGCTTACCACTTGGGTTTTTAGCTTAAAAAAGTATTTTTCTTGCACCGGCAACACTTGAATTTGATATTAAGTAAAACGTTGTCTTTTTTTAAATCCAATTACTAGCAACATTTCATTCATAAACGTCATCCATCCATATACGCCAATGTCAAAGTGAGCCAGTCGGCAGTTTGGTGAAAAATTTTTGAAATTTTTGTGACGTTACTCAAAAATTTTTAGTTTTGTTCAACCAAAAATCTGGTAAGTGTTTTTTGCGTTCAGATTCATAAACTATGTTATATTCTTGTAGTTTTGCATCCATTAGGTTGAAGAATCCGGTACTATATGCATGTTTTTTGATCGTGTGAAGTTATGGGTAATAGTGGTAAATTATATGCCATTGTGCATTCGTGCCTAACTGTAAATTGGATTTACTAATATAAAATAATGTGTATTTTTTGTGTGTTGAATGATGCATTATGTTCGAATTTGCTTAGGGTCGCTTATTTTGCTTATTTCAGTGAGCTCAAGGAGAATAATAACACACCAACTTTTTATAATTAATAAACCTCTCTTTTTATTACGAACACAAGTATATTTTATTTACCTACCTACTAAAAATACACATTACATTCATATTTACATTCGAAAAAATGTTAATGCCTATATATTTTTTTTTTCAAACAAATTACACAAGCAAATCCAGGGAAAACAACTAGTATAGGAATTTGTTCAAATCGTATTGGATAATGGTAACTATAATACCACCATCGTAATATTTTACAAGTCGGTAATGGATAATGGTAAGATATTTACCACCCAAAAAACCCCCCTTTCCCTCCCCTTTTTCGTTTTTTTTCCATCAAAAATGAAATCTGTGGCCCCTAATTACCTAGGAACAAACCTCGTTTTTTTCTAAATGTCCACAGGGGCTCGCGTTTGTTTAAGGGTTAAAGCATTCCGAATCCTTTCGAGTAACTTATTGCTTTCATCAGTCTGTCTTGTAGTTTGTCCTTTGTCTCATATTCTGGGAGAAGTAGGACATTGAAGCAGGTATGTGCGGTGGGGAGACGATCACAATCCGGTCCATTCCTCGCGATCACTAGTTTGAGGTGACTTAGGCCTCCTACTGGTACCCGGTCGGAGCCTGTCGTGAACTGCAGAAGTTTCCTCTTGTCGTCCAGTGATAAACTGTGGACGAGGCTCCAGAAGTCTTTTATTGTTTGAGAGTCTGATGTGTAGCCGCCGTCGTATTCTGTTGATTTTTCTAGCTCGTTGAAGTCGAAGTTCTGGAAGGAGCGAGGGATATTATGACTATGCTTTTACTGCGGGAAAGACCAGCCGCTCACTGGTGTTTTTATCGCGAAGATTTAGTCTCATTGTCGAGTGCTATGAAGGTATATGGGAGTGCACTCATTATGGTGACAAATAGTTTCTAGCGGTCCATACATTTGACAGGGAAACAAAGTCTCCGCGGCAAAAATGAGCGGCAGGTCTTATTGCTTGATAACAAAACATGAATTTATAAACACCAGCAGGTCAACCTACCCCAATCTGTCAAATTTTACCATTCGAACATATTCTTCCTCTAATGTGCTAAGGTTGAAAATCTACTAAAGAAATTTGACAGATTGAGGTAGGTTTATGTGCTGGCATCTGAACTTATGCAAGATCAACAAAAAAAAAAACAGGGACAGGGAAATACTTATCAGCTTTGCTTTTGTTAGCAACGCGATCTGATGATGGAAAATGTGTAAAATTGGAGTCAAAGTTTTAAAGTAACTCAAAACAGGACGTACCATTAAAATCAACTCAGTGGGAGAAAAAAAATTACCATCATACATTTCAAACACTAATATAAAGCCTTTGTACACAAATAAGTATGGCAACACTTACCTTGCTACCACAGACAAGCATCTCGACCTCCTCGGGCCGGAACAGTGACGCTAGAGGACTCTCATCCGTGACCATCAAGAAACCGCGCCTGAACGCCTTGAATTGAGTATCCACCGACTCGTTTAACAAAAAATCTGCATACATTTCTACGAATTCCTGAAAGAATATTTAAAGTTCAAACTTTATGCATTTGGGAAATATAAAGGAGGAAAGTGTGAATATAAGTGGAAGGTATCAATATAAAAGAGGAAAGTGAGAATATAAGAGGAAGGTAAGAATATAAAAGAGGAAAGTGAAAATACTATGGAGGAATGCTAGAATATTAGGGGAGAATGTGAAAATATGTTGAAAAGCGAAGTGGTTTTGAAAATTCCTAGGTAAGTAGAAAACTGAGGATAGAAATTGCCAAAATTTAAAGACAAAGCACTGTTTTTATATTGGGTAATGGAAAAGCTGTTCTCACCTTCTTATTTTCTTGTGTAACAAATATTTCATCTCCATTTTCTTTGAGATCATGGAATATTGCGTTTCCGAAAACATCTTGATAACAAATCCTGAACGTCTGGTAGTATACTTCTTCTAAATCATCGCCAGTGTAATCGAGCATGTCTTTTAAACCATTGTAAAGCGTCTGAAAAAAACAATAATTATGTACTATGCGACATAAATCAAATGAAATATGTAGTTTATGATCGTTACGTGAATCTGCGATTAACAAGAGGAATCTACGTATAATACTTACAGTATTCCAATCCGCTAAGTCCTCAAAAGATCCCTTCTTTCCCATAAGCTTCCTATACACGACCATGGGGAAATTAACGGCGAGTATTACGTTATTGTATATCGCGAGTCCGAGCACTATACCGATCAATGTGAACTGTGCCTCCGTCTCAAATGATGTCATGTTGAACCTATAAGTTGAAAATGTTTGATTTAAGTAATATTGGTCATATGTGGACCTTCCTCTCTGTATTTTCACTTTCCCCCTTAATATTGTCACATTCCCCTTTTAAATTGTCATATTTCCTCATATGTATTTTGATATTATCCTGTGATATTTTCAAATTCCTCATTCATATTTTTACGTTCCTCTTTTATATTTGACAGGATACAAATCAATAGAATGTAAATAAGCTTGGTTTTTCATCACGGAATCAAATCATCAAATTATTTTACTCATAAAATAACGATACAATAGATGACACTATTGGAGCGTCATGTATGTATACCTCTCTTTCTCGCCCAAGAATTGACACACTTATTTTGTATGTGATCATTGTAAAGTGGACTTTATAATAAAAACATAAAGTTCAACAGTTGACTATGAACAAAACATACCATACAGTGAGCGAGTCAGGTTGTTGCGTGAACATGCCGTAGTCAGGGTTGAAGATCTCCTCCACTATTAATTGGAAGAACTCCTTCGAGACACCTCCTTCGTCAACACCCTGTTCTCCTTCAAATTCCACTACTAGCTGCTTCTTTAAGTCTAGGGCTCGCTCCATGGCTACCATTTCCAGCTGAAGATTGAGAAAGAAACGTTATTGAAGTAGTTCATTATAACATTTAACTAATTTTATAAATGCCAAGGTTGGATGGATGGATTAATGTTTATTACTCATCATTTCAGCCTGGCATCACCACACTGGGTATAGGCCTACCACATTTTTGCTACATTTCTCAGTTCTCTGAGTTTCTTAACCATCTGTTTCCCGCAGTTTTGACGACATCGTCAACTCAACGGTCTTTTGGGCGGCCCTGGTTTCTTTGGCCGAACCTTGGCGAACATTCACCAAAACCTTATTCCATCAGTTCCGCGTCTAGCCAGACGCCCTGCCCAACTCCAATAGAGGCGTATCACCTTATCAATCACGTCAGAAAGGCTGGACGAGACCTTGACGAAATTTGGCTCAGCACCCCCACATTTGTGTAGACAACATAAATGTGTTGACATTTGCGTAGACAACATAATGTGTTGTAATAATTCCAATACAATATTTTTGCATTGTAAAACCAAACAGATAAAATCTTTTATATTTTCTAAAAAGATTATTTCATAATATTTTAGAAGAAATAAACAACTTGCAGAAGCTTGTTGCGCAAAATAAATGTATTTATTCAAAGTTCAAAACTATTACTGAATTAGAAAAAGGACTCACCCCAACCAGCGCATCATCAATAATATTCGTCCGGCGAACTTTGAGCCTGAGGAAGGGCATCGGCGGTGCGGCCCCGACCACAGCGTGCAGTAGAGACACTCGCCGCTCTGAGTACATACGGATGCGGTTCTCGTAGTACAGGCCTAGAGACTTCGTGGCCACAGTCAGGATAAATGGGTACCTTAGGAACGCGAATTTTTTACCTGGAATTTAAATGGTAGAGGATATGATACCTGGGTGAGTTGGACAAGTTTTTTAGAGATAAAAATATTGTGAATGTGCGCAAAATAAAGTGTTTGAGTAGATCGAAACATGTCACACAAAATTATTAGAAATCGTCATAATTTGAGAAGTTTGAAGGAGAAAGGAGTTTTGCTTTGCCCAGAGTGAGATGCATAATTATGGCCTATTATCGACTTTAAAGTCCTACCGTTAATGTTATAAAGCTGAAAAGTTTGTTTGTTTGGCTGTAAGGAACTACTGGTTCGAATTAAAATATTTTTGATAGTTTATTTATCGAGGAAAACTATTATAGGCTTTATAACATCACGCTAAGAAAAAAATCGGGAAACAGTTTCTAATAAAAGTTACAAATTACTAAACCAAAACTTACCTTTACTTATTTCCGTCTTAAAATTACCAAAGTCTATGTCCATTTCAATAGTATCACTAAGGGGTTCGTTGTAGAATTCCTCAAATGGCAGGTATGGCTTTCTAGCATCTAAAACATTTATATCTAATTCAATGGCTGAAACAAAACAATCTTACATTAATATTGGGTGCAATAAGCATGTAGCATAGCGAGTGCTGCAAGTAAATAATCAAAAGTTATAAATAAATAAATTACACATGTTTCTGACAAAACAGCAAGACAAGACGTAACAAAAGCGCAAAATAGTAAAATAGAGTGAATCAATTTAATAGAAATTAAAAAAAAAAAACAAACTTAAAAAGAAGAAAATGCAAGATAAATAAAGTAATGTGCTGAAATTATGGTGTAGGCGTGTCTACTGAGATAATTATAAATTTCATGGCCCAGGAGGCTGGATAGTGGGTCATTACGTCAACAATATTTAGTAGGTTTTTCGAACTGTACTCTATCAATGTTTTATAGGGGAAACGGGAAGAGTTTTGTTTACTTCCGCTGCAAAGGGGGATTGGGGGCTTAAGATATCTAAAATTCTGCTTACATAACATTCGAATAACCCCTTTACTGTCTACTACCCTGTCTCATAATCCTGCAGTGACGTAGACGCCAGCACATCAACCTAGCTCAATCTGTTAAAGGAGATTGCTCTGCGCCCATACATTGTTCGCCCTGGAGCCAAGAGCATCGGAAAATTATATTTTGTGTTGTCGATCATTAGTAAACTCCTATATGATCTTATTTTTATAGCGGACTAGCTGCAGAAGAGATATATTCCAAAAAAAGAATCAGATTTTGAGGTTATAATCGAACCATAACAACGAATATTAGGCATAGTTTTTCATAGCTTAGTGATTTTTAGAAACTGAAAAGTAATATCATAATATATTTGGCTATTTTAAGAACCTCCCTAGATAATTGGGTAGGTACCTATGCAGTTAAAAAGTCACCAAAACACACCGATACAAACAATTACAAACAGCAAGCGACGCTATTGTAATCATCAGTAGACTGACAGTGACAAGTGACTAGGGAAGACGATCTGAAATCGATTAATCGAAGAATCGATTTTTCAGGTTCAATAGATCGATTTTTTTTGTTCGAAAAAATCTGATTTACTGATCATCTTGATCAGTAAATGATCTTTCTTGTTTTTCATGAAATGGATAATATTTTTATTAAGTATAAATGTAAACTTGAAAAATAAAATCGATTTTTTAGAAACCGATCTTTTAGACCACGATTTTTTGTAAGTCGATATATTGGCTTACGATTCGAATCGATTTAAATTATACTTTAGGAAATTAAAAATTCAGTAGATCGATTACAATCAATTGGCCATCACTATTCTTTATCGACACGACATGACGTTTGGTGAAGATGGCGGCCATTAATGTTATTAGTCTCGTAAAATACTTTTTATTGTTCATTTTGGCATACAGCTAGTCCGTGTTACAAAAGTATTTGCAACTAATATAATAAAATAGACAGTTAATTATCGTGTATTCCAATACATTTTGTTGCATAGGGCCATTCTGGACATTGTCCTTTCTTTAATACGATTTTCAACTTTATCACAATAGTAGAAGGTTTATGTTCGAATGATAAAAATGTACAGAAAGAAAGAAATTTGTGTTTATTGGCACTTAAACTTAATACTAATCAAAGTTACAACAAGAGTAATAGAATAAAAATAGATGAAATGATTATAAAAACTAACAAAATTAATGCCAAAAGGCCTCAGCTCAGCATAATGCCAGATGGCAACACAGAGTTTGCCACTTGACGCTAATTTTCAGCTGCAGCCCTAAGTATGCTCACCTAAGGGGTCGTCTGGTTGCAGATGTTTGGAGGCCTTTATCGATGAAGGAGGGTACAGGTGACCCAGTACATTTTCCAGTGGGTCCTGTTGATTTGTCAGAACTATGGGCTCCTCACGTAAGTTGTTTGACTCCATCGCACCGGCCAGCATGTTCGCGTAGTATACTATCTGTGGGGTTAGATGTTTTAAACTTACTCAATATATTTATGGCTCATTGTGGACCCTGTCGGGCACTGCAAAACTAGGAAGAGGGCTTTTATTTGACAAAATATTTGAATATTCTTAAATGTATTATTTGTGGCGAAGAGTAATGGGCAACTCGCCGCCCGACCATGGACCATGCCCGGGCCGACTGCGCGTTGTTTCACGCGCGCCTCAAAGAGCGTCAGCAAGATGACGGGGCCCCTCTCTAGAGGGCCAAAGCCTGCCGGGGTCGCGGGACTTATTCCATTACCGTGACCCTGGAACGTAAAGGGCTAATGTAAGACACCGTGGATGTTAGAATATATAATGAAAGACCAGCTTATTCAGAGGTTAGCTAATTCAGAGTCAGTTGTTTACTGTTTACAAGCATATTTTATTTTTAATGTTGTGACGCCACAGTCCAGAATAACTGACAGCCATACAGGACCTCACTCACCAATGGCCCCATCTGGTGAGCACAAAAACGGTAGCCCTCATTCTATTGATTTGACGTCGTCGTGGCAAGCGTGTTTTGTTTTTCATCTACCCGTAGACAGCCGCACGTTTTATATCATAGTGGTAAGGATGATTTTCACTTGTAGTTGGAAGCGCTCGAATAACGTCGCATCGCGTCATGGGGGGCTCCCTAACTGTTGAGTCTTTGACTTTTCTTTAATGACAACTTATATGTCTGAAGGTGAACGATATTGCGGCGGCAAAGCTTCCGGATCGATTGTCTTTTTTATAGATTGGAAAGTAGAGACCGGTTTCTATGTAACTCGATGGAAATATACTCTTTTCTCTTTCTTTTAAATTGCCCCACACTTTTTTTTTATCGTGGTAAAATCATCAAATGAGTCCTCCCACCCCGGGCAGGGCGGGAGGGACTGTCAGACTTGTACTGACTAAAATCCAGGGTGTCCTTCGATAGCCCTTTACGTAGGCAGGCTTTGGTCCTCTAAGGGGTCCCTGTCATTGTGCTGACACTCATAGAGGCGCGCGAGGAATACAACGCGTCATCAACCCGGGCATGGTCCATAATCAGACAGCGAGTCGCCCATTACTCGCCGTCCGCATGGCACACAAAGTTAATCTACTATACTTTCAAGACAGACATACCTTCATAAACTTGGTTGCCATGGTGACTACTTCATCGTCTTGCACTTGGAACTGCCTCGTATAGTTGGTGGATATAACCCTGAGGGTTATTAGCTGCTGCAGTGTCTCCAATATGTGACGTAGACTGTCCTTGCAGTGCTGCGCCCAGATACGAGCCAGTCGTGCTTGACCTGAGGGATACAGTCATCAGTTAGTAGCTTATGTTGGGCTCAAAATACAGCTAATAAAGAAAACACTTTATTGACATTGGCGTTAAGATCAAAGTTGAATGTAATTTAGATGATAGGAAACATACCATTAAAATTAAAAATATTCAGATTATAGCTAACTAGTGTATGTCTTTACCACACCACCATTACAGTGCGATACATTATCAATGCTCACTGTTTTACGTCCTTTACAACATTGTGACAAGTCCAGTTGAAAACTGGCGTCATATTTATACGATCTTTTTATCTTTGTAGAATCATCAAATGAGTCTTCCTACCCAGTATGGAGCGGAACAGACTGTCAGACTCGTACTGATTAAAATCCACGGTGTTTCTTCAATAGCCCTTTACGTTCCAGGGTCACGGTTACCTGTTTAGACAGTCTCGTGATTCGTCATGTACGAGCTTTTTTGAACTGTGCCTATTTAGCCGTGGAACACACAACATTCTTTTTTTTTCTATGTATCTATAGCCAGCTTTTGCAAGCGGCGTCGCTCCTCCACCCCTCCCTCTCTTATTACCTATGTTACTCAGGACCAAAACAGATTTCAACTGGTGAAAGAATTTTTGAAATTGGTCCAGTAGTTTTTGAGTTTATTCATCAAACATACATACACACACACAAACACAAATCTTTTCTCTTTATAATATTAGTGGAGATATCTATCTATGTATTCAAAAATTTTAACATTCCGATTGTAAAAACAGATATTTATCTTGCCGGTTCTTCTCCATGGAAATGACCAACCCGAACCGAGCACATGTTTGTCGACGTTTTATGCCCGCATGGGCCTATGTGAAATTAAAAAGGTTTTATTTAATTATCTGTGTACACTCGTGGCGTGTACCAAATAAACGTATTAATTTATTCTATATTCACAGATTATCTTACCTTTAACCGACAAATACTCAGCGGCATGGCAAAGCGCGGGAAGCGCAATTTCCAGATAGTCGCTACATCCAAGGTCGGGCACTTCGAAGGCGATCACGAAGCAGTCGACCGCGTCCTCCATGCTCATGGTCTTCGTTATCCGCAGGTCTATGCACATGGTGTCTGCGAACGTCTTCAGTGACGTCACTAACGCTGAACTGTAGTATTCTGATGGCACCTGTCACAAATATTTTGTTTTACATTACAATACGGTAGTTTACTGCATAAATAAATTTAATAGATATAATCTGTTTAGTCTTGAAAAATAATGCACACGTATTTTTTTCATTTTTAAATCAATCAATATTGAAAAAGATAACATGCTTCGAAATTCAAAAGTGGGGGCTTGTGACGTCATAAGTTACGCCTGTAAAATTATACCGGCCGAGTGACGTTCTGTAATTTAAAAAAAGCGTTGTATTTTGTCAATTGTTGTTTACGTAAAAAAAGAAAAAATACGGGTCAAATATTTTTTGATAATCTATTTTTTGGACTATTTTTTGTTGTTGTAAAATAGCTTATTAGCCTTTTGCTGATTTTTGCAAAAGATACACACGTGATGTAAAGCTGCGTAAAGGCTTAGCAAGCCGATCACAAGTCTGTAATGCGACAACCAAACGAGCATGTGTAATATTCAAATACATATTATTTTTGTTGAGTTATCAACAAAAATTGCGGAAATTACGTGCCATTCTAGCTTGCGCCAAAGTCGACAACCGATTCGGTTGAGCGTAATTTCATTGTCTCATTTTGTTTTGAGCGACACGAGGTCGTCTAACTTATTTTTTGGCACTACTAATTTTTTTGCATATCATCGAATATTTGCATAAAATCGTGTGTCGGTTTGTGTCGCTTCGTAGCAAAGGATCAACGTATTTTATGCCACAACTGCGTTACGTCGACTCAACGCAAGAGGGTATGCAAGTTGTCGCAGTCGCTACGAAGATTCTCAGTGCAGCCTAGCAATGGAACATTGGCCGTTGACGCACCGCTGTCAACCAACGCTGCGACGACGCGACGCACTTATGGGACCTCACTCTTTTTTATCGTGGTAAAATCATCAAATGAGTCCTCCCACCCCGGGCAGGGCAGGAGGGACTGTCAGACTTGTACTGACTAAAATCCAATGTCCTTCAATAACCCTTTACGTTTCGGGGTCATGGTAATTCGTTAGTCCCGCGACCGGGGGGCCTCACTCTTAAGTCACAATATACAAACTGCTTAATTTACATAGCTAATTTTACAATAATCGTTGTGTAATTTTCAAATTATATAGTATCTATTGCACATTGCTGGTTTCTGATTTGCTAAAATAAAGCTATAATTCCTTAGCACTAGCACAGACTCGAGCACAATTCTGATAAAATTAAACAATTTCTGATAAAATCTCAGAGAAAATCCTACCAACTGACTTTTTGATTGCTTTTGTGGCGTTGCAATTAAGATCCAAGAAGGCTTGTAACTAGGTTTAACTTACTTTGGCAAGGTATTGAAAGGCTCGGCGACATGAAGCCACGTCTAACTCCGGCCCCGCCACGCTGTCCACGTCTTTGTCAGGATCACTTGATAAACACATTGCTTTTGACTCCTTATCTATAATCAAAAAACTCAGTCTCAATCACGATAGCTTAGACTTAGAGGGTTCTCCAGAACTTAGCACATTGAGGCAGTGAGGGTCTGTGGTCCCTTCCACTACACCCGGGACAGGAGGGATGGTATTTACACTCAAAAAAAAAAAAAAAACAGGTTTCAGCAACAATACAACATGAGCCAGAAATTCTACAAAAAGAAACAACTACGAATTCTAACTAATATTATTAACCCGAAAGTTTGGATGGATTGATGTTTGTTATACACGTCAGAACGGATCTTGATGAAATATCAAAGCTGTTGGCAGCAGCTTGTAAAATATATCTTTTGGTAGACTTGAAAACACATTTACAAACGCGCCTATCAGCTTCATTTTTCAATTCGTGGCAATTAAAACTTTTTTGTCTATTAGAAATTAAAATATAAACTTAATTCCAAGGGACATGAATAAAGTAGCAACATGGAAAACTCACCTTCATTCGACTTCCCGCTTTCGTCACTTCTCGCAGCCCCCTTACTTTGGAAGCACCTGGCCAGTATATGTGGTTGTGTGAATGCCTCACCCAGAGCCCTGATCAGAGGCTCCCGGACCTTCGACTGAAGACACTCCTCACATAACTCATACATACGCTCTTCTGTCAACGGTGCACCATCTGACAAAGATAATAACAAGTCGTTGAGTTTCTTCATCAAGTTAATAAACCTGATTCTTTGTTTCAATCTTAACATTTTTATCAATAAGTTTCGCTAGGACACTGTTCTACGCGAATATCAAAATATAACTGATAGTATGATACTTTAAATAGTAGTCAATGAAAAAAAAAGGACCTTAATGATCAATTAAATAATAGTTTTTAAAAGTGTGATGTTTTACAAAATTAACATCAATTTTAAGGATAACTTATTAAGTTATAGGGTAACTTAACGAGTTATCCATTACTAATGAGTCCTTTATTTTATAATGCCTGGGATTTTCAACTAACATAAACAATTAAGATAAGTTACTTTGTAGTCTAATGAGTGGTATTAACAGTTCAACTGCACTGTTATTTCAAAATCATCGTTAAAAAAGGACACTGGTTTATTTTTATGGCAAAATGTAAAATTATTAGTGTAACTTTTTAAATATCTTTCTAAATTAAAATATGCACTATGTTGCTGAGCACAAAACTCGAGAATGTGTGAACCAATTCGGTTAATTCATTTTTGTTGTGTTAAAGAAAAAGAATGTTTTTTCCCTTTTCATTTTCTGCATTATTCTATTTCTTCCGCGCGAAGCCGGGGCAAGTCGGTGGTTTCAAAGATTTGTGGTACAAAGCTTACAAAAAAAAAAAGAATATCTTACTGTTATGACTTTTGGATTCCTCTTGGTGAGATACATTATGACTAGTTTGTGGTTCCTCCTCCTTGGAGGTGCTTTCCCTTACTAATGTTGTTGTGGTGGTGCTGACCTCCTTCCTCTTGTTGTCCTCTTTGTCTTTTGCACTTGAAGTGTTGCATGTTGTGCTGAAGAAAAGTTTGCATTTATTAATAACATAAAACTACCAAGTAGTATGGAAGAAGATAATAAGGGTCAAGAACAGAATTGGAATAAGGGCAAGAGAATGATGATAATGACATAAGATATCTCCAGTTTTCGGAAGATTAGGCAGCCATATAATAAGGGTGTTACTAATGCCATTCGCATCGGATCGCGTCGTCCGAGCCGAGCCGATGCGAAGGGCATTAGTAACACCCTTATTACGTTGACATAAAGGTTTTCTTGACCGGCTTAAGCCGATTCCGCGTCGATAAATGTGGGAGCACCCTATTCATTCTGCATGACATGACTCTCCAATAATGCGCGCTAAAAATTAAACGCTAAACACATAAAAATGACAAGTCTTGGAGAAGTCTTCTCCAAATCATCAATAAAAATTTAAAAAATTGCGCATTTTGTATGCTATTCAAAACATTGGCTTAGGTAGATAACGGGATTGAACCAAGCCAGACATTTTTTAAGATGCACAATTCAATTCGGGGGTTCACTGATATACTTATGATTAAAAGAATATGATTATAATAATATTATTATGATATTATGATTATAATAATATGGAAAACATATAACTTACCTAGCACTAGAATCACAGCCACTTGCCTCTGTGCGAGGGACTTTGTTAGGCAGTGTGTCACAGAGGCGGGCCTCTTTGTAGAACAGTTTTATGGCTTCAGCAGCTGCTTCATTTGGTGACAGATTCCTGGCCTATAGAAGTTTATTGTTGTTATTAATTTACATTGCATGGCATTACATAATATCACATAAATTCTGCAAAGGGACAACCAAGTACCTAAAGAACATTCTCATTTTAACACTTAAGTTTGAAATCTAAATAGTTATGTAAGTAAGCCAAGTCTATTGCCATCCCGACGTGTCCTCACGGCGGCGATAGGCGGAGACCTCTCGCGCCCGGCATTGGTCGCGGTCATGCTGCGGGGCGAGACGGAGTGGGAAGCGGTCGCCTCCTTCTGCGAAGCAGTTATGCTCGCGAAGGAGGAGGCGGGCCGCGTGAGGGAGAGGACAATGTCCTCCCTCCGCCCCACCCGCAGTGGTGGACACCCACGGCGACGGACGTCACAAGACGATCTCCGGCTACGCAGGCGCGGGCATGCGGGTGGCGATTAAAGGGCAACTCGCTGCCCGACCATGGACCATGCCCGGGTCGACGGCGCGTTGTTTTCCACGCGCGCCTCAAAGAGCGTCAGCAATATAACGGGGCCCCCCTCTAGAGGGCCAAAGCCTGCCGGGGTCGCGGGACTTATCTCATTACCGTGACCCCGGAATATAAAGGGCTATTGAAGGACACTGTGGATTTTAGTCAGTACAAGTCTGACAGTCCCTCCCGCCCTGCCCAGGGTGGGAGGACTCATTTGATGATTTTACCACAATAAAAAAAAAAGTCAATTCCATCAACTTGGTATAGATCCAGACTCTTCAGGTCTTATTACAAAACGAAATAAACCAGGACAACAAGTCCAAGCTTATCTGCAGAACCATGGTTTAAATTTTTCATATTACAGAACTTAGATAAAATGTGGATCTTAGTACCATCATTTAAAGCATCCACCATAGATTGGAATAGGTAGAGCTATTTAGGTTCATTGACCGCAAACATTGATGTTAATATGGATATTGGAAAATAACAAAAACACAATTAAAAAGTTGCTATGAGAAACTTTGACACACCTTTGACAGCTACGACTGTTAGCCCATGGTTTATTGCAAAACCAAGATTTGTAATTATGTTTGTGTAAACCATAGTTTTACAAGATTTAAACCTGGGTTTTTAGTTAAACCCCATTTTGAAATAAGACTATTGTAGTCTGGATCTTTATCAGGTTGATGGTACATGTTGTAGTCCAGATCTGTACCATAAATTAATCTGGTACTGATCCAGACTAAGAAGAGAGGTTGCTTTAACTGAAATTAATGATAGAATAAAACCCAAGATTTTAAGCTAATAAAAAAAAAACAAAAAGAGTATGGTAAAAATTGCCATAGTTACTTTCTTCGGACAGACCTTCTAAAACTTATTTTACATTTTAGCTAAAGTTCATTCTAGAGATAAATAATTTATAATAAAATTTATTGGTCATGTTTTGAAAACATTTATAAATTAAAATTCAATTGTTATCTTAAAAAATGAGTTCATACCTACATACAGATAAAATAATTTACTTTGATAATAGCGGAATGATTGTAGTCTTACAGTGGGTCTGACTACAACCCAAACTTATCATAATTTAATACAAGTGGTGTATGTGGCATCATAACACATTTACCATGTGGATCTAGCTAGTATCTAATAAGTACTGAAAGTGTGCTATAAAAATTATCTGTTTCTTACACCATGTACATTATACATAGTGAAACTGGTTGAAATCATTGATATCAGCCAGTTACAGTCACATCAGAAAAAAAGTTTTTTTTTTATGGTGTACCTGGTCTATTCCTTTAGTTTCACAGACATTAACCTTGAAATTCCAAGGCCTAGCGTTTTTTTTTTATTATCTGTCAGGCAATATGACAAGGTAAACAAAATAATAGAAAATCTAAGTTACCTCTCCGCTTGATGCACAGTACTGATTGTCGCAGTCGGGGTTGCCGCAGCCATCCAGTAGCTGGTAAAAATACCTCTCGATCAGCTGTCTAGCGGCAGCACGCTTCATAATGTCCTGCGTTCGGTTGGTACCAGAGCATAAACTCGTCGTAGGTTCTTCCTCAGTATTATTCGGGGCTGGGTTTTTTGACGATGATGCTTCGCTCCCCCTAAAAACACACACAAACATTGAACACGATTCCTCCTGTCAGCACATAACAAAGAACGAAAATAGCAAGTAATGCCTAACCTAACCTTTGTTTTTATTACGCATCAGTTAAATATAGTCATACTATACTTTTGTATACAATGATAACCACAATCTGCTGTGAACAAAATGACAAGGAAAATTTTTACGCAGAAAAAATAAGACAAAATTACCTTGAAGCTTCGTCAGTTTCGCTTTTCGAGTTCATAGAAATTAATGCTCTCCGAATCAAAACAACCCCTAATCGATACGTTACATAAATGCAGTTGGCTGAAACGGTACATCCACCAGATATCAAGCCCCCCTTGTGTTTTTTTTAATTACACTGCAGGTATACCAAAATACCAACAACTGTTCTATTCTCTTCCATTCTATTTTAATTTCTGTCAATTTTGTCATCCATTTTGAAATTTTCCACTACGTTAAACGCATAGTGGCAATACAATTAATATTATTTTAAACACTTTTCCAGGTAATATTTGCCAGAAATATCATAAAACTTAAAAGTAACCTACACTCTGTCATATTCTATGCATAGTAATTATCTGAAGTTTTCACTAATTGCTGAATTAATTAAACGCATGTAAAGTGAAGTTACCGTATATTGGAATGTTAATATGTTAATTTTCTACATCATGGTCTATGGCGTAGAAAGAGAAAAAGTATAGAACACAGGTATAGAACTTGGGATCTTAGATAAAGGAACCCTAGATTGTTGTTTGGCGTAGCCACATGAGATAGAGAATGTTGACGTCACAAATGGGGAGTGTTGTCATACTGCAAACTTTTTACCCGACTAGCGGGTACATTATTATCACGCGTGATCGGTAATGGTCGATATGGGTAATAATATGTCAAAAGGATAACCTGTTTATCAGACCAATTGCCTTTCAGTGAAGGAAAACATCATTGCTAATTAGTACAGAATTTAATGGCGTAAGTTTGTGAAACCTGCTAAGCCTTACCAAGTCAACATTATGCAAGGTGGAGTATGATGTGACCCCAAGCCTTGAATGTTAGGAATATATCAGAGTTGAAAAAAAAAAACAGTTTTTTATTATTTTAAAGTGTTTTTTTGTTCTTTTTAGTTCGAATTAAATTGAAATAATGCTCTTACATTATTTCAAATTGTTTCGACCTAATATTTCATTTCCAGACTAGATCTTTTTAAAATGGCCATTGTAAACTCTAATCAATACTCTTGTAGTAATATCAGTAATGGGGAAGGCCGGTCAAACCTAATTGTAGATGGCGCCACCATAGCTAAGTCCTAATCCGACCAATGAGGTAGTACTATTTTGAAGTACCTATAAGATTTGAGCCAATGACGATGCTTGGAACAAGCTATACTATCGCCATTAGTTCCCCTATAATAAAAAAATCTTGAGGGAAAGAGAACGAATACAGATAACAAACAAATGGGGAAGGCAAGTGTCAAAGTGAAAAGTGACATTTGTGTCCCAAAAGAACTGTCAAATCAAAGGAATTTTCTGAAAAAAAGCGTTTTATTGATGTAAAATGATGTGTAAAAGGCTGTAATAATGATGGAACATACAAATTTCCGACAATTCACACTATCAAGAAATAATGGGTAGCTGCTATGACTGCTGTGAGAACAAAAATTGTATTATCAATAAGGAAAAGCTATTTAATAAACAAATATCTACCTTTGCGAAGCCGGGACTGGCCGTTAGTTGAATTTATTAATGAAATTCTATGATTATACCATAACTAAACAATCGATTACACCTTTCAAAATAATATCTACTTTTCTATTGGAGGTTAAGTATTGCATCGCTTTTTATTATATCATTAAATGGTTCGTCTGGTGGAAGAATTATCACCGGGACCGAGATTTGTGATAGTTGTGGTGTTAGAAAGTTAAAATTCTTATCATATTGCTCCAATCTATAAAATAGATGTAAAATTAGATGAAGAAGACAAACACAAAACTTGATGACATTTTTCTCATTATAGAATGTCAGAAGCAGTACTATATTCTTTGTAGAGGCTACCACATGTAATACCTACTTAAAAATTACAATTTTAAATTCCAACTACAAGTAATGTAGTAGAATCAAATTTCTAGCCTCTCAACTAAATCACTTTTTTTTCCTCTTGTAGATGCACCGCGGCGTCTTAGTTCTGGTTTTAGTATATGCACTTGCATTGACGAATAATTTCCCATATTTGTTTTTTGAATAAACTCAATTTTTATAACAAAATACGTGTTTGTTTTTTGTACAAGCTATACAGTAATCTGACTTATGGGACAACGATCGCAGCGACATCTACGAATAGCTTTGAGTTGCCATCCCCATTTGAACCGCATGGAATCATTAAGTACTCAAATGGTACTCAAAAAGGTTTTTTCTTCCCTCAACTGTTCCTTTGTACTCCGGAACAGTTACTTTTATAACATTGCAGTGCACCTCTATTGACTTCTATAGTCTCTGGTTCGCATGGCCTTTCCTTTCCTTTTTCCTGCTTTTTCTGTGTTTCTTTCTGTCATCATTTTGTGTTCAATGTTGTGACTTGTTTTAGTGTTTGTTGTGCAAAACCAAATTTATCTAAAGATTACTAAAATTACATACTTTTTCACAAAATCGAGTAGTTAGAAACACCAGACACAATGACGGAGGTTTTGCCAGCTGAAGAAGGTCCAGAGAAACGTGTGAAGAATATTCTGAAAGGCTTTCAAGTGTATCCTTTTATTTGAACTTTGGGTCATTAACTTGCGTGATATAGCCACATTTATACATAATACGTTTAATTTTAGACAACTTAATATTCATAGGTCGCTGATGACCTTTGCCTTTTTGTGGCGACTTACAGTTTCATATAACCAGCTGTGTCAGTAACCACTATTGTTATTGTTATTGTTATTGTTAAGGGCTCCCTTTTCCGCATTTGGACTCATAGGTGGTCCGTTATGCGTGAGGTGGGACGATTGGCTATATGAGCCAACCCAGCTCCTTCCAGAAGCTCAGAAGTCTCCTGGGACGTTCACAGGCTTCTTGGAGCGACCTTGGAGTGCCAAGGTTTTGTGCCCGTTGGTTAGCAACGCCCTCGCATTCCAGGATTACGTGGGTTGCCGTTTCATCTGCGTTCAGGCAGCCCCTGCACAACGGGCTGTCTGTCGCGTTGATGGTAAACAGATGTTTGTTGAGTGGGCAGTGACCGGTGAGCATACCCACCACAACTCGTAAGTCCGTTCGTTGGAGTCTGAGAAGTCTGCTGGTCAGTCGCGGTGTTAGTGCAGGTACCGCCTCTCTAGACTGTCTGCAGTCGGTTGTAGATGCCCATCTGGCATTGTGTTTTGTTTGGGTTTGCAGGCGTATCCAGGTCCTGAGTTGACCGGATGGGATTGGCAAAAAGGGTGTGGGTCCGGCCACATCCACACCCGAGCCTCTCCTTGCAAGTTCGTCTGCTGCATCATTACCCAATGATCCACTATGTCCTTTTATCCATTGCAAGGTGACCCTATTGCGGTTCGAAATTTTTTGCAATGCTAAGTGACATTCATAGATTAGGCTGGACGACACAATATTGCCGTTCAGCGCCGTTAGTACAGCCATACTATCGGATAGGATTCTAATCCCGTAGTTAGAGATGTTCCTTTCCATGACTGCGATGGCAGCTTGGGTGATTGCTACACATTCACATTGGAATATGGAGCTATGTTCCCCTAGCGGTAGAGATATTTTGATGTTGAGATCCATGGAGAATACACCAGCACCTGTACCGGTATTGGTTTTAGAGCCGTCCGTGTAAATACGGACTTCGTTAGCTCCTGATTGATCTCGCTCGGTCTCTGTTAGTTGAATTCGATAGAGCTTATCGAACACGTGAGTTTTGGGGATTCTATCACAGGGCGCTTCAATGTATGGTACATCGTTTAGCGCCCTTTCCCATATTATGGTGTGATTGCCCCTTTGGTTTTTCCACATGCCGGAGTGTCTCAGCCTGATTGCCGCCATACTAGCCTCCTGTTGTATGAAGAGATCCAGTGGCAGCAGACCAAGCATTATCTCCAGGGCATTAGTTGGTGTTGTTCGCATGCATCCTGTGGTGGCTGAGCAAGCCAACCTCTGGAATGACTGCAGTTTTTTACGGGTGGTTATGAGTTCAGTTCTGGGCCACCAATCTACCGCTCCGTAGGTGATTATTGGTCTGATTACGGTCTTATAGAGCCATAGTGTTATTTTCGGCGAAAGGCCCCAGGATTGCCCCAGAAGTCTTCTGCATTGCCAAAATGTTATGCTAGCCTTGTCAATCTTGTGGTCCAAGTGTTTGTTCCATAACAGTTTGCTGTCAATTATGATACCCAGATATTTGACCTCATTTGTTAGGGACAGCTCGGTGCCAAACAGTTTAGGTAGTTGTAAACTGCCAAGATTGCGTTTGTGAGTGAACATGATAAGTTCCGTTTTTGACGGGTTCACTGATAGTTCGTGCTCCAAGCACCATTGTTCGACGATCTTCAGAGCCTGTTTTGCCAGGTTGCACAGTACATTCTCAAAAGGTCCCGTTATGAGAATGGCTAGATCGTCCGCATAGCCTACCGTGTAATACCCATGTTCGGTGAGTCTGCTGATCAGCTCATCGACCACGACATTCCATAGGAGGGGGGAGAGAACTCCTCCCTGTGGACAGCCTTTTGCTACCACACCTCTGGTCGTGGTATTTACGGTAAATTGAATAGCCCTTTGTCTTAGCATATTGTCTATCCACCCGGCAGTCGTGGGTTCGACGCCATGCCTGGATAGGGCTCGGCTAATGCTGTTAAAGGTGGTTTTGTCAAAGGCGCCTTCAACGTCTATAAAGACGCCTAAGGTTGATTGTTTAGATGATAGTCCGTTCTCAATTCGTGATACGACGCTATGTAAGGCGGACTCTGTTGATTTGCCCATACTGTAGGCATGTTGGTTAGCGTTGAGTGGCTTACACGACAGAGCATGCGTTCGAATATCCCTTTCACAGAGCCTTTCAAGGGTTTTAAGTAGGAAGGATGTGAGGCTGATTGGCCTGAAGGACTTCGGCTGCGTGTAGTCACTTTTGCCGGGCTTGGGAATAAATATGATTTTTACTTCCCTCCATTTGAGAGGAGTGTGACCATAAGCAATGCATGCTCTGAACAGGTTCACGAGATGCACTACCAGACTGTCATCGCTCCATTTCAGTAGTCCTGGAAAAAGACCGTCCAGGCCAGCTGATTTGTATGGGAGGAAGCTGTTGATAGCCCATTTCACCTTATCGTGTGTGACAATTCTCTGGGCTTGGTTCCAGTCGGTATTGGATGCTGAATTGCTGGTTTCAGCTTCCCAGCTTCCTGAGGAGTTAATAACACAACCCGGGAAGTGAGTCTGGAGCAGCAGTTCGCATGTCTCCGAATCCGACTTGGTGTACGTGCCATACGGTTTTTTTAAAGAACCGATGCTGCGCTCAGGTTCGCTGATCAGAATGTTTTTTATTCTGGTGGCATGGCTGTTGGATTCTATGTTTGAACAGAAGCGTTTCCAGCATTCGCTTTTCCTGAGACGGATACGCTTCTTGTATTGATGTTGGGCTTCTTTAAATTTATCCCAATCGTTATCCTGTCGGGTGTTTTTAGCTCTATTGAACAGCTTTCTTACCTTGCGACGTAGTTTTTCCAGTTCTGGGCCCCACCAGCTGGTCTCACCTGCGGGGACCCTTCTTGGCGTCACAAGTGGGCATGTTTTTTCAAAGCAGTCCAGTAGAGTCTTGGTAAGCTGGTTGTTGTGGGTGTCAATCACCGCGGCGTTGTCATAACTAGGAATTGGAAGTCCCTTCAGATTTTCCGCCGTTTCGGCAAGGTACCTAACGCGGTCCATCTTCCGGGGATTCCTTCGCGGCTCCGCGGGATTTACCATGATGTTAATTGTATATATGATCCACCTGTGGTCAGAGCAAGATAAGTCTTTGGAAACATGCCAGTTCAAGATGTGCCGCGAAATATTCTCTGTTGCAAGAGTGAGATCAATGATGGTTTGGGCTCGTCTAGTGACAAAGGTCGGTTCAGAGCCCCGATTCATAATTCTTAAGTTAGTGGTGAAGAGATAATTCAGAAGTTCCTCACCTCGTGCGTTCGACTTCTCGCTGCCCCAAATGATATGGTGCGCGTTGGAGTCGGCTGATATAACAAGCTCCAGTCCTTCCCTCTCGCAATAGGCCACCAGTGCTGTGAGCTCCGGTGTGGGTACCTCCTCGTCGCCTGGCAGATAGGCGGACGCGAGTACAACCTCGGGTAAGCTAAGGGATGGATTGCTCAGGAGCCTGATGGCAGTCAGGTCCCTGGAACAGAACTCGGTTAGTAGAACTGCAGGTACATTATTTGGTAAAAGTATACAAGTCCTTGGTTTACTTACGGTAGTGTTCAGGAGGAGCTTACCCCCGATGTTGGATAGACCACAGATTCTGCCATTCCTAATCCATGGCTCCTGGATTAGGGCTATGGTCTTGATAGGTACCTCCAGCGCCTTACGCAAGTTGGTCGTAGCAGTAAGGCTGTGCTGGAGGTTGGTTTGGACGATTTTAATGGTCTCGAGGAGGGGAGCTGCCTGGGCCATCGCTACTGTTCCCGAGCAGTTTCTCCTCATCGTCCAGGCCTTCTCCACTGAACCAGTCCAGCCTGGTGGTCTTTGCAGAAGCATCGACGACGGCCATGGGACTGGGCGGTGAGTTATCTCCAGACTCCTGTGGAGGCACAGGGTTGTTTTGGCTCACCGTGGAGGAAGGCGTTGATATAGCCGGACCTACGCCTCCAGGAGCTTGCTCCGTCTTGACTAAGGCGGTTGCTTGCTCGCCTTTGGCACTAGGTTCGGTGGTCTGAGGGGCAGGAGGTTCGGCCTGCTCGCCCTTGGGTCCGCTTGCCGTCACCTCCTGCTGGAGCATCAGGTATACCGACCCCGTCTTGTAACAGACGCGGCGGTCCCTCTTGATTATCAGGTCGGTCTCCGATTGCGGGATTCCAAGGACAATGTAGACACCGTCCTTGTTGTCCTGTTTCTCGGCGTGGTAGAGGCTCCAGGAATCGACGCTGTACCATGGGTTTTGCCGTCGAAGCCTAATGCGCAGCCTATCCACGGTCCCGTCCGTGAAATTTGGAAGGAACATCCCTGCCCTAATTCTGCGAGGGATCTCTGACTGTCGGCGAACCAACAGTTTGGTCCCATCGATGGGCGAGGGAAGTACCTTGATGGTACGGCGAACCCATTCCAAGGTGAAGTCGTCCTCGCACCAGAGCTTGAGTACGCCATCACTAAGGAAGAGCTTGCCGCGGAAAGAGGGAGCACGATCGACGTCCGTCGATGATGACGGGGCGAAAATCGCCTCATCTAGCGCCAGATCAATGGCAGCCTGGATGGTAGTCGAGTGCTCCTCGGTGAGTTCATGGAAGGGTTCCGTTGTTACGGCCACGGCTAGGTCGTTGGACCCTATCGCGTCCGCGTAACTAACCCCTCCACGATGGTGGTTACGTCCAGCTGTTGGCGGGATGTGTCGGGGCGTGGCGGCTAGCTTCACACGCTTGCCTCCGTCCCGGGGCGACATAGTGTCGTCAGGACGAGTCCGCTTAGCGGGCTTGGTTTGGCCGTCGGCCGCACCAGAGGCACCCATGTAGCGCCACCTCTTCCCCGCCCGCTTACCGCGAGGCCGCTTGGCGCCCTTCGCCTGCTGGCCGGCACGGTGGTCCTGGGCTACCTGCGTCGTGCCAGCCGGTCCTGCAGCGTGCTCTGTAGGCCCGCGCTTAACCGGCTTGGCTGGATCAGCATCGATCGAACCAGCAGCAGGCCCTTGCGGGCTGTGCTTATCAAGATCACTGCTGCCAGCGGTTGTCCTCAGGTTACCCCCCGCGCCGGCCTGCCGGCGGGCTCGCCGTTTTTCAGCACGCGACTTAGCGCGACGCGTCTTTGACGGTGCTCTCGCGTCGGACTGAGGGGCAGCGATCTTCCTCGGCTTGGTTATCAGGGTCGCGCTCCACAGGGTTTGCGTCTGTGAGACGATCCTGGGCATCGCGTCTCCGAGAGCCGTGAGGTCAATCGTGGTGGAGGCACCGACACCTGTGGATCCGGTAGGTTCCACTTGTGTCTGTGCTGATGTTGATGGTGCAGGCGCATGTGCAGCCTGAGGAGGCAAAAGCAGCGCATTGGATGCGGCAGGCGACTTTGCCTCCGCGCCTTGCGGCGCGTTTGGTTTCGGCGCTTCCTTGGATGCAGCCTGATGGTTTCTAGGTACCTTTTTCTTACCCATAGGTACAAGATAGTTTTTTGTTCATTCTCAGCGGCGTTCCACCCTCCTTGGAGCCCGCAAAAGGGGACGCTGTTTGCACAAACGCCAGAACTACCCTGAGAATATAGGTTCCCTCCTCAACAAGACGAGGACGAACATCAGTCCGAAGGACCCGGGTACGATAAGCCCCCGTGTGGAAGGGTGTAACCACACGAGGTCGCACCGGGCACCGCGGGTGAGCCGTCTCGTCTCGAACAGATTCAGGAACCTCGCCAGACATCCCTCTTACGGGCATGTCGCAGCCGATTGACCATATGTGGCTAGCATATGGCCTCCCGTTTTGGGTGAAATCCAGGCCAAAGAGGCGTGTTGCCGTCAGCGGACACTGACTCCGGTCCACTGAGCAGCTCAACCATCCAGGACCCCTTCATCCCCCCATACGGGTCTCCACGCACGGCACAAACACGCGGGTGGCTAAGTTCCCCTACCTGCCATCAACCATTTTTTGTGATGACAGGCCCGCAGCTGTATAGCCACAGCTGAGCTGCAGTGTGGGGTGGCTGGGGGACCGGTTTAAAGGCGCCGGTGGTTCGCCTTCGCTTCCATCTATCGGCTACAGTGACTCCGGGGAGGATGTGAGTATGTGGAACCCGTTGATGAGTCACAGTATTTCCAGGGTGTACGACGAGGACGTTAGACAGAAACTTGGTGATGGGCGCCCATAGCCAAGGTCCACATTCCCTTGGCGTACGCAAAATCGGCGTTACCTGGTGCTTTCCAGCGACAGTCTACCAGCTTGACTGCCACTCCAGGGCCGTTCGAAAACCACCACCCCCACACCCCGTCAGTAACCACTATCTTATTTATCTTTAGAATCGATAGCTGTGTGGCCTTTTTCACATTTCTTTCACTAGTTTTGATTCCTTCCTACTTTTTCTATTCAAACTAATCATAATGCTTTGATTGACGTTAACTTATTAAAGAAGTAAGAAGAAATTAAAAAAATGGAATTTGATGGTATTCAATCTCTTTCATCTATGTTCTATGTTAGGGGTTATGGTTTCCGCACTTGGTCCTTCATGTGGACCATTGTGCGTGGGCCATAGTGGCCTTTGGTGGCTTATTCCAACCAGCCCACCTCCCTCCAGAAGTTGATCAGGTTCTTTGGTCTGTGGAGAACATCTGTGTAAGTCCTGGGTGTCCCGAGGGTCTCTGTCCTGATCTGGGTGACACCTGTGCACTCGAAGAGCACATGTGCAACGGTTTCCTCAGTCTCCATGCAAGCCCTGCACAGGGGACTGTCCGTTATGCCTATGCCTCTCTCTCTTTCATTTCCAAGTACATTTAGGGTTGGGACTTGGGCAGTCATGTCTTCTTTCATACTTCTTCCACATCAAAAATATTCCTTAACTAGCTTTTCCAATAGTAACTGGATGAATCTACGAGATGCTGACTCAGGTTAGTTGTTTCTGTTTCAATTAGACTGTTTCTTTAACTTCTTTTTTGTGGTGTACAGTTATCAAAAAAATCCTGTCTATTGTTGGAGGTTGGTTATCAGTCAGTATTGGTTGGAGGGAAAGAGACTCTTACCAACTAAAACCAACTTCTTCCGTTGGTTGACCTTTACATTTCAGCCCTGCATTACTCTGTTAAGACAGTCCCTCAACTCTTAAATTGTCTTATGATAACCGTTTGTGCTTTGATGTCCCTTATACTGTGTGTTATATTACATTATTTTATAATAAACTAGTGGCCCGTCCCAGCTTCGCACGGGTATACCTATTAAGAACCGCTCGTACCATTTTGTGCAAACTTCACATAAAGCTTCTACTAAATAGTTCGAACAAAGCCTAAACATTTGGTATGGATAGGTGAGCCCGTTCTTGAGTTATAAAGTTACAACGAAAAGTGGCATTGATTTTTATAATATATTGTATAGAATAGATGAGTAGCTGCTTAAATATAGCCTCCACTTAAATGTCATAATATTGTGCAATGTTAATGATGTGATGAGTATTAAAAAAAAACAATTAATTACTGAACATCGTTATATCCATGAATTAGTCCACACAAAGAATATCAAAAAGTTCTTTAACACAATCACTTAATTAACAAATTATGGATTCCCAATCCAAATCTAATGCAATCATAAAGGTTCATGTACTAATTATTATTATCTCTCATTAACTTTCTAGGCAAGATTCTCTGGCAAAACAATGAAGACATGTCCAGTCCTGATGTGGAGCACGAGGCTCGTGTCCCCAAGCGCATCCTGAAGTGTCGAGTTGTGTCCCGGGAGATGAACTTCAGCTCAGTTGAGGTTTTGGAGAGATTCCGCTTGGAACAGGTAAATATGATATTAGATGATGTTTTTTTTTTTTTGAGATTGGTTTTGTTCTTGAGTCTAGTCTAGGTTAATGGTGACGAAGAGAAAACGACAGAGCAAGCTTACTCCTACTTATGTTTATAGAGAGCTGATCATCCTTTGAAGATGTGGTTGTGTTTTTGATATGTAATAGTGATTCCAAGAAATGTAACTCCCAATGTCAAGAGATGCTGTCAGATGGTAGTCTTGTTGATGTATGTCTTTGGATAAATGAGCATGGTTAAGCAATGCTTGTCTAGGCCTGGTTTTAGGCTAGATGGGTCACCAAAGTACAGAATGTGAGATGATGTAATAACTCATAATATCACAAAGGGAGGAGGAGACCACGTTTTCGTCGTACGAATTATTTTATCTATACCCGAATTAGCTATCACACATTGATTTTGGTGGTAGGTAGACTAATTACAGGAATATTTATTAACTCCACTTCATGCAATTCATGTAATTTTCAGAAAGTCCTTTTCAAAGGGCGTTGTTTGGAAGAGTGGTTCTTCGAATTCGGCTACGTAATCCCCAACTCGACTAACACTTGGCAATCCGTTATTGAATCTGCTCCCGAATCTCAGATGATGCCTGCTAACGTCCTCAAGTAAGTATAGAAAAAAATCATCATGAACAGCCTATTAATGTTCGCACTGCTGGGTCACAGGCCTTCTCTCTGTCAGAGGGAGTGGGCCATAATCCACCGCGCGGGCCTGGTGCGGATTGGTGGATGTCACATGTCATCGAATTTTTGGTTCAATACATTCCGGTTTCCTCACGATGTTTTCCTTCACCGTTTTGAGAGCAGTGGTGTTGAAATAAATTACACAAAGTAATGCGCCTGGCTGGGTTTGAACCCACGACCTACAATTCGTAAGTCGGGGCCGGTACCACTGGTCCACCACTGCTCTAGAAAAAAATACTTGACGCCAAATAAAGTATGAAAATAAAACTTCTTTTAAATGTCTTTCATATTTAAACGCTCAAGTTGTGTTTCTGCTGGTATTCGATTTTCAAAGATTCAAATAATACACTGACAAAATATGTTAAGTCAACTTTTATATCTTTGAAATAAGGTTTAAATTTTAAGGGTTTCTTGTCGCTGTCAGAGTTTAATTTGTTTTTTTTTTTAAGAATTTATTTAAACTTTTTTCTTTTCCAGTGGAAATGTCGTCATTGAAACCAAGTTTTTCGATGGAGATCTGCTGATAACCACGTCACGAGTTCGATTATTCTACGTATAATGAACAACCTCACAAGCAAAAGCATTTACTAGTCAAACATACTTTTAATGCATTTCCTTTAAAATCCTATTAGTTTTATTACGATCTTTCTTTGTCCTGTTTAAATTCACAAGTGACCTTATGATTTGGTTTCGAAATCGGTCCACTATTGATAGTTCTTGAAAGGTAAGCCATACACGGATTGCTTGAAGCTGCGACTCAATAAAAAACTACTATGTACACATACACAGTCTCTAGCAGTCAATCTGCTTCGGGCGGTCGGACTGCTTGACGTAGGCGTCAAGCAAACAGCCCTATAGCCGAACGGCAAGCGATACACGTAAACGCTCAGGAGTCTTTAAAAGATTTTCAACTTACAAAAATTACAGAGCGTTGTCGTTCGTTCCGTTCGCTATTCTTCAGTTGTCATTGGATTGTCAACTTTATGAGCTTGGATATTAAGTTGAAAATATATTATAGACTCCTGAGCGTTTACGTTTATCGCTTGCCGTTTGGCTAAAGAGCCAGAGTATATGCTCGACTTGTATGCTGATCACTGGCTAACCACTAGAGCAGTCCTCATATGAGCGGCCAAAGGCTCACACGATGTGGATGAAATTTTAACGAGATTTAAAGTAAAGAATAATACATTCCTCTAAAAACACACCTATGTGCAGCAGTGAAAAAAGAAGTCAATTTAAATTGTCTCTAAGGCTCAATTTACATTACTGATTGGAACGGTGCATCCACAGTCCACACACACCGTAACAGTTGTGGAGCAACAAAAGGCAACACGGTAAAATTCGGCAACATTCGGTAACTTTTGTGGCTCCTTGTTACTATTTGTTGATTGTTACTTACCGTGCATCCACACCGCAGTAACATCCGACAACAAATGTTGCCGTATGTCGAATGACGTTGCTCGACAATCGGCAACATTGTTAGATAATGGGGGTAACATTGTTACCGAATGTTGAGCAACGTTACTCGACCACGTCAACACTTAGTAACATGTTGGCGGATGTTACCGAATGTTGAGCAACGTTACTCGACTTACAGTAACACGTCAACACTTAGTAACATTTTGTTGGCGGATGTTACCGAGCAACATTTGGAAACGTTGAGCTACAAATGTTACCGGCGGTGTGGATGCACCGGAAGCGATTTTTTTGTATCGAAAGCTTATAAAGCATAATGAACCTTATGCTTATTGTGCAACGTACAAACTAGAAACGAGACAAAAAATTATAGCGCGTCTTCTGGAGAATCCTTGCGCGTTCTCGGTAATTTTCGGGAATATAATTTATCTAGTTTCAACATTACGCAATTCAAATAAAGCTCATTATGCTTTGTAAGACTATAAATTGAGGCTAAGTACTTACACCTACCTACTTATAGCTTTTATAATTATTTTTGTAATACGCATTTTCTATGGTTCTATTCGTACCTAGTTCCTCCGTATTTTTGTACGCAACAATATTTTATTAACTGTGATTTTTAGGGTTCCGTACGTCCGAATACAAAAACGGAACCCTTATAGGATCACTCGTGTGTCCGTCTGTCTGTCGCTTACAGTCAATTATCTCCGAATCTACTAGACCGATTGGGTTGAAATTTGGTACACATATCAATTCCTGTGACCCAAGCACAGAGGTGTGACGTAAATAGATGAAATCTATATGTGGGAGGTAATTTTTGGGGGGGAAGGGGAAAATGAAAAAAAAAAAGTTTTGAAAACTGCATCGTGTGACATATCATATGAAATGTCTTGTTGAGACAATCTTAAATGTATTTTTTTTTGTAATTTTAAAATAAATGGTTTCCAAGTTATTCAAGAAAATAGACGAAATTTGACCATTCCCCCTCCCCTCTTATCTCCGAAACTACTGAACCTAAAATTTTGAAAAAAATACAGTAATTAGTTTTCTACTTATAGATTATAGGAAAACCTATAAGAAGTCCATATCTGTATATGGGAGGTAATTTTTGGGGGGGAAGGGGAAAATTAAAAAAAAATATTTGAAATCTGCATCGTGTGACATACCAAATGAAAGGTCTTGTTAAGACAATCTTAAATATATTTTTATTGTAATTTTAATATAAATAGTTTCCAAGTTATTCAAGAAAATAGACGAAATTTGACAATTCCCCCCCCCTTATCTCTGAAACTACTGAACCTAAAATTTTGAAAAAAATACAGAAATTAGTTTTCTACTTATAGATTATAGGATAACCTATAAGAAGTCCATATCTGTATATGGGAGGTAATTTTTGGGGGGGAAGGGGAAAATTTAAAAAAAAATATTTGAAAACTGCATCGTGTGACATATCAAATGAAAGGTATTGTTGATACAAACTTAATTTTTTTTTTTTTGTAATTTTAAAATAAATGGTTTCCAAGTTATTAAAAAAATATAGACGAAGCTTGACCATTCCCCCCCCCTTATCTCCGAAACTACTGAACCTAAAATTTTGAAAAAAATACAGGAATTAGGTTTCTACTTATAGATTATAGGATAACCTATAAGAAGTCCATATCTGTATATGGGAGGTAATTTTTGGGGGGGGAAGGGGAAAATTTAAAAAAAAATATTTGAAAAGTGCATCGTGTGACATATCAAATGAAAGGTATTGTTGAGACAAACTTAAAAGTATTTTTTTTGTAATTTTAAAATAAATGGTTTCCAAGTTATTCAAAAAAAATAGACGAAGCTTGACCATTCCCCCCCCCTTATCTCCGAAACTACTGAACCTAAAATTTTGAAAAAAATACAGGAATTAGTTTTCTACTTATAGATTATAGGATAACCTATAAGAAGTCCATATCTGTATATGGGAGGTAATTTTTGGGGGGGAAGGGGAAATTTAAAAAAAATAATTGAAAACTGCATCGTGTGACATATCAAATGAAAGGTCTTGTTGAGACAATCTTAAATATATTTATTTTATAATTTTAAAATAAATAGTTACCAAGTTATTCAAGAAAATAGACGAAATTTGACCATTCCCCCCTTATCTCTGAAACTACTGAACCTATTTTTTTTTTTAAATACAGAAATTAGTTTTCTACTTATAGATTATAGGAAAACCTATAAGAAGTCCATGATATTAAAATACCATGGTAAATCACTCAATATTGTGCGTACCAATTTGGGTCAGATTTAAAAAAAAACGTGATAGGTAACATCGTACGGAACCCTCTTCACGCGAGTCCAACTCGCACTTGGCCGGTTTTTTTTATTAGATACATTACTACTACTTCGTAAATAATGATGAACTGTAAAAATATATGAATCTGAAATTATTTCTGTGTTTTAAGGCACTCATAGAGCTAATAATATTTTTTAAAGAAAAATTAAGAAAAAAGGTTATGTGATTTAATAAATATGTATTCTTTGGCAATCTTTATGTGTAGTCTGCACAAATTATTTCTGTTTATCACAAACATAATTAAGTTATGATAATTAAAATTACAGGAATAACATGTAATGTAATATTTATGAGTATTATAGTTTTTAAGTTTTAAATACATTATTAGTAAGGTTCGCCTATACAGTGTGTTTCTTTCGGAGTTTATTCATGACTAGCTTCTGCCCGCGACTTCGTACGCGGATCCATTTGCTTATGCCAGCGACAACGGGGTCATCAAAATCGAAGATCTGAAAAGTCCGATACCCAATTCCAAGAGCCCGGGTAAAAAAAATAATGGGAGTTTGGCCAGTAGAGTAAAATTTTTATTCATTTATATTCATCGTCATCGAAAGTCAGTCCTAAACTGTTAACGCCTTCACTGCGTGGAGGAACTCCCAGCTTATGTTATTTTATAATTATACAGTGAAATTAGTGATAGCTTTGATTTCCACATCAGATGTTCCAGATCTTTCATTTTTGTAAGTCAACAAGAAGTACCCATCAGACTAAACAACTTTTGCTAAGACGCCATTCCTATACATATATGTTATAGTGTAGCTGGGCTCTTAGAGTTCCACATCGGGTATTCCAGATCTTTCATTTTTGTAAGTCAACAGGAAATGCCCATCAGACTAAACAACTCTTGCTAAGACGTCATTCCTGTAATTATGTTATAGTGTAGCTGGGCTCTTGGAGTTCGACATCAGGTGTTCCAGATCTTCAAATTTATTCTCTCAGCAGAAAATGGTCATCACGTGGAACAATTTTTGCTATCGCACCATTTTTGTATCTCTTATAATTTAGCTGGTCTGTTGCGGTTCAGCATCAGGTGTTTAAGTTTCCAAGATATAGCCTATGTGTTGGCCAGACTTAATACCTATACAACAAAAAAAAAATCATTCAAATCCGTCCAGTACTTTTTGAGTTTATCCCGGACAGATAAACAGACAAAAATTCTAAAAACTATATTTTTGGCTTCGGTATCGACTGTAGATCATACCCCAAGTATTCATTTAAAAAAATATTCAATGTACATTGTATAGTTTTGACTTTCCTACTGTTTCATAATATGTATAGATACTCTTATTTAAAATATCTTCAAATTTATACCCACAACCTATTCCCAGATTTCCAACAAAACTATGGGTTTCCGACAGATTTTTTTCTTTTTTTTTTTCGATGGTAATATCATCAAATGAGTCCTCCCACTCAGGGCAGGGCAGGAGGGACTGTCAGTCTTGTACTGTCTAAAATCTAACTTTTAATAGCTTTTTACGTTCCGGGGTCACGGTAGCTCGTTAGCCGCGACCCCGGCAGGCTTTGGCCCTCTAAGCAAGCAATAGAACGGGAACGGAGTTTGAGATAAAAGGCTAGTTTCCAGTATCAATAAATTAAAAATCTGATTAGGCAGTTCTACTTTTGAAAAATAATGGAAATCAATTTTTTGTTTTCTTAAATCCATAGATATAAAACTTAAATCAGTAAATATTCACAAAGATAAAACGCATGAAAACTAGAGAGTGGGGGCTTGTGACGACGTGAGGACGCACTAGAAATGATACCACGGCATGGCGTATTGTGAATAAGAAGCTCGTATCTCGTCAATTTTGTTTTATGTAACTAAAATAAATACAAAAAAAAACGAATATTTTTTTTATATTGATGAAAGTAACCGGACTAATTCGATTTTTAGTACACAAGTCTATTGGTCCGACTTGGATTGGGATAGGAAGGCTCAGTCCAATCCATTCTCTAATTCTTTGTTAGTGATAAAGTATAGTGACAAGATCAAACAAAAATACTTTGAGCAATAAGGCAAACCACTATGCATATTGAATTAGTGGTGAAAAAAACATTTTGGTCATAGGATTTATCGATAGAAATCGCTACTAAGGCCATCTACCGTGTTTAAAATAACCATAGAACAGTAATGATTTAGTTTTTAACAGTTGCAATAGATGTCGCTACGTGTGCATTCAATTTATTTATAAAGAAATATAATTCGCATTCATAATCATTTGATTTTTTGATGATTGATGAAATTGATAGTAACTGTCCCAAAATAGTGTGCGTCAGAATGGCCGGTTGCCTGTGGCGTTGGTCTATGAGAGTTGATTCAAAAATTGCTACATAATTGCTTATATTTGCTACATATAATAAATAATTGCTACATCGGATATATATTTAGAAATGAAATATTTTTTTTGTACAGCCATCCTGACGTCAGGATGGCTGGTCACCTCCTAGTTTAAAGTCAAGCGTGCAGAGTTTCCGAAATGTATTGCGTCAATAATTGCTACATATTTACTTCATTTATCTCATTTAGTTGTAACTTCAAACATATGTAAAATAAAGGATGTAGCAATTATTTAAATTATCCCAAGGAAAAGTGCCTGATAAAATAATAAAGGTAAATAGTTGCAGTGCGTCTTCACTCAACGGTATTGCTACTTTAGGAGGCAGGCGTTCTAAATTGTTAAATGGCATGTTATGTATGAGTAGGTTAGTGGATAACAAGCATATTAAAAGGATATCGTAAATAAAAACAAAATGTGTCTCGTTCATAAGATTCAGTTTAATTATACCTATTACAATCAACTTTAAAAATATTCATTAACTTGCCTTATTTTCATATTATTTTTTCGCATATACAGGGTGATTTGTAATTCAATGCGGTCCTTGAAATGGGTGATACTAGACCTTATTTGCAACAATTTTAACCCCGACAACATGGGGTCTAAACTGACTGGTTTTGGAGATATCGAACTTTAAGGGTTTTTCGAAAAATTTCTACGTCTCCATCATTAAGTGCTTATTGTTAGAAAGTAACGATGGTCACCACTTAGAATTTATACTTTTCTGATAGAATATGAACGACTGAATCTAATGAATACAAGTTTGTTTAAAACTAATCATATCTTGGGAAATAAAGTGTCATAAAGTTTCTGTTTTGAAGTTTTCTGAAAACTTCCCTTGTCTTTCAAATCTATTTAAAAAAATAAATGTATGACACTTGGTTTACAAATTACAGGGAAAACTTTCTTGTCTCATTACCTTTCTAAAATGGTACCACAGTACCCACTTTTAGTAAGTGTCTGACCAGAAAATTAGGGTTGTTACTGACAAGGTAGTAAATAAACGAAAATTGGTTGTAAGTTTTTTCACCCAATTTTTTTTTTTCTGTGATTTTTGTCCAAACTGTTATCTGATATGGTGTGCTAAGACAGGAAACCTCCACGTGCGCCCGTGGACTGGAATTCCCTCTCGGATACATCCGTGGGGAAGACCAGTTTTTCGGGCCGGTGTACCCATGGATGCGGGCAAAAACTCTTCCTTAGGCACTGTGTGCCTTAGGGGTCTCTTTGCCCGTATGCGAATAGCCTGTCGTGTGGACGCTCCCACGCGTGTCCCTCTGATTAGCAGAGGGCACAGCGGCGGAGCGGGCTTGCAGACGGTGAGTAATGGGTAGCTCGCCGTCCGACCAAGGACCAAGCCCGGGTCGGTGGCGCGTCATGTCGTGTTTCGCGCGTGCCTTCGGAGAGTTGTCAGCAAACTGACGGGGCCCCACATTGGGGCCAAATGCCTGCTGGGGTCGCGGGTTTTTCTTAACACAGGATAACAGGGTTCCGTGGCTCCGGAACGTAAAGGGCATCGGAACGAACACGGGTGGATTTTAGTCAGTAAGAGTCTAACAGTCCCTTCCGCCCCACCCAGGGCGGGAGGACTCATTTGATCATTTTACCACCAAAAAAAATACTGTTATCTGATATTAGCTTTTTGAGTCAATGCGCTAAGTCCTGGTCGATGACATCAGGCAAAATTCGCGCTTTATCTGGAGTATTTTACCTATGGACCAGATAGTCATTGTATTATGCCAGATAGTCATAGTCACAAGGCGCATTGACTCAAAAAGCTAATATCAGATAGCAGTTTGGACAAAATCCACAGAAAAAAATGTTGGGTCGAAAAAACATTGCAACCAATTTTCGTTTATTTACTACCTTGTCAGTAACAACCCTAATTTTCTGGTCAGACACTTACTAAAAGTGGGTACTGTGGCACCATTTCAGAAAGGTAATGAGACAAGAAAGTTTTTCCTGTAATTTGTAAACCAAGTGTCATACATTTATTTTTTTAAATATGCTTTGAAAGACAAGGGAAGTTTTCAGAAAACTTAAAAACAGAAACTTTATGACACTTAATTTCCCAAGATATGATTAGTTTTATAACAAACTTGTATTCACTAGATTCAGTCGTTCATATTCTATCAGAAAAGTATAAATTCTAAGTGGTGACCATCGTTACTTTCTAACAATAAGCACTTAATGATGGAGAGGTAGAAATTTTTCGAAAAACCCTTAAAGTTCGATATCTCCAAAACCAGTCAGTTTAGACCCCATGTTGTCGGGGTTAAAATTGTTGCAAATAAGGTCTAGTATCACCCATTTCAAGGACCGCATTGAATTACAAATCACCCTGTATATGCGAAAAAATAATATGAAAATAAGGCAAGTTAATGAATATTTTTAAAGTTGATTGTAATAGGTATAATTAAACTGAATCTTATGAACGAGACACATTTTGTTTTTATTTACGATATCCTTTTAATATGCTTGTTATCCACTAACCTACTCATACATAACATGCCATTTAACAATTTAGAACGCCTGCCTCCTAAAGTAGCAATACCGTTGAGTGAAGACGCACTGCAACTATTTACCTTTATTATTTTATCAGGCACTTTTCCTTGGGATAATTTAAATAATTGCTACATCCTTTATTTTACATATGTTTGAAGTTACAACTAAATGAGATAAATGAAGTAAATATGTAGCAATTATTGACGCAATACATTTCGGAAACTCTGCACGCTTGACTTTAAACTAGGAGGTGACCAGCCATCCTGACGTCAGGATGGCTGTACAAAAAAAATATTTCATTTCTAAATATATATCCGATGTAGCAATTATTTATTATATGTAGCAAATATAAGCAATTATGTAGCAATTTTTGAATCAACTCTCATAGACCAACGCCACAGGCAACCGGCCATTCTGACGCACACCCCAAAATAAAATAGAACAACAAAAGAAACGCCTAAAATGTCTTTATTATGATTTGATAAAAGATTCACACTGAACTTGGCATTTTAGTTAACTCTCATTTCGCTAGATGGCATTGCGTGTCATCAACAACACACACACCTCTTATTGTACTACCCACATTATCAATTTCCATATTCATAAGAGATTACTCGTGTATTCGTGTAGGATACAAAGTCATCTTGGTTGCTAGATCTATTCATTATGCTTTTGCATGAATTACTTAAAGTAGGTGGGTATGAGCTCTTGTATTAGAGTAGGTACGTTCATATCTGACGGAACATCCGTCGAGCGGATCATCGAATGTTATTTGACGCAGTAACACCGGTTGAGTGTGAACGCCGAACGGTCAATTGTTTTACTATACATACATATGAACCCACCCTTATTGGGCCGCAGGCTCCTATAAAGTCTTCCTAAGACCTAGGACTTAGTTGACCGAGGGGGCCACGGTTAGGTCTTATAAGAGGAAACGGGGCCCATGTACCTACTGATGGTGATCACCAGGGTGGTTTTAGTGAGGTAAAAATCCCACACACCCCGGTCTTATCCCCAAAGACCGATAGCCTTTTGAAGGTTTCCCCCCGATAATAAAAATGGTTTCTAAGTCGAGTCTATAATAAAATATTAATGAGATAAATCTTATAAAGTGTTCGTTAAAAGTGGGTGGATAAGAGTACCTAGGTAGGTGTATCTACAAAGTTAGTTTTGTAACATGGCTCAATCTGAGAATAAATTTGTTTTACGTAGATCACATTTTAATTAATCATTCTTGAATAAAAAACTTCCAATGATTGAGTATACAATAGTAGGTACTTAGGCGTTTCCTTATCATACGTGAATTACCTCACGCAAGAATCTGACATCCTCCAATAAATTAATAACACCATTCATTCAAGTTATAACAATCAATGCGTATTCTGCTATTGGTAAATCGTGACTCGATCCTGTATCTCATTAGTACGCTGACACGTTTAATAATATTACCATAGAGGAAATGAAAAGCGCTTTACGTGGCTCGTCGCACGCAGGAAAAGCTAGCGCTGGCTGGACTCACGACAGGAACTTTTTGTAAATGAAATCATTGCTGGCGAAGCGCACATCCTCTTTAGTCAGAACCGCTTGACGGATTTCTTCGTACAACACCGACGCCGGAGGAAGTACAGTCGTTTCGATGCGCATCACACGCGCCACTTCGCATATAAATAATAGAAATTATCTAATTATGTGCCGGCGAGTACTAGACTCGGACAAGTTGGGAATTGTAATATTAGTCGCGGCCCGTCGTGGCCACCGAACAATAATAATTATGACGATGACATTATGATAAATATTGAACGCTTTTTTTCGATAGAAAGGTCGATGTTATCGGTTACAGCTATTACACATTGTAATGTAACGATAAGCTACCTAAGTATGTACACATTAGGTTTAGGTGGCAGTTGATATGTTGCGTTGATTATTTATTATACAAGAATTCTTGAAATTAGAAGAACTATAAGTTTAACCAACCATGGTTACCTACTAGATATGACATAAGGTTAAATTCTCTGTAATGATAAAAATGAAAGAAGCCTAAGACACCACTCCTTTCCTGAAAGCATTGAGTTGTTAAGAGGATGCAACTTATTCCGTTCAAAATCGTTTGGAATTCTCAAGAAAATCAATATAAGGTACGTGGATATGTTTGCCTTCCTGGAAGCAAAAGTAAACCACTTAGTTTGGTGTGTTATTTGTAATGTTACTGACAGGTAAGTATTAAATTAGTCCACATTGAGTTCTAAAGTCGAAGCGACGCCGGCGCAGCGCTCGCTCGCCGGATGAACACCAAATGTGTGATATTTTTAGGAATGTTGATTGCCCTCTTCCTGTTTCCGGCATGAACGAGCCGCTCTGATCTGCCGACTAGCTCTCATACAAAACTGCTAATTAGTGATGAATAATTAATAGTAGTAACTTGATGACATGTAAATCGTTTGATATAATTTGATTTGAGCTGCCGTTTTATGATAAAAACTGTATCGATTGGCCGTTTATGTTATTCAATTTTATTTTCTCACACATTCGATCGATAGTGTACCTGTTTGTCTTGCTATACTCGTTATGTATTATGAGTAGCTCCAGACGTAATTAATATTGCAGCTCGAACTACCGGCGTTTAGCAATCCTGCGCAGCACAGTAGTGGTTCAACATGAATTTAAACTTAACGGACTTCCTTTTCCTGACAAGATCGGCTACTGCCTGACATCCAGCTAGTCATTAGGGCTACTTTCAACAGTTTTCATTGTACAGTCAAACGCACATGATATCAAATTGAAAATTTGAAATATGTCGCTTCTTCGGCAGTTGGCAATTCTCAGTGGCAATGTTGTACAATTTAGATCCAACAAAAAGTACAGAATCACTGAAAGTTTTCAAAGGAAAGGTAAAGGTTTTCATTAAGCCATATAAATATTGCAGGTAACCTAGGTTCAGTTCAAGCCAAAGCAAATCTTTTAAAAAACTACATCGCGCATTGCGATAAAGGATATTCAGTCCAAGCATAAAAACACGCGAACAATTCATTGAGATACCTACAGAATTACAGATCTATTTCAGTCGTCCTTGTTCCTCGTCAACATAGATGTGACTGAGCCTGTGACCCTCCCAATTCCAACGTAATGATATCATCTACGACGCGGCACCGGAAATTTTATGAACTTCCCATTAACACTTAACCACGTCTTGAGTATCATACGACATAGCCGGCTGCCGTTTGACTGATAAACTTCTTTGATTATATCTAATTTTGACTTTCTGGGCCGGACAAGTTCGTTCAAACAGGAAGCCAGCTACAAGAAAACATAGTTTTAAGTTTAGTAAACTGATTGCTAGGTCATCGTCTCATTGAATTACTCGTACCATCATCTGATAGTTGAATTCTTTCAACACGTTTCGGGTTGGTCGTTTTCTATGAGAAGAACCGGCAAGAATCTCCATGGTTTCTCTCGTTGATCTATGGTTCACGGCTCTATGGTTCCGCTATTTAAAGCTACTTAGGTTTTTGAGAGAAAAGCACAGGCTTTATAGCAAGAGTTCATCACCAATCTTTTACCACATGTTTGGTGCACCGGGCAAGTTCGTTCAAATAGTGGGAAATGTTAGTCTAAAGTTTCGTCAGATTCACATGTGTTTTCTATTAGTTTCGCACATTCTTTGTCGACAACCTTTTCCTAGACACGTGTCTGTTGACTGTTCTAGTTGTCAAAGGTTGCTCGCGTTGGCTTTTGAAATTAGAATTACCTAGCAATCTAAGAGACAGATTCAGTTACATAATTTGGCCATGGACCATTTAAGATCATTAATTCAAAACACTGATGATTAAGAGTGTTGATTTCAATTAGTAGTTTACCTATACCACATTATCACTCCGAAAATCAAAAGTCATTTATTCAAATTAGGCTGATTTATCAGCACTTTTTGAAGGTCAATTTTTTACATAAGACAGTCCTCCATCAAAGCGCCCCCCTTCGACACTTCCTAGTGTTTTGGCTGGGAAGAAGAAGTGGCGGAACAAACTCCCCAGCAACACATCTGTCTGTACGGTTAGAAGAACCAAGATTTTATACAATTTAATAGAACATTCACATCATACATCAATTCGAAATTACATCCCAACCGTGACTAGAAGGCACAAAAAGATAAATAAACTAGGACCATCGCAGTAAATAACAATAATAAAGAAAATAAAATAAATTACATATCCGCATTAATACATCCATACGTACAAATGAGAAGAGAAATTACATCGACAGGGCCTTTTCCTAGCCACGTGTTCAAGTGATAGTTTACTGCACTATTAACACTCGTAAACTAGTCTTACCATAACACATCTTGATGAAGCTGTTTAATGCAAATGGAGGACATGCTAGGAACATCAATATCAAAAGCCATTCGATAGGGTAGGTAAGGTTATTTACCTATCTATTTTTAGAATTCATTCAACTTACTTATGAGTGGTGTTATCTAAAACAAACTGGGTTCTAACCTAATTGACATAAATGTAGTTAAACTGAGTTCAAGTCATGAATAACATTTAAAGTTATTACCACTCTGAATAACCTATAATTGTCCAACTGTTCCGCTTGTGAGTTATTGGTTATCTTGTAAGGGTTTTTGAAAATATCTAGATATTTTCTTTTAGTTATCGATTCGAAATCACTTTACTTTAGAAATGACAAAAGATCTAATTAATTAGGTTAGGAACTTATTAAAGAAATCATTAAGAGTGTTTAAATTCAAATAAATTGTCCAGTTTTCGCAGTTAATAGTTAAAAAAGCGCGAAACGTGTAATTTGTCAGTAGAAGGCAGAATAAATAACGCCTGGGCCAGGATACTGGCGACGATGGCTGCGCAAGCGCCGCGGGTCAGCGTCCTCGCGCACTCCCCCCGCGCCCCCCGCTACGTCACGACCGCTACGTCACTCGAGTAGAGTTTTATCAGATAGTGACAGTTTGATGACCAATACTATCGTATACTATTATGAAGTACCTACTTACCTTCCATAAAATAGCTAGTTACTTCGTCAATCAACAACTTGAGTTCTTAAAAGTATTAATTAACTTTTACTTGGCAATAACTGATGTTCGCACCTTGCTAATAATGCACATAGAATTGCCACAAACATCGTAATGTCCCCAAAAAGACGTGGGGACCTTTACTTATGAAAAAGCAATACTTTAAAACGCTTCTATATTGAACAGAAATCATTGCCTATACCCAGTTACACTGATGGATGTTCCTCAGGATCGATATCAAAATTGTTTACTGAATTTTAATCACAAAGTTGACAGGGGGGAAGTTTCCATTTGAAACTGTCGTAACACATATCAATTTGATTGATATTAATACCACACTGCTCAACATTGCATAATAAGTGCATAACCTAAGTATCTATTGGTGGGATATCTGCCTAATTTGTTTACTTGATATTTGTATAGGTACTAAAATGTAATAGGTCCTAGCCTCAGTACTGAAAATAAGGGTGTGGTAGCGTTGGCCAGGCACAGGGCGCAGACCCTAGAGGGGCGAGAACCTTGGAGGCTGTGTTTGTGAAGCTTATACCACATTTAAACAGTGCCTACGAGAAGGTAGACCAGTACTTCTCGTCCCACATTCTAACAACAGCAAAAAAGGTTACAAGAACAAAAACTTCAGAACTTTTTGATGTCCCTATAAAAGTCATACAAAATCAATGTTTTGGAGATGACAGAGTTGCGGTTGTCGTGACGCCGGGAGCGGACGCACCGGACCGTTGCAGAGACGCGGAGGGTAGCTGTAAAAAACTATGCGCGCTCGACTATGACACTGTCCAAAAAGAACCATAGAGACTTGACGCTGTTTATATTTTGAAGTTCGAAGTTGTCAACGTTCATGATAGGGACTTACAGATTTATCAAGGAATAGACACTAAAAGCTTGTTGTCTGTGACCATTTTGAATGACCCCAAGAAATCACCGAATGCCTTTTGCAGAAGCCAGTATGCCTTTTACGTTATAATTCTTTGTTTCTTTGATGCCAGAAAGACTTGAATATAGGTTCAGTAGAAACCTATGGTATCTAGAGAAGTCAAGCTTCATTTATTACTTTTTATCACTAAAAAGTACTGTGACATTAATTTAATATGGTTGTTTTTCTTCAGCCTAAGTGACTATATGCATGTTCCGTCATAATATTAAGCTCCCAGTAACACACTACACTAAAGAAGACATCTCATAATAAGACAATGGACCTGCAAAAAAGTTGGCATAAAGATAAAACATAGTACTTCGTACTCATATTTTTAGGGAGTCACTATACTTGCTCACGTAAAATCGGTTTCGATCGGTCCAAGTAGCTATGCCCATGCGGATACTAAGACGCGGTGTTCAGTCAAGTGTTCGAACTGAATGGCGACAAAAAGCTTTATGAAATGCCGGGCCGGGTTGTATCAATAAGTGTGGTCACTCCCTAAGCAACAATTAAAGCCATTGCAATCTCACAACGGCCAATACATACGAATAAAGTGATGTCGTAAACATCCGACTGCTGAATATAAATTTTTATGCTGTCAGTACAATTAGACACTGCAGTTTGTCAAACGAGACATTGTTTGAAATATATTGCACTATCTTACTAAATAAATCTTCGAACAATGCTTTTGTAAGATTAGGTATTATGATAATTCCGTGGTTCTTTTTAAATCTGTTAGCAGTGGAAGTTTTTTTTGATCAGATAATTTTAGAAACACTTGTGTTTTCAGTCAGGTACTGCATAATTGCCTCGATTATCATACAGGGAAAAAGGTTTATCGACCTACTAGTACGTTTAGAATTTCCTTATTTTTTTAAGTTAATGTCAATTCTCCGAATATGTAATTTCAATTCTCCGATTAATTTGCAAGGTTCTGTAGACGGTTGGAATCCTGAATATAACATTAACTCTTATTTACTTACTTGCTCCCAAAGCGGATGAGATGTAAGAAGTATTATTTTATCGGGCTTTAAAAGTTTTGACCGACTTTTCACTCCACACTGAAAGTGTAACTCCTTCAATGTGACATGGCTGAGCTTGAGGTCTTTCATTTGCCACCTTTTGGTTATGTTTTATATTAAGCATTTTTGGGAATGGGAAGTTTGGAGAGAAAGAGATAACCGTGATGAGAAGATCGATATACTTCATGCTGGCTTCTTTGATGTTATTTCTTGCAGAACATTAAAAAATAACATAAAATCAGTGATTATGGTCTTATGACGCACAGAGACGTTTTATAGGTTCGTCTCCAAGAAGTCCAACTTCCCGTCTACCCACTTTATCGGTCGTTATTCATCCGTATACGTACCTGAAGGAGCAGATACCGAATACCTTAAGAACCAACAATCAAACAATAAAAACGTACACATGTACTTCAAACGACCTCCCATAAAACAAAACAGTTTAATGATTCTACTGATCATTTTCGTGGGATCGATTTGGTCGTCTCAAGGATCTCGCATGGTACGCATTCTGATCGTGACATCGTCTTCCTGCTAAGTCCTGGTTACATCACATGTTGTTAATAAGGTGCGATGGATATGAAGTATTAAATCGGTTATCGATTAATTATCGATTCATCGTAAGTGCGCGGCCATCTTGGATGTAAGTGCGCCGTTCCCGCGCGCGGCTTCCGGCGTGCGCGTGTGCTTGCATGCTAATGTTCGCGCATGCTCCGTGTCCTGTTCGCCGCATGTGCGTTCCACTTCGACGTCTGTTTCATCAGCATAGGGCGGACTCTTGATAGAATGATTCTAAATTATTTAAGAATATCATCGTATAAGTTCAGTAACTATAGGTTTCTATATCTGTGTTGGTACCTCCTCCTCCCATCTCCTCAGTAGTTATCTCTGAACGTCAGTTCCTACCGTCACATTACCAGTCGACAGCATTATTAATGGTGCTCACAGTTGGCAGTTTCCTGTTAGGCGATACGCGTATGAAATTCAAAAATATTCACGTAATATTTGAATATAAAAATCCGTTACTGGCCCATAGAGGTGCAATTCACTTCACATCCTTGGTCAAGCCGGTCCTGCTGCAGCTTGTCTCTGAAAATGATGCCAATTGTTTAAACTTATCATGATTTTATGCTCATTGTTTGTTTAATACGAGAATCACTACTTCAGCTTTATTTTACCTGGAGCAGAACCGGCGCGCGATGGATATTATAATATTTGGAAAACTAACAATAAAATTGAAATCTCTGAATATACATTTATGTAGGTACTTAGTAGGATATTAAGAAGTCAGTTCTACGTTGTCGACTCTGCAAGAAAAATAATTCACAATCTTGCTGGTTCCAGAAAAAAGTGTCTACCTAAAAAGACCTTTACTTTTCGGAGAAACAAAGCTTTTTTTTTAAAAAGAAAAATGCCGTTCTAATTTCAATTTCTTATTTTTACGGTTAATTCAAGGCCTTTTACCTAACATGTTCTATACAGAGCTTATTCTCGTCACGAGTGATGACCAAGTGAGACTGCACGGCTGCGCAGGCGACGGTCGGGGCGTCGCAAATACATAACTCACCAACATCAATAACAGATAATACCACTCATTCAGTGCCAATCGCTTTGTTCTTACTAAGCAATAAATTATAATACTTGGAAATATACCTATTAAATATTGTTCCAATAATATTGAATGTGGAAAAAAATACTTGTGTGATTGACGTAAACCCAGCCGTAAGTTTATTCAGCTTAGTTGTCGGGTTTACCAGTTATATTGGTAGTGAAACACAACACATTATTCTAAAAACATTAAAAAAAAATACAATTTACTTTATTTGACATTTCCACTGTCAACACTAGGTAACTGACAGGACTTATTTTTTCGTCTCTTTTTCTTCTGTCTATGTAGAATAGACATAATAAAATACTGTCAGCTAGGACATTCGAAATTTGAATGCAGAATTAAACAATCCGAATGCACTGCACGTTGGTCCTCTGACAAATCGATATAAAGTTGTTCCTTGATATTGCCGCATCTCTATTTAGTATGTAAAGTGGTTTCTAGATCTAATCGCGCATGTTTTGACTAGACTTACAAACTTTGGCAAACTAGCTGATAATATGGCACCTGTCCTACAGAGGTAGCAAATAGCTACGAGTATTTTTCGCTGAAAAGCGCACTAAAGATGAAAGGACCCATGGCAGCAGAAGAAAAAGATACATAATATAACCATAATAGAGGAAATACACAAAGTAGGTAGTCTCGGGGCTCATTTTAGTGACAACTAAAACTACATCATTGGATTTTTTGAAGAATGAATTTAATTGGGAATATTGATTTTTCGCTGTTCCTCATAGTTTTGAATCGCCCCAACTCGAGCGAGAACTCTGTCAAATTAACAACCTGTTTATGATGTTAGTTTAATTCGCATCTCACTAATCGATGTGGGACAGATAACTTCGGCGTCTTATGATGCCTGAGTGCCAAACAGCCAATATATCGCCTACGGAAATTGCATATTACCTATTAGTTATCTGCAAATTCAATACCAGACATCACAGATGCATTGCCATTCCAAAACAAAGCAGAAATACATGTGCTTCTTCTGAAGTCTATGTTTTTAAACAATTTTATTTTTTCATCCCCAAACCTAGGTAGAAAACAAACCGTCTCTAACACAGGAACCTAGCTTATGACAAAGCTGCTGCAATACATAATGTATTTCGCATAACCCTTTGTAGCGAATCAACATGGTTTTTATTGAAATCGCTGCATGCACCCCTCCCCGCATGGGGCAGAAAAGGAAATGACATGTGGTTCCCGAATTTATGCTTGGTAAGACATAGTATGGATGGACGTTCTCTGGCTTTTGTGTTCTTTGAACTGTTTTTGGCACCAAATTGAGACTGCCTTGCTCTCCTATTGATAGGAGGGTAAATCGCCTGACTATAGGATTATAGGAATGAACGAATTTAGGTTTCTATTAGAGGAGAGACTTCTTCTTTGTTTTTCTACTTTGCCTCTGAGAGATTCTTCCAGTTACTTTTGAGTCCTTAATTTCTGTTTATCTTAATGCGTTTCGCCTATTAGATTTGTTTTACTGTATGCTTTTATTTCCTCATACGATTATTTTCTAATTACCTTATCCAATACTTAATATCTATTCAATATTATACATCTATTAAATATACTTGACACTTGACATATTGTCTTCTCTTGCTTTTTAAAAAAAATGCACCAGATCTTAATGTCATGAGTATTTTATTCTTTGCTCTGTGAAATCAAGCTTTTTCCAAAACGATTTAAAATGACTTCAGAAAGTGTTACAATCACATCCATAGTAAACCTTACCTGGCTACGAACCGCACACCTGCCGAAACATTCCTTCTCCCAAACTGCCGCATTAATACACCCTACCAATTTGAGTCTCACCACGTTGCAGCCCGGACATGCAACAACAATAGACATTTTTAATTCATCAAGTTTACCCGCAGCCTCCGTCCGAGTCTTTTTTGTTTTAATAGTAAATCATTGTTAGGTGCCAGTTACAGTCTTATAACCTTTTTGTTTGAATTTCGATTCTTTATCAGATATGAATCAGTTCGTTGGGATCCTCATTCATAGAAATAGTATTATATAGAAACATAATTTTGATATTGGAGGTTTGTTTTTGCTTCATTCAATTTTATGTTGACTGTTTTTTTTTGTTTTGTTCAGCGTATTTGTGCAAGAACTTTTACTGCAGCTTGCATTTCTTGCCTAAATTATGTTCAAGTCTTTGGGAAATTATGAATTGAACTGAATCATTAGGATCATGAAGACTTTTTCTGTATCACAACTGCAAAGGTTTCTTTATTTTGAGGTCAAACAAGACTTCTTGAATCGCAATACCATAATGTAAGATACCATTAGGATCATGAAGACTTTCTGTATCACAACTGCAAAGGTTTCTTTATTTTGAGGTCAAACAAGACTTCTTGAATCGCAATACCATAATGTATAATAATGCTTATGTAGGAATTTACTTACTTATAGTTATAATCTTTCAAATAGGTTTTTTGAATGTTTGTATTGGGGAGTCTTCTTCACGTGCCTTGAAGATAGCTGCTTAAACAACAATGCAACAACAATGTTTAAGCAACTCTGATGCACAGATTAGCTAACGACGTCTCCATTACAAATCTTTGCAAAATCATTTTGTCAGACCGTTCCTAAATCCATTCTCCAAAACTCCGTCCGTGACCAAAGAAACCTTCTTTTCGTTACATTTAAGCAACTGTTAAAATAAAAAATAAAGCATGTGAGGGAACAAAGTGTATTTGCTTATTATTTGTGACGGGGTGTCGCGGGGTGCGGCGCGCGGGCGGCGGGGTCGCTTTGTTTGCAGGCACGCGCGCAGCCTTACAGGACCCACTCCTGCGCAAGCCATGGTCAATCTTTGAATGTTTACTTTTAAAACGTACATGTTTTTTCGTTTTATTGTTAGGCTTAACTAAAGGTCTTTGGGTCATTCGTGACTATTTTGAAATTGGAGTAAAGACGTTTTTTTTCGTCTATGCTTTGTTGTTGATTTAGCTAGCACGAAGCTACTCGTAGGAAATAAAATCTCAGGATTTCTGTCCCTTATGCTTGGTCATTGTTCATTGTACATTTAGAAGATTTTAGAGAATCAACCTCTCACTGTTTTTCCTCTTCCGCACTATCTGTAACGTTATCTCTCACTTTTTCATCTTCTGATTCTTGATCTGTGGCCTCCCATCATTAAGACCGCCATATGATGATGCTAATCCTATCTGTCCGTTGCCCAAACTATGGTAATATGTACTTAATATTATAAAGCTGAAGAAATTGTTTGGTTAAAGGCGCTAATCTCAGGAACTACTGGTTTGAATTGAATACCTAGTCTATTTATCGAGAAAGGCCATAGGCTATACAACATCACGCTACAACCAATAGGAGCAGAGCAGCGGAGGTGAGACGACGGGGAGCAGCTAGTGCCTTAAAATCATAAATAATGAAAACAATTCACAAAGCACAAAAAGCTCGGCATCACCACCAAACGTTTGCAGAATGTCGTTTTAAACCGTGTACATAAACGCGTCAGTTTGTGTTTCGCGTTACATAACGAGTTACGAGGTTCGATGGCCGCCTCGCAACCTTTAAGGTCGAGCAGGCGGCCTCAAGCCCCTTTATTTACCCATACAAGACTTGCGACTCAGTCCTTGAGTGAAATGAAACGAGCTTACAATAGGTGGGTAGGCACACATACATTGGTACTTGTTCTTGTGTTGCAATGCACTTCTTCGTACGTTTCTGAACGCATGTTTTTTCGAGTTGAAGGATTCAGTGGGTGCATAATTATTATTCTTCTTTGCATTGCTGATTTGACTTCAATTTTGTCCGCAGGTAAGTACATATGTAGCTAGTAAGCTACGGCCACAATCCTGTCATTGGCATTTCAGGAAAACTGTTTTATTGATTTCACATTTTGCTCTGGAGCATGTAAGTTGAAAATCTGTAGGGACTCACAATGTTCAAAGAACAGCATCCCAGGAAGGTGAAGATGGAGAGAAGGCAGCATAAAATACACAAATTTTTATTCTGTTTCTCACAGTTATATCTGAAATATAACTGCTATATTGAAAGTGACAGAGACATGATTTTCAAGAACATTGTGTTTTGGGGACAAAATACAGGTTACAATGCATTAGGTTAACTCTAGGAAATTATAATACCGTGGGTTAGATAAGACACTTCTGTAGATTTATTTTGCATTGAAACCATAAAATAGTTAATTAATTACTTGTGCTAAACTGGCATATCACTAGATATAGACTCAGATCTTGTGTGGTTCAGAATGACGGATGCACAAAGAATGAACTTCGGTGGTCACAGAATTTATAAAGATGTCATACTACGCAGATTTGCAAATGTATACCATTTGCTGAGTTCAAAATTTGATTGTCTCTACAATTGAATACTAAACCGGCAAGGCATTCCTTTGGGTTCTTCATTAATTCAACAATGATGGATCAGAGATCTTCAGATTTTTATCAAAAAACCTTGAATCAAGTTTAATATCTAATTATTTATCTCAGCTCTATGTATTTCCTTGCTAATACTGTACACTACACACTACAGAACATTATCATTTAATATTGAAACAACAATTATGCTGTAAACTTATCATCACAATACTTTAATGGCTATATCGGCCTTGGATCCGTTTCCACCCATTGTTAGCCGAACTTAGCACAGTTTTTCTACCGAATATGACCACCATTGTGTTCCATCAGGTAAGCATTTAAAACCAAAACGAGATACAATGAAACAGCGGAAGTAATTCTGTAGTCACAAACAAGGACAATATTTTACGGACCACGCTAATAATTTTCGAATAGATCACTTCCTTCCGGACCTTTGCGAAAGACCCATTGTGTAACCCCAAAGCTTTTTTCAACATTTAATGCTACAAATCCGCTCAATTTATGACCATGTGCGTACGGTTTTCGGCAAGAATAGCGACTGTAGATTTGAAGCCAAAACTGTACGCGATTTTAATCTATGTTGCGGACACGTTTAATACGATAATAGCATGCGAGATTGTATACTCACCATAACTGGGATGATTGTGAACAGTACAAAACGGAAGGAAGCGCAATAGAGCTGTAAAAGGGACCCGCGTGTCGCTCTATGAATAGATATTTCGCTAGTCGTGCCTTCGGCATGGTTTCGCAGCTGAATGAGTGAATCAGGCGGTTTTTAGTTTTGATGGGAAGCGAAGTGCGTGAGCGATGGATCGATTCGGGGCTTAGCAGCAGTGCGCGGGCGTCATGGGCCGGAGGGGCAGGCAGGGCGAGGGGGGACGGTTTCCGGCGGCGCGGGCGCACCGTGGGAACGCGCGCACCTACCTACAAGACTGCTCCTCGGATTAAATGACGGGCACTAATTAATTTAAGTTTGCGGCATGTAAAAATAGAGATCCGTGCTAGATACAGCAGGGAGAGTGGTAACTACTCGCTAGTACTTACTTATTGACTTGCTCCAACCACTTTACGCGCGCAAAGTTGCTCTATTCTGTATGTATGAACCTGATTTCAGAATCCGATTCTTGTTTATTTCAAGTTTATTAGCTGAGCCAGGTTCTAGCTAACGATTTAATTTATTTTCCCATGGAAATAGTTTTGTACTGTATCCGAGTAAGTAAGTAACTCGTAACTTAAATTGTTTAGATTCCAATATAAAATAAATATTGGTTCAATTTTGAGACTCTTGTAGTTTGCTGGGCCATACATTATTATCTTCATCCAGCGCACCTGCCGAAAAAGTAAATTAAAGTAAAAAACTGCAATCTCGAAGATAAGACAAACTTCTTGGAAAATTAACCTCGCAGCTCTTCGGGTGATGCAAGAATCGATGTTTCGATCGGCACTATACCGAGTATATCGACTATCGATATCTATACATGAACATTTCGCAGAAGTGGTTCACCCTTTGTTCGCTCAAGAGGCAAGATGTCGACGCACCTGGCCAACCAGATGCTCCATTCAGGGCGAAGCTGAATTTTATGAATCGCCGACGATCCACTCTCGGCCCATTCACTACATATTTTTTTAATTCGTACAACATGTGGCTAGGTAGATAAATTCGAACTTGGAGCACACTTTCAAGGGTTTTAAGTTTTTAGTAAGTGAAATTGTTGAAGAGATTCGTGCAATACTTGAAGACTAAAGAAAAATTGTCTTTCCGGGGAAGACAAGTGGAACTGAGTGTGTGATTTTTAAAGTACCAGTGTAGTGCTTCTATTTGAAATTATTGTTGTAGGTATTTGAACGTTAGGTACTTACTTCACGAGATTCCTGCAACTTGAAGATTCACACATGACATACCTACTTTGATTTCTCGCTGAATTATCTTCTCCGAACTAGGTACATTTAAATTATATCTATCACAGGCGCCAATAATTTATTTTTTCGAGACTACCAGACTGTTTATTTAAGTATCGGCACAGGAAGTCATAATGAGGCCATTATTTATTAATCAATATTTAAACAATGTTGTAGTACAACACAAACATAATCCTATTGACCTTTAAAAGGGCTTATCTCATACAGAACCGGAACAAATGACCTAAGTACCAACATACGTATATATTCAAATAATATAATTATGTTTTAAACGTTCAGGATAAATAAGATTCGTTTCTGTAATCAAAACAAATTAATGACAATTTATAACTGGCCTTATCGTTCGGTTCATTCATAACTTTGGTGATAAGTTAGCAAATAAATCCATTATGTTATCTCTGTGTACCGATCTGGGCGTATTATAACGAGAATTGGATGTCAGCTGCTCTCCCGCAAGCTGTAAGTGTCAATTGATGGCTGATCGCCGGATTTGAGAAAAAAAAATACAAACGTAACCATTACGTGGGTAGAGCCGTCGCTGTTCGTCGTAGGTACAATCGTTGTCGTAAATGAATCACATAAACAGGAAATTGTACTTGTACACTTGCAAACTGATGAGTGATAGCTGAACACTGCAAAAACAAAATCAACTGCAAAACACTGCCTGTGTCGGCTGTCGTGTAACATAGTGTTCCGTTATAGATTTTTGCTAAAGGCCAAAGGTGAAACACGGGGGATGGGGATGATGTAGCTGCAATATGAACGTGTACGTCCTAGCTATATCTAGGTAGACTAGGGCGTTGCCTGTAACGTCTTCATTAAATGTAAATGTCGAAGTTGACTTTTCAAACCCTCTCTTTTATACATGTGGCCATTTTGTTCCCGCTTATTTACTCGTAGATTAAACAGTTAATAATTCATACGCTTTTGTCTAAATCGAATAAATCACTCTTCAAATATGCACACTACAGTCTAAATGCGTCAGTCAGGACCTAAAATGTTGTGCTCCTCTATTCCATAACTACTTAGGTACATGACCATCCGGTTCCAAATAAGGCCTGACCTGTAACGTAGATGTCACAAACTAGATTACGATCTATGACGTTGTCAGTACCCACCTGTGACGTAGGAACCACACCTTTAAGTAACCAGGTGACCTATTGACCTATGTCGTCTATTCCGGGACTAAATCGACCTGGTACAAATATAGCCATCCAGTGCACGTCCTGTTCCGTCCTACCTGCACTTATGTTGTTTTAGTTTTAATGTTATAGAGGGTAAAAGGTCAAAGCTTTCATTTACAGCTTTAAAGCACTTTACTAAAGGTCAGGAATATAGTTGAATCAGTTTCAGAATGCTATTAATTTGGACCTGACTGGGATTGATGTTATTAATTAATGCTGAACTTTAGATTCATTATCGATGTAATAGTAGATGTTGCTATATCTCAAATCGGAAAGTAGTACAAAAGAAATTTGCAAACTTTGCAACAGTGATGATTTTACTAATTTCTTCACCCTTTTGTGACATAACTCATCATCACCTGGCTAGCCTTTTCCCAGCTATATTTCAGTCGGCTTCCAGACGAACCAGCTGAATATCAGTGACTCCTATATATCACTAAATCAGCTCGGAAATTGTCCAAAAACTTAAGAAAGGGATTGTGTATCTACCGATAGTAAAATAAGAAATCCTGGAAAGACAATTAAGACTTCCTAGGTTCGGCGTTTCAGATTTTGAGTCCCAGCATACTGAACTCGAGAAACACGTAGACAATTACTGAACCTGAATTGTCTTTCATTGAACGGCTTAAGCTCCCACGACAATACAGCAATAAATGCCATGCAGTGTGAACTATCACATATTGTGAGATGCCGCTGTATTCCGCGAAAAACATTGAAGGTATGAAGAAAAAGTTCCCAAAGGAAACTGTTAGTAACTGTACCTTGGCTTTACATTAACTGTCTGGCCATGTAAAAAGTAAAAAGCAAAATAATGTTCTTTGCGCTACCATTTTTAATTACAGGAGATGAATGGGCCGTTTTGCGCAAAAGGGAAGAGTGGTTGCGCTTGCAGTCTTGCTATAATAAGAACTTGATTGTCTGTGCACTTGTTATTAATGATGTAATTTAATTTTTGTTCTGGTAATGAAAGAGGAGTTCATACTAGGTTAAGGTTAGTGTCGTCGTTTTTAGGATTTCTTGGGACAGTCCGAAAGACTGTAGTAAGTACAATATTTTATATGAGCAAAATATTATGTTAGAAGAGTATTTTCAACTAGTGATTTTTGGCTTTGGATTATTTGGGATTGTGGATTGTTGTATTTGCTGTTTATTGTGTTGTTTGGTAACTATTAGAATCTTCGTCAAGTCCTCTCAGTTGCTCTTTTCTCGTCTGGATTTCTTTGTTTCAAAAATATAACCGTATTTAGCATAGTAGAGAGCGAAGCCAACCTTCGCGTGTCATCACCATCATTTTATTTACGACTAAACGAAACTAATTCACTTGGACACACTACTTGCTTTATTAATGAAAGAGCGGAGGTGGGGCATGCTGCCTGATAACGGAACTTACGTAATTATTGGTAAACCTCGCCTGTTTTTGTTCAAAACCGACAACTCCACACTTGCCACAAAGGAGTTTCAACTTTACTTTAGAAAATGTAGAGTTTCATTTGTTTTACTTAGATTGTAAAGGTTCTTAAGATCTTTTGTCATGGGGTTTTTTGGATGTGAATGAAGGAACAGCTGGCGTTGCAAGTCAGCCCACACTGTACGTTAAAAGGCATTGTATTTCGCAAAATATCACTCGATTATATCAATGGATTTAGTTTTTGTATTAGCTTAGTCATTGTTGCACATAATTTTGTATTAAAGTGGAAATGCGTTGGCAGATATTTTGTATGTAAGTAATAAAGGTTTGTGCTATTGAATTTCAAGAAATTGATTGAGTTGATAATAATTCTGGGTGTACCAATTACCTAGGTATCAAAAAAAATTTTAGGTAGTACCTATTTGGCGGGCACGCCGCAATCGCGGCGGTAAGACCCCTCTTTGAGGAGTGGCTGGATAGGAGTCACGGCGTCCTGACCTACCGCATGATGCAGGTCCTCACCGGACACGGAAGTTTCGGGAGGTACCTGTGTCTAACGGCCGAACTCAATAACGTACTGAAGTTTAAACTCGGGTAGCTACCAGAGCTTAACTCTTACTTTTGATCTATCTGTTACTGCCGTCTCAATAACAAAATTTGCGTAACGCTAACTTTAGTTAACCACAGATCGGTCCCTAACTGCAGTTATGGGCACAAAAAAGAGGGTTTCTTTTTTTAATGCCGTTCGAATCTGTTTCAGGTAATGATCTTGCATTGTATAGGACGAAAAAAAACGGAACCTCGGAACTTTGGTCAGCAAAAAATTAAAAAAGAAACATTATTATGCTGTTTGGATAAGTTTCACGTGAGGATGATTTTATTGCATGCGAAGGAAAAAATCTGGACCATAAGTTGGCCAAAAAGTAAAGTAACTTTTCATCATTAGGTCTAAAGTTTTACTTAGTTGTAGTCAATGTTTTATAAGATTTGAACCACTTCTGCTTCCCAGAAATTATCCTTTCAATACAATGAAATTATCCTTACATAAAATTAAGTCAAACAGTAACATAAAAAAAAATATATTTTTTTTGTTCATAAATAAAATTGTAGGTATGAAAAAATGCATCGTCCGCTCCGGCCTCATACATCTCATTATCACGGAAAATGCCATTATTTTAATTAAATAAGTTGTAAATACTATGGCTACCAGCAGTTAATCGCCCGATTTCGAGGGATAGCTAATTTGTAACTGACTGTAACGTAAACAAACCAAAGTTAACGGCCAAAGTGTTATTGAAACGCTCCACGTTTTTTTTCTATAGCTTTATCTATCTTTGGTAAGCGGCAAGCTTCCCAAAGATAGATCAATGTTAAAGGTAGATATTCTTATCTATCTTGAGTTTATTGAAACGCATAAATGCGGCTACAGCTACTAAAGATTGGTAATCTAACAGATGGTTAAAGGTAGGTGCGTTATTGAGATCGGCCGTAAGGAGAAAGGAGGAAACGCCTGGGTGTCACCACTGCGAAGATCGCCCGGAGGACACAGTAGAGCATACGGTGCAAGACTGCCCAGCTTGGGCAGAGCACCGACGTGTCCTCACGGCGGCGATAGGCGGAGACCTCTCGCGCCCGGCATTGGTTGCGGCCATGCTGCGGGGCGAGACGGAGTGGGAAGCGGTCGCCTCCTTCTGCGAAGCAGTCATGCTCGCGAAGGAGGAGGCGGGCCGCGTGAGAGAGAGGACAGTGTCCTCCCTCCGCCCCAACCGCAGTGGTGGACGCCCACGGCGACGGACGTCGCAAGACAATCTCCGGCCACCGTAGGCGCGGGCATGCGGGCGGCGAGTAAAGGGCAACTCGCTGCCCGACCATGGACCATGCCCGGGTCGACGGCGCGTTGTGTTCCACGCGCGCCTCAAAGAGCGTCAGCAAGATGACGGGGCCCCCCTCTAGAGGGCCAAAGCCTGCCGGGGTCGCGGGACTTATCTCATTACCGTGACCCCGGAACATAAAGGGCTATCGAAGGACACCGTGGATTTTAGTCAGTACAAGTCTGACAGTCCCTCCCGCCCTGCCCGGGGTGGGAGGACTCATTTGATGATTTTACCACGATAAAAAAAAAAAAAAAAAGTACCTATTTGGGTATGTTTCAGCAGTTTTGCTGCAGCAGTTCAACAGATAAGGCTTTTTTGTACCCGTTTTGCATACCTACTGAGCAATAAAAACTAATTAACTAAATAATGGCACCTAGTTAATTTATAAATATTCACCGGTATCAGCATAATATTTGTTTGAACAACCATTTGTGCTGACTTCAATTTCTAGCCAAAAGTGGACAAATTCGTGTAAATGTGGCTTATTTCTGCTACTTGATGAGTATTCAGGTAGGTACAGAAATTCAGTTGTATGGTAAGGCAGCATTCAACCCAGAGTTTACTAAAGTACCTTATAAAACTATTTGACAACAGCCTCCCAAGCCTGAAATTTCTTAACACCAAGCAAATAGAATGGCGCGTTGTATTCCATACGCTTAATGGACCCGGGTACGTCCTTAAACTACGTCCAGCCACCGAAGGACGGGCAGCAGCGTCCTTTGTAAACTTTCGGTGACCTTACTGCGATCCCCAAGCCGCCTGCCAAGCGTGGGGATTATGGCAACCCCCCCTCCCATTATATTATGATTGACAACGATAGCACATGGCCCCCAGTCCCCGGCAGCTCCGCTATTCCTGGTCTGGGTAGCGGATCGGGTAACGGCGGAGCAGAGGGTGCTAAGGATCCCCGGCAGATGCCCCGCTACCACCCCCAACGGACTTTGACCCTGATTTTGGACCGACGACATCGCGAGGGTCGCGGGCAACCGATGGATGCAAGTGGCGAATTGTCGTTCGGCGTGGCGGTCTAAGGGGCAGGCCTATGTTCAGCAATGGACGTCTTCCGCCTGATGATGATGATGATGAATGGAGCTGATAGCTTGAGCTTATAAGTCGTCTAGCGCCATCTCTACTCAGCGAGAGTAGAGATGGCGCTAGACGACTTATAAGCTCTGTCTCTTTCCCACAGTGGAACAACTCTCGCTGTAAGATATCATGGTAGGCAAAACTGACTGGAATTGAAGGTAGTTTTTTTTTAGTCATTCAACTCTGTCCGTCAGTGTGTCCCTTCCTCCACCCAGAGCGAAAGGACTCATTTAAAGGCTCCAGTACACGTTGGCCGAGCACGCTCGGCCAATGCGCTCGGCAGATTTTCGTGGTACCGTTCACACGTTGGCGACTTTCATTCTGCGTTGGTCGCTCTACGAAGATGGACGTTAGGGCGATCACGGCCGCTGCAATATACTTGTACAGCACTTTCAAATTTTATTTACATGTGCACCAGAGTAGAATCGTTACTCCAAGACGCCATGATTTTGAAACAATATTAACCGCGACACTACAATCTAATCCGACGCCTAAATTTGAAATAAACATTCGGCCAACGTGTGATCGCTGTTTGCGGCTTGCGCCAAATTCCTTTGATTTGTGCACGAAAAACCGACACTAACCGGATCGTCGGCGAATGTTGGCCGCAAACGACAAATACACACAAAACAGTCTAGTACACGTTGGCCGAACGCACTCGCCGAACGCGCTGGGCCAACGTGTACTGGAGCCTTAACGTTTTTACATCCAAAAAAATAACGAGCAAATAGAACCAGGCATATAGACACGCGGAAAAGAATGAATACTATTTTAAGGCTTTATGCACGACTTTATAAAAGAAAAAAATGCCTATTATTTTTGCAATTAAATCTACTTTATGATCCTGTACTAGTATTACTATTTATTCGCATAATGTTTTCCTGTTATGTACAGACGCCAGCACATCAAACCACCTCTATCAGTCAAATTTATTTTACAGATTTTCAACCTTATCTCAATAAGAGAAAGTTCATATTCAATTGAGAATTTTGGCAGATTGGTATAGTTTGATTTGCTGGCATCTGTACATTCAAGATCACAAAAAATATGCTTTAATGACTATCGATAGCTGTTGATAGAAGAGATAAAAGTCATTAATCATAAAAGCTGACCGCCTCATTGGTTCCGTAGTTACAAACGCGATTGTTTATCTGGAGTTTCAGGGTTCAAAAAGGTCAAATGAGTGGAATTGGGTTTTTTCGGGAGGAAGGAAGAAAACTTTAATAATGAACATATTTAGGTAAACGATTCTTTTTTTGTAAACTTGTGATTCATTCCTGATTGTGGTGTGAGGAGCTCGTGGCTAAATAATTACAGCCGCATAGGCCTATCTTCCTCGTTAAGCAGCGCATGCCAAGGTCGGTCTGTGGATGGATGATTATCTGTCATAGCGAGTTTCCTCCGTGACTCGGAAAGCACGTAAAGCCGTTGGTCCCGGCTGTTTTGTAGATCTTTGACAGTCGTTATTATAAGTTAGAAGCTCTAAAAGTTTGACAACCAGTCATACCATGGGGTATCGTATTAATCAGTTACTGCATGATGATGCTGCATGCTGCATGGTGATTAATTACCCATTCTATTAACCCTGGTATGATGACCACCTATATACTTGAAGACGAAGACCCAGCTTGCATGATTCATAAGTTCAAACAGACTAAATGAACATCATTCGTCGGCTTCACAAAGAATTACATGAAGTTTATAGCGCTTACAGCTAGCTCTCATTGATCGTTAGGTGAGAGGTTACTAAACGTTACTGAAAATTAACTGAATCATCAATTAACGGCAATTTTAGAGCAGATGGACCTCCATTTAAGATAACTCTTGGGTTGGTTGGTTATTAAATATTAATGGTTCACGTTTATAAAGATTTATATCACTAAATTCGCTACTAGACACAAGACTGTTTCTATATCGATTGAATGATTTTTTTTCTAGCGTTGTACACTGGATTTGCAAGTTCACTTTGATCAGAGTGATCCATGGTCCATGATTGGAACCTTTTCGAGCGATCTAAATACGTCATTCAATTTTTACATCAGACAATTCAAATCCATGATGTAACTTAGATTGTGATGCATCAATTACCACTATGCAAATCATGGGTTCTAAGATACTAAAAAGCATAAAATAAGTATTACCAACCCAGTAAAACTGTTGCATATTGCATAAAGCTACTACATAGCAGTTGTAAACAAATCTATTTCAATTGCCTGGCACATGACATAGCGCATAGGTCACATCTCATGGTAAGTACTAGAACCTCATTTGAAGTCCGACCACGATCTCAAAGAGTTCCGTACCCATACAGGTACATACATACATCTAAGCGCTATGTTATAACTTATAATTATGTAGGTATACATATTACTCGTAGGTAATGGAAAACTAGATTGTCCAGCTAATCCACTCACAATGTTAATGCCACGAATACCAAATAAGCCTACCGGACCCATTAATTACGAGACAGTCATGCCATTTAAAAACATAAATCAGTCACTATCAATACGAAACTATTTATTTATTGACCTCCTTGATTATTACTTTTTGGAGTGTCGAATTTAAAATAGAGAAAAAATTATTTATTATCTGTAATGCTGGCCATCATTCTATTTTTGACGGATGCCATTTAGAATTAGATGAAATTGATTTGAAACATTCTTTAGACTATATTCCATAGACTTTTATTGATTCCATTTATTTTGTTACTAAGCGGTAAACAAAAACATTCCATCTTCCTTTTCTTCCAGTTTGCTTCCAACAAGGTTTTGAAAAAAGAACTGTTTTTTAAATCTGGAATAAAGCAAACTGGTCAAGCTGTAATATTAATTTATTGCTTAAAACAGTATAATTACTTGAAATAAAACCAATATATCAGCAAGATCCATGCATTTCGATAATACCGCAATAAAAATAGTACAAGAAACTCACAGTTGGTCGATATATAAAAATACCCTCCCCTCGGCTTCATTCAGTGAACACACGGCATTAACCGACCAAATGAAAAACAGTTTTGTACACTTTATTTTATTTAAATACCCGCATACCTTTGTAAATTGTCGTTTTATTTTCATTCATGAATTAGAAGTTACGGTTAGTTCCGTCGTAACTCTCCCACGCTGTATGAATGAAGTGCGCCTGCACATGATTCGAGCGAAAGAAAGGGGCGCGTCACTTCCGGAGCGAGGCGTATGGCGCTACTTCCGGCCGTCACCGGATACGCATGTTCCCTGTTCGCATCAAATATTATTTCCTTCTTAATGTTTCCTTTCATAAAAGCTTAATTTTTAACGTCTTTGAAATAGAGAAGTGACGAATCAAGAACGTTAGAGATTTGAAAAAAGAATGACAGGAAGTATGTTAGTTGTATGTTAAATATTGTCAGATCATATAGTACCTATAATATAACTAACAATCATTATAATACACTAGCGAACAAAAGTATGTAATCACTTGGAATTGATCCGGTATACCTAGGTGCTCCTTAAATAATGGCGTGAGTTGAATAAATTTGCTATCAATTTAAAGTTGACAGTTAAACCTTAACCTGGTACCATTTTTAATTTAATATCCATAACTAGATGTACTCAAGATCGTGCGGAATCGGAGTTTCCATAGTTTTATTCGCGAGTGTAGTAGTGTGATTGTGTTTGCGACCATCAAAATCTAAATATAAATAACATTGTAGGCCGACCATAAAAAGAAAACACGTGGGCCCAATAACTGGAATTTGCCAAAACAGTTTGTCGTTAAAGCTTACTTTCAGACGGACGTAGGCTGTATTCTCTGTATTGTGCCTCACATGACGCCTAATTTGATTACGGGATACTTTTTGGTTATAAAAATAAAACAAGGTGCTCAAATCAAATGAAACCATTAAAATATTTGACGTAAAAGGTGATAAAAGCTTGGTTCCCGAAAGTTTATTCCATTTTTTTAAATAACCTATTTTCAAATACAGAACGAAATGATTGTCTATTGTTTTTCCTGCTATAATAACATCTATGTGAGTATAACTATCTACTTGAGTGTGGATTTCCTATAAATACGTGTTAAAATCATCAAATCTGGTAGTGACTAAAATCCACGGTGTTCCTTCAACAGCCTTTTACGTTCCAAGATCACGGCTACTTGATAAGACAGTCCCGCGACCCCGGCGGTGAGTGAGGGCCTGGTTTTTTTTTAAGAGGGCTTGGATTTTTTTAAGAAAGACTGCCCCACACTAGGAATTTCTCCTGCTTTGTTGGTGTGTTACAAAATATTTAAATTCACAAACGGCCAGACCAGGAACAACTACTTGCAGGTCAAACTAATATTTTGTTCCTTGCAGGAATCGAACCAGCACCACGCAGTGCCCCAGTCTACCGCTCAGCCACGGCGCCAACCTTACCTTCGTGTTATCTAGATTCTATTCCGAACTGCCCTATTAAGCAGTATTTGTAAGGATGTGACGCAGCTACCTGCCCGCATGCCCATGCTGGTTTATAGGTATCGCTATGTGTTAGTATTGAAGTAATATTTGTCACTGTAGATACAGTTGAAATCATCATGCCCTTGGGGTCGGCGCAACACGTTTTTTTCCTTCCATTCTCCGCTATCACGGTATCATTTTTACTCCTTTTTCTTTCATATCATTCGATAGATAGACAATCCATCCATTTTTCTTTGGCCTTCCTCTTCCTCTCCATCCATCAACATTTATTACTCATGACTCTCTTAGTCACATGAGTGTCATCCCTCCTCATCACATGTCACAGTTGAAATCAAAGAGCTCTTAGGTATAGGTTGGCACCGCCGGTAACATTTGTAGCTCGTTTCCAAATGTTACTCGGTAACATCAGCCAACAAAATGTTACTAAGTGTTAACGTGTTACTGTAAGTCGAGTAACGTTGCTCAACATTCGGTAACATCCGCCAACAAAATGTTATTTAATGTTACTAAGTGTTGACGTGTTACTGTAAGTCGAGTAACGTTGCACAACATTCGGTACCAATGTTACCCCCATTATCTAACAATGTTACCGATTGTCGAGCAACGTTACTCGACATACAGTAACACGGCAACATTTGTTGTCGGATGTTACTGCGGTGTGGATGAGTAACAATCAACAAATAGTAACAAGGAGCCACAAAAGTTACCGAATGTTACCGTGTTGCCTTTTGTTGCTCCACAAATGTTACCGGCGGCGGCGGTGTGGATGCACCGGGTTGCAATAATGCAAATGTTTATAGGAGAAAGGATTCCAAACTACGATACTTTAGTGTCATGGATTCCTAACCCCCAAAAGATGGATATATTTTTATGGATAGATATATTTTGATGGATAGATTGGAATATATTTTGATTAAATCTTCTGGACTATTAACTAACAATTACATAACATCCCCGAAGGGTTAGGTAATAGGTTCATAGGTTCAGTAATCCCCGAATGGTTAGGCAGAGGCCATCAAACGGGTTCAATACCTAAGCAAAAAGGTCAAAATCACTAATGGCCGACCTGGGACTTGCAACCACAGACCAATGAACCAGTAACAGAAATTAAAATAAGTAATGCAAATAGATTTGCATTGATTGCTTAGGAACTTTTCATCATCCTTGCAAGCTATTTCCAAATAACATTGTCCTAGTTTATAATTCAGCACAGGACAGATGCCTTGCCCAGTAGCTCCTACATTGTGATTGGTTCGCCAGGTTGGACCCCTCGCTATGATGTAGGTTGCTGACGTTGCTACCCGACCATGACCTAAAAGAACTGGGTCAGAAAGACACTACACTCCATACTCCACCCACAGTTCCGCGATTCAACTTCTAGCTAATCAATAGCGGAATTTATTGCGGAAATACACAATAATGCTCAAAGAAAATTTTACTAACACTAAAACGATTTGTTTTCATAGAAGCTAGCAAACATTGGCGGCACGGCTTTCACAGTCATTCAATAAAATTGTTTCCATTGCACTTTGTGTAAAGTAGCTATTTTCTATCCCTGTCTAGCATTTGGTTTTGTCAATTGTGTGACTGGGACGGAAAGCGGAAGTGAAATAAGAATGGAGTCGGGGTTCATTCATTGATGTTTCCGCCGCCATCAATGGGTCGACACAAAATAAGGGAGTGCAGAAGGCTTTGACTAAAGAGCGCATAAAAACTCGTCACGTGGCATGGTACTAAGCGTTTCGGTTTCCGTCTTGGCGCCATATTGTGCACAAAATAATTTGTGCAAATTAAAAATTGATGAGAGGATTTTGCAGGTTTAACCATAGTGTAATGCTATTCCAAGAACGTTCAAAGAGCTTTATTTTGACCCTCTAATGGTTGAGCGAGAGTCTCCACCAATTTCTTACAGGATATAAGTTTTTAGACAGACATGGTCACTATTACAAATATTAGGGTTTAAAACGGGATATTTACCATGTTTATTATTGTTTTGTTGTTGTTTTTGTGGCTTGCAACAGTGCCGAAATATCGGAAACTCAAAACAAATAATAAACATGGTAAATATTCCGTTTTAAACCCTAATATTCCTTACAGGATCTCTTTTAATGATACGCGATTAATTAATTTGGTTTCATGCTAGTAGAAAAGACGGGTAACGGGTTTTGTTTAAGAAAGAAAAGACAAAATGACAGAACATAGAGAGACTTTGACCGTTTTAAGCATGGAAATGTTTAAAATATGGAAAAGAAATGTTACGTTGTTATTATTCAATAATTATTCAATTATTCAATAGCATTTTCCGCGCGAAGCAGCTCGGTTGGTGTGGACGTGTCTCGGGCGAAGCAAGTGACAGCGCTGCCGCGGTTGAGCGACCGAGCGCCCGAGCCATCCAGTGTCGGCTTTTGTTTTGCTCGCGTAGGTATATTGTTTCGTGCCTCGGTCGAAAAACAATAGACGGTCCACACAGAGTGAGCAGCCTCGCGCGGAAAATGCCTCGCGAGGCTGCGCGCTCTGTGTGGACGCACCTAATGGTGTACGAATCGTGTCGTACTTGTGCAAAAAAACAGACGATTTGTAAGTGTAAAAAAAATAACGATAAAATAACTTTGTCTATTCTTGGTAGAATATGAGATATGTAGAAAATTCAATTCTTTGAGAATAGCCGTTTGAGTAGCGTTGAAATCGTAGCCTGTTCCCAATGGATTTTCAATTTTATATTCAGGGTATAAAGTAGAAAATCCACTAGAAACAGGCTGTGGTTTCGACGCTGCTTCCACGTTGCGTTGGCGTTCCTTAGAGAATAGCACTGATTTATCGTACTGATAGGAACTTCTGTATTTATCTATTGTATTGTAAATAGTTTATACTGTTATACACGAGTGCAACCACTCCATAATATTTGTCGCTTGTTTGCGGAACCGTGTTTATGCCTTTGTCAAACTGACAGACGAACCGAATCCGTGGCGTAGCGTTTTTGTTTGTAATGTATGGAATTGTTTGAAGCCTGTCACATAGACTAACATTTTGGGAAGTGGACATTCTGGGAAGTGGACATTTTGGGAAATGGACGTTTTGCAACCGGTGGACATTTTGGGAAGTGGACATTCTGAGCCTGAGCGGTTTCATGACGGTAGAGCTAGGTGAAGCTGAAATACATGATTTTTTAAATTATTGTATTTGTAGGACAGGCAGGTTAATAAAACGCTTACCTAACGAGTAACGGTTTTATAAAGCTACGCATTTTGTTATTATTGAATAAATTATCTAGTAAGTACACAGTTACTGTTATGGGCGCAACCTCTAAGGCATATTTAAAAAAAAAGTTTTGTACAAGTATGAAATGGAAAAATAAATACAAGGAGTCAAAAAATTCGACTCTTCACGTGACAAAAGGGGCTGCTATGTATTCTATTCTCAAGAAGATAATTTCTAGGCTGTGCGATACGATGAGCTCGTCGTCGAGACAGTCTTCAGAAAGAGTTGCGCTGATGTCGCTGTCAGTAGCTTACTGAATACCAGACTAGTTTCGATACTGAGGCAGCGTTGCACACAGAGCTGCATGCTTGGGGAATAAGACTGCTGGCCTTTTTTTGGCCACCGAATCAGAATTACCATCTAACGTGGTCATGTGCCACTAGATATAATATGCTGATAATAATATGATCTTCATAATTGTACAGTCTACAAATTGCCTATAATAGATTTTTACTGACATCGTAAAACAAACTACGTCTACGGCATTGCCTTGAAACTGAAGTGAATTTTATCGAGTTCCAGAATTTAATAAAAATGTTTATGAAAACAAAATATTTATCCATCCAAACAACCTCGAGGGTCGCTCAACTAAGCATGTCATTCAATGCAAAATAAACAATGGTGTTACGAAACTGAAATTCAGGGGAACGTAAACCTTGATCCTTCAGGATAGAGGCGGTTTGTTAAGCTAGTGTTGGGAAACTAAGCTGGTTTTTGATGACGTAACTGGAGTACCCGACCGTTCATTGAGATGTCATGTCGCAGTCCCCCGCCCCCCGCGCCTCGCTAACCTCACCCTTATCTTGTTAATACCCCTCCCGCAGTGACGTCAGGGGGTAATATCGTCACACTAAATAAAATTCCATTTTCTAGATTAGTTTTCTGATAACATTTTGAACTTTTGTTTTGCGTCGGCTGGGTCATTGGGATTTATTGATTTTGGATATCCGATGAATTTAATATGTCAATTTGTATGCCCAAAGTAGGTGGCAATGGTTGTCAAATATTGAAAACCATCCTTAGGTACTTACCAATTTTTTATTGTTATTTAACCTGCATTGTCCCACTGCTGGGCAAAGGTCTCCCCGTATCCTTAACAATTATATGCGAAAATGTGTTTGTTACGTTTTCACGTGAAAATAGCTGAAATTATTTTGTGATACGTGATACAGAGGAACGAAGAGATGCTAGCGCATGAAGTAATAATTGTATGTTCGTAAAGGAGATAGTTGTCATTGCTAAACACAGGCACAATACCATCTCATCGATTTCGGAAAGGTTTTAATTCTGTAGACTCAGATTTCAATCAAAATCAAAGCATTTATTTCAAGTAGGCCAGTTACAGGCACTTTTGAATTGTCATAGACAAATAAAAGAATATAATTAAACATTAAAAAGTTATGGTGCTACAGTCCCAGTCACAAGACATAAAAACTGTGAAAGTACCGTAGATGCCCGTTCAAAGAAGTAGATCTCTATGGAGAAGAACGGGCAAGAAACTCCATGGACACTCTTTTTAGATCGCCAGAATTATTACAGAACCTTTGTTACATCATTCATTTTGAGGTCGTACATTATGTGAGAACGATGTAGCAAGTTTTTTAATCAGATATCCATTCCAAATAATGAAATGAGGGCTGAGGGCAGCAGTATAATGCAGTGGCATTAGCTATTAAAGTTGTTCGTGTCTCCTCAAAATCTTTTAGCACGATTGACATTAATTATGCTTATGTAATTTTTTATTAAGTTTTTGCAGAATTCGAGTCAGAAATGAGAAGTCTCGTTGACGAACCAAAGTTGCCTACATAGCCCAGCAAATTAGCAAGTTATGAAGTGGCAGTGGGCATAAGCCACATAGCACGCAGAACTGATGGCTGATGGGGTCGTAAGGTTCTCAAATGGAGACCACGTACCGGCAAGCGCAACGTAGGACGCTCCATCCACAAGATGGACAGACGGTCTTCATAAAGACCACAGAATCGCGCTACATGCAAGCTGCGTCTAACCGGTCTTATTGGCAATCTATAGGGGAGGCCTATGTTCAGGCCTAGGACGTCCCACGGCTGATATGATGATGATGATAATGTAATTTTATTTTTTTTCATAGTTTTGCAGAAATCGTAAGAGCCAGTTAAAATGCTTCCCCTTTTTTAACGATTGGTAAAAAAAATATCGCTTTTTAACTAAGTAAGCTAAGCCTGCGTGGTATAAAATAATAATAATTCAGTTTCAGCGAAGTCATGTAATGCCCTCTCTCCATTGCACCAATGACGAAGCGTTGTCCCCAATCGATCGTGTCTGGCCCCAAACGTTGACGTCACTAAGCACGTCACTGTTCTAGACCAGCTACGTAACTCGTTGAGTTCAATGCATTTTGTTTAAATTGACTGGAGTGATTTGGAAAATAGCAACTTGTATTTGTGTAACCTACAGTCTATTTTTACTCGGAGATATTTCTTTACGCTTCGCTTATATAAAGTCATGTATTTTTGCTTAGGTTGGCAGAAACTTAGATTCATCAGCTTACGGTCCTTAGTCCTTACATATAGGAGTAGGGGAACAGTGTATAAGACGGGGACGCGAGGTATGATGGGAAATCACACACCTAAGGCAAACTTAACACAAAACTAACGTAGCACAAGCGCCAACAGAACGCTATTTCCGTCTGGCCGCTTGCAAATGACGTCCTGATGGCGCTTGCTCTACGTTATATGTTGTGTTAAGTATGTCTAAAGAGTGTAGGTATGTACCCATTATACCTCGCGATTATTAACGTCCCCGTCTTATACACTGTTCCCCTACCTTAATGTCATCATCTGCCTAGCCGTTTCCAAACTATATTGGGGTCTTTCGGTCGCCCAGATTCAGCTGGATATCAGTAATTTACATGAAGCGACAGCCACAACCTAGTAAGTGGGTACCTAATACGATACCCCATGGTAAGACTGGTTGTCAGACTTTCGAGCTTCTGACTGTGATTAACGACTGTCGAAGATCTACAAATTACAGCCGGGACCAACGGCTTCACGTGCTTTCCGAGACACGGAGAAAACTTGCTATCACAGATGGTCACTTATCCCAACCTCGGCAAGCGCGGCTTACCCCGGAAGATCGGCCTGTGCAGCTGAAATTTTTTAGCCACCACAAAGGTTCTCCCCACCAGTTCCATGTTCATACATCTTGTCATATAGGTACGCTGGTTGCGAAACAACGCAACAGCCCTCAACCCCTCTTTATACTATGACAGGGTCTTTTTTGAAGAACCTTATCAATAAAGTATGGGTCTTCGATGGCGTTCGCGTCCCCTCCCGTCGTTGTCATTTACCCAATTTATTTTATTCGTTGTCCTAACTTCTTAATCTCAAGAAAATGGTGAAGAGCGAATTTGATAAGATGCCTCTGTACCTAACTCTTGATGCTGACTGTCAGCTTAAATTTTGAGAATTAACACTTATTAATGGATTTCAAATAGATATTCCTTGAAATCTATTAATAAGTGTAAATTCTAAAATCGGGAAACAGGAGATATAACAGGGAAAGACAGATAGATTTTCCTAAATATCTCTGCTACCGCTGAAGCAACTTAGTATAAAGCCTGAATCATTTCATGCATGAAACAAAGTACATATATGTATTTTAACTAGCTTCTGCCCGCGACTTCGTACGCGGATCCTGTTGTTAATGCCAGCGACAACGGGATCGTCAAAGTCGAAGATCTGAAACGTCTGATGTCGAATTCTAAGAGCCCCGGGACGGGAAAACAACGGGATGCGCGAGACGATTCGAGACGTTCCAGATCTTTCAGCTTTGTAAGACAAGAACTGTTGCTAAAACGTCATTCCTATATAGGTAGGTTATAGTGTCGCGGGGCTTTGGAGTTCCACAACAGGTGTTCCAGATCTTCGATTTTTATAAGTAAACAGAGAGTGCTCATCAGATTGAACAACTTATGCTATAACGCCATCCCTATTTATGTTATAGTGTAGCTGGGTGCTTGGAATTCTACAACAGGTGTTCCAGATCTTCAGTTTTTATACGTCAACAGAGAATGCTCATCAGGTTGAACAACTCGTGCTAAGACCTCATTTCTATATATTTTATAGTGCAGCTGGGCTCTTGGAGTTCCACATCAGGTGTTCCAGATCCGCAATATTTATACATCAACAGAGAGTGCTCATCAGGCTGAAGAACTGTTGCTAAGAAGTCATTCCTTTATATCTTATAGTGTAGCTGGGCTATTGGAGTTCCACATCAGGTGTTCCAGATCTTAAATTTTCATACGTCAAAAGAGAATGCTCATCAGGCTGAACAACTCTTGCTAAGACGTCATTCCTGTATAAGTTATAGTGTGGCTGGGCTCTTGGAGTTCCACATCAGGTGTTCCAGATCTTCAGTTTGTATACATCAACAGAGAGTGCTCATCATGTTGATCAACTCTTGCTAAAACGTCATTGCTATGTATGTTATAGTTTCATCATTCTAGCTTTAAAAATGACCATACTTCCATACAACCTTTCATCCCCCTTTCAACCCCTTAAAACCCCTTTTCCGAAATAAAAGTATGTCCTTTCTCAGGCTCTAAACTATCTGTGTGCCAAATTTCATTAAAATCGGTTCAGTAGTTTTAGCAGGAAAGAGAGACAGACAGACAGACATAGTTACTTTCGCATTTATGATGTTACATATAGTTTTTTGCCTACTTGGGTTGTAGATTTTCAAAGTTGATTGTATGTTTGGTCGCGATTATCTCGCGTTTGGCTGAACCAATTTTAATGCGGTTTTCACAAAAGTATTTGTTACATTTTAGGAAAGGGTTTAGTACATAACAATCATGGATATCTTGTGTCGTTGACCGCATAGATCCGTTTTGGTTGCTAACTTGGATTAAAGATTTCTAAAGACGCCGATTATACCAAGATTTTTGTTGAATATCTGAACTAAAAAGGGTAAAATAAAAACTTTTTAAAAAAAAAAGAACCGACCTCATAATCCTCAAATCAATTTCTTTAAAAAAAGTTTTTTTTTGTGGTTGCTTTTGAAGTCGGTTACTTTTTTTGACGTATAAACTTAATAACGTAGTATTCTATTATGTAATATGTAATCTGAGACAAAACGAGGATCCGTTACTTTCACCTGATCCAGTAGGTTCTTGCAGAGTACTAAATGACTAATTCAGCTGATATCCTAGCCATAAAATGTTATTGAATAAGTATCTATTCAATTATATTCACTGCTACCGACATTAATGAATGCATTATAGTAATTACGTCAGCATTAATGGACATTCATTCACGTTACAAGTAGGTACCTACCTACACACCTATAATATACCTATTACATCATTTTCGCTATATATGAGTATGTATAGAGTTACAAACTACAATCACAATATAATTCGGTAAGGCTATCCGGCGATAGTTTCGTAAACAATCTCGTGTTACGCTCAGGTTTCCGGATAGCACGGTGTGTAATTTAAAGCTCACAACATTTACTAGCAACTAGATAATATTACTTCAACGGCACAAAATACAAGAGTTGTGAATGAAACAGTGCGCGTCCGGCGGGTCGGCGCGCGGCGCGAATGGGAGCGGAAGCCCGCGGTTAGTCCACTTCCTGTTTCCTGCAGGGCCGAGAGCGACGCACGCGCAGCCGAGCGCGCCCGACCGTGGCCGATCTAACACGAGCGCGCCCGACCCTCTCCGACTGCCGCCGAAGCTCCGACGTACCGCCACAGTACGCTATGATTTTTCATTGAGCGACACACCGAGAAAATGGAAAATCTTCTGTCGCATGTATGAATTAAATCGATGATCAGCCTACTATCTATGTATGGTATTCTACTTGTTGAAAATGGGAGCAAGTCATTGCGTAGAAGAATTTTAAATCTTGATAAATATTACAACGTGATAAAAAAACGGAATGGAAATCGTTCATCGGAGTATCAATTGCCAATACCTACTTGGATCACCCCATCATTACCATAATATCCTGTTAGTTTTTGAACAGTTATACTTAGGAGTAGACAGTTTACATATTTAAAGACTAACCCCCTTACTTATAAAAACTTGTGTTGCTTAGCTACCTTTTAAATATCACCTGTCCTTGTCATTTCTATTTTAATGAATAGAGATGGCAAGTGACTTAAGAGCTATTTAAGATAAGTAACGTCTAATCAATGTTTATAAGTAAGGGGGTAAAAGATTAAAGTAGGTACCTAGTATTCCTTACTTTTTGATAAAACCTTTTATCTAAAAAAATACTAGAGATGAACCGAATGACTTTGGCTGGCTTGTCGCCTATTCGGCTACAAAAAGGTCTTTTAATCGGCGTTTGGCCCAGGGCCTAAGGGCGGGACACATAACACGATTTCTACGATACGACACGTCGCGTCGTAGAAATCTACGATGATATCGTTACAGTGGGGTGGTGTTTTAGTTCATTCCGAAAAATGGACCGCTCTAGACGCATTTTGTTCCATAGTAATGCACGCTGCTCGACTAGTGTAATTAAATGATCGACTTCAATACCATCCGTCATCTTTGAATTTCGAAAAATAAAACTGCGCAGGATTGCATCGTGAGTCACAACGTCGTATCGTAGATTTCCACGATGCGACGTCGTATCGTGTTTATGTGTGGGAGCCCTAACTTATACCTATTAAGTTAAATTATTAAACATTCATAGATAATTTGTTAATTAAGTATCATAAAAGAAAGGCTGATTTAAATAAGTAATAAGTTTTAGTCACCCCTGTTACTCTTGCCACCTAGTCGTCAACTGCTTCGGTTTTCATCTTTTATTGAAATAATCTAATCTCTCACTAAAAGTTACCAATGAAGAATACAAAATATCTTCTATGAGTTCTGTATAATCTGTAATATTTTCCCTTTTTTTACCCGACTGCGCGACGCAAAGGAGGGTACCTAATGTGTTTTTGTAAGGTATAATTTGGGAAAAAACACCAGGTGGCCGGACCCGTAGGTATACCTATGTTTTACTTTACCTTCTTGGATGGAAAACTTTTTAAGTAAACCTACACACTCATTATAAAATCAGACGTGTTTCAAACCGGAGAGAATGGTGACTATTGCGCCACCTTTTATCATTTTGTTAGAATTGGATAAGCATCGGTCCATTTCACTATTTTGTGGTTAAGGAAGTTCTCTACGTTCATAACTTCATATACGTGTCTTGATCAACCTCCAACCCAACTGTCCTAAAGGTTATTGCGTAAAACCTTGCTTGCTAAAAGAATGTCCTATTCAATTATTTTTAATTTCAACCAGCCTGAATAGGGGGTTTCACCGCGAGTTTTAGCCGTCAGTGGCGCTACAAGCGCATAACGTAAACAACGTTCAAGTGTAGCTTCGAGTGTGTATTATATTATTTGTGGTGTAGTGTATGTCAAGTTAATCATACACTAAGGCTGGAAACTCACAGGCCGGTGGCTTGCTTAGCGCCTAGAGCCTAGCGAGTTACGAACGATCGAAAATGTTTGTGAACGGCGCTTGACGATTAGCTAGGTGTCAAGCGCGCAGTGCGGCCGTTCAAGAACTTTTTCGAACGTTCATTATACTAAGGTGACTCGCTAGGCTCTAGGCGCTAAGCAAGCCACCGGCCTGTGCGTTTCTCGCCTAAATGAAATCTTGCGCTGGTAGCGCCATATGAGCCAAGCTTTACGTGAAACCTCCTATCCGAAATAAACGTCAAATCTCATCCGCCAAATTCTCTGTAACGGACTTCCATATTTAAAAAGTATGATGACGTCAGAGCCCTATCGCGTCGCACATTAATTGCCCAAATGCGAATAACATTTTATTATAAGTATATAGCTGCCGATTCGCCTACATGCCGCCTACGCAGCACCCACGTCCCCGGCTCCTCTAGAGCTCAGACGGACGTAGTAGCGTAGGCTCGTACTGTGGGCGCGAGACCAAGTTGCGGCAGATGGGACACTGTCTTGATTTGAAAGAGAAATAAAGTGCGTAAGGCCCAAGAAATAAAATTGAAGTAGGAAAATAGAGCCATCGGAGTACAATGAGCCAATAGAGCCATATACAAACTTACATTTCCTTTAACAGTTATGAGAATCTTGTCAAGCAACGAAAATTGTGTTGCAGTTTCAGATTCAGCCCTCATTATGATTAGAAGAGAGAAGCAGCATTTTGAGCCAGCTGAGGTAACGTGGATTCTTGCGTAAAAAAGCTCCACCAGAAACTATACTTATGACCTTTGTGTTGTCGTAACTCTGTTAACTTTTAGTTTAGACGTAATTTGGATTAAAATACTAACATCGGGTCATCGGGATTAGTCAATTATAACACATTACTTTTACTCTTACATTAAAAAAAATGTCCAGATTGATAGTATGCCACTAAGAATTGAAGCCAAAAACACGGGGTAAAAAAATCCCGCGTCGGTCGATTTTCACGTAAAACAAGTGAACATCTCCAAGGAAAACATTTTTAAATTTGTGCGTGGCGCTCACTCACACATTTATAAAAAGTGGCTTCACCCGAATCTGGACATTTTTTTAATCTAAGCTTTTACTGATAATTTAGCTGACGAAGAAAAAATGACTACAAGAGTGTTCGTTAACAATGATCATGATCTGAAAGGGAAATATTTTATAGCTATCGTACAAAGTGTGAGCACCATTCAACGTGGCAACAAAGTAGTTGTGAGATATAAATACAATCAATCAATCAACCACAACACTTAATTTATGAGGTCAATCAATCAATACAATGATGCTCTCGAATGCGACTCACAACAGCTGAATTGGCTGAATGGAAATACTTTTGCAGATTCATCTTTCAATTCATACATTATGTCAAACGTTGCTTGCCTTTGCTTGCATGTGTACATTTCAATATTATTATCACCTCCTGGTTCTCAAAAAGCGCGCGTTTGAAAGCGCCAATGTGTTCTTAAAATTGAAAGATTTTTCTTTTTTCGACAATCACCGCCATGAGCCATCTCGCCACCTCTTTTTGGAACGGCCTCAACGGCATCGTCTATCACCGGAACACCCATTAAATCCGTCTTATTTAAACACTAGCTTCCGCCCGCGACTCCGTCCGCGCGGATGTCGGTCTTCGCGTGGATGGTTTATTTCTCCATTTTGAGTAACTCTGACAATGACATCTTATAAATATCTATTGGACCCAAATTCGGCTAAGCCTATAATAATTAAGGAGATCCCTCTATTGAGCTACTGCTGTTGAGCTCGCATTCTGTAGTAAATATTTTTTTCATAGTAATTCCGACCTTGTATTTACAAATAACTGATCGGAACAGTAATCAAAAAGGTCGCGCTGAAAAGCACGGTTTAAAATTACACGCATACAATATTAATTCCACGGACGACCGCTCGCCACACTGGACACGTCCGCTCGCATCAAAATTCAGAATTTATATGCATCGCGCGGCGCGGAACGCGGCTCGTTATATAGGAGTCGGGGAGGCGTGGCCCGCGTGTGCCGCAAACGGTTCAAGCCAAATCCGACTTTCGGCGCTACAGGTTACGGCGCTGAATCCACAGCGGGTAATGCTACGTGTGTTCGCGGTTTTACAGAACAACGTCTACGAATAAAACTGAAAAATAAGATTTTTTTTTCTACGTATTTTTCCAGGATAAAAAGTATCCTATTTTATGCCCAGGATAATAAGGTATAATTATACCAAGTTTCATCGAAATCGAACCGTTAGTTTTCACGTGATGCCTGCACATACAGACAGACAGACAGACAGACAGACAGACAGACAGTCAAAAATTTTTTTAATCACATATTTGGGTTTGGTATCGATCCAGCAACACCCCCCGCTATTTATTTTTTCAATATTTTCAATGTACAGAATTGACCCTTCTACAGATTTATTATATGTATAGATGTAACGGTACTGCACATCTCCAACTCTTAATCTTTGCGTTTATCCTTTTGTGTCGAACAAGGGGCTAGCGACAAGCCGATTCAATTGCGCCAACACGAACTGTTTCCAGACTTACACGCAGAATTAATTAGATTGTAGACCACGGTTATTATCGTAGCTACTTGTACCTCTTGAGTTATAATGACACAACATTATTAGAGGAACTTTATCGTCAGAATCACTTGTATTAACAAACCAGTTTGAAACAAAAAATTCGGACAATACGATAGCAGTAAAGTACTATAAGATTCCGCAACATTGAAAAGTTTCCCGTGTCGGAACAACGTACCTAAGATTATGAATCAATACAAATCAGCAATATAAATCAATGGACTCCATTACGTCATAACTTCATTGCGAACGTTTTCAACAAATTCAATATAATTTGAAATGCACCGATGTTATTTGAATGCTATGTTTAATGTAGTAAGCACATACAGATCATTAAACATGTATTAGCTGTTACCTCACGAGTTAGGTAAACAGAGTTGGTATTACGTTACACTCAGCTAGGGCATGATTATGAAAGAGCGTCGGATTACCATGGTTTAGGTCTTAACTAAGAGAACAGGGCGGAGGGGAGCCTCCCCACACCTTCCTCCCTCACACTACTCCTCCATTCACTACGTAGGCTGAGAGGGGAGAGATTACGTTGTGTATCAAGGCATATTTGCATAATCATATTCAGGAGGCGAACTTGGAAATCCTTCAACAACTGATTTCAGGATATTTCTGCTATAGAGACTTGGTTTATGGACTTGACATTCAAGTTCTGATGAAATTACATTCTATTATTTACTATAAGTAAGCTATTTATGGAGAAACGGGAGAGATGAATTCAATGTTCTGCTATGTTTTGCGATGATCTGTATCATAGCTATTAATTTTAAAATCTTCATTGTTGGGAATTTCTTTATCGCTTGATGTGACAAAAAAACTGATATCGTGTTCCATTCACCCTTACTAATAAATCAATATTTCCACATCTAAAATCAGAACAGTTCAAAACGAGTCGTTGTATAACAATACTGCTGAATGAGTCAGAGTAGCAGCAAGCTTGCCTTATACACGTGTTAACGAAACTAAAGCAGTTTACGTAACCCCTACAAATCATTGAACGGCTGGAGGAGGGGTTGGGGTGGCGCGTAGGCCGCTGTATGAATGAACGGAGAGCGTCACGCCAACATTGCGTGTTTTTCAACACGATAGGGATCGATAATGGCATTTTAGTAAGTTGGATAGATATTGGAATTGGAGATGACTATGAAATTCTTGGGAGGGATTTAGACACTACTGAATTTAGACATACCTATAACTTGGGATGTTGAAATTCATGAGGCGAATGTAGATAACGTTATAAAGATACTATAAGTGTACACAAGACAGGTAGTACAAACTGATAGCATACAGAAAAACAAAGTAACGCAATGAAAAAAAAATAAGGATGTGTCCAAGAGGTAAAGATTCCTCCATATTCTTTAACACATTGCAAATATCACAATATTTGTCTCAGAATCCGTTGAGGCAGGTCGCCGACCGATTCATCTCCAAATCTGCATACGCTTAGCTACGGCCGGCCGTGCGTCATATTACCAAACAAAGGTCACATTGTCAATCGGGATGCCGGATGCGGGAGCGGTCCGTATCTCGGCATCGGCGCGGTGTCCGGCCGGACGAGAACGGACGCGCGTCCGCTTTGTACCGCCACATCCGATTACGATGGAATTCACACTCGCGTATTGTCATGTAACGACAATGTCGATTACACTTGCACTCACATTCATTCGCCGACGGTCAAATTGTCGGTTTCCTTCTCCATTGAGTGATTTGGGACGTTTGTAGTAATTTGTGTTTGCGTAAACGGTCCGGCCAACTATAATGTTGTTAATTATGCTCTTTTATGGAACTTGCACCAATTGCACCAACTGGTTTATGGCAATTATTACAATTCATGTTTCTGATATGAAAGCATTGATGTTTTGAATATAGAACATTTGAGCTGGTAATGAGGCAGATGATGTGGCATTTGTAGGAACACTTTAGGGTTCATGCTAATTATATTTCTTTCTGTCAGAGTTGCTTTCTTTTTAATCTGATCCTAATAATGATTTCAAATTAATATTGAATAGGTATGATTTATGTCTAGCCCACCCTGGACATGCTAACCATTCCGAAAAAAAGATGGATTCATTTCCAAATATTGGGCTACTCAAGGCCAACAATTGGAAAAGTACACTAAGTTTTCCATCATCCATTACGCAAAAGAAACTAGAGAGAGATTTTCAACCAGTACTTTCTGCTTGATCTAAATCTCTTTCTCCATCTATTTTAGGCAGTCCAATCTTTCTATTTTCAAATGTATTTTTTCTACAGAGTGCATATTTGTTCAGTCGCATGCAGTGTCTCAGTATAATTAAATAACTTATTAGCTAGCTGTCATTATCACCGTGGCGGTGTCGTAACCGGAGCTCTTCCTGTGTACATACGATATTATTAATGCATTATAACTATACTTATTAGAACAGTAGGCACCTACAACAGTACTCCATATGATATGTAGTGATAACCCCGAGCGCGTATGCCTATAGCTTCTTCATTACTTCTAATGGTAGATACTTTGGCTGGTATCACTTTTCGTCTTTTAGCTGAGTGCAAGAATTTCTTCGAACTTAAAATGACTAGATCTGGACACAGGTGCCCAGCCTATATCTTTATTATACCTACAATATTTTTACAGTATTTGAACATCACATTCTCAATAGTTTTGATGGACGAGCTATTAAAGCCGACGACTTAAAAACGTCGATAACGATCGCCAGAATTGGACAAAATGGAGGAGGAAAGATTCTGTGGGTAAGTGTTAAAATAGTGTAGTCCTATTGGAAAGCCTATTCATACAATTTTGTATCAGTCGAAGATCAAAATCCTACCAATTGTTAATTAATAAGACAAATTCAAGAGTGAAATCAACATAGATCCGTATGTGCTCTTAAATCGAATATTATCTAGTACCTACACAGCTTGTTAGATATGAACAATATAATTAATTCAACGTTTCATGGCGTTGGTGTTGCCAGTGTTGCTACATTATTGCGCAGGAGTGAAACTGACAACACTGGTCCGCGTGAAAGTTGCCAGTACCGTGAAATTTATAATATTGTATTAATCATTATGGTATCATTACATATTTGAATTATTTCGTTATTGTTATGACTGTTATGCGACCGGTTAGTTTGTACGAATCATGGAGAAATTGCGTTACTATGTCTTAACTTTATTTCTATAACTCTAGAGATAAAATTATGACGAGTGGTCTATGAAGTGAATAATAGAATTTGGACAGGCGAATGCAAATCAAATTGTTACTCATAATGTGCTGATAGCGTACTTACATAAGTAAAGTGGTAATTGGTACCTACCTAAAGATTAAACAAGAAATATAAGTGGACACAGCTGATTATTATTGCGTTTTTAAAGCAAATTGATACGATACATATGGGAAAGCTAACTGGATTGAAGGCACTTCTTGCTCGTCATAACCATAACTAAGAATACTCGTAATAATTGTCCACCAGAATGTTGAGTACCGAGTAGACCTACATAGGCGAAGTACAGCTTGTTCTTGTGTTAATTGTTAAAACTAATAAGCTAATTAATGGCGTAGAGGACTGACTTTGGAGAAAATTAGTTGGCTCTGCCAAAATGCTTTTACTGCCATGTCATTTAATAAATAACACAAACTTTAAATTCTTCTACTTATAAAAAAATCTTTTGATCTTGACTTTAAATTCGCAAATCAAATAAGCTTGAAACGTGAGCAATAAGAATGACGGTTGGGGACAGCTATTGGTTCAAATAGTTACACCAAACCGCAAACTTCCACCCACATCACATACCTACATAAACTGACGAAATGCAAAGAAGGAAGGTAAGTATAGTACCTATACAATGCTATATCTAACTAAATTCTAGCCAAAACTAGTTACCACAAGTTAAATAGCGAACTTACGTATAGAACACATAAAATAGGATAAAGTGGCGGCTCCCACGAGACAACCTACACAAAAACTTGTTCGCACCAAGACGTTTCCATTGAAAGGGTGACAGTCGCGTTCCTAGCGCATTCGAGTTGTCTTTGCCCTTTGAGTACTTATGCGCCTTTCCTTCGATTATCGATTCTGAATGAGAATATCATTTGAGAGTCAACATATTTCTAGATCGTTCCCTCGAAATAGTTTCTTCATGTGAATATTTATTCCATTTTAGGGACTAAATTTTGGACGGGAAAACTTGCAATATTTTTATCAGTTTCGACGATGAATTTCGTTTGCGGTTCCGCATTTCGCACAAAACAAGTACTTTTGTACATTTGAATTTGAAATGATATGATCTTGTTGATTTAAAGAAAATTTTTAAGTTGTTGGAAGTATTATGTGAAACTGACTTTCACTCAAGGATGTGACATACTGAATAATCGGAATTATAGAAACTAGTGGGCTCGCCATGTTGCCCAGTGTACTCAAAGTGAAATCTTGAGATTCTTGGTGCAAACGTCTTCTCGAACGACAGCCATAAAAAGGGGAGAAAAGCGTCCTAAAAGAAGATTGTAATTGCGCTGAAAGGACGATGTGATGAGGGTTGCGGGCTTAAATTGGGTACAAAGAGCTCGATGTCGTGAAGAGTGAAAGTAGTTGAAGGAAGCCTACACCAAGATGGTAGAAAGAGGCTGAAGAAGAAGAACATAGACACTAGCCAATTCGGCGTTGTATACATGAAGTTGGGTAATTATCCCACGGGAACGTTATACCTGTGCAAAAATATCCTATGTGTTAATCCAAGTTATAAACTATCTGTGTACCAAACGTACAAATCCGTTTAGTAGTTTTTGAACGAAAGAGTAACTAACATCCATCCTCGCATTCATAATTATAAGATTGGCAAGAATTGCCCTTTCTAATCTGGTTATTTCTTATTATGCTATCGAATTAAGTATTAGGAGAGAGGATTTTATTTTGGACACAGGATGCCTCCCTGGGGTATCCATCACCTACTATGCTCATAACATTGGTAAATAATCCTTCATTTACTTTGTGGCGTGTTCTAAACAATACCTTAAGGCCTTAAGATCCTAAATGAGAAAATTAATTATTAAAGTGGCTGTGTCCAATCACAAAGTATGTCAGGCTAAGTTCAACAGTGTCAAAAGCAATATCAAAGGCGTATTTTATTTGAATTCTCCTATTAAATAACTATATCATAATTATCATCATAATAACTCACAGTAGTTGGTTCATGTACTTAGTGACTATTATACTGTTATCGTTTTTTATTATCCTGAAAACAATTCAAGTACTTAAACGACATCAAAACAAACAAGTACTGTGATATGAATGGGTGAGAGCAGTCGGCACCACTACAGACTCGTATAGACAGTGCCAGTAGTTACGATGCCGACACCTACATTGAGGACGATTTTTTTATCTACACTGTGCCGCCACATGACCCGATGACCGTCGTTTGCAACGTCGCCAATTTGTACGAGATATCGTCCGACTCTTGCACATGATAACTCGCTGCCCACTCGCTATATGCGGCGACACGAAAACTCAATATTATACCAACCATAGACCACAATTTTAAAGTTTTGTCTCGTGTTCCAAATTAGACTATATTATTCTTCAGTAAATCAAGCTCATGATTGATAGTCGGTTGTGAAATCCTACAGATTTATCGAAGTTTTCATTCATTGACATCTATAGAACGTTGCTTATACGTTAGAATTAAGCATAATATTTTAAATGTTCCACGTCAGAACGAAATTTATACATGCGTTATATCAAAGATGCCATTATAATGAAGTACGTAATGAAAGTATTTCGAGAATATTAAAGATCATTTGTTGTTTTGTGTTTATAGACAGACACGTATGTCGGACTTGATAAAATGAATGGCGTCGAAGCGACTCAGCTGCTGCCCACTCACACTAATAACGATTGTGTTTGTGATAGGTAATAAACCCTGAAAGTGAAATTGATGGCTCATGTTCATTCTATCATATCACTTATTTAACGTAAAATTATGGTGTAGAATTTTATAGACGAAGAAGTATAACAAAATTTTTCACAGTTAGAAAAAAAATGTAATTTTTAATTTAGGTATCCACTTATCCTACACTTGCACTAATATTCTCTCTGTCTCAGACCACTAAGTTGAAGAGATATTCCAAAATCGATTACCCGTTACCCCGCGAGTAGTCGTATTAAATGGTGCCTTGAAATGATTCAAGAATACTTCTATCTGCGACCAGTTCAGATGTGTAAACAAACTTCGAGATGGGATACCTACAGAAGGATTTATTTGTACTGGGCAACATTCGGTAAAATCTTTCAAGTCTTCTCGTTGTCCATGCTAAAGTTCCTAAAGATTATAAAGTTATGTGTTACGATGTCGAATCATAGACACTCATAGAGAGCCTAGTCCAGTTTAAAGTTGCTCAGCGAGCTAGGATCTTTGGAGTAACTCTGATGGATATAATCCAGAATGAGGTAATCCGTGAAACAACCAAAGGCTGCTGATAGAGCTCAGAGAATTAGCACGCTAAAGCGGCAATGGGCTGGCCCCATCTCTCGTAAGACAGACAATCATTGGAGTAGACGTGTCCTTGAGTGGAGACCGTGAGGCAAACGAAGTGTAGAACGCTCGCAAAAAAAGCAGAGACTGAATGAGGAAAGCTCGAGGTGGCGCAGTGGCGTACACCTGACCTGAGAGAGGCCTAGGTATGCCCAGCAGTGGATGTTTAATTTGTGGTGACTTGATATGACGGTAATTTTTAATGAATGAGTTATTTTGTTTTACATTAACTGTCGAAACTTTCTTTACTTATTTTCCTCAATCTAATGATTCTTCTCAAGGATTAGTTTTATAATTATACTATGTATTAGTAAATAATTTTATCAGCAGATTTGAATTGTTGAAGTTAGTCAGTCAGGTATAAATGTTGTGATGTGTCTGAGTTAAACATCTATCAAATGGACGGCTATCCCCTGCAAGCAAGTGTAAGTTATTACGTACGGCTCCAAATATGATATTTTTTACGTATGTTATGGTAGGTAAATACCTATAATATTTTATGTGACGAATAAAAAACATCTCGCCCATTGTAACTGACGTCAGAATTCGAAGTAGAAGCCGCTTCCTTCGCGTTTCCATCTTTTATTTATAGACGATTGATTGATGAAGCGAATAACGTCGTACATGAATGAATCGATTTATGATTTCGTTGAGCAGACACTGTTTATGTGCCCGGTTAACATCAAGAATGTTAAATGGGAAAAGAATAAAGTCCCTTCGAATACATAAAATCAGTAGGGAATATATTTTATAGTCTGCCCGAAGTTGCGTGCCGCACTATGAATGACAGGGCTCCTCTCAACTCGAACGCTCATTCTGATTGTCTTATTCATAAGAACTGGTAAAGTTCGTCAGACTGTAGGTACGAATGTTATCTTACAAGCAGTCGTCGAACTTCGTAAACAAGGAAAAATAAGATTGGGTGTCTAATAAATTTAACGTGACATAATTTATATAACTTCGAGACTGACGCTCGTAAAAATGACACTATGCTGCTGTCTCCAATTATATTTAAATTTTTGGAGTGTAATTTTCTATGATGAGATAGGTTAGCAACTGTCAGTAGTCGTTCGTGATTACCCAACAGTTGTTATCTGTACGTTGCCGTTGGGCAGAATGTGGGCTGTTTGAAGCGCCGCGACTTCCTGCGCGATGACCCGTCACTTTATCGGCTACGCTAGCGACCGACTCGCTGCAACTATGCGTACAAACAATCGCCAAACATCTTGTCCCCCTTTTCTTGTTACTTATCTGCTTACAGTTTAATTTGGTATAAGAGCATAAAGAGTAACCATAGAACAATTTATCAGAGAGATAGTTTCTGACAATAAAAACGAGATACCTAATAATTTAAGCGTTTTATAATTTTATCTAAAACTGGCCACTTGAGGCCTGGGCTGAGAGTATGTTCAGATTGGATGATTAAATGATTACAAAAATAAAAAATAATTTTATAGGCTAACAAAAATTAACGACAGAACTGAATGGCAAGAATACGCATAAGCATGTATAGGAAAATAAAAAAAATCAATTGATTATAATCGATGCTACTACACGCACAAGTAAGTACTCTTCATTGTTTGATAATCTCACACATACGAGTATAAACATTTCAATTGTTAATTTCTAAACCTGTCGTTTATAAGGAATATTTAACGTTAGAAAACACAATAGCATGTGTCACTGGATCGGAATGTTCAGCCAATGATCGAAAGCTGTCAGGTCCGGCCCATTATATTCTTTATAAGGGATTCTTATGAAGGCACATCAGTTGTATTTTTAATAAACTCGATTTATAAACAGCTCTATGTATAGCTATCTACTAGAATGTTAAACAAGAACGAGTGCCTACCCACAGGTACCTAATGAGCGCATAATAAGAACCACGGTTAGTAATTTGCAAAGGAAATGAAGTTACTGAACCTTAAGATAAATGATTAAGACCCTTAACAATACAAAGCGAATAACGAAGAAATCAAACTGGCAGTGCATGATGCATCTCAGGGCACAGGTCAAGGAATGCGCTCGATAACTGGCGAGATTTGACAGTGAAATAACGATAGTCTTGTTGTACAAAGTGTACATCAAACCAGAATGTACCACAAATGGCAGCCGTGGTCACAAATCAACCTGACAATGGAGCGGGTGATCCATCTCCTCCGTAGCAGAGGTCAACCGACCGCGCCGGCGCAGACCGACACATTTCATGAAACTTTTTTAGTAAAAAAATACTAGTTCATCTGGATCAAACAGGTTCGGATATTATAATACGAGTACATCAACGATGACATATTTATTACAGAGGAAATCGAAAAGTATTTTTTTTTAAGTCAAAACCGGCGGAAGAACTACGTTGGATGCAAAATAGAACATTACACAAATTCCCCATGTCGTATGTTTACGGCACAACATGAATAAATGACCAGCATTCTATGATGCTGTGGAACGTGATGCGGGTAGGGCCATTTCATAATTACAACAGGACTTAAAATGACAATAATCTCCTAGAGGCTAACACGAATTAGGGCCATAGAATTTTTGAAGAAGAGAAGAGTTAGTGCTAACGGTTTTGCTATATGGCAAAAAAATACCTACCTACCTATTTTACAAACGTAAACCAATTTATGTTTTATTTATTAGAATTTTTTATTCAAATGACATCCACTTGTTGATCGAATTCTTTATGGTAGGGATGATATTCTCAGCATTAATACCTACCAATCATGAAAAAAAACGCATTATTATTTTCAAAGTAGTAGGTAGGTCTATTAATAAGTAGCATAAAATGTTTAAAATAAATTAAACATCATTATTGTTTTACCTTTTACAATTACGCCTAATAACCAATAATATCCTTTAATCACATCACCAGGCCCCATCCGGCCATCAAACAACGTTGTCGACAGCCTGTCAACATCTGTTGTTCCAATTTAAAACGATCTAACAGTGGCCGTACGCACTAGTTACGTGTTAAATTAGCAGCGGGGAACAATCCAGGCCATACGGGGAAAATATTATTGTAGTGGGAGCTTTTATATTGTAAGTTATATTGCCCGCTTCGCTCGTGTAATCAGTCGAAAATCTAAGAAGATTTATACAAACTTTCATCCACTATTTTATCCCCTTAGGAATGGAATTTATCAAAATCCTTTCTTAGGGGATGCTTACGTCATACTCGTAGTAGCTTTATATATGCAAAGTCTCGGCCCGATCGGTTTAAAATTGACAAAGTTTCATACACACTTTCATCCCCTATTTTATCCTCTTGGGGGTAGAATTGATCAAACCCCTTCCTTAGCGGATGCCTACGTCATAACATCCACCCGCATGCTAAATTTCAGCCCGATCCGTCCAAAATCTAAAAAGATTTATACGAATTTTCATCCCCTTGGGGATGGAATTTATCAAAATCCTTTCTTAATAATCCCTTTCAGTTTTACTCGTTCAACTCCAGAGATTCAACAATCATACTCCTTCTCAGTAGGTATATTCCTGTCACAAATTATTCTATCCATTCAAACCTTTTTTCATCGAACTCGTAATTATTATTCACCAAGTAAAACCTATCAATGTCTGTGATACAAAAGGCGCATGACCGTATTTTATTACTTGCGTACGTGAGGGAAGAAGGAAGAGAGTAACAGGAGGCGTGCTCCGAACATCCCGGATGGTGACGGTAAAAGGAAACGGGCGCGACGCGGCGCACCGCCGCCGCGCCGCGCACCGCCGATGACGCGTTGAGCTGTCGCTGTCGCTACTTCCTTCCAAACGAACGCATCCTACTTCAAGTTGTAGGTATGAAGAAATTCCATTCCCATGATGCTCTCATCATAAAAATATATTTTCCAGTTTACTAGCAGGACAATTAAAAAAATTTGCCCAAACTGTCATTTATGGCGGAACGTTCAGACAATGTTATTTAATGTTGAATTCCTTAAGATTTTGACGACTTGAACTCAAACCACAGAATAGGTACCTAATAGTACGAGTACTACGCTCAAACTTGAAAACTGATTACCTATGTAGTCATTTTGTTTGCACTATAATTTGTCTCTAGTTTTTATGAAAATAAATGACCATAAACAAATTGACCTTTTGACAAACTCCTGTCAGTGTCAGTGTCACCTGTGTCACTAAAAAAATAAAAAAGGTGAAAAGTGTATTTGTTCAAAAATATTCAAAATTCAAATTGATTACTTGTTTCGATTACTTCACAGTTAAAGTGGATATAGTTAAGTATCTGTAAAAACCAATTACCTACTTAAAGTACTTAATTTACCTTTTCGTCTTTATTGTTGTTTAGCGAATCTATTCATCAAGTAGGTAAATCCATTTCGATCAAAATGAAGACACATCCGTTTCAACGCTTCTAAAAATTGAAAAATCAGGTAACAACCCCACTCTTAAGTGTTCTTTACAAATAAATACATTAAATTGGTATATTTCTTGAAATATTATTAGGTATATACTTATTATAGTTTTTATTTAGTAATTATTCGTTTAGTGCATCTTCTGAGAAAGTTGCAGTGTTTTTACTTACTTGCTTTAATTTGTTCTTTGCTTTATTTACGCCTATTTGTTTGCACTTGGGCTGATCCTATTGAAGATTAATGCAAGGCTAGAAAGCACATACCACTTCAGGCAAACATGGTTAAAAACTTTACAAACACCTCCTTTTTCATAAAGACAAAGAACCCTAATAAATTTCTTGCTAGTAACCCTCTTGTGAATCTGCCACATAAATGGATAAAAATATTGTGCCAACGGCCTCTTTAGGAGCGGCCTGAGTACAGGTACACTAGTACCTACCAATTAGTAAATAGTAATTATAATAGTTTATAAACAAAAATTAAGCTTGTGTATTGCTAAAGTAACAGCTAAATATTTTTACAAAAAAGCTTTTTATAATATTTAGTAGTTTAATATCTATTATAATTTTATTTTGTTAGCAAGAAGTGGAAATAACATTGAGTACTTGTGAAGAGTAATTTGTAGAACAGTTTTGTGTTTTGACATTGTGTTTGTGAACTGTGTGATAAAACCTTAGCAAGATATGAAGTGTGGTGCAGTTTTGTGTTTTGACTGTTGTCTCGCAATCAGTGTGTCTATGAATTGAGACTTGCATCGTACATGTAAGTACCAATTTCCAACTTATCTATAGCAGCATAGTATTGTACAGATTACTGCTGCTAAGTAAGAATACCATAGGAGTAGAAAAAAACAAACATAATGTAGTAAACATTCGTATTTATAATATAATGTTGTCGTTTTATTTACAAATAAATACAAATTCAGTTAATAAATAAATGGTAAATTATCTACATCTTAATAAGTATGTTTCATATCTCATTTTTCTTAATCTTCTCTGGATTTTTGTGGAATCCAAAATACTAACGTTAACGTTTTCTTATGACACGTTACGGTCTCAAGAAAATTTGAGACTTTCGACGTTCGGGCGACACGTTCACGTACATTCACACTATACGACTATATTTACAAGGTACTCGTAGACGATTCACTCAGTGAGCGCGGGGCACTCGTCCGACGCCGGCCCCGCGCCACCACACACCACTCGCACCAGGCACAGCAATCACTGAGTCCACCCCCGCGCAGTCCGAAGCTCTCCGCTCGCAAATAAATATTTGTACAACGCGGTCGCGCCGCTCGACTCGGCGCTTCGGAGGGCGCGGGCGGCGCGCGGCGGGACTAGATAATACTGGAGAGCCGCGGAGGGGGCTCCGGGCAGCGGCAGCCGGAGCGGCGGCAGCGCGCGTACAGCGCCGCGCCCGCCGCCGCGCAGCCGCGCAGGGGCCAGTACAGCCACAGGCACGGCAGGGGCAGCGCCAGCGCGCCCACGCACGCCAGCCGCGGCCCGCACGCGCACGGCTCGCCCGCCTCCTCCTCGCCACTCCCGCAGTGGTAGAACAGCGCTTTCACGCAACACATGCACGACGCGTAGTCGACGCACGCCTCGGCGCTGCACAGGCACGAACCGCACAGCCAGCGGGACGGCAGCGGGCGCGGGCGCGCGCACTGTTCGCAGCGGCAGCGGCCGCAGGTGTCGCACACTATTGAGTCGGCCGCGAGGGCGCCGGCGCGCCGCTTGTCGGCCGCGGCGGCCGGCTGCGTCGTCACCGGCTTGAGCGGCTGATGCGCGGCCGTGTGGGCAGGCGCGGGCGCGGCGTGCGCTCGCCGCGGAGCCTCCACGTAGGCGTTCCGCTCGCGCTCGGCCTCTGGTCGCGGCCGCAGCAACGACACGGTGGGCTGGCGCGCGCCCGTCGGCCTGTGGACGCGCGCCGCCGGCTTGGGCGGCCGGGGCGGCGCCGCCGGCCCGCCATACTCATCCATCGAGTACGGCTAACGGCTCTCCGGGCCGTCGCCTTCCTGTTCCCTCATCGTCCCCACCTGCCGAGCGGAAACACATTCACATTAGATTAGAGATCACGACACTGAACATAAAACTATGTAATTATATCACTAGACAGTTCTCACTTTCTTCCACATCCATTACGTCAATGTCTATACAGTCCAGCGACTGAAACTTACATTCAACACTTGCCTGCTTCGTATCTACAGACGTAATTATCAAACATTAGAGATATTTTTACGATAATGTCGTCGGAGAAAATACACGTAGGGACTCCATTTTCTTTAAATTCATTTTTAAATCTTAGCTAATCACAAGAGTACACCATGGTACCGTAGACCGAGTCAAAATCTGCAGCGTGTAATACATTACTATTTATTCAGTATCTGCGTGCCTAACACAGAAGTTACATTGCATTTTATTCATGAATCAAATTTTTGCGTAAATGCATTGTGGTCTTCAGCAACATTCAGATTCTTAATGAAACTGCGTAGGTGGCTAATTCGAAACTGCTGTAGGTTATTCTTTATTCATAAGTTCAATTCCAAACTGCATAATATTGACACTGTGTCCGTCTTAACGTCATGTTATACTAAATAAAACTAAATTGAAAGTAGGTTCCATGCAAAACTTGAAAAGTAATTATTATATTATTTTTTAATAAAAATATAATGAATATCAGGAGACCTAGAGTGGTGGTTTAGAATCAAAACTACTTGATACAGGCTTTTAATAAGGTCTTTGAATCCTAATGAACAACCAACAGGTTTATATTATGTGTATAAACTTTTTTCATGTTATTACTGATTAGGTTGAAACTTTCTATGCGTTTCTATTCAGTCACGTAGTCGGACTGTCAGAGTCATTATAGTGTAGGACAGTTTTTGTATATCAGACATTATCTCTTTATAGATTGAATTCATCCATTCCATAGGATTTTGTGCATTGAGACGGTTAACTCTGGAAAGTTAGTATCTACATGAATTGTTTCCTTTTACAGTTTTATCTTTTCAATGTAGGTAATAATGGCATAGGTACGGGTAATTTATGTCAACAATATTTTAGCGTTATTTTATTCTCACCTTATCGATTTCAGTCAAAGGTCAATAGTCAATACGAATTTAAATATATTTTATCTCTTATTTAAGAAAATAGTAGACAGATACCAAATACTACTGGTCTAACCTGCTTAATTCTGAAATGTATTCAATAATACGTCCATTAAACTAATTTTATATTTTCTTCGATCCTCCTGAGCTGACGAAGAGCTGGCGCACTTGCCGTTTCTGTATCAAAAGTTTGTAATGATTGCAGTTATTTTAATTACATTATGCATGTTTCGACTCATAACTTTATTCTCTTCATCTCATCATTACAGCAATTCTCTCCATTGAACCGTTATCTCAAATTCTATTGAGTGGTAAATCTCTAATACGAGTATCTATGAAATATTTTGTAAAATGTCGCGTTTCACATTCGTTGCATTGGATTTCACTTTTCTGAAGATACCTTTCTCACTGTCGGCCACATGGAAAACTAAATTTTAACATTTCCTTTAAGTTTTCATACCACAAACCATTGAGAACTGCTTTTTGCTTCTTCTGAATGCATAAATGTTCTATAAAACATTCGTCATTTTGTTATTTATTCATTCCTTTTGGGATTTACCAGTTTTTATCAGTTTTTTCTGTACAAAAGATACAATTTAGGACTATTACCGATTCAGAATTGTTGAAAACCGGTTGATTCCGTAGGAACATATCTAAAGACTATTATTTCTATCAAAAAAACTTTTGAAAACCAGAATAAATAACTTCCACTGGAATGCATCTGAATTCAATGGAATTGAGTAATGGACTTAAACGTAAATATTATTTGACTAAATATAGCACACTTTGTATTCTTGGAAAAAATATCACATCTGTTTAAAAACGAATGAAGAGAAGAATGACTAACATTATTTCATGTAAAAAATAGAAAGGTGTTGTGCCAGTTTGTGTTTGTTAGTACAATAATTGAAGACTACAAATACAAAGATGTGTCTTACGTTAAGAAAACGTACATGTGTACATTGTTGTAATCTTGATGAATGTGATGCTACTGCCTACTCACATTCAAATACAAATAATGCGTGAATACTTATGACCTTTCTGTTGAATTCATAAGATGATTCCATCCAATTATCTTGAACGCTATTGATATTATATAGGTATTTAATTAATTTTCATTTGTGGCTATAACCTAACAAGATTATGTAAAACTATCCGTTACATTACAAATAATTTTCTTATTTTGTTTTGTCTAAATATACTTCTTATCTACAGAGTTCGTTACAAGATATTAACAGTTTATGTGACCATTGTTTACAATTTATTCTTTATCTGCGTTCACAGTTATCAACTCTCTGTCGAATTTCGTCTCTCTGTTGCTATAATAATGCGGTTATATTCATTATTACTATTGATACTGGCTTAATCGCGTTTTATGTCTTTAATATACTTATATTTTATACCATAAATGGGTACTTTTTTTGTCTAAGATGAATCTAAAACTTTTTTAATGTCTTGTAGTTGTAGTGTACTATACGATTAGATTTTTTGTTCAGTATAAATTACAAAAAACGCCTTATAAATAGATTTGAATCATACAATAAATGAAAGCATTATTATTAACTCGTTTGTTGAGAACGTTCTCGCTATGAGCGCTGATCACTGCACGTGTGCCGGTCGCCAGGCGGCGAAGCGAGGCGTCGCCTCTCGTCATTCATGTTAGCTTGATTTCTTCGCTATCCATGTAATTACTACCTACGCATGACTATGTGATCTACATTCAAAAATCAGCTATTTGAATTCGCGGCGGGTTTTGTGTCCGAACAAACAGAGGGTTTTGATCGGTGGGCGAGAAGTCCTACGTCAGGACATCGCATGTACTTACGAAGCAGACATTCCACGGTCACACGTCTCCTACACACATCGCTCCACACACAAGGGCACTCGGGCCAAGCGGCCCAACACACAACACTGAGGCTACTTGTCGCCTAGCGACCAAGTGGTCGTGCCGCACCGTAACCGCGCCGGAAGATTCACTGACACACAAAAATACGGCAGAACCACCGAATTTTGGCCGCGCAAATCCACGGGAAGGTTCATGAGACCGGCGCGGTCCGGAGCGGCACCTGGCGCGGGCGGGGGGCGGCCCACGCACCGGCCTCGATTCTCGTCCGCCCGCCGCGCGGTTATCACTGCAATATGGCCGCTACTCACTTCCTCGCTGAAGTTCTTCGTTGATTTCTACTCCTAATCTCGACGACGGCGTTTTTTGTAACCGTTCCGAACTCGTGCGGATTCACTGCACTTATTCTTATACACATTTTAATGGAAAACCGGGAGCGCTAGGGCTACGCTCCGACGAAACGACCGTTCCGTTCGATGGCACATTCCGCACTGGCGTCGGCCGCGGGTGCGGGTCGGCGGGAGAGGCCGCCCTCCCTTCGCCGCGCAACACACCGCCCGCGCCTCGCCTTTTTATGAATGGAAGGCGGCCATACTGAATGAACCGCGTACACGGAGCGGTTGGCCGCTATTTTCGCGGGCGAGAGCGACGTTAGGGGTCCGGGGGGCGGAGGCCGGAAGCGGGCTGCGAGCGCTCGCGGTGCCAAATTTTGCGGCGCGGGCGGCGGCAGCGGATGTGCTCGTTTACCAAGCTTCCGGCGAGATCCCCCCGCGCAGCCGCATCCGGGAATTGGGTTTCCGGTCGGCGAGAGTCGCAGCACCGGGATACCACCCACATTTGTCTTGCAACTGCACCGTACTTTCAGTTGCAGAAATCTGCGAGCCTCATTTCCAATATCGAATTCAAAATAACAAGTTAATACCAATTAATGATTATTAACGTTGCGCAGACCCTTAGACTACTACGCACAACAATATTTTTATTTAAGTATACAGAAGCAAACATCATTAGCATTCTATTTCAGATTAACGATGTTTTGAAATTCATGGGCACGTAACGTTTCCATTCACTACTATATTTTGGTAAGCGCGTGGTCGAGAGACACGCCGCCGACGACGACGACGGCATCTGTTATCGCGAGCGGTAATTTTCGCAAGGTTGCAGCGACAATAAGGCGCGTTGTGCACGCCGCGTCTCTGTGTCAAGGACATGCGATAACGCAGTGCCGCACCGCCACGGATGTCACATTACAACCTATCACCATTAACACGCAGTTAGATTTTACAAATCTTACAACTGTATCGTGTATAACGATCAAATCTTCGACTAGTAATATGTTCGTAGCTTTGTATTCCGAATTTCTGACCACTCTAAGAAGCAAATCGCATTAATTATCATAATGAAGAAAAGAGAAATAAGCAGACAGGTTTTCATACGGGTTTAATTTGACGTGAAAGAACAATCATGAGTGTATTAGCACGCATTTCAAGATGTTGAAGAGGAATCTAAAAGTAGTGGCTTTACTGCATGCAATCCTATAAACCCCGAAGCACTCGCTTATGAGAAAAGATAGCTAATGACTGAAGAACTGTTTAGTTTAAGGCGCAGTCATACTTTAGAGCCATAACTGATTATAATGAGAGCAATATAATAGCTTACAGGTTAACTAGCCATTAACTTGCCAATCCGCTCTAATCACTAAAGGTTGTCCAATTTATTGTCCATGCGCTGTAGGTATAGCTCTTTTAAAAGTTTTGAATAACTAACTCTGCCGGGTTAGAAGGCAATTAATAGACAACAAAAAAAATGCCATTAGGAGACTAGAACGCAAATTACAATTGAGAATCAGGATGTTTTTGGGGCAAATCAATTAACTTCCGCTCCACCTATTGGAGTCTGTCATTTCCAAAAAAAAGTTTTAAAAAATGTTAATTTTATTTATATGTTCTATTACTGAAATAGAACCACAGAAAAAATATCCGCACCACATAAAAAATTACCCACAATTGTAATTACCAGCCGGGAAGAAAGAAGAAGAAATGAATCCGTAGTATTCGATCAAATTATTACAATACGATACGTTGGGTCCGTGCGCTGGTTTTTTCAATCCTTTTAGATACACACATCAACACGGTCTAGGGATATTTTTAAAAGAGCGAATTACTATCAATGTGTTAATTATTTATATGACATGTACATACATATAATAATAATAATAATAATAATAATAATAATATTCCACAACTATCACACAACGCCATCTAGTCCCAAGCTAAGCAGAGCTTGTGTTATGGGTACTAGACAACTGATAAACATACTTATATATTTCTAAATACATACATATTATAGATAAATTACACCCAGACACAGAACAAATGATCGTGCTCATCACACAAACATTTGTCCTGGGTGGGAATCGAACCCACGACCTCCGGCATAGCAGTCAGGGTCACTAACCACTAGACCAACAGGCCAGTCGACATATTTAAAAGATACGTTATTTAATATTCTACCATTTTTTAATAATGGTTAAGATATAGATTAAAATTTCAGAATTTTATGGAAAAAAATGAAGCATAGACGGAAACCGTATATGAATGAACTTTTAATTTGTGAGTAAAAACTGAAAAAAATAGAAAAATCATTTAATATGTGTTTATAAACTTGAAGTTAGTAGTCTGAGAAATCGCCCATGATGTTCATAACACATCGGCAACGATTCGGCATGCTCAGAACAAGGTTGTCAATGTCTTGCTGCGGAATATTGTCCCATGTCCTTCTGAGGTGCGCAAAAAGTTGATCTTCTGTAGCCAGATTTTCAGGAACTTCCTTCAGAGCTCTTCTTTGCAGCATATCCCACACATGCTCAATGGGATTTAGATCTGGCGATTGAGCAGGCCAGTCTAAGGCCCTCACATTATGTGTATGTGACCAAGCTGCTACCATTCTCGCCGTGTGTGCCCGGGCATTGTCGTGCATGAGCAGGAAATCTTGCCCCATTTGTGTTCTGTGGGGCAAGATTACGGGCCCCAGCACCTGTTGGACGTATCGTTCTGCCGTCACATTGCCCCGCACCCAAACGAGATCCGTCCGTCCTCCAAGACGAATTCCTGCCCAAACCATAATTGTTCCTCCTTGGTATGGGTGAACTTCCTGACGGCTCCATCGTCCAGGAACTCGCCAAACATGCGTCCTTCGTGAATCTGGATGGAAGCCGAACCTGGATTCATCCGTGAACAGCATATTGGACCATTGCTCACGGCCCCAGTCCACGTGGTTCCGAACCCATTCTAATCGTCGTCCACGATTGCCTCTCCGTAAAGGTGGGACCCGGAGTGGTCTACGAGAGCGTAGATTGCTTTCATGCAGTCGCCTTCTTACAGTTTGGTCACTCATAAGCACTTGGTGTTCCACTCGCAGCCTTTGGACCAATTGAGTCGCCGTTGCATTTGGTTGTGCTCGCGCAGTAATTTGCAAAAATCGGTCTTATCTGGGGGTAGTGATGCGACTTGGCCCCCGGTGCCTCTCCGCTACTTCACCTGTGGCACGATAGCGTGTCCACAATCTTGAAATTACATTTTGATGGGTCCCTATGGCCTCAGCAACATTACGCTGAACAGATCCAGCTTCCAGCATTCCCACAGCTCGTAACACCTCCGCCCTCGTCAAATGTCGGCGTTGCATGGCTACAATACCTCAATTTTAACTTTATCTTTCGTTTAAAAATGAAAAAAAAAACTGTAACTAAACGTAATTCGTATTGTTTTCTAAATTTCGCACAAATGAAAATTCCCTTTCCTATACATCAAGACATTTTTATGCCACCGAAAAAAAAGAATTTTCAAAAATTTGAATTTGGAATTAATCTGAGATAAATTACAAACAAATCGGTGTATAAAAGATTCCAATGCGGCCAGTACTTTTCGAGTTATTTAATTGAGTATGAAATATCCCAAGTCCGTGTTGATGTACATGTGTATATGTACTACGGGTATATGATAGAACTTGATAGATATAGAACTAGATAAAACGTGGTGCGCTAAAACTTTCCAAAGCATTAAAATCGAGGCCTCCGCAGTTTTGGACTTATTTTGTCACCTATGCATTAAAATAACTCAATAGGTTTGAAAACTATCACTCTCATTGCCTGCATCGGACCTATCTATTGGACATTGTTCTGTAAAATATTGGCACTTCCACTTGTATCTAGTCTAGATTCTCTATTCTGGAAGCTACATCACTATCAAGCAAAGTTCACAGTCCCAATTTTTACTCCCAGTGGTCATGATCAATGAACGTTATAAATAAACAAATATTTTTCATCTAGTGAGAACTTACATTACTAAATACCTAAATTAGAAGAAAAGAACGTGCAGTTGCTGTGACGTTGAATGGATGGGACGAAAGAATGACTGTACCCTCTACAAAAAATATTTCTCTACCTGAGGCTGTACATTCGCTTTAGATTCTATTGTTGCATGTGTTGCTTGGGCCTCGCGCTTAGGGCCCACTCTCGATTCAAAGAATTTGTCGGACCAGCTGAATCAACGTCAAATACAAAATTATATCTTTTTATTTCGCTTTCATGCCGCAGGCACTTTATTCAATGTCATTTCTACTCGTGAATGTCCATGATCATTAAGTTTGTTACTTATATTTCTTACATATTATACTTATTTCATATAACTAATTGAAATTTCATCATAATCATCAAAGTTCAGAAAGTTCATTTCTGACTTTCTCACCATCATTTAGGTTTTCAATGTAAACTATTCATTTAGACTTTTTAGTTGATGTAGGTACACGTACTTTCTCGTTTAAATGCGTTGTTGTTAGAGATTTAGTAAAATATGTCTCATAATCACTATTTTATTTATTTATTTATTTTATTTATTTATAAAATTACAACGGCTGTGTGAACAACCAGTTACAGTAATTTAAAATGTATACTTTACATACAATAAAATTTTAATTACTTACCTATTCTTTTTCTCATTAATTTTAGTTTGTTTTTGTTTCAATTTATTGTGAGCTCATATTATTTATATTTTTTCGTGATTATATACTTATTTTCTAATATGTATGACGAGTTCTTTTTAACCGACTTCAAAAAAAGGAGGAGGTTCTCAATTCGGTCGGTATTTTTTTTTGTGTATGTACACCGATTACTTCGAGGTAGCTAGTCCGATTAGTGTGATTCTTTTTTCGTTCGATGTAGTATACTTGCCATTTGGTCTCATAATTTTTTTATTCAATTTAGTTCAGTACTTTTTATTTTGTGAGCATTTTTTTTATTACCGCTACCGCCGTAATTATTTTTATTTTTTTGTGTATTTGTTACGCGATTACTACGCCAATTGTAGACCGATTTTCAAAATTATTTTTTTTTTGTCCGAAAGAAGATATTTCTGTAATGGTCCCATAGTCACCAAGTCAGTATCTGATGATTGGATCCTGGAGAATTCGAGGGCAACCCTCATATTTTATGGGCCCGCACATCGTTTTTCTGAAATCTTATGAAGTAATTTAAGTACTTGCGTATGGTAATTATCATCTTATGTAGCTGAGCTGATGATGGAAGGTACAACTCCTTAACAGTAAGGAGTAGGTATCGATTGATTTCATATATCTCCGAAACTACAAGTCCGATTTAAGTAATTCTTTTTGTGTTGTACTAGGGATTGTTCAACTTAGGGAATGCTGTAAGTTTCATCAAAATCGGTTAAGTAGTTTTTGTGATAGAGAATTTTATTAGCTTATTGTGTACATGAGCGATGTTAATATCGGTGTGCTACGGATTACAAATTCTAGAGCACATGTAAGAAAATGATGTATTTAACAAGAATTTGGGTTGAATATAAACTAAAAAGAGTAAAAAAAAAGTACCGACTTCAAAACAAATAGGTACAAAAAAGTTTAAAATAACTTTTCTTTCGGAAGTCGGTGGCAATAGTCAATGACACAACAAAACAAAGCCACCGACTTCCGAAAGAAAAGTTATTTTAAACTTTTTTGTATTTGTTTTGAAGTCGGTACTTTTTTAGGGTTCCGTAGCCAAATGGCAAAAACGGAACCCTTATAGATTCGTCATGTCTGTCTGTCTGTCTGTCTGTCTGTCTGTCTGTCCGTGTATGTCACAGCCACTTTTTGTCGAAAGTATAAGAGCTATCCTGTTGAAACTTGGTAGAAAGATGTGTTATGTGAACCGCATTAGGATTTTCACACAAAAATCAAAACAAAACAAATTTTGGGGGTGCCCCCCATACTTAGAATTGAAGCTCAAAAAAAAATTTTTCACCAAACCCATACGTGTGGGGTATCTATGAATAGGTCTTTAAAAATGATATTGAGGTTACTAACATCATTTTTTTCTAAACTGAACAGTTTGCGCGAGAGACACTTCCAAAGTGGTAAAAAGTGTGTCCCCCCCCCCCGTAACTTCTAAAATAAGAGAATGATAAAACTAAAAAAAATATATAATGTAGACCTCAACCAAAACTACCAACGAAAATTGGTTTGGATGAGATACAGTTAGCAGTTTTTGAGATATAGTACATTTTCAAAAACCGCAAATATAACTTTGCCATTCATACAAATACTATGAAAAACTGCTACGGAACCCTTCATGGGCGAGTCCAATTCGCACTTGGCCGGTTTTTTAAAAAAAGTTTTTATTTTCCCCTTTTAGTTTATTTATTTATTAAATATTCAACCCAAATTCTTGTAAAATACAAAATTTTCTTACATATGCACTAAACTTGTAATCCGTCACAACATAAAAAAATCCATATCTCTAAAACTACTGAACCGATTTTGATGAAACTTGCAGTGTACCCTAAGTTGAAGAATACCCAGTACAACAAAAAAAGAATTACTTAAATCGAACTTATAGTTCCGGAGATATGTGTGCACAAACATAAAAACATACATACATACATACATACATACATACATACATACATACATACACTTATGAAATTTGGCACATTTGTTCAGACGCTGATATAGACTAACATATATGAAAACTGGGCAGTTCTGATAATATTACATACATACGGGTCGAATTGATAACCTCCTTTTTTTTGAAATCGGTAATAAAAAACTTACTTGAAAAAAAAAATAACCGCCTGCAAAAACAACTAGAAAAAAGGGTAAAATAACCTACAAAATAACTTTTGGAAGTCGGTGGCATAAAAAAGTTTTTGAAAAAAGTTTTTTTTTTACCAGACTACGGTCGGGTTATGATTTTGACTGGTATGTATGTATGTTCATCTGTTTCCTCATAACTTTTGAAATCTGTACAAGGTGTCCCAAAACTCAACGATAACTTGCCAAGGGTAGTGTAGTACATTTTTTTTTTCAAAATGAAGTGTCAAAGTTAACTAACAACATTTTTGTAAACCATGACTCACTAAAACTTAACTTATTAAATTAACAATGTTTTTTGGATTTATTTGTAGTTGCGATTAATAGCATCGTCAATGAAGATCACAAGATCATTGACATTGGTGATCACAGGACTTGAAAATGCGACCAAGGGTGTCGAATTTCAACTTTTTTATATAAAATGTCTATTATCGCTCAACTGAGTGATATGGAATTTTTTTTTTGCCAGAACTGTTATAACTTGGCCTTTCATCCCGTCTCAGATTATCGTTGAGTTTTGGGACACCCTGTATATATAATAGAACAGGGTTTTTATTCAGACCCGCCTACAGTCGACTACTTACAACCGCTAAACGCAGAAACTTGAATTTTGGACAGCAGTTGCAGTCTACCATGTAGGGGAGAAATAAGACTTTAGACGCGATTTTGCGAAAATCCTCCTCTAGGGGGGGTGAAAAGGGGTGAAAACGTTTGTATGAAAAATATTATTCCTTGGGTTTATGAATTTGAAACTTGCCACGAATAAGAACACAAGTAAATAAAAAAGATTGGCACTATTATTTTTTTAAACTACCTTTCATTGGTAATCTAGACGATGTTAAAGTTTGTATGGGAAAATCATAACGCGTGAGTTGATTAATGTGAAAATCAGTATTTATATACTAGATCAGAAATAATTAAACACGTGTTTTTGGATTTTTCGAAAATCACCCCCCAAGTTAGTGAAAAGGGGTATTCAGGTTTAAAGGATGTTTAACCGCTAAACGTATAACCTGAATTTTGGTCTGTAGTTGCAATTTACTATGCAAGTGAGCACTAAGAAGGGATTTTGCGCAAATCCACCTATAAGGGGGTGAAAACCTTTGCATGTAAAATCTTATTCCTTGGGTTTATAAACTTGTAACTTGGTACGAATATGAGTATATAAGTAAATAAAAGATAGTCATTATTAGTTTTTATAATTACCCTCCATTTTTGGTTTTTTCGAAAATCACCCCCTAAATTGGTGAAAGGGAGTGATTAAGTTTTAAGGAAGGATTTTACTGCTTGCTTCGATAAACTCAAAACTGGGCATAAATTATCTCTCATTCGAATAAAGTATGCGTATTTATTTACATTTTAAAAATCAATCGGGGTGAAATCTGAAAATCAGTTTGTCAACACTAATATTTCAAACAGAGGAAAGATTTGATTGTGAAGGCAAAGAAAAAGATCCTAAGGAGGGTGACCAGGCATTAAATACACTGAGTTCAAAGTTAGAAACACGCGCAGACGAAGTCGCGGGCGGAGTACTAGTACTGATCGTAATTTGACAAAAATGTGGTATTGTTGGAGCTTCAATAAATTGGATGTTGCGCCCTCTAGGGAACTTAACGTGTGAACAAAAAAAATATGCCGTGTTGGGTAGGTATCAAACGAAAGGACTTCAAGTTGATTGCCTACGAGTAGCCCGCAAAATTCGGTTTTCGAAATGTAACTAATATTACACAAATTTAACTTGGAGCGATGTATTCTTATTTTTATAACGTAATTCATACTCTTTATTATCGCGATCCACATTGTGATCAAGTTACAACTTATTACCATAGGTCGGAATTAGGTAAGGGTTATTCATGTAGGTACTTACATTGATTTCATACAGCGAAAGAATAAAGTGGATACGCCCAAAATCCCGAGGAAAAATCCCGTGATTTATTAAATAAAAAGTTATTTATTTTTAAACAATTTATTTGTCTAATCGTTCTCTGATGTTTTTATTATCATTATTTATTTGTAATACTGATTTCTCTATACAAATCTCTGGAAGATCCATATTAATCAATATTTCGATGCAAGTACTAAAATCTTCTTAGTCGTACATTTCTGACGGAGTGATCGTGGTCATGGATAGTCTGCTTGGTTGGTTGCGGTTTTAACGAGTTTTCTCCATTTCTCCATATTCGTAGCACTGCGTGTACTTTGAGTAACAGTACACTTTGTAGATGATTTAATGAGATCTGTCCATCTGGTCGGTGAGCGGCCGCGAGAACGTTGCCCTTCCACTCTTCCTTGTATCACCAAACGTTCCAATGAGCTTTCGTTGCGGATGATATGTCCAGACATTTTAAGGATTTGCACTTGAACAATCGACGAAAGTCTTTGTTTTATACGAAGCTCTTTCAGGATGGAAACGTTAGTGCGGTGAGCAGTCCATTTTATATCCTCAACATACGTCCCCAGCAACACATTTCGAGGGCGTCAATCTTCTTACGATATTTTTGCTGTATCGTCCATGTTTCAGCTCCATAAAGGAAAATAGGAAATATTAGGCATCTCATTAAGCGAACCTTGGTGTTTAGTAATGCGGCGAACTTTCCATATCTTCGTGAGCTTTTCCACGGCTGATCGTGTCACGGCACACCGTCTTTTGATTTCCTCTTCGCAACTTCCAGTATTAGTGATTGTGGATCCCAGGTAGATATAGCTCTGGACAGCTTCGCAATTAGCTATTTTAAGTAAGTCAGGTCGATTGTTAGTCTTACGATCCACGACCATCATTTTGGTTTTATCGCGGTTTATGGCGAGACCAAAATCAGAGCTGGTTATGTTTCTAGAAGCGAAATAAACTGTTCTGTGTCTGTTTGCGACGTTACAAGAAGAGTAGTATCGTCCGCATATCTCAGGTGTGATATCAACCGACCTCCAATTGATACACCTTTGTCCCAGTTTTCTAAAACTATCCGCATTATGTATTCGGTATATACAGGGTGTAAGAGACATCGACGCACAAACGGATACCATGGGTCCAGGATATGATTCTGGACCCCCCCCCCGTGTTGAAATTTTTCGTCGGATTTTTCCTAATATTCAAAATTTAAACAAAAAAATTTGGAGTTTTTTTTTTACTTTGGACTGTTCATAATCGTTATTCTTACCTAACCCAATGAGATTTTTAATAAAAAAGTAATTAATTCACTTCTTCTTCTTCCTGCCCTTATCCCATTCTACTTGGGGTCGGCGCAACACGTTTTCTTCTTCCATTCTCCCCTATCAGTCGTCACAGTATCATTTACTCCTTTTTCTTTCATATCATTCCTTAGATAATCCATCCATCTTTTCTTTGGCCTTCCTCTTCCTCTCCATCCATCAACATTCATACTCATCACTCTCTTAGTCACATGGGTGTCATCCCTCCTCATCACATGTCCATACCAAGATAGACGATTCCCTTTCATTTTTTCTGTAACAGGCGCCACTTTCAAACTTCCCCTTATAAACTCATTCCTTACTTTATCCATTCTTGTCACTCCATACATCCATCTCAACATCCTCATCTCCGCTACATGCAATCGTTTCTCATCCATCTTTTTCACAGCCCAGCATTCCGATCCATACAATACGACAGGTCTAATTACGGATTTGTATATTTTCCCCTTTAACTTGAGGGGCATCCGTGGGTCGCAAGTTGTTCCGGTGACCTGTCGCCATTTCATCCATCCCGAGTTGATCCGGTGTGTTATGTCCCGGTCTACATCGCCGTCTCCTTGGACAAGCGACCCGAGGTACCGAAAGTCGGAACAGACTGGTATGGGCGTTCCTGCAAGAGTAATGGGCACAGGACTGGAGAGACCGCCAAAATCGCAAAACAGATATTCTGTTTTGGTTCTGCTTAATTTCAGGCCAACGTTCTCCAGTCTTCGCCACCACACCTCCAATCTGCTCTGGACCTCTAGGCCGCTCTCGGCAATCAGCACAATGTCATCGGCAAACAGCATGCACCAGGGGGCCTCTTCCTGGATGTCCGACGTCAAAGCATCCATTATCAACAGGAAGAGGTACGGGCTAAGAGCCCACCCTTGGTGCAAGCCAACCGCTACATTGAAGCTGCCGGTAGTGCCCGCTGTAGACCGGACTTGGGTACTGCATCGGCTATACATTGCACGGATCAACTGTACATACTTTCCAGGTACACTTTTCTCCTTAAGGGCCCACCACAGAACCTCACGGGGCACCCGGTCGTATGCCTTTTCCAGGTCGACGAACACCATGTGCAAGTTTTTATGCGCACCTCTATATTTCTCGCACAGTTGGCAGATAGCGAAGATGGCATCCGTCGTACCCCATAAAAAAAGTAATTAATTCACTACTTTCACTAAAAGTAGCAATGTAAATAAAACTAGAAATGGTGTCTTCTTAAATGTTTATAATGAAAGGTCATCGTATACCTACTGTGCCCAGTACCACAGTACCTGTAGTACTTTAAGCACGGTTCACTATTAAAAAAAAAATAACTTATAAAAAAATAGGAAAAAACCGACGAAAAATTTCAACACGGGGGGGTCCAGAATCATGTCCTGGACACATGGTATCCGTTTGTGTGTCGATGTCTCTTACACCCTGTATATTAAACAAAAGAGGGGAGAGGATACATCCCTGTCGGACACCAGCCTGAGTTTTAAAATTCCCTGAATGGATTCCATCCACGAGGACAGCACCTGTACCATCTTCATACAGCCTTTTAATGAGATAAACTAGATGTCATGGTACACCCATTATTGATAGCAGTTACCACAGCTTCCACCACTTAACAGTTAACGGTGTCAAAAGCTTTACGAAAATCCACAAAGCAGATGAATCGCGGGTTATTGAACTCACGCGCTTTTTCTATGATTTGTCTTAGGTTAAGAATCTGCTCGTGAGTTCCCTTTCCTTTGACAAAACCAGCTTGTTTTGTGCAATCTCTCGGCTTATTTATATGCCTGTAGCCTCGTATTCAATATATGAAGAAGGACCTTGCTAGCGTGGGATATCAGAGATATTAGACGGAAGTTGTTACACTTTTTGGTTGAGCCCTTCTTGTGGAGTGGTATAAACAAGGAATGCGACCAATCCTTAGGCCATTGACCATTCTCCCGTATTCCATACTTGCAGACAGATAAGAGTGCAACATATCTACACCAATATCCCCCATAATCTTAAATATTTCTATGGGAACTTCGTCTGCACCTGTAGCTTTACCACACTTTAGGTGTTTTATAGCGGCCTTTACTTCCGCTCTCAATATAGCAGGTTCTTGTTCTAGAGGCATTGTGTATTCAGGTTCAGGAGCTAGCAGTCTATCGTCGTTTAGAAACAAAGACTTGCAGTAATCCTCCCACACTTTAACAATCAGATTATTTTCTGTAACAGCATTACCAGCAGAGTTCTCTATTGCCCAAGACTTTGGTTTGAATTGTCTTGTAATTGATCTTATTTTCACGTGAAGATCCCTAGTCTCGAATTTTGTGCATGCTGTCCTAATTCTGCGCAAATTGTGTTGAGTTCCGTATTGCGGTCTCTTCGACAAGCAGCTTGTATTTCAGAACTGAGTAGATTTAATCTCTCCATTTTGGTTCCAGATGATTTTTCTTTACGCCGCTTTTCTACGAGTTTCCATGTTTCATCCGACATCCAGTGCTGACGTTTTGCAACTTTCAACTTCGGCTGGGAGATCTCTCCTGACGTCTTAATAGTTGTTTTAACTGATTGCCAAAGTAGCTCCGGTTTACCGACGCTTTTATCTGTTTCTATTGCTCAGGTACGATTCACATCCCACAGGGTCTTACAGAAGGCTTCTCTATCTACGACTTCAAGACGTCTTGATATCTTCTCTCAGTTGCGTAATTTAAGTTTCAGGCCACATACCAAGAATTCATGATCAGAGAGGCAATCTGCTCCGGGCAGAGTGTGCGCGTTGAATATCGAGCTCCTCCATCTAGTTCTGATCATAACATAATCGATCTGGTTACGATATTTACCGTCAGGGCTGGTCCAGGTGTATAGTCTCCTTGGGTGGTGTTTAAAAACGGTGTTCATTATAGTGAGATTGTTATCGGCGGCAAATTGAATTATGCGTTCGCCTCTGTCATTGCGTGTACCCAGACCATACAGTCCAACTATGTGCCGTAGACCGGATTCATTTTTCGTACTGCCCAACTTTGCATTGAAATCTCCTAAAACAATAAGAGGTTCCCTATTTGGGACTTGAGCCATGCAGGTTTCTAGTTCATTATAGAAGGCTTCTGTGACATTATCGTCTCGCCTCGTCAGCCTCGTTAGTTACCCAGCAGGGAGCACCAAGTTAGCCTATTGTCTTCCGCCGCCAATACCGGCGTGCAGGTGTAGTTGACATTTGGGATGGTAGTGATATTGATTACCTTCTCCCCTTGCCCCCCAAGTACTAAAATAACTCTACCTAATTCCGACCTCTGCTTATTACCGAACTGAAAAAAAAAACACCAGTAAAATTTTAATTTCTCGGGTCACTACTATTAATTTTGCGGGCACATTTAAAAAAGATAGTGTTTGAAATATTGTTAGCTGTTACTTGCCCAAAACAAATAAAAAAAAATAAGTTCAAAAACATAAACCCGACTAATGCCGTGGTCATAGAAATGCAACCTAACAAAATATTCTCTTAGTGGTAAACGATCATACTTTCGGGCAAAGTGAACTACGACGACGGCGACGGCTCCATAATAATATCCGACGAAAATATTTTCGCGTTTTGTACTTTTTAGAGCGTGATTTTTCAGAAGCCAGGGTTTTTTTTATTAACGATAGATTCACGCTTGACCACTAACTTGCCTGATGGTAAGCAAAGATGTGGTCGGCGGTGAAGCACGCTTGCCTAGAAGTAACCTTGATTTGAAGAAGGCAGGGAATTCCACTCCTTAGCTGTGCGCACAATAAAAGTATTAGCAAAACGCTTTGTACGTACGGGAGGGATGTCCAACTGTTATAACGATGGCAAATTGCCGTACGTCTTGTAGTCTGATGATGAAAAAGGGGCAGGCAGGCGTATCAAGTTGTGCAGTTTCATCGCACACTCACCGAATCGATAAAAAACCGACAGGCTGGCAACATGGCGTCAATGTTCAGGGCTCTGGGGGGACAAAGACGGGAGTGAAGAACTAAGCTTAAATTCGACCAGAGCATCGTTGCCGATGCCATGTTTTAGTTTTTGAACTTTTGTGTGTACCTATTGTTTTAGATGAGTTACATGAACAGTTCTCATTCACTTTACAACTCACTTCAAAAAGGAGATAAATTCTGTGATTCTATTTTGTTCAATGAAGTATAGTTGTCGTTTGGTCCCTTGAGTTGTCATTCAGTTTGGCTCAGTAGTTTTTATTTTATGAGCATATTTTTGCTTATTGTTTACTTGAACGTTGGATTATATACAGCAAGAATTTGCATTGAACATCTGTGTAAAACAGTAAAGTGAAATAAAAAATATTACTACTTTAAATTTTTTTTTAAACATTTTTTATTCATAATAACCTATCTTCGTTTGCAAGTTTTAGTTATTCTTTTGTTTGTGCATTCAATTCTTCCATCAAGCAGCACTCCTCATTGAATTCATAAGTTACGAAAATTGATGCCAGTTATGGAAGAACAATGACAATGGGTGGCCTAAATAGGTATACATCGTCAGTGAAAACGATACCAATTGCCTTCCAAGCTCAGCGCTGTATGGCCGCAGTTCAAGGAATGTAATAGTCCACCCACTATTCTGGAGCCTTGACCAGACAATGGGGTTAATAAGAAATCAGTTTTCGCCGTACATGGCTCCTGTTACCCTTTGTTATATTTCTATAGGTAGTAAGTACATTAACTCAACACCTCTTCAAGATTATGATGCCAAGTTGTTTTGCTATCGTATTGATATTAGTTTTCTGTGGTGAGCATACATTTTCTTACAAAAAATCCACGCTAATAATAGTAGTTACTTGAATCATTATGGATAAAAGTGTTCTCATGGTAGAGTAGGCGGTGTAATCGTTGGCCCAGTCGATAGAAATCAGGTTTCGTTTGTTATTCTGAAGGCGGTGCGAGTCGCCTCGAAGCGGAAGCCGCCTTCGCCTCCGCCCGCACTTTCCATCCGCCATTGCTTGCACCTATGCAGCTAAATTGGTCCCATCTGTTTTATAACTATGGAGTATGGAGCTAAATTTATGTTTTAGGAATTAAAATGACTTTCGAAGCCTGTTCAGAATGTTGAAGACGACTTTTTATGAAATCAGTGCTCAATATATTGTAGTCGTTACTAACAGCACTAGTAGTTATGTATGTAGCGTAGTTTGCTAGTGGGAGACAATTCCGTTGTCCTCTTGTTATCTCCATTGTCAATTGTTTCTCAAATGTATTAATAGTCTTTGAACTTCCTGCTACAGTCGAAAGACTTTATAATGTTTCCTTTATGTTCAAAAACTTCAGTTATTGCAAGAGATAAAAGTTTGCAGATAAGTGTAAGATATTTAAAAGAATTCGATATTTAATAATTATTTCATGTCAACATACCTACATATTGCGAAATAATGTGTCTAGGTTACATAATAGTATTGTTTTGAACAAAAAGAGTTATCATTTGCGAGTTCAAAAAGCCGATAAACGGTTTATTTAAGTATGTAGTTATTTGTCTAAATATTATCGTATTGTATGGTTGAATCGTTTGATAATATTGGAGTACTAACGCCGTGGACGCGTTGAAAATAATACCGGATGTTTGTCACAGATAAAAGAAACGTGAATGAGAGCGTTGCGACTAATGTCGGTGCGATCCGCGCATATTTTGCGTCCGTTTGACTCGGGTCCGGTCGGCCTGCTTCAAACATTTTCTTGAGCGCCGCACGTCGAATTTAATCAAATCGTTTCAATGCTATACTCTGTGTGCGCGATGAAAGCACCTCCTAGTGACCACATAATTGGGGTCATATATATTATCTGCCAATTCTTGGCAACAAAATACAGTGTCGGCTTGTTCTTCATAAAAAAAAAACCTAAAAAGTGCTTCAAAAGGTGGTGCATACCCGGATATGAGTCGAAGTTATATTCTCTATAGTCGAAGTGCACACCGCAGCAACTGCGTCTGGAGGGGTGGGGGGACGGTGAAGTGTGCGTGTGTCGCGGGCGGCCCAAGACCTAAATTTTTACACCCGGACTACAAATGAAGACCCCCGAAGCTCCCCGGATGTCCTCTAAACTATGACAAATCCGGGGAAAACCGGACGGATGGCAACCCGTTACTAGTACTTCAGACCACGGGTGCCCCGAGTAATTCAAATAATATTTAATCTTAAGATACCATATCGCTCGCCATACAATTTAATGGACCATCACACCAACCACATCCAAAAACATGCAAAGCCTCTCAATTCGTCAATAAGTCATTATGTATAATTCGGTAGCTCGTGGGGGATTCACATTTCACTCTCGACATTTATTAAATTATGTACTTTTCTTTAATAGGTAACTAATGCTATAATTAATTAGCCTTTTTCTCTTTAACAATATTGGTTCTCTTAGGGTAGCTCAGATAATAAGTTTTCCAAGTAAAAACCTCTCCATATGCGCCCGAGTTGAGCTTAATGAGTTGTTTTCATTTGTCTCATAAAAATAAACGCATTCACCGCTAATGTGTACCTTGCGACGCGTAGGGGCAATATCTCATACGAAGTATACCCACGTATTGCATCCCACCTACACGAGAAATATCTACGTATAGTATAAATTATAATTATTTTCTGCCATGTGTCTGACTGTGGGTAGGTATGAACGTATGCTTATATAACAACTAGAGATAAACTGGCGTCTGGGCACAAGTTTTAACGACAATATTTTTAATTAATTGACCAATATGATCTGACTATTACGTAATAACAAAAGTCAGAATGAAGGATCTTGTTGAATGGTCGAGCATCGCGCACGACTCAGTCCATTCATGGCACACACTCATCGTCGGTGACCTTAGCTGTTCCTATCCCATGCGGTTATTTAATACACACGGCAAACGATCATTTACATCGTGTATCAAACTTCAGTACATTATAGTAATATTGTATTATTGCCTTTACGTAAGGACGGTAATAGCGTACACAATTGACAGATGGGATACTAACATGTTATTGTGCGTACGAGCACCGCGCCTCTGCTGTGTAGTAGTGAATATTCGTCGCCGTGTAATTAAGATGATGAAACATTATTCTCGCAATTCGTTCAGTGTTTCACTAAACGGTGTATGAGTAATTAAAAATGGCTACATCTATGTTTGTGTATCAAAGATGGTATTCGGTGTATTCTTGTTTTAATTGAAGGCAATTATATAAATTCCACGTAGCGGTCGGGTGAGGGCGTGCAAGTGAGGTGTGTGGAGGGAGGGGGGGGGTCGGAGCGGACGAGGCGGTCGACCTTCCGTGAGGCCGTCCGTCCGCGTCGTCGTCCGCCGGGCCGGCGGCCCTCCGTGCCACTCCGCTGCTTGCCATCGCGACGACTATTACAGCTCCCGGCGACAGAGCGCCCGGCCGCAGGAAGCCACACCACTTCACTCGACCCGTATGCCAAACTAAAAGTGACGCTGACGTACCAAATTGAAGCCACGTTTACGACCTTTAAATTACATATCCTTTTTACATCACCTTCCATATTGAGTGTCCAAGTACAGTCCGAGTACAGTAAGATTGCGGCTTCATGATGGTCTATCTTTTTTCTAGTTGCTAATCCAGTTACATTTGCGTATGATCAGCACTTGCGCGGGAACCTTAAGTAATAATACACCTTTTACTGTTGCTACTAACACTACTAAGTATTTTGTTTGGTGATCATAAATGGGCTTCCTGGGGTCATATACGAAAAGTTCGATAAAAAATAGTGTACAATACCAATTTTATCTTTTCATGGTGCATAGATGTAGCATAGTACTTGTGAGTTTCGGCAAATCTGTCCGTATCTTCAACTGTATCAAAGCCGTTATTCGTTTTCTTTAAATCCAGTGAATTTAAGGACAGCACTTTTTGTTGTCTGTCAAACTGTCGTGGGGCAAGAACAGTTTTGAGTCAGTTTTCTAAAACTCGTGATTAGAAAATACCAAAGTAATGACGTGCGCGGCCAGAATGGACAATGTTCACTCGAAAAGCAAAAGTAGCTGTGACAGAGAGCGAGTGGAGCGTCCACAGCACGCAGTAGGGCCAATGACATCACTTTCCACCTTGAATATGCCTTAACTATCTCCGCTGCGTCATTTGATACTACACTTTATGACTCACGAATTAGATCGCAAAGTCGCTTCCAACCCCAATAGTTTTGCTCCATTACTCCCATCGGCGGATACATGTACCATTATTTCTACAGTCCTATCTGTCCAAGTTGAAAAATTTAAAATACTAGTATGTAACGTGTAATGGCTTAACATTGCTCATTGGTTACTTTAAAATGTAAAGGATATTGTGTAGCCTTTGTTTGATGAGGTTCTAGGTTCATCCACTTTAACTTTTACTTGAGTGTCATGTAATAAATCAAGTACGACGGAAATTATCTGATTAAAGTCCGTGAGATATCTTCAATCTTGTCTTCTTCTGTATGGTAATCTTTTTAATGATCTTAAATAAGCGTTTCTAAGTTCTCATGAATTCACCTATAATTTAGAGAATTTCATTCTAAATATGGGTGTTTAAGGCTCCAGGTTAGTTGAAGAATTTCTCTGATAATAGTGTGGCCATCCCAGAATGCTTAGTAGCGAGTTTGCTAAAATATTTTTTGTTCAGTTCTCACAGTCGAGACAATGTTCCAAGAAACAATAATAATAGGTAATTTATTAACTACGGTGAACCTACTAACAACCTCGTTAAATCAGTTAGCATTTCATGCCATTTCTTCTACCTACTTGGTAAATAAAATTCATTACAGGCAGTCGAAGATAAGAAAAGCCATTGATTTGCACTTTTTTGGAAACGATTTTAGTTTTTATTGAAACTTTTAAAAAGCTCAATACATGGCAACGTAAATCGCAAAATGAGAAATACCGTTTAGAGGATCTAATGCTATATGACTTCTGCTTGTAGCTGGTGGTAGGTAGTGGTAACTAGCAATGTTGTATGGACTGGAGGTGTCGTGATTTACACCTTGGCGGCGTTGCGGCTAGGTGCGGCGTCGTGGGCGAACGGGCCAGCCGCGGCCCACGCACCTCCGCCCGAGCGTCGAGCAGCGTCGCCGCAAATTCCGAGCCCACCACTACTCTGCGTCCCACACCTGTGCTGTTAAGGTCTACATTGAATGACCAATGTATCGTTCATAATTCTGGCACTAATAGTGCTTGTTCCGTCAAAGTCTCTTAGATTGTTAGAAAAACTAAAGTCACACAGACCTGCGACATCCACCAGTGAAGATTTCGATGTTATTTGGGGATTTCCCAATAGTTTATAGATAACAAGTGTATATGGTTTTCCTGTTTCAAATTGAAAATTTCATCTCATGTTGCTCAGAACCTAAATTACTCTTGAACTTCAATCATGAATGAGCTTTTTCCTTATACATCAGTCATTAAAGTAGATGCAAAATTGATGCGCATTTATATCCACAGGGATCAAAATTTAGAATATTTTCATAAGCGTTTTGCCACTAAATAACAGAGCAGTTTTCCTCTTAAGTGGATCTGGGCCTTAACAATCACGACGACGTACTTCGTATATATGACAATATTGGTTGCCACCCGATTTTGCTCTCTGTCATCCTATCGCAACAACCGTTTCTGACTGTAGCAGAACCAGTATTTGGGTATTCCTATAGCGGACGAAATTTCTGCAAAATATCACTAAATGGACTTTAACAATATCTTTGTTTCGCAATTTCGCTGTAATCCATTAAAAACTGAGACATCTCCCCATAGGCGCATCTAGAGATATTGTCCAGGGGGGTCTGGCCACCTGGTTTTAAAATGAGAAAATTTAATTAAGTGAAAAACAGCAAATTTTTTCGACTGTTATTGTGAACCGGTTTTAAAATTTTTTAGCCTTCATTTTCCGTGAGTTAGAGACTTAAAAAAATAGGAGGTTCTTAACTCGTCGGAATCTCATTAGTTATGTGGTGTACCTAAGTGTGTCCTCCGTTTTTTTCGGTAACGGTTCGTTTGGACCCATTAGGAAAATTTCTGAAGAAGTACAGCAGAATTTTGATACCAGCTTGCGTGCTCTGGGAATTAAGACCTCAAGACTTATAATATGCCGTTACCTTCATGTACTGGTTTGGTTACTACTTAGTATCTCTAACAGTCGGTTACTTTTTAATTACGTTATTGAAACTCTTATCAGCATTTTTGTTTAGGTATTGTTCGTTAGACTTTTGTCATCCTAACAATTCTCATTATAGCAGCTACAAAACTTTACCGGTTTATTTTTTATTAACTTAGTAACTAAGCATGTTGTTAAATATTACCTAATTGCAATACTCACCTACTTATTACCGTGGGACACGGAATCAGCATCTGTAATAAAGAAACTTAACGTTAATGACCAATAATATTGTAATTTTCTACTCGTCACCATCAACTCAAAACAAATACTTGCTACTATGTAGGTTACTTGTAAAAAAAATGTAAGTTATTATTATGTATCAACTAGGCTAACTTCCAATGAACACACCATTGGAGCTTTTAAGTCAAAGGAGCAGTGTTTAAAGTCGCGTACAGTGTTTGTTTGAGAAATGGTTCAAGATACAAGGAGCATTGTGTTATGAGGAAAAAATTTAAGACTTAGAATACGGATAAGAAAAACGTCCATTTGATATAAAATATTCATCATGAATGAATAAACAATTCCACGTTCATAGCGTTAATCAATGAGTTGCATGCAGGCAAGAGTCCGAGTCGATGTCGAGCTCATTGATCGATCGACTCGATACAGCTCACCACAGACGCGCGGCGTCTGTACACATTGCTCACACGCAAACAAAACCGGATGGTGCACACACGCACCAGTGCCGAAGTGTGCGAGCGTGCGCGAAGGATTTCCTACCGCCCCGCGCCCGCGCCCCCGTCCCGCCACAGACCTGTTGCGCCGCTACCGGAGTTACGCCGCATAGTTACCAGACTTGATATGCCTGCTCCGCGCCGTATCGACTCAGCGCCGAGTCCACGCACACCACGACACACCGTTCGAACACTTAATTATCATGGCGCAGCACTCGTGAAATTGCTGTGCATCTCGCTTGGTCTCATCGACATCTTTTATTAATCTGATATCTTCCATTACCGGTTGCACTGAAGTAAAACATCTAACCCGTTCAATTTATAGCCCCTCTTATGGATGCAGCCGGATACATGACATCATGTGATGCTAATTCACTCAGACGGCGCTATCATTTAGTACCTATTATAAATCTTCTAAGGAATCGATCGTTTTATTAGAGTTCCTCAAACGAATGCTGATATTAAATCAAATAATTATGTAGTTGATTTCGAAAACAAGAATTTAGTATTTCAAAATAATACCCAAAGGATCACCTTTACGTACACCGCGTGTCGAGATTCCAAGACAAGACCGGATAACTGTAATAACAGTTAAATATAATATTTTCAGTTCTTATTAGGAACTCGGTGAACGTAAGAATAGGTAATAGCTCGGTAATAGGATCGTTCAAAAAATTTGACAACGTGAAATGTATTTGCATAGAGAAAGCAAAAGACTTGTGATGCTCATCATTACATATTCGCTTTTCATAATATTGACTAAAGAACACAAAAAAAAATATACATCATATCACACCCGGTTAATTTTATGGTAGATATGAAAAGTGACTTTTGGAGACAGACCCAAAAGTTATTCGTATTTACGAAACGATTGCCCGTACTGTGTTGTAGGTAGTTAGTTGTCGGTTGTGGACTGTACGTATACAAGAGAAGAACGATGGCCGCAAGCTAAGCACAGTGAAAACACAGGTAGCGCCGTTCCACCGTATCGATCTTTAAGTTATTTTTCTTATTTATCTTTTTTATCTGGAGCTCCGCTCCGCGTCTCGGACCCGAACGGAAGTTGTAACGATTTTTAATCGTAGCAAGTATCTCGGCCGGCCGGTTCGTATAGCCGCTTTGGACAAGAGTTTATATTATATTTTTTGTAAACAACCACCGGAAACGGGCTAGAGAACGCACTGCTCTGGAACACATATCTTCCATTACGTCTGTCTCTCGGTTCTCAGTAATAATGATAAGGGATCCAGATAAGACTCAATGTTAAAACAAGATCTACGACATTTGGTTTCATTTAAGTATGAAGGGGAAAAAACTCACAACATCTTCTAATGGAGAGGGTCATACGTAATATCGACAGTAATGAGAGATTCCTTAACTGTGCCGTAGTTAAGGCGGTCAAAGATGGTATCAATGTCAGTAGCTGACCCCGTATAAGACTGACTGTAAATTGCGACGATGTATTTTTGTAACATTTTTCTGCCAATAGCGAAGCGTGGGCGCGTGATAATGGCCCAAAATATCCACGTTCTCAACGCCCACCCGGACCATCGAGAATATTACTCTACAGATAAATAATTCTTATCCGAACATGTGTCCACTGGATATCGTAGGTTCAACTAAGTTAGAACTCTGTTTGTAAAAAATTGATTAAGAAACTGGAAATTGTTTTAGAAAGCACAAGTTTGTTACTCTGGAAATGGTTAATTAATTTACTCGCTGGAGAGCTGTAGTTGATTGCTGACTTCAGAGACTACTGCCATCCATCGGATCATCTAATTAGCATTATATCTATAGGATATATTGCAATCGTAACAATCTTAAAGTTACCGATAAAACTGTTTTTGTAGGAATTAAAGTTAAACTGGGTTTGATCTTCCGCAGCTCCCTATCAAAAGCTTACCTGAAGGTCGCAATGGGCCACACAACGTATAGATTGTTTGGACTATTGACATGAAAAAACTTCAAGGATGTGTGATAATGTAGCGAATCAAAGTTTCCTTTTTGTAATGACTTCCAATATTGTAACAACAACAATATTGTAACAAGTAGGTTATGATGTATACTTGGATGTTATAGCCATCGGTATATGGAAAAATAAAAAATCCTTTAAGCTGAAGTATTTTTTTAAAGTCCTGCTAATTAAAACACTTTCTTAAGGGTTTTAATACCTTTGCGAGAACAATTTTCACAACAACTTTCCTCAAGCTGCAACTCGGTTACCTAAACAAACCTCAACGGCGGTTGCGATTTGTAAAGCATGTTACGAACGTTTGCAGAAAATAAAAGAACTTACTGATAATAGCTCTAAGTTTCCTAAGTTATAGCACAGAATACTTGTTATAGGAACTCAGCCTGCACCTATTACATCGTCTATCTTACTGAAAGATTGGCTGTCAAGATGAAGAGTTCCGAACGTTGTCGCGGACCGGCGCCGAGTAGTATTTATATCCCTTTGAAGCGACCGCTTCTTCTGTTTTAGCTGTTAAAGTTTACTTAATCTATAGTAACTCCATTCTGTTTTAAATATTGAAAACAGACGAAACTTATCCGTTAACGTTTAACAAATAAGTTTATCATCGAAACCAGTTTAAAAGAATATGCTGTATTTGAATTAAATAAATGAATACCTACTCATTAACCACGGTATAAATAGGTATTTCATGTTTTGCATCTTGATCGTATTGTCATTGCAGTAAAATCGCCACGGAAATAACTGTATCTTTAGAAAAATAACCAGGAAATAGTTCACTAAATACAGCTCAAGCAAGCTTAAACTCATAAGTTTGACATAAGTCACAAAAATTGACAATATTTATTTATAGGAGTGAACAAAATTATAATACTGAACCATTAACGTTCCGATAGCGACTGTCGAAAGTTGTTCAGGATCTGAGTGCTAGTCACCTGGTTTCGATTTTATTATTAATCTTTAATTAGGTATTAAGTCAAATTTTATTATAAATCTTCCATGGGAAATGGATTACACATTTAACTAATTAGCACTACTTTTTTCACAATTTTAATTGCTGGTTAGTATAAATTGTGATCCAAGATTTTTGCTGTTTCAACCAGGTTAGTCACCTGATGCTTTAATTGCCACGTCACAGACAAAGAGTAATCTATAATAATAGTCTATTTTACATTTTAACAGTCGCTTATGTGCTCCACCTGGTTGTGGTTGTGTTTCTCTTTATAATTACGTCTCTGTTGTTACAAATAATGTTCACAAAGTATTTTATGTCTTATGACTTCAGAGTTAGGAATGAGTCGCGAGGCATTCGATATTCAGTGGAGGTAAGTGTAGAATGTCTTCTACACATCGACATCCCGGCAACGGAGCGGTCGCCGAAGAACCAGTTTCATTTAATCATCATAATTGCGTCCTCCGTTAAGCCTATCCCGCGCTCGAGTGTGGTACAGACGAGAGCACACATGTATCGCTCAACATGACACTATTCAGCTCCATTTGAAACTTTTATGAAACATACATATTTGTGAGATCCAGATTGTTATCTTTATTCGGTTGTTTTTATAACCCAAGACATGAATGAAGCTTTCTGAAGTAGAGATAAAAATGGTTTCTGAATCGAAATTAAACATCACTGTTAAATAATATGCCAATATTTATATTTATCTACACGCAGAGCTGTTAAAACTACGTTATTTATATATTAAGAATTTTGCCAAATTCTTGAGCATATAGTCGGTCGTTATTGGTCGTTTTGATAAGGTGACACAATGTGTTATCTGTGTACGCTACACAAGAACGAGAAAAAATATTTGGTCAAAATCTATCAAGGCCAAGCCTTACGCGGAACTCTCGATTCTACAGTAAGTTTATGATATATCTGATACGCGCCAAGTTGGACAATGTCAAATAAGTTAGTAGGGACATTTAAAGGATATTTGCTACTAAGCAGCTAACTCTCAAAATATAATATTTGGGTGATATGCAAATTTTCATCGGTATTACAAACAGTACCTATAGAAATAAAGTCAATCAAATCCAAAATACGTGCGTATTGTTTTACATTTTTATGCGCATTTAACGGAGTCTCGAATTTCTAAATGTTCGTTTGGTTGGATTCGACGTCTCCGGTCGAAACTTTAAGCGCATTGGCTGCAACTAGTGAAAAAGGGCTTCAATTTGAGTCGGTTTCTTCCCAGAGCAAGTCACGACATAATATGCTTCGTGTTGTTTCCCGCTGCGAGCTAGGTTTCTTATGCCTCACTTTTTATAAAATTTATTTTTTATTCCTTCTATAAAAACTATATCAAGATGCCAACATAACTACGAGTAGATATACTCACACAATTATAAATATCGACTACTAGTCTTTTGTTTCGTATTTTTTAAAACTATTCACTTACACCTAAAAACTGTTCTAAATCATACCTCCTGTGACCATAACATTACTTTGTGTGCTCCGGTTTCTTCGTAACACTTATTGCACGTCTGTGCTTCCCAGTTGTGACGTAAAATAGCTTTCGGTAATTCCGCTAGTCTCCGTAGAGGCGTAGTGTCGAACAGACGGCGCGGTAAACAGGAAGCGGTGTCGGCTAAGCGAGCGTTGGCAACTCTTCAACTACCACGTGGTACCGCTGACGACGATGCGTTGCGCACTCTCAATATTTGACTAATATTACGCTGATGAGGATTTTTATACACTTCATATCGCGCAATGGAATTGCTTTTCGAATATTCATTCAAATTAATATCAGTCTATCAAAAAAAGCAATAAAGACGACACTAAAGATAGGAGAGATACCAAGGTGCAAAAATGTTAAATAAAAATACTGGGTAGGTACCTATTATGTTAATAGAAAAACCGACACTGCCTTGGTATTTGCGGATTGTTGACGAATGTTAAATATAGTAATTGCAATTTGACTATAAATACACTCTGGTCTTGACCGGTACTAGTGACGGTATATTTCAATAATAGCCACATGTATAATCTGGTATTCTCTTAAGAACTTTTTCGTATACCGAAAAAATGCGACAAAAACTAGCGCGTTCCGTCCGCGGGCACATGGTCAGGGTTGGAACAAAAGGCGCGTCAGAATATGCGCTACAGATGTGTATGTGGTCCACATGTCACGAACAATGCTTGCCTTCATCAACCGCAAGACATTACACTCGTTAGCGAGACAGTAATCATACGATAAGCATCTTAAATAAATCTAAACAATTTTTGTACAAAACTAATGATATATGTCCTTGGCAGACGGGTAAAAATGCAGGCAAGAGTTTTGCATTTCAATATTTTTTTAACATTCACCTACCTTATCATATTTAGTGCAAGGCATTTATTTGCTTAAAATTTATATTTAAAAGCAGATATTTATTAATGTTTTGAATTTCAAATGAAATATATCTACTAAATATTAATTACCACATCGCGATTTACATTTTGAACTCATCGCTGACTGTTAAACAGACTTAACATTGATGACTGCGCGCCGCGGTACTTTCTGTGCACGTTACCACGTCACAATTTTAGAAGTTGTAGTAATTGGCTTGTAAAAAAGAATACAATATAGCTGTGTACTATGTTTATTGAGGTACCTACAGATAATGAGTCCGACTCAGTTTGTCAAATACAATGATCGCTTATGAATGAATTAGTGAATGACAATTCGGCCATGTTTGTTTACGCGTGCGCAGCACATCGCACGGTCGGCTCAAGTCGGGTGCGCTCGCCATCGCTCGCCGCCTCGAAATAGCACGGCACCAGCACCGAAGAGTGCGGTCGACGACCCTGCGCCCTGCCACACCGAAATATTGGAACTATACTGCGATTCAATCCTTTCTCTGATTATGATACAGGTCACTAATGCTCTCGGCTACTATGCTTACTTCCTGTTTAATCTTAATATTGTAATAAATGGTATATATTCTTCTTGTTGTATGATACTGTTGAGAAAAATAAATATCTGTCCTGAGCCTCATTACCGTAATGGCAATAGATAGTAATAATCCTTGTAAATATAAGATTATTATGTTTATAAGTCTCAAACGTGTTCGTCCTTACGTTTTATATTGAATATTTAATCTCCACAGCGCCATCTGGAGGCGCTGTGTTGAAGGTGGGTGTAGTAACTGTTAAAACTGGCATTTGTTTATTTATATCTACGTCTTCTGAATAGATATCTTATTTATTGTTATTAGGTTAACTACATTGTTGATTTGTTTAAAAAATACTTTATTTTGACTTGTATTTGATCGATTTTAATTCGATATTTTGTAATTTTTTATCATTTGCACTTTTATTCTTTAACACTGGGGAACAATCATTTTGCGGCATGATAGCTTAAAATCAATTCCATATATGACTAGTGTGCTGAATATTGGAAAAAAATAGATTAAAGTCAAATTGGCTCCAATTTTTGAGGTAAAAACAATCATCAGCTACTTCACCGAAAAAACCTAAATAAAAGCACGGAATGAATTGAAAAAATTGAAAATTGATTCAATGTTGCGTGCTGCAGTGATATTTCCTATAAACACAGCCCTGTGATAGCGCGACTGAAGCGCTCACACCACCCTGGGACTAAAGTTTGCATTCACTAAACTACTGAAAGCGACACTAGCGCTCGCCGCTCGCGCTCCACGACCGGACAATTTCAAAGCCGCCTCGTCGAACAGCACATCGTAGAGCTCAGCAACGGTGGGGTTTCTTATAGAGAATAGTGTAGCTGGACTGTATCCTTAGAGAATAGCATTGCTGATATTGGCACCGTACACGACTTTAACGCCACCTAGCGTTCGCAACTTTTGGCCTTTTGCTTGACCGTTCTAATTGAAATCAGATTCTTTAACAAGTGACTTGGTTTTGGACTCCATGGCGATCCATTGGCACTAAACAAAATTCAATAAACATAGGCAAACTGTATTCTATAAGAAAAATATCAAATACATAATTAAAATGGGGATTATGATGTTATTTACTTTTTCTCTTCACGGCAGCTAACCATCTCCTGCATTGTTCATCTTTCCAAGAACCGCTTGGGAATCAATAAAACTTAAATTTGCTATTTCTGCTAGGATTATTGCAGTATACAACACAACAACTGCTGTGAAATATTTTTTTCTGGCGGAATAATGCGATTATAAAAAAATACGTACATGTTACAGAGCAGAATGCACTCTGAGACAGAGCCGTCGTATTCCGACTGCGCCCAACATCTGCCGTTGAAGAAACTACATCTCGTCATATATTCATTGAAATCAAATTATGTCAAGTGCAATTTTGTTCAAAATTAAATGCTTGTAATGATTAACGCATTTATTTGTATATGGAGTAATATTATGTTCATTAAAACATTGTTGCAAGAAATGTATTATTTTAAAACCAATTTGATTTTCATAAAAAAGGTTATGATGAGTTAACCTTAAAAGATAGACATGCTGTCGCGGACTTTATTTTAGAACGTTTCATGAGGAACAATTCCGTCATATATAACTTTTGCTTAATATAAACCGTTTACGCAGCGCACGCAACAGAAGCTCTCAAGAAGAATTTCCCGATTTGACAACATTTTTCATTGCTGCTCTGCTCCTTTTGGTCATAGCGTGATGCTATATAGCCTATAGCCTTCCTCGTTAAATGTACTATCCAACACAAAAATAATTATTCAATTCGAACCAGAAGTTCCTGAGATTAGCGCGTTTTTAACAGTTGGCAAAGCTGAATGTACTCTGAGATAATCCTACATTAGTTCTACTATTCGCCACCATGAGCGCTCCAATCGACTAGTACTACCCCCACCTAGTACTTCGCATCCAGCGAATACGACCCTACCAAAGCAAAAACCTAGGATGCCTAATAAACTCGTTTAATACCACAAACTTTACATTTATCATTAGATGCTATGGCACCGATGGCATTATTTTGACAGGCCTGTTTGTCTAGTGGTTAGTGACCCTGTCTGCTATTCCGGAGGTCGGGGGTTCGATTCCCACCCAGGACAAATGGTCAAATGTTTGTGTAATGAACACGATCATTTGTTCTGTGTCTGGGTGTATCTATAATATTTATGTAGTTAGAAATATGTAAGTATGTTTTTCAGTTGTCTATAGTACCCATCTAATGTTTTTTCTAATGTTGAAAACATTAGACTAACACCAACCCATTGAGCAGGCGGGTTTTCGTAAAGACTACTCAGTGCTCGACCACATTCACGTAGTACGCCAAGTTATGGAGAAGTATAAAGAATACCAATTGACCTACTACATAGGATTCATCGACTACAGCAAGGCGTTCGATTCTTTATTTCACGCAAAGATATGGGAGTCATTAAAAGAACAAGGAATTGACCACAAGTATATCCGCTTAATTAAAAACGTTTACAACAAGAGTACAGCGAGAATAGAACTGGAAAAGAAAGGCGAATGTTTCAAAATCTGCAAAGGCGTACGACAAGGAGATCCTCTGTCACCAAAATTATTCTCGGCGGTGCTTGAGTCAATATTCAAAGGTCTTCATAAGGAAAATCTTGGTATCAACGTAGATGGTCGGTCGTTCACTAACTCATCTGAGATTCGCGGATGACATTGTGGTATTTGCAAAAACTCCCGAAGATTTGACAAAAATGATAAACAATTTGGCAATGGAGAGCAAGAAGAAAAATCGAGTAGTTATACGGAAGAATATGTTTATCTGCGACAACTAATAACGAATGATAACCCCATGCGCAAAGAAGTTGAAAGAAGAATAACCAATGGCTGGAAAAGGTACTGGACTTTAAAAGAGATTATGAAGGATAAAAATCTGCATATTAATACAAAAAGCAAACTTTTTAACATCTGCATATTACCAGTTCTCATGTACGGCAGTCAAACATGGACTTTGTCACAAAACTTGACTAACAAACTTGCAACATGCCAGCACGCAATGGAAAGAAGCATGATGAATGTGAAAACTGAGAAACTGTGTAATAAGAAGCTAAACAAAAATGTTACAGACATAACGTACAAAATTAGAAGACTGAAGTGGCGATGGGCGGGGCACATGATAAGAGGAAGAGATAAATGGAGCAAAAATATGACGCAATGGTATCCAAGAGAAGGAGAAAGGAAAAGAGGGAGACCACAAAAAAAGTGGGGTTTTGACATCAGGCTAGTGGCAGGCGTCACAGAACAGAGTGGCTCAAGAAAGACGTGAGTGGAAAAGGTTGGAGGAGGCCTTTGCCGACTGGCAAACAGATCTTAAAAAAATAAGAAAACCTCAAATAAAAGACTAGATTAAGGATAACAGATGTTCAGCAGTGGACGTCTTCCGGCTGACGATGATCTGAATAAAAAAGGCTATAAAAAAAAATAAAAAAAAAATAGTACCCATAACACAAGCTCTGCTTAGCTTGGTACTAGATGGCGTTGTGTGATAGTTGTGGAATATTATATTATATTATTATTAATCAAAACATCTCTATACAAACAAAATCTGAAACAAAATTAATCACTCGGTTTTTTCCGAGAAAACACAATACATCGTCACTATAAGAATTCTTGGAATCTTATACCAGCGGGTTTAAAAGGCCACTTTCGTAGAATCTAAACTGTGGATTGCGATGAAATTATTTATTTCTCTTTTAACTTTACTGATATAGGTACCTACATATGAATATAAATTGAAATGAAATCGGAACTCAAATTCTTCAGTTTCCCTCAGAAGAAAGGAGAATGGCAGGCGTCCCTAGAGTCTGGGTACCACGGTTAGAACTCGCCTTCACACATGAAAATACCCTCAATAGATAGTTTAACTAAAGTTAACTTTCGGCGAAATTAAGAAATAAGTTAATCATAGCATAATTATATTTTATAAACCGGGTTTCGCCAGGAAACGCTGTTGAAAAAGCAGATTTAGACCCTAAAGAAGGACCCCATGACAGAAGACCAAAGAGTATGATATGCATTAAACGGTAGAAAACATTCAAAGATGGCGGAAATGATCAATTTCAAAGATGATCACTGTAGTATAAAGTGATGTGGATGTGTGGGCAACACTGGGAGTGATTGTCAGTTTTTAAAAAGTACTAAATAAAAAGTAGTTGGTATTGTAAAGAAAATATAGTTTTATTTAATAAAACTCAATAGGTACTACATGGCGCAGTCGTAGTAAAAAGAACAATGCAGTGTTATTTACCAGAAAAATTAAACCTGTCAGGTAATTTGTCGGAAAACTGGCGTGTTTTCAAACAGGCCTTGGAGATATACATAGTGGCCGCCGGTTTGGAAGAAAAGGACGCTAACAGAAAATTAGCAATAGGTACTGCTTAATTTAGTTGGAGAAGAAGGGTTGAAAATATACAATAACTTCAATTTAAAAGAAGATGAGAATACCTACGAAAGGGTGATAGAAGAATTCCATAATTATTGTAACCCAAAAAGAAATTTGTTGTACGCGAGATTTTTGTTCTATGAACGAAAACAGAAACCTGGTGAGCCGTTTGATAGTTCTTATTCTGATGTGAAAAAATTGTTGAGAGATTGTTGTTTCCAAAGCGAGGAAGAAGCCTTAAGAGACAAATTAGTACTCGGAACAAATGACAAAAAATGTCAGAGTTCGCTCCTGGTCGAAGAAGAAATAACCTTAACTGATGTTATAAAAAAGTTAAGGATATCAGAGTATGATAAGGAACAAATTAAAAATGTTCAGTTGGCTCAAGATAAGAATGCACAGTTGGATGAAGGAAACACCTCTGTTGATGCAATTTCTAAAAAGGGCTCTGGTTCAGGTGTACAGGCTGGTGATATGAACAAAATCATCTTGTGTAAGTGGTGTGGTCTCAAGCATGTTGCCAGAATGGATAAATGTCCAGCACGGGGGAAGGAATGCTCCAAATGCAAGAATCTCAACCATTTTGCTACAGTGTGCCGAACAAAATCCAAACGAGCAGTGAAGATGGTGGAAAAATCAAACACTTCAGATGAGGAGGAGGAGTTCTATTGTGGGTTAGTGTCAAGTACAGATTGGTCGCAAAAGTTATTGATTGAAAATACTATGTTTGTTAATTTCAAGTTGGACACAGGTTCGGAAGTAAATTTAATTCCATACAGTGTGTTTGAGACATTGTCAAAATCCAAGAAATTAGAGTTAAACAAGTGTCGTATAAAGTTATTTGCTTATAATAAATCACATATTCGAGTTCATGGTACAGTTCTATTAGAAATCAAAATGAAAACTAAATCTTGCTTTATTGAATTCATTGTAACAGAATCAGGTTTCCACCCTACCTTGGGGAAGGATACATGTGAGTTGCTAGGGTTGATTATCAGAAAACAAATTAATGAGGTAGATAAGGAAAACTTGCAGAATGAAAAGGATAAAATTATTAAAAAATATATTGATGTTTTTACAGGCTCGGGGAAGTTCCCTAATGAATATGAAATCCAACTTAAACCAGATTCGGTGCCTATTTCAAAACCACCTCACAGAGTGCCATTAAAATTAAAACAAAAACTGAAAACTGAACTGGACAGATTGTGTGAATTGGGGGTAATTACAAAACAGGACAAGGCAACAGAATGGGTAAACCGCATTGTAATTGTAGAAAAAGATGAAAATTCTATCAGAGTGTGTTTAGATCCTAAAGCGTTGAATAAATGTATATTAAAAAAGTACTATCAAATTCCAACCATTAATGATTTAAAAGCAAAAATTTGTAATGCTAAATATTTCTCAGTTTTAGATCTTAAAGAGTCATTTTGGCAAATTGGCTTAACTGAAACAAGTAGAAAATTGTGTACATTTTCTACAATATTTGGAACTTATTCTTTCAATGTTTTACCTTTTGGTCTTGATGTGTCTGCTGAAGTTTTCCAAGAAAATTGTGAGAAACACTTTAACGATATTGAAAACTTGTTTATATACATTGATGACTATTTAGTGTATGGAAAGACAAAGGAGGAACATGATAATGCTTTAAAAAAAGTATTATTAAGGGCCAGAGAACTAAACATTAAATTTAATATTAAAAAATTCCAATATCTTCCTTCTGTTGTCCAGTATTTGGGACATGAGATTGTCAATGGATGTTTAAGACCAGATACTAAAAAAATAGAAACTATAAATAATTATGACATTCCAAAAGACAGACAAAGTTTGCAAAGGTTTTTAGGAATGGTTAACTATTTAAGGGACTTCATTCCTAATTTATCTGAAATTACTATTCCTTTGCGTCAACTTTTAAAGAAAAACACAATTTTTCAATGGAACGATAATGTTCACACTAAATGTGTTAATCAAATAAAGCAGATTATTACTAGTCCTCCTGTACTTCAAAATTTTGATCCATCTTTACCAATTGTAATACAAGCTGATAGTTCACAGAGTGCTATTGGTTGTGTTCTATTACAAAATAATCATCCAATTGCTTTTGGGTCTAAGAGTCTTACTAAAAGTGAATGTGAATATGGACAAATTGACAAAGAATTTCTCGCTATTCTATTTTCGTGTCGTAAATTTCATTACTATATTTATGGCCGACGTGTTATAGTGCAAAATGACCACTTGCCTTTAGTAGCTTTGATGAATAAAGAAATACATGATATCAGCTCTCAAAGACTAAGAAAAATTAGATTAAAATTAGCTATTTATGATGTTGAGTTAAGGTACATTAAAGGTTCTCAGATGTTGATAGCTGATGCAATAAGTAGAGCTACAAGTGTCACTGCTACAAAAGAATTTGAACAGTCTCTTGACAAAGTAGTACATACTGTCAATGTTTCGGATACTTATTTAAACGAAATTATCATAGAGACACAAAAAGATATCTCGCTTCAAAAATTAGTACAATTTTGTAAAAATGGGTGGCCAAATAACATTAACAAAGTGCCTGATTGTATAAAATCGTTTTACAAGTTTAGAGACATGATTTATTTTGAAAATGATATTTTATATGTAAACCATAAAATTATTGTACCTGTTACTCTTAGAAAGAAAATTCTGCAAGAAATACACAGTTCTCATTTTGGGGTAAAGAAAACACAATCCAGAGCAAATTCTTTGTTTTATTGGCCATCACTAAATCAAGATATATTAAATTTAGTCTTACAGTGTAGACTGTGTGAAAAATATCCCCTTGTAAGCCACTGGGAAGTTTTCTTCCCACAACCTGTCATTAGTGTCAAATTTCGGAAAAGCCAACGGGAAGTTTTCTTCCCAGTGACAGTTGAGAACTGTCAACTTTGACAAGACAGACATTTGACAGGTCTGATATTATTGGATGTTTAGGCTTACCAGTGGATATAGTGTCAAGAAAACTAAAGAACCCATGATATTAGATGAACCATGTAAACTTCCTTATGAAAAGATAGCATGTGATTTCTTAACTTTTAATGGCAATAATTATCTAATAGTAGCAGATTATTATTCAAAATGGTTTGATCTAGTTAAAGTTACATCCCTGTCTGCACTTAAAGTAAAAAATATTCTAAAAAAATTGTTTGCTATTCATGGGATTCCAAAAATAATTCGAGCTGATAACATGCCTTTTAACTCATGGGAATTTAAAGAATTTTCTAAGTTGTGGGGCTTTGAAATAATAACCTCTAGCCCTTATTACCCAAAATCAAATGGCTTTATTGAAAGGTTTGTAGGAATTGCCAAGAATATGTTAAAAAAGAGTTGTGAAAGTAAGATAGACTTTGAATATTTACTTTTAGAATATAGGAACACACCTGTGATGGCATCACCATACTCACCTGCCCAGCTGATGTTTAGTAGAATGCTCAGATCTAAAATTCCGGTACATGACGATTTGTTATTACCAAAAGTTGTTGATAAATTTTGCGAATATCAAATAAAAAAGAATTGTAGTAACAAGAAAAACTATGATAAAAACTCAAAATTATATGATAAACAATTTTATATTGGCCAAAGTATAGTTTATTTGAAAAATAATGTATGGTTGAAAGGTAAAGTTGTTGGTTTTCACAATTCCCCTAGGTCTTTGATTATTGAAGATATGCAGGGAAACCAATTTAGAAGAAATACATTCCATGTAAAGCCATCAAAGTCTGAAATAGTGACAAGTGAAGAATCAGATTTAAAAAACAACAATTTAAGAAACTGCTCAGATTTAAAACAAAATGTTAACAAGAATTTGGTTGTAAGAGTTGATAGTGATCTAGATAATAGGCTAAGTTATAGTAACGAGCTTGTTATATTAAATAAAGAAAATGATTTAGTAAATAAGGTAGATACTAATAATATTGTTAAAGAAAAAGAGTTAGATGCAAACAATTTTTCAAATTATAACGAAAAAATTGTTAGGAGTAAAGTTAATATGGATAATGTTAATCAAGATTGTGATAATGTAAATGACAAATTACTAGAGAGTGATGATGGTTACGTTGATAAGATATTAGATAACAATGATCATAATGTTGATGTTATTGATAATGATGGCAACCAGAATGTAGATTGTAATAAAAGACCCACAAGAACAGTTAGGCCTCCAAAATATTTGAAGGATTATGTGTTGAATTCTGAAGGGGAAGATGTAGTATAAAGTGATGTGGATGTGTGGGCAACACTGGGAGTGATTGTCAGTTTTTAAAAAGTACTAAATTAAAAGTAGTTGGTATTGTAAAGAAAATATAGTTTTATTTAATAAAACTCAATACTACAATCACTGTACTGGAAAATGGCGCTAGTAGTTGAATAAGTTTGTTAAGATCCCAACACATTAGGCATCTTCGAAAACGCCATTCTTTGCACGAATATTCTGAACAATCTTAATGATCTGTTGATGGGACGCATAAATGGGTCTATTGAGATATGATGCTTTCAAAATTGCCAATACGTCACAATTTAGTACATTTTTTACTGAATTCTGACGTCGCGTCACAAGCCCCCACTCTCAAGTCTTGATGTGTTATATCTTGGTAAATATTCATTGATTTTACATAAGAAAAATATGTGTCCGTTATTTTTCAAAACTCTAAATAACGGACTTATTAGATTTATATATAATTTATTGATACTGTCAAATAGCCTATTATGGATAATGTATACGGAGCTTTAATAAACTGTCATTATTGTCTTGACATGACATGAAAAATGTCGGGTCCGAAGTATGACGAGATTATGAGATATAACGGGCCCTCAATCATTGCTCGATTCATTGGTTGATATTATTGTCTTTATAAAATAAATCAAATCATCGATCACAGAACATTCATAAAACTTTTCTTTATTTTTACATACACTTTACAATACATTTTACATTAAATATGTCAAGACAAGCCCCTTAGCCTATCATCGTCTCCAGGCCACACTAAGGCCCGGTATCCACCAAAGCGGAGAGGAAAGGTGATGTGTTTGAATAACCAAACAGAAATGCACCTCTCCTCTCCGCTTTCGTGGATACCGGGCCTTACTCTGTGCTATTCAAAATCGGTCCAGCATTATAACGTGAAAGCAGAACAAAAAATCTCACATTCGCACATAGGTACTCATAAAACATTTACATTTAAAAATACAAAATAAACATTTTGTTATGAAACACCGATCAATGTATTGCTGGTTAGGACCTCAAAGATAGGAATTTCTTCATAGTGCAAGCCGTATTGAGAAATAATGTCTTCTTATTCAAGATCTTCACCTAATCTCCAAGCGAGAGCCTCGTCTCATCATAGAAGATCGTGGGGGATCATTCTGTTGAACCGGTTAACGGACATTCCTGATCAGGGTGTCAATTACTTATTTACTCCAGAAAGAACACCTCCATTTAGTTATCACAGTTTACTGTAATACTCGTAGCTTACAGAAAAGTAATGAAATACAACAACAAAATCATTAAATATTGATTTAAAACCATAAGACAGCGGAATTATTTGACAAGATAGATAATATGGATGACATAAGTTTTTTTTATATTAATGTTTTTTATGCCTTTTTTGTGCCAGTATGACAGACACTCGTTTCCCTTATTGTCCGTTTTGATATTGCGAATAAATTACGTTTAGTTATACAGATTTAACAAAATATTTGTTTTTTCCTATTTTACTTTCTACAGTTTATTATAAATGCAGATGATCCCTAAAATGAAAGCCCTTTACCTGCTCTGTATAAAGTAGTACATGCTTTCATTGATGATCGCTTCTCAAATTGACTGGTCCCAGATCCCGCGATCTTCTTTACGTCAAAATGATACAAACCGACACGAGAATTGCATTCAGACCAACATTCCTTATGTCTGCGGCTTTTCCCTGTATGACTCCCATTTCTTAGATGCATATTTAAGCCGTTATATCACAAGACATTCCTGTTTCCGGCGCCCAGTGATTACCACATGGCATTTCTTAGAGTTTTCATATGATACTTGTAACGTTTCCGGCACGAGCTTACATTTTATTCTCGGTAGACACCACAAAATTTAACTGTACCAACCGATTTTAAACTCTAGCTGCTTACAAATACAGGACTTAGTCATAGAATCTGTCGGAAATAGTGTTTAGTAATGGCATGTTTTTGGAGTGAATCTGTATTCATTTATCGATAAAAGATGTGCAACATTTTTATAGATAAAGACCGGTATCTTTTTCAGTTGATCATCATCTCCAGCTCTCAGTATTTAGGTACTTTAACATCATCCAGTTACGGCGTTAGGGTAAGGCGCGGTTAGGCGACCGCCCAGGGCGCCGGATATAAAAGGGCGCCACAGGTCTATTTAAGTCCCGTAAATGCCCTTTAGCCAAAAAATCTTTATGGTGGCAAGATTAGAATAGAACTCAGTTTCAAATTCGGAGCACTGCACTGCATGCATAGCAGTTTACGTTACCGAAAATCCTGGACCATAGAGAAAAATATTGTCAAAGTTTTATTTAGAGATAAAACTGGTTGAATTTTGACAAACTTGGCAACTTTGTCAATCGAACATCGAAATAAAATTGCTGATAACCTCGACCTCGAAGGCTAGAAAAGTAAAATTTTACTAGTTTTAATAAATGGTAATTTCATTATAATAATTATAAGTACCTACTTTTCTTATTTCACATGGGATTGAATTGCAGTTAGGGGCGCCGTAGAAATCTCGCCCAGGGCGCTGGTAGTGCTAAAACCGGCACTGACATCATCCCTTTAACTACAGAAATTGTTAGGTACCAAAAACTTTGATCAGATACTTCGAAATTAGACTAACAAAAAAATAGTCTCTATTTCCGACTAATTCCCAAATGCTGTAATTATTATACAATCATTGCTTGCACTTCTTATACCAGCTAAGGCGCGCGATCTGGGGGACCATATTGTGTAAAATTGACATTCAAAGAGTGCTGATTCTCAAGCTTCTCAGCTTATTTGAAATTAACGACTTTTGGTTTTAGTTAATGACAAATGTTTCAAAAATTAGCATAGCTCCCAACTCAACAACAAACACCTTTTTAGTACCTATTCGATTCAACTACATCCTAAAGCCATTTTTTTATTATAAGCGGATGCTCAAGTTTATAAATGTCTAGAATAAAGCTAGATGCCTGTTGAAATGGACTAGATCGATGAGTTGGTGCATATTTCCGTATCGACCTTTCAAGCGTCTCGTGCCTGTCTATCCGTCTCAAAGTATTTCTGTAATGAAGTTCATATTAATGTGGTTGGATATTTATGTAGGTATAATATGTTTTTAATATTCTTACTTCTCAAGTAAATAGAGAATGATTAATTTCGTTGTTTTTGGACTGTTTCATAAGTAGGATATTGGTGTCTTTTGGGCTATTTGAATCCTTTTATCGATTTGTAAAATAGTAGGACGCAAGCATATTGTAATGATAAATGATAAATGATGATGATGATGATAAATAATATTTATTTTTGCAAATAGGTTTTCACAAACACTTTTACATGTCAATACACTTTTTTTATAGCTAGATGAGGCCGGTGTTTCGTACCTGACTACTCTGAGAAGAAACATCCGAAACAAACTCAGAGGTCATCGTCTCTTTTAAAGTCCAGACATTAAATTGGTTAAGTCATGTGAGGACCCTGCAGGTTTGTGTCTGAGATGGTCTTTTGAAGAAAGACAAAGAGTAACTTTAATACATATTGTAACTTCATTATATTCAGGTGCTTAAATGCAGCAACAATATGTGCGTGTGTGTTAATATGTAGATGATAAATGGAATGATATCCGTGGGTCGCAGGCGCACCCACAGTATTACCCACACCTACAGCACTTGTACCAGCGTCTCCCTATACAGAGAATGTGGTTCCACCTACTGCCTACAGTTGCACAAGCATTGATATTCAATTCACAGGTAATCACATGATAACTGTCGCACAATAGAACCGACCGTTCTGATGATTAAATGCATTGATTAATTTGTGGAAATTTGCTGGTTTTGCATATGCTACCGCTATTGAACTTGTATGGTCTGTTATTTGCATTCTGGTCTGGGATTCAATTAATGTTTAAATAGTCAAGTTGTTGTCAACTGACAATACCTTTAAGTTTATTTTTAGGAACAACCGGGAATCGCATGGGACGTTTCTGAACTATTAAATGATCTGTATGCATGCATTTTCGAACAATAACAATTTTAATAATCAAAGGTACTAGCTAAACAAAACAAAAGCATTTTCATAAGTTAAATTCTTAACAGGAAACTGTAATTGTAGTAATTGCAAGATTGCAACTGATATCGTGAATAAATTGTCCGAAGTTAACGAAACGACAATTTGAAATTATAATACATTATGTAATCTGAATTTCAGTAATTGAGCTTTATCCATCTGGACGAATCATTGGCCAAACTTCCAGGAACGTAACGTAATTAGATTTTTAAATGTTTTTGTAGGTACTGAGTTTGAGTCAACCACAGGATATAGTTAGGTATTACTTATTATAAATTAAAGATTGTTTATTTGGAGAACTTGATACTTAAGGCGGCCATTTTGTTACGGTTTATCACCAGTGCAGTAGGAGGGCCATCTGTGTTAAAGTTTCCTAAACACCTATACCTAATGTTATAATAATATGGGGACTTGATTATTAAAACCAGTCGTGGGCAGCATGCTATTCAGCGCGCCTACGTATCTCAGTTCTACCTCCAATTTGGTCGTATCGTTTCGCAACGCCACACAATCCATGCCTGGCTGTTAGTACCAAATTCTTAACCCACAGAGTAACCCGTGGGCAGGTGGAAAGTGGACCGGGCCGATACTCGACTGTTATGCAACACATCAATATGGCATGCACCTTATTGGATGCGAAAGTTGACGGCACCGTCCTTCACAAGGCGATGGCATTTAGTCCAGCTCGGAAAGCCGTAAACCTTGTGTTCTCTGCATATTTATTTTTGCTTTGTCTTTTAGCTTAACTATTGTCTAAATCCATCGGCAAAAGTTTAGTATGTCATCCAATGAAAAGGCTGCCTTTAATTTTAATATAATAGTTTCTGTCTAATATTTACTTTCTCTTAATATGAGTAGGTATCGTTAGTTTTATTTGCATGTTTGCTGATATCAGTATAATCAGTGTCTAATGTGTCAGTTAGGCTAAAGGTACATCAGATAACTATAGGTATATTAGTAGGTAGGTACTAGCTGACTTATCTATATTAACTTAGTTTGGTTAAGTACCAGGTCCAGGTGTTTAGTGCAATCTACGCCTTATAGAATAATTTAATCTACGTTTAGATGTTCCAGAACAATCTACCTTTAGATATCAGCCCACATTCACCCACTACTGACTATAGGGCCTTCATTTATGCCACCTACATAACAAAATCCAACCTACTGCCATCAGGATACAATAGGAAAACTATTGACCATGTCTCAGTTAACCTCAAAGCAGTTGAATTATACTTTATGTCTTAATTTTAATGAGGACTACGGTTTAAAAGGCCAGGTATCCTTCAGTTGTCGAGTTGCCCACGCCTCCGCCACAATTAGCAATCACAAAGAGTTGTTATATTCCACAAAAATGAGAATAACGATTTGTTTACACTTTGATATTTTTATTCTATTTGCTGTGTTGCCGTAAAAAGCAGTACCGCCTACGCCCGTATCAGAAATCCTTTGCGAGTACGTTATCAATAGGACATAGCAAACATATGACTGAATTAATACCAAAATTTTTGTAAAGCTTTGCAATCAACATGCGGAAATTTAATAAATACATTGTTAATTGAATGCTTTATTTAGGTAGGTTTTCGATGGTTTTTATTGTTTTAAATGTTTTTGTATAAATGTATCATTCTTTTCTTACCAAACACATCAAAATATTTAGTTTCTTGTATTTCAAAATTGTTTCACAATTTAGTTCGGCAGTTGCATTTAAAGTTTTGAACAATTATAATTTTTAACATGATTCAACTTCAACCAAAGTCAAACTACAGGTAATAAAAATATTTAGTATGAATCATTTTTTTTTTACGAATAAAATGTAATGAATTAGGTAACTAGGTACTCAGTCTCACTAGCTGAACTAGCTCAGTGTATTTTGTTAATTCATAAAATACTTCACATGCCTGAAAAAGTTTATCAATGTTTATTTTTGAGAGGGTTTTGCCCAAACGATAATTATTTATCTGTCGGTTTTCCCTTTTAACATTTAAGTACCTACTCTTCCCTAACTAAAATACATTTAATCTAGATAATAAAATAGGTTAAACACTACATTTCTGAATAAAAATTATTTAAATGTTTTTTTTTAGTGTGGTTAAATCATCAATTAATGAGTCCTCCCACCCAGGGCAGGGCAGGAGGGACTGTCAGTTAGCAGATGTACTGAAGCGAGAGACACCTAAATTCGGTCCCTACTGTTTGTGCAGTTGTAATAGGTCTACTAGAAGCTTTGAAGTTTTAAACGAAATTATATGACATAACTACGTTTAATATTTACATGTAGGTATGGTCTTAATTAACTTTTACACTAGCGGGTGGCACATCCTCACACAAAAAATAAGAAAACTTTGGTAGATGCAGTTTACAGGGTAGTTCTAGAAGTATAGATCAAATCGAATAAGGGCATTGCAGAGGTAACTTTAATCTTTTTCCTCTGAATATGTCGGTGCTATTCGATTTGGTACTTCCAGGCATTTTAAGTAAACCAATCTATAGCAGAATTTTCAGTTTAATTTTGCCTTTTTAGGGTTCCGTAGCCAAATGGCAAAAACGGAACCCTTATAGATTCGTCATGTCTGTCTGTCTGTCCGTGTATGTCACAGCCACTTTTTGTCGAAAGTATAAGAGCTATCCTGTTGAAACTTGGTAGAAAGATGTATTATGTGAACCGCATTAGGATGTTCACACAAAAATCAAAACAAAACAAATTTTGGGGGTGCCCCCCATACTTAGAATTGAAACTCAAAAAAAATTTTTTCACCAAACCCATACGTGTGGGGTATCTATGAATAGGTCTTTAAAAATGATATTGAGGTTACTAACATCATTTTTTTCTAAACTGAACAGTTTGCGCGAGAGACACTTCCAAAGTGGTAAAAAGTGTGTGTCCCCCCCCGTAACTTCTAAAATAAGAGAATGATAAAACTAAAAAAAATATATAATGTAGACCTCAACCAAAACTACCAACGAAAATTGGTTTGGATGAGATACAGTTAGCAGTTTTTGAGATATAGTACATTTTCAAAAACCGCAAATATAACTTTGCCATTCATACAAATACTATGAAAAACAAAGTTATTTTTATTGTTTGTGTATATTACTTACTAATCTCAATATAATTATATCTCTAATCTATGCTTGCTGCTACGGAACCCTTCATGGGCGAGTCCAACTCGCACTTGGCCGGTTTTTTATGTTTATTTCTTTTGTGTGTCTGGTTTAAATTTTAAATCAATGTAGGTGATTAACAATGCCTTAATTTAAAGCAATCATAATTGTTACCAGAGGTACCTAGTTATTGCAACTTTCAGAATAATAATCTGTGGAACGACGTTCTCAATCGGTAGCAACAAATATGCGTCGCGAGTACATCCACCGGGACGCGTTTAAAAGTCGTGAATGATGTATTGCGAACGATATGGTGCGTTGAGTTCAGTTCAGAGTGCAGGAGGCGAGTTGGGGCACTTCCTGCGGTTGCGTGACACGCGCCCCCCTTATCGTGTTCATTGATAGATTTATCTGGACGAGGTCGAGTTGTCCGCTCCTCGATCCGCACAGCGCACTAGTCACGTAGCATTCGAAAATGCGAAAACTAACTCCTAAAATGCACATCTGCGAGTGCCTTAATGTATGTAGGAACATAAATTAATAGGTAGATGCAGTCCCTTCCGGAAATTTATTTGTATCTGATCGCAGTCTTTCAACCGAAACAATCTGTCCTAAAAGGAATTATTTATAAATGGAAGCCCGACACGCGGCCACAAACAGTGCGCTGTTGTCATTCAGCGAAATCAGTTTCCGCGAAAAAGACCTCCCCATTTGGTCAGCGACGAGTGATCAGTGATGTCGTGCTAACTTGTGCTACAACCAAAAGCTACATGATGCCTACAATTTGATTACTTTTATATAAAAACCATAGGTACCTAAAATTACATCTATATTTTTTGTAGGTAGATAATGTTTTGCACAATCATTTCTTTGTCGTTTTAAACATCGAGTCTAGTCGGTTTTTTTTTTTCACAGTTCACTCAACATTATCTTTGGCAAAAAAAAAACAAGACTGGCGCCACATTGATAACCAACGAAATTTTTTAAAAGCCCGTCGTATTGGCTCTTAAGAGAGATAACGTTAATTCTTTTAGAGCAACGGTATCTCGTTGGAAGCCCTTAAAACGATTCTTATCTCTGAAACTGTATCCGGATAGCTGATTTTTTGTTATGCCCATTTGGCACGTGTTTTGTTGTATTGTTTGAAAGCCGGGTGTCGTAAAGATCGTTGGTTTTGACATATAGAGATGTATTCGTACCTAGAAACGATGAAAGAGGAGACCCGCTTCCTGTGTTCATGGAGTAGGTGTAGGGTATCGGCACAATGTCGCCGGCACTGTCTAGCGGTCTGTACTTACAGCAACCGGCAACCTACGTGCAACGGGACACCGCTATTGCTAACCTAACGACTGCTGACGACTTATAATTTCCTGTCAATGTTCTTTGAATCGTTATAAAAACACAAGGATTAGATACTGATACTGCTTACTTTTTTAAATGTGGAATTGAATGTAATAAAATGCTGCGACTTGGTGTTTATGAGTAGGTATTAACCCAGCTATGAAAATGAGTAACATGTCGTTCATAAAACTATAATTTCAGCGGTTATTGGACGATATGATTGCACGTCACTCAATTTGTATGATCTTAACAACAAATTAAAATGGTTTATATCTAATAAATTATCTCCAATTAGTACTACTATTAAGTATTCTGTGCTCCAACTGGCGAATCGTCCGTCATCGCATTTTAAGAGAACATTTTGAGTCTGAGAAACGTTTGAAAGTGATAATTTTAATGAATGAAACCACAGCACATTTGTTCAAGGTCGGTGTTTGGGACGTGTTTTTAAAGAGTGGTATAAATAGATGACGCACCGAGAGAAGATCCGGTGTGTGTGCTGGTGGTAAGCAGTAGCACAGTTTGTTCGTGTGCGGAGTGTCACTCGCGTTGCGCGGGCGCCTGCGCCGCGTGGTGCGCGCGGGCGTTCGGCGGCCGACTGTTTCAGCTCGCAAACACTCAATGCTCCCCATTCATTCGCACGCATGAATGAACGACGTTTAGCACGTGGCCGAAAAAATTATACTGAAACTGTCGTCTAGCAGGACGGTAATACAGAGTACTGCAGAACCGACCTTGCTTGCGGTACCTCTCTTACTCGTACCTACATAACTACTCCTAATAACATTCCTGGTTAGTCTTGAAGTAGGGAAAACTTATTTTAACTGAGTTTGATGTTCTTGTAATGAAAATTCATTATGAAAAATCAAAGCACCAATGTAGTACCGCTCCAATTAAATTTACAGAAACATTAAAGTAAATTGCTTTAACTCTTGATCTTTCGAAGTTAAAAATAAATATTTGTTATCAGTTTATCCTTGGGATATTTAGTGAACATTTTATATTATTACAGAGCTGTGCTCGCGTGACTGTATGACTATACATTTTTAATAAATTTTGGTTTTTCAAATTAGCTACAATTTAAATGCTCATCAATAATTATTTTTGTATTATACCAAAATGGATAAATGGTCACCAAATCTAAAACTCGCTTTAGCGAGATTTCAGGGACACCCCGAAGTTCGGTTTGGTTAGGTTCCCTTAAACCCTGCAAATAGAAATAGAAGCCCCGTGAAGCGTGAAGCGGGAAGCCTGCTTAAGGTCGATTTTTATTACAGAAAATAGGTTAATTTCTACAATACTTTATGATACACAATTTGGTGAGCATTTATCTATTCTGGCTAGCATTTCGTTCTTTACTTTTCTGGTAGGCGTTTAAACACAAACCTTTCAAATTGATGTTTACTTGAAGTGGTATGTTACATATTAACCTGTAACCGTTTCCTCTGCCTATATCGAGAAGACATGTAAATATAAATTAAATACATGGAATACTCGTAAGGACAAACAAGATAATCTATAATTTTTAATAGGTAGGGTATTTCTATAAAGATAAAAGATACTCATAGTTATAATGTATTTTTTTTAATTGTCCCAATCCAGGAATTTCTTACTGTATCATGGGTGACAAACATTTAAACTCGCAAACACAAGTATCCATTCCAACTACACGAAGTGCAGCAGTCAATCGCGCAATGATTGCACCAACCGTGCCGTCTCTAAACACTAGAAGGAATACAAGTTGTAGTAATACAACTTGTATTACGACTTCGATAGACTTGTCCAAAGTCAAATCACATCTAACGCAAGAGTGGCTTCAATTTGGGACCCATCCAAAGTCAAGCGTTAGCGTTATCTTTGCATCAAGCAAGCTAGGATAAGAACAAAAGTTGCTACAGTCTGACGTTTAATGGGTTTTTCATCATCATCATCTCAGCCATAGGATGTCCACTGCTGAACATAGGCCTCCCTTTAGATCTCCACATATACCGGTTGGAAGCGACCTGCATCCAGCGTCTTCCGGCGACCTTTACAAGGTCGTCTGTCCACCTCGTTGGTGGACGTCCTACGCTGCCCTTGCTAGTCCGCGGTCCCCACTCTAGCACTTTTCGACCCCATCGGCCATCTGCTCTGCGAGCAATATGGCCTGCCCATTGCCACTTCAGCTTGCTAATCCGGTGGGTGGGCTATATCGGTGACTTTAGTTCGTCTACGGATCTCCTCATTTCGGATTCGATCACGTAGAGAAACTAAAGAAAGAGTAGTATCGGGTATTTATTTGGGGCGATTTGCCTAGCCATGCGGTGAAACCCGAACTTCTTTACTACAAATTTTCGCCAGACGACCCAGGCGCGCCAACTAGATCCAAAAATCAAACTATGTAAGTGCCCCACATAACTTTACCACCGTGATGCCACCGTTTCACAAAATCTCTCCCGGAAGTCTGACAACCAGTCCTATCAAAGGATGTTGTGTTATACAGTAACCTAGATAGAAAAGGTCAATTGTGCATTTGGTTTTTGATGTATCTCATCGGCATCCGGATATACCCACTGGAAGCTGACACTAAGGGTTGTTTTTTCACGTAAAACGTGCTATATAGCTGTGCTGCGAAGATGTGAAAGCTAAGCTAAGGAAGCTGTGTGACCGTTTCCACTGAGGCTAAGCTATGATGTAACTATGTGATGCGCCGCCTCAAGGTGGCTATACTATAGTGCAGCTCGAGCTTTGCGATGCATGGACATGCCTACATAGCTACACCACTCTTGACCATTCATGCACGCATCTTTCAATATAAAAAAACATAGCTTGGTTGAACCCGTTTTCACTAGTGCTATGCTATTTGCTATGTAGACCAAGGAATATGATTGGTGGATATGAAACGCATCCATAGCAACGTAACATAGCACACCTTAGGACTCCAACTGCAGGACAAAACAGCCTTAACGTGACCCATACGAATAGGTTATTTAACTGAAAAAATCTAATTAGTATGTACGAGTATGTCAGTAACATTCTATCAAAAAATATTTGATGCGTTTGTTTTTCCTATGTTATTTAAACCAAAATTGACGAAGATACGACACTTTTAAAATTGGCAAAACGTCACAAGCAAGTATAAACTGTACTCTCGAATTTTGATGCATTTTATCTTTGTTAATGCATCGAAAAAATAAGTGTCCGTTATTTTTCAAAAAATCTGTCAATTTATTATCTGGGATTCGTTTCGTGACATCTTTGCCATCCAAGAATTTCAATCAACGATTCTCTGCTCAAATGACTGTCGTTGTTTCATTACCACACAAGTCATTGTTAATTTAGTTTGCATTTTATACCGGTTTTTATGCAAAAACTACTAACTTAACATTTTTATTTCTATGCAGAAATATTTGAAAAATGTAGAAAATCAGTAGGTAGGTAGTATGTAAATAAATGAGATCCTTTTATAAAATTATGCAAGAAACCAATTCATTATTGTTTAGAAATCTTGAAGAATACAGAATATTTTAAAAAAATATCACAAATTCGTTTTAATGTCATTAGAGCGACGGCCTTAAATAGGCCTACCTACTTAAAAAAACAATAGTTTGCTAATTGCTGAGATAGGTATGTATCCTGGAAAAATATTTGTTTTGGTCCTAATTACCAAACCAAATAAAAATAAAGATTCATTTTCTTAAATCATGAATAGGTAGGTACTTACGCACAAACGATTGTTAATTACACAAATGTCACTTAAATTCACTGCACTTTCTATTTAAACTGAACGACTTCACACACTTCACTTATAACTAATCACCTCCAGGACAGGCGTCACAGCAGCGCGCGAAACTGGTGGTCCTACCATGAGGAAGTCCGATGAGCTTTGAACGGGACAGTTCCTGAACGGAAGCTGCTAGGCCCGCGCATGCGCCTTGCGCTCCGGGGCGTGACCTAGACCCTGAAAACACCACCCTCTCGCCCACACAAACCATGTTTCCATGGATACGGGCTCAAAAATCTTCCGAAAAACCGCCAAAACAAGCAGTAATACCCCTGAAATGCAACACAATAGAGCCAGCACTGGTAAGTTATCCTTGTTCTTTTAATTAGTTACTTTTCACGGTCCACTTCTCTTGTTTAAGGAATATCGTTGATGCTATATTTGTCATACGGAAGCGCAGCTAAGAAAGTATACCGATGCCTACATTGGTGGCTCCACCCAATCAACGACGCTGCTAGCCTCGCATTGGTGTTTCCTAGAATGGTATGAGAAATGATGACCTTCTTGGTGAATTATTGACGACAAACAGACCTACCTAGATAGTATCTATTGCAGCCTACTAAATTAACATGGCCTATAAAAGTACTGTAGGTATCTTATGTACATGAACTATGTCCATCATGCACTAACAAGCAATTAAAATAAAGTGCATTTCGTATTAGATATTACACTTTCTACTAAACGTTCAAGTGTGATGTAAACACGCACACGTGTACTAACGAGGAATTAAATCTGCCGTAGATCAATGAAGGCCAAGAAAGTTAGAATTGCTGAGAATATTTACAATCAATGTGATGGAACAACAAAGCATCTACCATCGACAACGGCTCTCTCTGATATGGTAATCCAAGAAGCACCCACTATAACGGAGCAGGTTTTTTTTTTTGTGAACTGGCCACTGATATCCTAAGGCTGGATCTGAAAAAATGATCTGTTGAAATAGAATCTTGACTGCAATTTAACCAATTTAATTCCAGGCAGCATGCTGCGCGGAATTAAATACGAGCTTTAGGTACTCGCCCAGTTTAAAAGACTCAAAGAAGTTGTTATCGATCCAGGCAGACCTTACGACGTTATTTGCTAGTAAAGATAAGGGCAAGATAAATATAAACTGAAAATTATGTAACGAGTTTATTGGAGACCAACTGAGAACGTACTAACCTATAACCAGAATCTCTTGAAGAGAGTTTCACTAACAAATACTTTTCTATATTTAAGAAGGTAATAAAGCTCGTCATTTAATCTAATGACTTTGGAGTCAATGTAAGTAACTAGCTAGTTCTCTAATGCTTCAGTTCTTAATGCCTTCCGTGTAATAATAATTGAGTGGGTTAGGTGCTGTATGTCCATCTTATCATTGCTGTTTGAACAACTTACCCAAAGCTATTTGCTTGATGAACCGTGGTATTCATATGAACAAGGTATAGCACGGTTACAGTGCGGTGAAAAAAATCATGGAGAATAGTCTATTTCTGATTTGTCTATTTGTTGATTTTTTTTGAATTAAACAGTAACTCAGACTGGTAGCTGTTGGCCAAATGGAATATCTTCGATCCTTCCAATATACAATCCCAGTATGGAGCCATTTCAGTTATGTTTCAATTTCTTTTCTGCCCACCCCCTGCACATTCCAGAATGCTACCGAGATCTTCGACAGAGCTGTCCTATTTACTGATGAAAAAGCGATGTAATCAATCTACTCGAAAGGAAGAAGAAGAATACTACCATTGTCACTTTTTGTAGAGGTTGGGTAGCAATAAAGTCCGTCTCAAATAGTGAGAATGCAGATTCTGGCGTGTACCTATCAGTAAAATTACAATGAGACACTTGTTCAAATGTCTCATGGAATTATGTAATGATTTAAACTCCATCGGAATTTCCTCATTTCCAAGTTTCTCCATTGACTCCCGAATGAATTTCTCTGACTTCCTGGTTACTAATCTTAATCGCAACATGAATGATAGTCCTGTGTTTTGATGGATCAATAAAATTGTAGTAGATAAGTCCGTTCACGTCCAGTGTTATTCCTATTTAATAATTGACCACCTTAGTAAGTTGTGTTAAACACAATTACAAACCCTTGTTACTCGCAGAAAAAATGTTTGAATTATTTTTAGAAGAATCTACAGTTTGTTTCTGTTCACCTATGCACAGGGAAAGAACTATTCTCCCAAGAAGTTGATTCTTGTGAGCCACTCTTTATGTCTAAAAATTGTAAGAGAGTCGAACACATTTTAAAAGCATTTTGTTTTCATTGTATTCAAGTGATTATCTAAGCGATAGCCTATTAGGCTATTTGACAGTATCAATAAATTATAAATCTAATTACTCCGTCATTTAGAGTTTTGAAAAATAACGGACACATATTTTTTAATCAATGAATATTTACCAAGATATAACACATCAAGACTCGAGAGTGGGGGCTCGTGACGTCAGAATTCAGTAAAAAATGTACTGAATTGTGATGTATTGGCAATTTTAAAAGCATCATATCTCCGTCAATTTTGGTTTGCGTAAAAAAAGAAAAAATACGGGTCAAATATTATTTGATAATCTAACTGACGGACTAATTAGAATTTTTTAGTCAAATAGCCTGTTGCAACGCATCTCTTTTTGGGTTATTTAGTTACGAGCTCCCTAAAGAAACATTGCTTATGAAATGTCAGATAATGGTGTCAAAAGTTGCTCAGTTTTCGTATCTAGCTGAGCCCTGATGAAGACGTCTCTGATATTGAAACACCTTTTCCTCTGGTCCCGTCGCCTTCAAGGATTTGTTGGTTTTTTCCCAGCCCATGGTGTGCTTTGTCGGTAATTGTTTTTAAAGCAAAACAGCTTACGTATTTCACTGGCTCTATAATTTTGGAATAATATCCTCCGTTCGATCTCTAGCTAAGAATAGAACAGAAGAGTAGGTATCTATGTCTATTAGAAATTTCTCAATTATAACCGGGGATTGGAACCGTGCCTAATAAATAACAATAGGATTATATCAGCAGCTCTGATGTTTAGTTATGAAACCTTTGTTATACCTAATGCCAGACTGCGAAAAGGGAATAATAAAACTGTGTTTGATGATGATGTGGGTACTAGGTACACGCTGCTTGGAAGACAGTACCGGGTTGCTGATTTAAGGCCATTTACATCCTCGGAGCCCTAGGCTGTACCCCTATATAGACTCGTAGAACGCCTCTGCTTCAAAGTAAATGGATGGTGAGTTTTATCTGAGTTGGATACCTCATGATTTCCGAATGATACTTTTTTTTTATCGTGGTAAAATCATCAAATGAGTCCTCCCACCCCGGGCTTGGCGGGTGGGACTGTCAGACTTGTACTGACTAAAATCCACGGTGTCCTTCAATAACCCTTTATGTTCCGGGATCACGGTAATGAGATAAGTCCCGCGACCCCGGCAGGCTCCGAATGATACTTAGGCAATTTCTTACTAAGCAGATTTTTATCTTCTCTCTTCATAGATCAATTATATTATGCAGCCCTGTTTCACCTAAGTAAAGACATTCCGTATTGTGCCATATTTCCCGATACACAGAGAATGTACAGAGTGTACCCTGCATGAAATTGACAACTCTCTAAGAAGAGAGAAAGCGATTTCGCGGCCAATACGATTCAAAGACAACTCTCTCACACTTTTTTTGTCTTTATTTACTAACAGCTGGATAGGTGACGCTCAGCTCACTTAGTGTGCGCATTTTCGTGCATTACATTGTTTTCTTACCTATGGATGTCTCCTCGTAACTTACCCTACATACCTACATTTTCGTCCGACATACCTCAGTGCCTCAAGACGAAAGTCTTCAATCAATGTGTGTTACCAGTGATGACTTACGGCACCGAAACGTGGTCTTTCACTATCGGCCTCATCTCAAAGCTCAAAGTCGCTCAGCGAGCTATGGAGAGGGCTATGCTCGGTGTTTCTCTACGTGATCGAATCCGAAATGAGGAGATCCGTAGACGAACTAAAGTCACCGATATAGCCCACCGGATTAGCAAGCTGAAGTGGCAATGGGCAGGCCATATTGCTCGCAGAGCAGATGGCCGATGGGGTCGAAAAGTGCTAGAGTGGAGACCGCGGACGAGCAAGCGCAGCGTAGGACGTCCACCAACGAGGTGGACAGACGACCTTGTAAAGGTCGCCGGAAGACGCTGGATGCAGGTCGCTTCCAACCGGTATATGTGGAGATCTAAAGGGGAGGCCTATGTTCAGCAGTGGACGTCCTATGGCTGAGATGATGATGATGATGAACTTACCCTATGTCCTTGGTTAGAGGTTTAATGCTTTTATCTGGGATCTGCCTTCAGTCTTTTTCTCAGTAAACTTAGTAAGGACTTTCTTCTGGACCTAGAAGGTCAAAAAAGGGTTACCTATCTTGCTTGGGGTGCTAAGACAGAAAACCTCCACGTGCGCCCGTGGACTGGAGTTCCCTCTCGGATACGACCGGGGGGGGGAAGACCAGTTTTTCGGGCCGGTGCACCCTGGGATGCGGGCAAAAACTCTTCCTTAGGCACTGTGTGCCTAAGGGGTCTCTTTGCCCGTATGCCAATAGCCTGTCGGGTGGACGCTCCAACGCGTGTCCCTCTGATTAGCAAAGGGCACAGCGGCGGACCGGGCTTGCGGACGGTGAGTAATGGGTAGCTCGCCGCCCGACCAAGGACCAAGCCCGGGTCGGTGGCACGTCGTGTCGTGTTTCGCGCGTGCCTTCGAGGAGTTGTCAGCAAACTGACGGGGCCCCTTATGGGGCCAAATGCCTGCTGGGGTCGCGGGTTTTTCTTAACCCAGGATACCGTGGCCCCGGAACGTAAAGGGCATCCGAAGGAACACGGGTGGATTTTAGTCAGTAAGAGTCTGACAGTCCCTTCCGAAACCTATCTTGCTTAGTTTTTAAAACATGCATGCTTATATGTTTCAGTTTTAACAATAATTTATTCGAATTACTTTTGGTGTGTCAAATGATTAACTGGGAAAAATAACACGAGCAAGATTTTATTACTTTGTAATTTAATAAAAGTTCTTCAATATAAGAATATGTCCGATTCCATCTATATAATACAAAGCGTTTCAAAAAGGGAAAATACCTACGTATAAAATACAACCTCCATGGACTTCTTTTCCGATTACCATCAAGTTCAGTACTCAATCCCTGTATGTACTACATACGAGGAAAATATTCCAAACCGCATTCAAATTTCAACGAAAATATACTATTTTCGTACAATAGACGACCTCCTTTCTAACGTATAGGTTGACAGTGCCCCTTGTGGAGTGAACAGTATTGTAGCTACTTATATTAAGACATTGAATATAACATTTTATCTACATTTAGAAGCACCGTACGAAGGTATTGCCTCACAAGACGATATCGAGATCGTTTATTGCACTACTTGACGTTATAATTAAGACATGAAAAGATTTCTCATTATATTTATTTACATAAAACTACAAAATTTCATTGTAAATAACTCATGTGAACATTTTATTTACAAAGGATCACTCTTTAAGAAATATTCTTTAAAATCAACTGAAGACAATGTTGGTAATTTTTATAAAATTTAACATTCAGCGTCCAAAAATCCTTTCGTTCCAACCAAATCACAAACACGTGGCGTTGATAATAAATAAATAAACATGTTTAATACTATTTACAATGCGTCTCAAAGTATGAGATATTCGACAATTTTGCCATTCAATGATACGGTAGTTACAAGACGTGGCAGTATGTAAATCATCAGATAAGATAAAATAAAATACAAGACTTAGCCGTGACATTGGCATTCGCATTTTCCCACCAGAACGTTAGAACAGTTTCAGATAAATTCACGTTAGTATACAAAAAAATGATAACAAAATGTGGTGAGATTCTATGATACAACGGAGAGGGACTACGGTTAGATGGAACAGACAAAGCTTTGACGAAATGTATCTACGTCGTAATATATTAATTGGAGAGCTTCACCGTATGAGGGAGGTGGGATTACAATATCTGGAAGAGTTTCTTCAGCTCGACCATCAGCTGCCAGTCGGTCTTGATGAGATCGTCGCGGAAGTAGTCTTTGCACGCGTCGATACTGGCACGGGAAATCTAGAACAATACAAAATAGTTAATTCCACCGTTTATTCTGGAAGGTGTATAATATAATATCTCAAAATATCTTACTTAAGCATCCGATTCTATAATGTGTTATACTAGTACATATAAAATATCTAACATTAAAAAAACGTTAAAGACATCATAAAGTCCAACTTAAACGGTTTCTACTGCTAATTTGTATGCGTATGAATGCATTATAGATATTGAACGAACTACACATAAACAGTATGCCCGTAATTAAGGTTAAAACCATTCATATTTAATATAATAATAGGTCTCATAAATAATGTCTTGGGAAAAAGTTAATTGAAACCAAATTACAAAACTCATCGAACGTCACAATTAATTTAAAAATGGCAGAATTTAATTGCGGCCTACCAATACATCCGTGAAAACTGGTTCGAAACGAGACCCGATCGAGACACCTTCGGAGCTAAAAATAGCGGGTCCATGTTGAATGTACAAGTGGTTCATTCAGGTCGACCCAGTTTGGGGCGCATCGATTCACCACTCCGGGGTGAATGGAGGTTTTGACGTCATAGAGAAAATAGAGCAGGTTGTGCAAGCAAGGAATTGGGTCACAAGTACCCCTCGCCCCTCTGGTATGGCCCTGTGAACCCGGTGCAGCCTGCCCGGGTCTCGTCGTAAACGACATTGGATCCGGATAGGAAATCGTATTATCAGCCGCTGGAAAATATGGGAAACAGCGAGGTATATTTTTAGACCGAGGGACGAGCGATAAATAAGACGTGCAAGGTGAAGAGCCGAAGGTTAGGCGAATTTATATATTGGGTGCTTGGGAAATACATAGTAATATTTTGTGGGAAAATTGCTGAAAGAATTTGGCTCTTGTCGCAATATTACTTGATCATATTATATTAGTATTGAATGATTTCTAAACTTCTGTTGGAAGACCAGCGGGTCTAAAACGGCATACATAGCATCATTAGCAACATTCCTTATAATAAATTAATAATTCATAGAAAGAAAGAAGAAAAGCATAATAAGTGAATCATTACTCATTAGGAATATTGCTTAAAGTGGTCGTTTTAGAACCGCAGTAGTTTCTCGAAATACGATGATTTGAAAGAAAGCCTTTAATCATATAGGCGGCGTAAGTCTAGAATAATTTCACACCCATGCCATGAAATCATATTTTATTCATAACACGAACTTTTCTAAAGTAGTCTCTCTTTCTGCCGGCACATAAACAATGTAAGTCCCATCAATGAAACCGCACAGCGAAATATCAATGGGGCTTCTAGAATGGGCCTGACCCGGTCACCGCGCCTGTGTGCAGCAAGCCGACACGATGTGTCTGTGTGACTCCTTGCGAGGCTTGAGTACGACGAAACGCATGGCCCTTCTAAAATGTGTGCCAACCAACAGAGTTGTAAAGTACCAAGTACTTTGTGCGATGTTTCGTTATGTTGATTGTAATCATTTAATGTCTACAGCGTTTGAGATACGGGGCTGTGTAATGATCTTTTTTTTGTGAGCATTTCTACATTGGTGCATTGTAGCAGTTTTAGTATCACCTAAGTTTAAAGTGTGCATTTTTAATCAATTAAGAAAAACTAAAACGTAATAATACATTTGAATCGTAAACAGCCGTAAACGAAATGAAGAGCCGGACTTGCGACACACAACTCAAGTCATGAACGTTACTCATTACACGTCCAGTGACATCAATGTAATTACAAAACGACACCAGTCCTGCATCACGATGACGTTTCTCTCTATTTGGACTTGGAAAGTTTTACGTGATCCTTGTCAACACACTTCAAGGAGGAAAACTATAAATAAGACGCAAATGGAAGGCTACTTATAGGGGACAATCAGTTAAGCAACTTATCGACTAGTGTAGATACGAGTAGCATCTATCTCGAATACATAAGCAGAGATATATTTATTGGGTAAGAAATTGCAATACAGTACAAAATAAACGATGTATGTACTGTGTGCAGGTTGATATAGCTTTAAAGGATGAACAGTGAACTACGGAAAACAAAGACAAGATGTGATGATCCCAAATGAATCGGGACGTGGTAGAAGATGTATGTAGTCAAAGAGATTTAAAAATGTCTTTGGATGATGATGTTTGATTGATGTCGTAAGTACATTCAGGTATTTCTAAGGTATACCACGACATTAATTCAAAATTTGTCCCGGATGGAACATTGAACCTTCAATGGTCAGAAGTAGAAAAAAGTAGAAAACTAATACTCGATTGCAACTACAAAGCTGAAGTAGTCGGCAATAGTCAAATAACACAAAAATACATATTATTTTAAATGACATAATAAAATTAAAGTATATTCTACCTAAACAGTTTCAAAACACATAATATAATGAGTGTAAGAATGGTTTGACATCAAAGTGATTCAATTCATACAAGTGGTCAAGAGATCGTATGGAAAACTATGACGTCATCAAGTATCCAAAAATACACCGGCCTTCGCTCGGGTGACGGAAAATCGTCGAGTTCACATTGAGTGCTTTTATATTGTGCAAAGGAAAGATTGATGTTTTCCACTAATCGAAAACAAAACAGGAAGCTTTTTATGTAGTGTTTAGAGGTTTCAAAGTGAACTGACGCCAGTATATTCGAGGAAACTTGAGAAGATATTGCTGCTTGACTATTTGTATGTATAGGAGTAACATAATACGCTCTCCTACGCGAAATAACGAGTGAAGCAATATCTTACAACACAGCATGTGTATTTCAATTAAATGTCCCATGTGATTATTGCGTGTTCTTCTTAGTCCATCTTGTCGGTATACCTACATGAGTATCTTACTAAGTAGCGGCTAGAAATACCCCATTCATGCAGCGATTGACTTCAATTAGTGCGGACCAATGACTTCTTTTGTTTCTAAATAAACTATTTTCGTAACTACCTACTAAAGTAAACTAATTACTGATATGAAAAATGTTTCCTTCTTCGACCGCTACATAACCGTTTCAAGGTAATACTTGCACAAAATTAGGTTACAATATTAATCTCGTGATCGTCTACTATTAAAAAAACGAAGAACCATTTTTCAAAAAGCTGTGTTTCATGTCACAGAACGTTTTCTGACACGTTGTATAATTTAATTCTTGTAAAAAATAGTAAAGAAGCGAGAAAAATGTAATCATAAACAAACTTCGAATATCTGGCGTGAGAGCAAGCTTAGTAACAGGCCGCTCGTATATTACCGATATCATATTTAACTGCAACAGCTATAGCTCTGCTTCCCCTGGCGGGTTCCCCTCGACCTAGTGACCTGACCACCCCCCTGCCGCACCCCGCTGCAGGCGATCAATGGAGCCGCGAGCCCCCCTTCACCATTGATACTAACCTTCTACTTGCATTGATATAATGCTTTAGTAGGTATGAATGAAAATCCCTCAATGAGTTTCTTTACGTTAGTTTTGCGGGCCGCAGTTGTTATCACACTAATATAATGTGATACGCACACACTTACAAAACGCACGTCGACGCGTTTTGTTGAAATCGTCGTGCAGAACGCCGCACGAGTTTAGAATATACATCGTATCGGTTAGAAAGGTCGATGCTATGAACATAATGATACGAGAATAAATAGACTGCTATTTTCTAACTGAATGGGCACTGATAAATGAATACTAATGTTTGTCACATTACGGATTGATAACTTTTATCTGTATGCAGACTTAGGTATTCTACTGGAGCCATTTAATCACTGTGTCACACGGTACTAAATTATGTATGTAAGAGTATGTATGTATCGTTCACGTTCACAACACGACTAGAATCTATTCTAATACAAAGTCAGTGGGAACCGCTTTCAACTACTAAAAATAATAACGTATTCCATGTTCTGATCATAAACCGATCTAGTTTATCGTAAATTGTGAGCAATTATTAGGTAAACAGAGCATCAATTAGACTGATATCTTTCAAAAATACACGTGTAGAGAAACGTTATCGTCTAACAAATACTAACATCATAGTAACTTGATTTAAACGAAGGCGATGCAGCAACTGATGCTGCTTGTTTTTATTCAAAGAAACATGTAAACAGTTGGGTGTTAGTATTCATGCTTTTTGCTCATATCACTAGCGCTAACACGCCGGATTGGCAGTAGCCGATGCAGCTTCTGTTTATACAGTACTATCAATAGTTGATACAATGTTGCCGAAACGCAACAAAACGTACACAATCACGGGTGGACACGGCGCGGGCGCTTCCGTTCTCGTCTAGAATACAAATATTTGCACACACAAGCCAGGGAGCCATCATGTGAACACGATATATGATTTATTTGTTCGATTTATTTATGGCTGCAAGCTTTTATAGAGGAAAATATCAATGAATTCCATTCGATAGTTATGTTATCCCGAATATTAGTGCCTGAAATCAACATTTCTGGGAATGATTCACATTCATGAATGGGCTTCAAAATTTGAGGAAAACCTAATCGAATACCAATGCACACATATATATTTATGAGATAAATCGATAGCTATATCGATATGCAAATCCTGATTCGATAGTGTTGTGAAACCTGAAACTTCAACTTCCCATACAGTCACCAGTGAACTGAGACATCTATGTTCTATGTTAGGGGTTATGGTTTCCGCACTTAGTCCTTCATGTGGACCATTGTGCGTGGGCCATAGTGGCCTTTGGTGGCTTATTCCAACCAGCCCACCTCCCTCCAGAAGTTGATCAGGTTCTTTGGTCTGTGGAGAACATCTGTGTAAGTCCTGGGTGTCCCGAGGGTCTCTGTCCTGATCTGGGTGACACCTGTGCACTCGAAGAGCACATGTGCAACGGTTTCCTCAGTCTCCATGCAGGCCCTGCACAGGGGACTGTCCGTTATGCCTATTGTGTGGAAATGTTTGTTTAGGGAGCAGTGTCCCGTTATGGTCCCTGTCAGCAGACGCATGCCGGTCCTATCCAGGCGTAAAAGACGCCTGGTTAGCCTGCCATCTAAGGATGGCAGAGCTTCCCTGGATTGCCTGCAGCCTGGTGTCGAGGTCCACAATCTCTCTGCTTGTGTGAGGATGCGCTCTTGCAGCCATCTACGTATCTGGTTGAAGGGGATGGGTATAATGGGTTCAACTGAACTGAGACATACTAAGGTAAGTAATCCTGTGTGCCGAATGCAATGCGTTCTAATAATAGTCGTATCAATCGGTGCCATTTGTCTATAGAGCTAAAACGGTACCGATATCTTGTGCAATGTGCAGCCCATTCATTAAAGCGTCACCCGTGACATATAGCGGGCTCTACACACGGACGGACGGTTCGCTCAAGTCGTTCAAGACCAACGTTCAAACGTAGGCGTTCTCGACGATTGATGTAAGAGTGCTAAAATAATTCGTAATATCTATAAAACTTTCACGCGTCATGTGAAATGTATTGTATATTTTCATTGCAATATCAAATATAAACTAAGAATTTTAGAATCTAGATCTGAATCGCGTTCTGGGTTATCGTGTTACTTTCAAAATATTGTTGTTGCGGAGTTTATTCTGATTCATCGAAATTCTTCAGGTAATTCCTCGTAATATGTGTCTAATATTCGAATGAAAATACTTAAAGGAAAAAAAAAACACATGGAGTCACTTGAGTTGAGAAATAATAAAATCGCTGTAATTATAACCGCCCGTCTGTAGCATGTCTTGGGTGTCTACCAAGTACCAACAGATTAATCAATTGGCGACATCAATTTGTAGTTATAATAGCCACTCCATTGTCCATTAGGACTTAAATTAAGACTTTCTAAATCGGACAGTTGCATTTACATCTGGTAAGTAAATTACGTGTATTGTACGAGGGGCGTTCAATGTATTCTCGGTATCGGGGTGATTTGATGTTATTGTGGGTAATAAATATCATTAGCTTACAACATTATTTGAGGGTATTTATATAAAATTTCATGTTGATAACTTCATAAGTTTGTTTGCTACCTCCAGTGACCGACGACGAAAATGACTGACGCGACAATGTTGAAGAAAATCGAGCATGATTGAATCGAGATGATTAAATTCCTCGCTAAACAAGGAAAATCTCAAAAAACTCTCTATAGAAACTAACTAACTATAGAAATAGTAGCCGTTTATCAAGACTCTGCTCTCATTATCGACCGTACAGAAGTGGTTAAGTGAATTCAAAAGAGGCAGGGAAAGTATCGAAGATGATCCCCGCCCAGGTGGGCCAATCACGGCGGCTGTCGATGAAAATGTGAAAATTATCGAAAAAAACTTGTATTAGAAGATGTGTTAAAATCAAGACGTTGCTTGGCAGGAATAACTAAGCTATCAAACTAACCTTACAAAAAATAGTGCAAGTTGGGTACTGCGCTTCAAGAGCAGGCGCGCATTGACACTTGTAAGAAGTTTTTAGAGCTGTGTAGCGACGATACAGCAAGTGTTTTCGAAAGGATAAGTTACAGGTGATGAAACGTGGGTTCATCACTATGACCCCGAGAGCAAACAGGAGTCTATGCAGTGGCACAAAAAGGAATCAGACCCTCCGAAGAAGTTCAAAGTCACTCCATCCTTTGGCAAAATCATGGCCACAGTTTTTGGGATTCTAAAGGAATACTATTGATAGAGTCACAAAAAAGGTGAAACTATCAACGCAGAAAAATACTTAACCACTTTACGCTGTTTGAATGAAGCAATGAAAGAAAAAAGAAGAGGAAAGCTGGCAAAGAATGTGTTGCTTCTTCACGTTGTTTGGTTGAATGAAAAATATTTTTGTTTTGGATAGCCCATTTATCGAGGAAGGCTATGTAAGCAGATTTATTACAATTATTAACCACCCCGTCCCCCTCGTCAGCAAAAGTAAGCAAAGCTCTTACCCCCTCCCCCCATGCTTACGTAAACATTTTTCGCGGGAATTCCCAAAAATGCGTTTCGTTTTCAAGCAAAGACAATGCGAATAGCCAATCATGTAAAAAAGTAAATAACTACCGATGACGTAATCATCATCTAGACTCCCCAACCCCCCCATGTCATCCAAAATAAGCAAAGCAAAGACCCCCCACCCCCTCATAGTGCTTACGTAATACTTGAACGGCCCCTATGGTCTACAGGGTGGAATTTTGTAATGCCACCTGGAGGGAAAGTACTCTTAATACTGCAGATAGAAAATTTTACTCAAAGGAAACCTTCCTTTATTTTTGAATAGAAAGCAAACTGCATTCAAAGATTTTCGAAAATTCTCTTCTCCCACACCCGGGAATCGAACCGGCTAAAATCTGAAAAAATTATACCCTGTACTCTTATTGCATCGATCGTTAGGGTCAATTATAAGGATGAAATCTCTCTAACAAACATGATAAACTAAATGAAAGGAAAACCAGGAAATCTGAAGTTACAAATTCAATGAGTCAAGTTAAAGCCCTTATACTAACATCCATCTTTTGTATCATTTAATTTATCATCTTTTGTATCATTTAATTTTTCAGGTGGCATTACAAAATTCCACCCTGTATATAACATGACTCTACGACCGAAAGGATCCATGCAACGGGAGAAAACGCGGGGAACAGCTTATAGTTATAATATATCAGCCCATCACTGTCCCACTGCTGGGCAAGACCTTGCTAATACTGAGAATGCATGAGCATTGATCACCGCGCTTGCCCAATATAAACTTGGAAAGTACATACTTTTATGAATTGAAAAGTTATTGGGTACTTTTTTTTTAGTTGGTAAAAAGTTTGCTGACTACTCCCCGAAGGCACACGCGAAACACGACACGACGCGCCACCGACCCGGGCTTGGTCCTTGGTCGGACGGCGAGCTACCCATTACTCACCGTCCGCAAGCCCGCTCCGCCGCTGTGCCCTCTGCTATTCAGAGGGACACGCGTTGGAGCGTCCACCCGACAGGCTATTCGCATACGGGCAAAGAGACCCCTTAGGCACACAGTGCCTAAGGAAGAGTTTTTGCCCGCATCCCAGGGTGCACCGGCCCGAAAAACTGGTCTTCCCCCCGGACGTATCCGAGAGGGAACTCCAGTCCACGGGCGCACGTGGAGGTTTGCTGTCTTAGCACCCCAGTTATTGGGTACTTGCCCAGATTTGATTCCACAAGCTCGTGCATAAAAGACGAGGTCTTAACCTCTGGGCCATCATGACATAATCGCTAGAAACAGCCAAAATATCCACTTCAATACTAGCGTGGAGTAGGGTCCTGGGACTGTCATAAAAGTGTGCCCCGGTCTTGGAATGCTAACGGAATGTGAAGGAGCGGAGTGGATTTTAATCAGTGACAGTCTGAGACTCTGATAATGAAGAATTTGATAATTTGCGCCAAAAAAGACATCCCGCTGTGCTTAACCCGGATGAAACGGCAACTAACGTGATCCTTGAATGCAGGGTGTTGCTGATCAACGGGCACAAATCCTCGGTATTCCGAGGTCGCTCCAAGAAGCCTGTGAATGTCACAGAAGACTTCTGATCTTCTGGAAGTAGCTGGGTTGGCTCACGTACCCAACCGTCCCACACATAATCTTAGAGTCTAGATGTGGAAAAGGATGCCCTCAACAATAACAATAACACACAAAAAAGTACTAGGGCGGAGATGTTTTGTACCATCGCAAAGTTGAATGATAACTTCTGCGTGGAAACAAACGCTTCTGCCCTGCCATCTGTTACTTAACACATAAACTATTGGCGCAATTTTCATTCATCACCGACGCCCGTTCACATATCGTCGTAATAAATATTTCTCAACGATAAAACTATCAAGAGTCTGCGTTGATTCATTGAGTATGTATTGTAGTACTGATTGACTGAGTTTCTAGAAAACCCTGGTACAATCAAATAAAAAACATACGATTATGACCCTTATGGAAAACTCATTTTCCTTAATATGAATCATCATTATGGCATTTTTTTCTGCGTATTATTGAATGGGTTTATTATGGTGTTGGATAATGGATGTGTTTACAAACATTTGCTGACGGGTTTCCGGTGTATTTTTTAATTTTCAGTTAAATCAATATTTCCATAATTTAACAGATGTCATGCACTTATTATTATATCGCTTCCACAGCTTAGTAACCGAATATTTGGTATTACACTACAATTGTACTGCTACATTTGACAGTAGTAATAGCGAATTAGGCGTAACAAATGTTTTGACCGAATACACGGTCTTCGTGTTCTTGTAGTTAGTTCGGAAAACTGTAAAGCGCTCCCTGCCGGCCGATCGACGCGTTCGGTTCTATGATCAAAATGAACGCTGCAGGCGTCTACACATTAGGATCGCGTAGACCGCAGTATGTACGAAGCAAATATCGGTAAAAGATGATTTTCTTCAGCCTTGACATTTTTGTAGAACAAGTTTTGAATACACGTCTGCAAAATTATTGAAATAAGTCGTGTCGTGTTCAACATCAACACGTTCCAAGAGTTTTGAATGGATCGTTTTTTCCTTAGCACTCTCCAAGGTGAAGTAAAAGATTTTAAGACAAGTGACATCTACTACCTTGCACACGAAAAGCTTTGGAATGGGGGAGGGGGGGGGGGGGGGTTTAAAGTGGCTTCCTTCGCTCTGGATCAAACAGAGGGGACTTTCTGACAAAACGTAACTTTTGGACCAATCCAGCAAGTCACTGAAAAACCTGTTGCAGCAATTTACAGATTATAATGCAGCAAGCGTTATAATCTGTACCAAAACGTAAAAAGCTTTCGCTCAATGATGGGACCCCTTTAGAGGCCTGCCGGGGTCGCGGGACTTACGAGTACCGTGACCCCGGAACTTAAAAGACTATTGATGGACACCGTGGATTTTAGACAGTACAAGTCTAATAGTCCCTCCTACCCTGCCCTGGAGGCCTCATTTGATGATATTACCACGCTAAAAAAAGAAACTTACCTTGCTGACTAGCATATCAGTCTCATCGAAATGTCTGCCGAACATCTTGGGCGACTCGCCAGGAATGGGCTCGATCTTGATGCAAACCTCCTGGCCCTTCCGCGCCGTCTCCACTTGTTTGTGGTTGCTCTCGATAGATGTCACTATTCCCAGCTCCACGAACTGTTGGACAAATGTGGATCTTAGTGGTTTGTGGATTTTGTGGGATGCAAGTGTTGTGAGACTGCTTTTCATGACCTAACATCATGTTATTTTCTTCGAGGGCATGGATATACTAAAAACAGTTGTTACTTCTGGCTGAAATACCAAGACTGAAAAAACTAAGGGATTTTAAAGCACTGCAGTTTTGCTTGCGAACACGTTATCTATTGGCATTATAAAAAATTACGTATAGATATATCTAAAAGATTGCTTCGAAATTGACAGATGACAGAGCTGAATATACTCTGACGGTCAGTTCACACCGAGACGCGACGCGAAGCGACGTAACGCAACGATACTTCAAATGTGTATCTATTCTTGTCGTAAATAAGGTTAGTTTTTGAGTCGCTATTTAAATGCAGCGCCGCGCCGCGCCGTATTGTGACAGGTATATCTTTTCGTGTAGGTAATAGAGTTCGATTTTGAATAGCTCTATTGAAATGTGCGCGCAGCGTCACGTTTCGGTCTGAGGCGTCCCTGAGACAGAGCTGTCATTATTTCTACTTTTTGCCACTATGAGTGCTGCAATCGATTCTGATAACCCCACCTAGTACTTTGCACCCAGCGAATAGAGAATCCATTCGGTATTATTTAGTTTACTTTAAAAGTCTATTTTTTTATATTTAAAAATGAATTAACAGTAATTATACTGTGTTACTGTTTTGGTTATTTATCGTGGTAATACTTACTTCTTGGCTAGGCACGCAGATGGGTGTTCCTTCCTTCACGATGCCGGCTTCAACCATGACACCGGCCACGATTGGATCACGAGAATTGAACACGAATTGAGGCAAGATCTGTTAACAAAGGAAACTTGAGTATAGAGGAATGAATAGCCAATGGCGTTGCGTTCTTGCATCCACGTCCAATTAATTAAAACAAATGATTAAGAATTATTCATTGTTTTATTCCTAAAACCAACATTTACCAACCATCATTGGTAAATCTTTTTCAACATTTACCGAGCCTTTAATGTTTATCCTAAGATTTACCAAGTGAATGGTGGTAAAAGTTCGAATTGCAAACCTTTTTGGACATTTACCAACTCATGCCGGTAAATCTTAAGATTTACCGTACTTCGGGCTTTTATAGTAACATAAATATAAGAAATGCCTTATGATCTGACCAATACAAAAACATAACAGCATAATGAACATACCCTAAGTTTGCAGGGAAACACAGCAATATGTTTAAACTCTTCCCTTTTCCTCGCCTTCAGTTCCTCACGGTAAGCAGTGAACTTGTCGAACAAGTGATAAATGATGTCCGCTGCAAATATCTTCACTCCTAAGTTATCGGCCATCTCTTGAGCGTCGCGTTCGATCTGATACGAAATGAAACTGTTAAGACACGGGAAATATAAAGGTTGTACGAGAAAGTGAGGATCAAATTGAACAGAAGCATGGGAGAGGTTATTTCCAATCTTTTTAGAGAATCTCTGAGACACAAGGTGTTCAAATGTTATGACCACTTTTCGTGTTCAGGACTTCAGATAGGCAGAAATTGTCTAGAGATTGCAATTAAATTACTAACTTATTAATACCTCTAAAGAGTCTCTATGCCTTGAGGAGGTTCCTGCCGGGGTCGCGGGACTAACAAGCTACCGTGACCCCGGAACATAAAGGGCTATTGAAGGACACCGTGGATTTTATCAGTACAAGTCTGACAGTCCTTCCTGCCCTGCCCTGCCCTGGGTGGGAGGACTCATTTGATGATTTTACAACATTAAAAAAAATATCTGCCTTGAGGAGGTTTCTCTAATCTAATACATGTTTTCTCTAATCTAATACATGTATTAGATTAGAGAAACCTCCTCAAGGCAGATATTTTTTTTAATGTTGTAAAATCATCAAATGAGTCCTCCCACCCAAGTTACACTAGCGAAAATTGACCATGGTCAATTTTCGCTAGTGTAACTTTTTCTCAAGAAAATCTCTAGAAATGGCGTCAAATATGATTTGTTACAGAAATATTTAGTGTGTGGCATTACAATAGTGTTCCTATAGTTGATCTACATGTTAGTTACTGGTAGTATAACCAAAGTTAGAACATAGAGCTTACCTTGACATCGAACGCCAATATAGTGGCGTATTGTGAGTCGTGTTCCAACATAGCGGACGCTTTCATAACGTCGCGCTTCACAACCGGACCTATCCTGATTGCAGAATACTGAAACAAACATACAAGAATAAAACTTCACTGTATTTTAACCAAATACAAGCCAATTAATTTTTTTAAAGAAAAAAAATGCTAATAGGCTCTAGAATTAATATTTATTACGGGTTTCTGTGAAGACCTAATTTTTTGACGAAATTTCAGTAACGCTACGACCAAAAAAAGCCAGAGTGAAACCACGGGGAACAGTTAGTACAGATTTATGGAAACTAACAGGCCTACCATGACGTGTTAAAGCGGGAGTCTTTAGGCTGTGGGAAAGAGACAGAACTATACAATTTCTCTAGTGCCAACTCGTTCCCTGAGCGAAACTACTCACGGTTTAAGAACCCTAATGACAGTTACAACCCATCTAGGTGTAAAGTTCTCATCAACATAAATGAATCGAGTCCAAACACAAGGTAGCTACTGTAAACCGTTGAGGAATTCCCTGAACTGTCCTTCGTCTTCATCATCAGAACCCTAATGACAGTTACAACCCATCTAGGTGTAAAGTTCTCATCAATATGAATGAATTAAGTCCAAACACAAGGTAGCTACTGTAAACCGTTGAGGAATTCCCTGAACTGTCCTTCGTCTTCGTCATCAGAACCCTAATGACAGTTACAACCCATCTAGGTGTAAAGTTCTCATCAACATAAATGAATCGAGTCCAAACACAAGGTAGCTACTGTTGAGGAATTCCCTGAACTGTCCTTCGTCTTCGTCATCAGAACCCTAATGACAGTTACAACCCATCTAGGTGTAAAGTTCTCATCAACATAAATGAATCGAGTCCAAACACAAGGTAGCTACTGTAAACCGTTGAGGAATTCCCTGAACTGTCCTTCGTCTTCATCATCAGAACCCTAATGACAGTTACAACCCATCTAGGTGTAAAGTTCTCATCAATATGAATGAATTAAGTCCAAACACAAGGTAGCTACTGTAAACCGTTGAGGAATTCCCTGAACTGTCCTTCGTCTTCGTCATCAGAACCCTAATGACAGTTACAACCCATCTAGGTGTAAAGTTCTCATCAACATAAATGAATCGAGTCCAAACACAAGGTAGCTACTGTAAACCGTTGAGGAATTCCCTGAACTGTCCTTCGTCTTCATCATCAGAACCCTAATGACAGTTACAACCCATCTAGGTGTAAAGTTCTCATCAATATGAATGAATTAAGTCCAAACACAAGGTAGCTACTGTAAACCGTTGAGGAATTCCCTGAACTGTCCTTCGTCTTCGTCATCAGACCCCTAATAACAGTTACAAGTCATCTAGGTGTAAAGTTCTTATCAATACTAATTAATCAAGCTCAAACACAAGATAGCTGTTGTGAATCGTTGAGGAGTTCCCTCGACTGTCTCTCGGCTCCATCATCAGATATACTCGACCTTTATTTAATTGTAGTGCTAAAAATAATTTACTAAATCAGTCGACGCCTACTCTTTACTGTTAAGGAGTTGTACCTTCCATCATCAGCTCAGCTATATGAGATGATGATTACTATACGCAAGTACACCACCTGGTAGGCCACTTGGTTACATAGCATATATCGAAATAATAATACTTACGGGAATTTTACTAGTCCTGAGGAACTCAAGCAGCGCCTCTAGCGAGCCGAGCGTGGAAGCTTGCACGTACACGCCGCGCTCTGATAACTTGATGGACGATAGAGCTGACTTCAGCTCGCGGGCTACCTCCTCTCTATAACAGGAAGGTTTGATGGTAATAGTTTTGTCACACAAACATGAATCGCACATTCGTTTGTCCTACTACTGTAGTACACCCGTTTTATTTTACTACAAATCAAGTGATAACCAGTTCTGTAGTACTTTTCAACTTCCAGCGCTTCGCTCAATATTGCAAAATACAATAGACCATTTTTTTTAAGTTTACTTACTTGAGCACTTCAACTTCATCCGGCTTCTGAGCGATCTGTAGATTGAGACCAGCGATGGCTTTTTCTAACTCCTTAGCTGCTATCTTCACACCCTGGGCGCCTACTACTTCTTTGTGCTCGATGTATGCATTCTACAAATAGGAAAATATTTATTGAGAATATGTAGGTGAGACTAGCGGCCCGTCCCGGCTTCGCACGGGAATATAGCCTATGTTACTCAGAGTGAATGTAGCTTTCAAATGGTGAAAAAAAATTGAAATCGGCACAGTAGTTTTTAAGTTTATTTATTACAAAAATACAAATCTTTCCTCTTTATAACATTAGTGTAGATGTATAAAAATAATTAGATTAAGATCCCAATGTGTATTTTACATTGCTGGAATTTCCCTCTCACATGCCTAACCACTTATTGCTGGGTATAGTTCTCTAACATTTTTTTTTTCCATTTTTGAAGTTTTGTGTCATAGTTTACCAGTTTATTCATATTTCATAAAAATATGAACAGCATTGGACTCTTCAATCTTCTGAAAAATCACAAAAATATCATAAACTCCTTCCTACCTTAACTCTCAACTCCTTCATAGGCTGCGGCATGAGCAGTGATCGTATCTGAGTGACGATAGGTCCGTCTGTGCCAGCCAGGATCATAGTGTCACCCTCGTGGAGAGTGCCGTTGATCAGGATCGTGTCTATGGTCGTGCCTAAACCGGGGATCGCTTTCACCTGGGAAGGGAGGTAGAATGGTTACAACATATTTGGTACAAATATGAAGTATTTATACTTAAAGGCACATCTAGTTCATAAAACTCTTATTTTTCAACTTTTTTTAGATGCTGTGACCACTTTAGTGAGCCTTAGCGACTTTAAGCCTCCTGCAGACACACGCGAATAATCGCGCGGGGCGACATGTCGCGGTCCATTCACAGTATTTTTAGAGTGGAAATTAGCTTGGCTCGTTGTCGCAGCGCGATTAATCGCGTGTGTCTGCAGGAGGCTTTACCCATGACGCGATGCGATTGCAATTTGACCGATTCCAACTACAAGTGACAAGTGAAAATCAACCTTGCTACTACTGCAATTCGATTGACTTGACGTCGACGTGGCTGCCGTGTTTTGTTTTTCATCTACCCGTATACTTATATTTTATGTCATATGCCGTAGTGGTAAGGTTGATTTTCACTTGTAGTTGGAATCAGTCGAATCGCGTCGTATCGCGCCATGGGTAAAATCCCTTAGAGGACTCCCAAGATTTATTAGAGTCGTACACAAAAAGGGAGCGTAGAATAAAGGGCTCTAATACCAGACATTTAACTATCATATATTTATTATAATCATTTTATGGAAATAAACCAATGTTCAGTCAAAAATGCTCTTGCACATATTTTAAAGTAAATGCTTTTCTTTCCAGGCAAGTATTTTTTCCAAGTATAAAGTATAGTGGGGTGCTAAGACAGTAAACCCCCACGTGCGCCCGTGGACTGGAGTTCCCTCTCGGATACGTCCGGGGGGAAGACCAGTTTTTCGGGTCGGTGCACCCTGGGATGCGGGCAAAAACTCTCCTTAGGCACTGTGTGCCTAAGGGGTTTCTTTGCCTGTATGTCAATAGCCTGTCGGGTGGACGCTCCAACGCGTGTCCCTCTGAATAGCAGAGGGCACAGCGGCGGAGCGGGCTTGCGGACGGTGAGTAATGGGTATGCTCGCCGTCCGACCAAAGATCAAGCGCGGGTCGGTGGCGCGTCGTGTTTCACGCGTCACCGACGGGGCCCATAAGGGGCCAAATGCCTACTGGGGTCGCAGATTTTTCTTAATCCAGGATACCATGGCCCCGGAACGTAAAGGGCATCCGAAGGAACACGGGTGGATTTTAGACAGTAAGATTCTGACAGTCCCTTCAGCCCCACCCAGGGCGGGAGGACTCATTAAAAAAAAGTGTTTCTGGTGATAAATAATATGTATTAGAATCGCCTTACTACGATCAAAAATCAAATGCTTCACAATCGATTACATCATCGCTTACCATCAGGCGAATTAGTGGTCGAACACGAGTTTTTTTTGTTAAATAAAGAAAATTATATTTCTCTCGCTCATTCTTACTGTTTATCTAGCTACAAAGACACATACCTCCAGTACAGTAGCTAACAACTGCTGCGAGAACACCAGTCTCTTGTGCAGCGGTCCCTCGCAGGCCTGCACTATCATGGCCAGCAGGTTGCCCATACCCTCGCCTGTCACCGCAGACGTAGGGACCAGGGACACGTACAGCTATATCTAGCTACAAAGACACATACCTCCAGTACAGTAGCTAACAACTGCTGCGAGAACACCAGTCTCTTGTGCAGCGGTCCCTCGCAGGCCTGCACTATCATGGCCAGCAGGTTGCCCATACCCTCGCCTGTCACCGCAGACGTAGGGACCAGGGACACGTACGTGCGGGGGTCTGGGTTCTCGTAGAACAGGGCAGCGTTTAGACCCTGTAAGAGGTGAAAATATAAGGGTAAAAAAATGGATTATCCGTGATCAACGCGGTAATAATAAACTTATTTGAAGTCCTAAAACTTGGAAGAAAAGCCAGAATTTTTAAATTCAAGGATTGAATAATAAATAGTGCTGTTGCGGCCGTCCATCGCCATTAACTGTGCCATTGCGTAGTTCTGCATTTTGGGTTGTCTATAAAAGTAGTTACCAATTAAATATGCCAACAAATATGACAAAATTAATATTCATAAAGTTAATAAATCAATGAAATGACACTATTTAATTTTACTAAATTACTCACAATTTTGCCCATTCTGGAATTAAGGATACCTTGTCAACCCATTATAATTATTCCAATTACCTGTTCAGCAAACTGCAGCATAACATCCTTGCTCCTCTTCTCAAACTCCAGTTGAGTGTTAGGTTGCTGCATCTTCAGGATATCCCGGATATCCTTACGTTGCGCACTCTGCCAGTCGTACAGACGATCGATCTTGTTCAGAGCTACGAGGAACGGCGTCTTCTTTTGTTTCAGCAGGTTTATTGACTCGATTGTCTGTGGTTCTAGGCCGTGCATTATGTCTACTACCTGTGGATTGAAATACGAAATAAATTATCTGATATTTTTTATTCACTAGCGGTCCGTCCCGGCTTCGCACGGGTGGCCTATGTTACTCAGGGTGAATGTAGCTTTCTAATGGCGTTAAATTTTTTGAAATCAGCACAGTAGTTTTTGACAGACTCCACTCCTTAGCTGTGCGCACAACATAAGTAAAGGCAAAACGTTTTGCACGTAATGGTGGGTTGTCCACTATGTATTGATGGCGCATTGATGATGAAAAGGGCCAGAAGGAATCAAATTGTGCAGTTCCCCCGCGCACTCTAGCCCTTTACGTTCCGGGGAATGGCCCCTAAAGAAGAATCTGGTACAGAAAAACTGAGGTTGTAAACAAAGAACTTACGAGAATGGCAATATCACATAGAGAAGACCCTCTATTCCTCAAGTTACTGAAGGACTCGTGGCCAGGAGTGTCGATGATCAGTAGACCAGGCAATTTAAATGCTATCTCATTCACCTGAAAAGAAAAACAATAGTCATTACTTTTTTTGATAGGAATGATTGTTGAGAAAGATTACTAGACTATTTCACATTATTTTTTTTCTTTTTCAAGTGCAAAGCCATATGTCAAGATCCATAACATTCATATCGATATTTACGAACCACAATGATCAATGTATCGATATATCGAAAGTTTTACACGAAGTAGGTATCGATATTTTTTAAGGGAAAATTATAAAGTTTATTTTTGGTAAAATCATCAAATGAGCCCTCACCCACCCAGGGCAGGTCGGGAGGGACTGTCAGACTAGTACTGAATAAAATCCCCAGGCATGGTCGGACAGCGAGTCACCCATTATTCGCCGTCTACATGCCCGCGAACATTATATTTTAGGTTTTATCCGTTCAGACCGATAAGCATCCAAGCTAACTCAGAGAGACAAACAGAGTTCTCTACTACAAAACAAACAAGTATAGATCCACTTACTCCTTTAACATGTTTAGTCTGCTCCTTAATATTCTCAATAGGAACATTGGTGGCACCAATCTGCTGGGTGATACCTCCCGCCTCGCCATCTTGTACGTTGGTACGACGCAACTTGTCCAGGATCTTGGTCTTGCCCGTGTCTACGTGACCGAGTACGCAGACCACGGCCGCACGCAAGGGATTGTTGGTTTTATTCGCCTCGTTGTCTTGACGGCGTTTCTGGGGACGAAAATAAAAAGAATAATGTCTCTCAGTCGAGAAACAAAGAAAAACAGTTATACTCTGAACTATTAAGACACAATATTAAACATGCAAAATAGCCAAAAGTATTGAAATTTTCGGCTATTTTAGCTTAGAGTACAGTGCCCGGCACGGTTCTTGAACGCTCGTCGGAAGAGTGGGGATCGCTTTGCGCATAGTACACTTATCGACAAATGAAACGCACAATAAAACAAATAAAACGCACAAAACAACGAATCCCGAGTGGCGGCTATGACGCGATGCGCTACGGCACGCTACGCGGGCCAATCACTACACTTTCCCCGCCCCCGTTCCTCACTTCATCTACCAAAGGGACCTAATAACTCACTTCTGCGCAGGTGAAGGTCAGCGTTCAAGATCCATGCCGGTAATTGTAGTTGTTTTACAAAAATTTCTATCATAAAAACCTTTGATACAATAGATATCGTGTTTTGGTAACAGATTACGATCCACTAAGACTACTATAAAGGTCCCAGTCAAAATCAAATGTTTTTATTTCTAGGCCCATGGGGGCACTTATAAAACGTAGACTCATCACACAAACGTCGATTCGTCACATCGACAGTTTTACTTTTTTTTTAGCATGGTAAAATCATCAAATGAGTCCTTCTACCCAGGGCAGGGCGGGAGGGACTGTAAGACTTGTACTGACTAAAATCCACGGTGTCCTTCATTAGCCCTTTACGTTCCAGGGTCACGGTAGTGATATAAGTCCCGCGACCTCGGCACAGTTTTACTTAGAACCTTCAAATGTAATCAGTATACAAATTAATGCAATCACAACCAAACAATACTACATTTTCTGATGACGATATTCAAAAAAATGTAGTCAAGTCAAGGGGGCAACATTCTTCAGTAACTGTCTAATGGTCTTACCTCTAATCTCTTCAAGACAAGTTCCCTCTTCTTCTGAGCATCAGTCAAGCCCTCATCATCTTCAGAGTCCTCTTCTGAACTGTCATCATCTTCATCAGAGCTTTCATCTTCCTCTTCTGAACTTTCTTCTTCTTCTACCTTCTGTAATAGAAAATGTTTGTGTTTGATACAAAATTGATAAAGAAGGTTCAATTTGGTTAGATCCTTTAAATGAGATTTTATTTGAAAAAAAAAGAAACTATACTTTCTCGAAAAACGCCTCACTCTACAAGGTCAATTACACAATAATGAAGTTGGTCGCAATTAATAGTACATTACTGCCGCGGTCTATAATGACTACTTTGCTGGTCGCGCTGATGATGGCCGACAGCGCAGCGTAGCGCAGCTCCAGACCGACACAGCGCGGTCAGCGTGCAGCACTTGATGGACGAGCTGAGACACAGCGAGGACAGCAAGGGCTGCAATGATGGCCAAGCTGGAAGGTCTAGAGCATAGCTAGGCTAGCTCGAGGCAATCATAGCGTGACCAGCGAAGCAGTCATAGTGGGCCAAGGCTTGTATAGTGCTTTACTAAAAAATGCAAGTACCTAACCTAAATAAAATCAGCAAGTAATTGAAATAAAATATGTATTAATTAACTAGAAATGTAATTAAAATGACAATTATGAAAACTACTGCACAAATCGTATGCAAGCGTATATTTTTCCTTTGAGTTTCGCAGTATTAAATTTTCAACAACTAATTTAGCTTCATCTGTAATGTCTGGCGGTGTTAAACACATTGAATCGGAAGAATTTTCGCTTTGAGAGCTCATTTTAGCAAAAAAGTCACTAAATAAAAACAAAATTTTCGCTGAACCGCGCTTTTGTTACTTCTTTGTTTTTTTTTTTTTAGCAATGGCAGTTGGAACTATACAGCCAAATATGGAATAAAATCTTTTTGTACCTATCTCTTTATATACAAACAGCTGTGTTTTAAATAAAATCTTTTTGCATTTGTTTTTTAAAAACGTTGAAACGTCAAATAAGCGGCCGGCAATGTTTTGCCGGCCTGTTAGAGCGGCCGGCAAAACTTTGCTGGCCGCTCCTTGAACCAGAACGGCAAGGTCGACTTTGCTCAAACAAGGTTGTCAAAATAATGACCACATTACATGCATTTTTGAGTAAAATGGTTGTTTTATCGAAGCTTGGCTACATTAAGCAATCAGCAGCAATGTAACCAAGCAATGTTGATGAGGAGGGAGTGTATGATAACCCCTTATGAACTTTTGTAACTTTGTGGAAAAAAATATATGTTGTATTTTTGAGTATAAGGAACCCATAAAAATTAAAAAAAAAACCTTTTTGATATTATTACTTTCGAGTTCAAACTGACTTTAACCTTTTTTTATCAAGGCTGCCAACAGTTTCCCGTCACTAAACGGCAAAGTATACATCTAGTCTATGATCTTTAGAGTTGCCAGCATTCAAACTTGAATACAATTTGAATTTTAGAACAAAAACTTTGGTGTGAAAATATGGTATGCTATGTGATAAGGGGATAAATTAATGGTGGAAATAAACAATCACTTCAGATTGAAACAAAAACTATTAGACATTCTGTTAGCATAAAGAAGGTTTGATGTCACGATTGGCACAGTGGCTGAGAGATTGGACTGCTGCACTGTGTGTCACGGGTTTGATTTCAGCACGGAGCAAATATATGAGTAGTTGTTCCAGGCGATTGTATATGTGAGTTTATATGTTTGTAAACGCACCCATGACACGTGAAAAAATCCTAACTACCCGTCACTGCTAATCCTGTACTCTAACAACAAATAACAAGCGAAATCCCACATACCTCTTTACCCTTATCCTGGGTAGGTGCAGATCTCTTTTCCACCTTCACAGGAGTCTGTGGTGGCTCAGGCTTCTCTGGTTCAGCTTCTTCCTCGGAAGACTCCGCATCCCAAGCGTCTTTCACTGATTCAGTGTCAGATTCTTTCTTTTCTTCAGCTTTAGGAGAGTCCTCCTATAAAATTATAAGATTAATAAAAAAAAATACCAAATCCGACGAAAAATTCCAACATAGGGGGGTCCAGAATCATGTCCTGGACCCATGGTATCCGTTTGTGCGTCGATGTCTCTTACACCCTGTATAGGTACACTGCCGGCGGCATTGTCACCAGACATACCTAGAGCACGCATTGCCTTACCAGGAGGCTATTTAACAAATCATTGATAAGTGGACTGCATAGCCGAGCGGCAATACTTCCGGTATATCGTGTAGGAGCTTTAAAATAGCGTAAGTTAAAGATACCTCGGCAGAATCCCCTAACATAGAACACGCACAATGGTCCACATGAAGGACTAAGTGCGGAAACCAAATCCCCTAACATAGAACATACCTCGGCAGAACAGATGGCCTTAAAATTCCTGATATGGATATGGAAAAGGAGAAAACCTGGTATTGTTGTGTTACGCTAAGAGTCTATCTCTCCCAATATTAAGTCCACTAGTTAGTCTGATTAGCCGAGTCCATAAAAAACGTTAGGAAAGTAAATAGATAAGGTAAGCTGTGATATACTATTGGCGATACCAGACACGTCATCATTATCTAGTGGCTCATAAATTATGATTGCAATAGTAAAGTGCTACATCATGGTTACAATATGCTAAAATGAAACATTTTAACATTCTCAGCTAATTTCACACTCTAACCAATCAAATTAAAAAAAAAATGGGAATTAAAAAAATTTCATACCTTCTTGTCTTTTTCATCAGCCTTTAATTCAATTTTCTTTTCTTCAGAAGGCGTAGCAGGTGCTTCTTGTGACATTTGAGTCTTGAGCTTGCCTGGCTTCACCCTAGTACCAGGCCTGAGTGGTTTCTTCTCAGCTGAACCAACCTCTATTCCCTGAGCCTTAAGAGAGTCCAATAAAGCTTGAGCTCTCGCCTTCTCAGCCTTTTGCTTCGGCGTCAACAACTTTCCTTCAGCCTTTAATCTCTCTTTCCTCTCCTTTTCTTTCTGCTTTTTCCTTTCTTTCCGCTCCTTTTCTAACCTTATGGCTTCCAGTCTTTGAGCTTCGCGCTCTTCTTCTTGCTTTATTCTTTCCTCTTCCTCTCTTTTAAGACGCTCCTCCTCTTCTTGGACCTTCTTCAATGCTTCTTGCATAGCAGCTATGGTCTTTTTGGTAGGACCTTTCTTTCCTTTGTCATCCTTATCTTCTTTCTTTTCACCTTTCTTCTTCTTTTTCTTGCCTTCTATAGGGGCATCAGCATCTAAATCTTTTTCTTCAGATGGTTCCTTGCCAGCTTCTTCTTTAGGTTCCTCTACAGGTTTGCTTTCAACTGGTTCTGGTGCCTTAGCTTTGGCATCAGCAGGTTCTTTTTTACCTTCCGTTTCTTTCTTTTTAGCTTCTAGCTTTTTCTGTTTCTCCCGCTCTTTCTTTTCTTTTTTCTTTTGTGCAGCAGTTTTTATGGTGATATCGTTTTCATTGTCACTTCCTTCTTTATCATCCTCTTTCTCAGGTTCAGGTTTTGATTCCTCCTTCTTGCCTTTCTTTTTTGTTTTAGGTTTTTCTTCTACAACTTCTGCCTTTTCAGGTTCAGCAGGAGCTGGGGTGGGTTCTTTCTTTACACCTGCATATTCCATTTCTAATTCAGCTAGAACTTTTTCTATATCATCATCACTATCATTTTTATTTCGTCTGCCTTTTTTGCCTTTCTTGCCTGCTGGTTCTTTCTTTTCTTGGGTGGGTTTCTTCTGAGGTTTTTGGGCGGGTCGTTCGTCGTCTGATGATGGAGGAGCTTCTGGTGGGGAATCATCACCATCTTCTATTTCTAACATAGAGAATGCACTCTTCTTTTCTTCTTTCTTTTTGTTTTTCTTTGGCTTTTGCTCCTCCTCTTCTGAATCTGCTGATGAATAATTATATTGTTACGTCGATCGTATTGCGAGACCAATCTACAGGCTTCTCGAAAGTTCCACAAGGTTCTCGACAATTCTACTGAAGATTGGTCTGGAAGTTTCTAGAAAATTCTACCCTGTTCTAGATGTTTCGAGATGGTTCTGGAATGTTCCAGAAGGTATGGAACTATGTCGAAGTCTATGGATGTTTCCAGAAAATTCGACCATCTTCTAGAAACAGTGTGATTAAGTGAGTATATAAGTGTTAAGTGTTGAGTAGTCTTGAATAGGTTGAAATCAAGCTTACAAGAAAACCAAGTTGTACCTGACCACCAATTCGGATTCTGCGAGCATCATTCCACCGTAGAACAGGTCCACCGAGTCTACCGCAGAATAAGGCTTAGCCTAGAAAAGCGGGAGTATTGTTCGGCAGCCTTCCTCGATGTCCAACAAGCTTTTGACAGAGTATGGCACAAGGGTCTACTATGCAAAATAAAGCTGCTCCTGCCCCATTCATATTACTTGCTAATGAGATCATACCTCTGTGATCGGAAATTTCAAGTAAAGTTAAGAGATGAAAGATGTTCTCTCTACAGGTGCCTAGCAGGTGTACCCCAGGGGTCTGTTCTAGGCCCAGTCTTGTATAACATCTTTACCAGCGACCTCCCACAATGCCCCGATGTTTTTGTAGCAACCTTTGCTGATGATGCTGCATTCCTGGCCTGTAGTCAAGATCCGAACACAGCGAGCAGGATATTGCAAAAACAACTTGAGAAGACCTACGATTGGCTAAATAAATGGCGTATAAGGGCAAGTGCACCTAAATCGAAACACATTACTTTTGCACTCAGCCATGGAAACTGCGCTCCAGTCAAATTGGGTCAGGACACACTACCACAATCAACATGTGTTAAGTACCTTGGATTCTACTTGGATCGTAGATTGACATGGAAGGACCATCTAAAGAAAAAAAGATCAGAAATTAATTACGCTTTAAGAACTTGCTCTGGTTACTAGGCAGACAATCTAAACTAACCCTGAGCAACAAACTTAGAGTCTATTGCTCCATCATAAAGCCAATATGGACGTATGGCATCCAGTTGTGGTCTTCTGCAAGCAAATCTAACATCTCAAGCATCCAAAGAAGTCAAAATGGAATCCTGAGGGTCTTAGCAGCAGCGCCCTGGTATGCGCGCAACACAGAAATTCATGAGCACCTGGAAATCCTAACAATCCAAGAAGAACTGCAACTCTACCTTGGCAAATATAAAGATAGATTGATTAATCATCCAAATCCCCTTACACAATCGCTATTGATCCCGAATAATATTGGGAGACTCAAGAAAGCCGATATTGTGCTGCCTGATTAAAAAGGATTTGGACATTGGTCTGAATCTTTTACAAATAAAGCCTCTCTCCGCGTATCTGATCATAGTCAGAGCTGACTGTTAGCAGATAATAATTAAAAAAACTCATTATCATACCATTCTCAGTATTTCCATAAGGATTTCGAAAAACTGCTCAGATAAAGACACGATTTTGCACCATGACTTTACATTTTTGAAGTGTGGAGAACAGTAATTATTTCAGATCAACCAAGAACTTTCTGAGTAAACAAGGGATATGAAAAATCCAACTTAGATCACTCCAAGTTCAAGATTCAGACAGTAATTTTTTTTTGAAACACTTGTGTTTACTAATGTGAATCATCATGATCCTGCATAGCTTTTTTCTTCTTTTTTTGATGCAGCTGAATATCAAAATTTACAAGGAGTTACTGCTTAACTGACTTCCGCAACATAGAAACTTCATAATGTGAATGTTAATAGAAAATCATTATGGATCAAAAGCTGATTGTAGGTAAAAAAAAAAAATTGCATAGAAGTTTCCGCAGAGATCATGGTACAAACGCTTACCATCATCACTGCTAACATCCTTTTTCTTGCGAGATTTATTTGAAATTGAGACATTTTTTATATTCTTTGTGACTTCCTTGACATCCTCATCTACAGATTTCTTGTGTTTGGCCTTTGCTTTAGGCTTCTCCTCTTCACTATCGGACTCTACCAAAATTCTGCAAAATTAAAAATTATTTACTTCACATTGAAAAAGATATTACAGAAAAGTTAAGATGAAATTGGATGGGTAAAGAAGTAGGGCAGGAACAAAGAAGTGATGTTGTAATTTGCCAAAGATATGGAAGACTGGGTTTTCATAGCGCCACCTAATGTTTGGTCTGCCGTCTCTACAGCAGTCTGTTTTTGGCCAGCCTAGCAGTTAATAGAATGATATTCAGTCAGTTTACAACACATTATGAAATGTTTTTGTAAATTATTGTACATATGAGTCATCATAAAAAACAATGTCTAAGCAAAAATAATATTATTAAAAGCCGAAGTTGGCCCCTCTAGACACACATAGCTTTTTAATATATATAGGAAGCTTCAGAATGGCTTGAATGACCATTAAGGACTTAAAAGCCTTAAACTAAGTTTGTACAGAATTGTATTTTTTTTGTTTCCTTACTGAAATGGATCTGAATTGACTGTTATTACACTTTAGGTATAGATTATACCTACGAATTTTGTTAGTAAACAATTAGTGCTGAGTGGCTCATTTTTGATTATTTACACAGTAGAATCAAAGCTGCTACATAATATGCTATAGAAATTGGCATTTCAGTTCAAGATTTTTACGTATACATAATGAGAAATAATACAGGAAAAATATTCGAGCATGTATTGCGCGTAAATGTAGTAAATGCCAACACTATAAAACATCAAGTTCTGAATTCACATTATTTTTAGAGCTCAAAAATATGAGTGACTAGTTAACCTATAACCACTTACTTCTTTGCCTTTTGCGCCGGTTTAACATTGTCGATATTTGTGGTTTCCACATCACTGTCGCTGCAATAATACAAACGATGTGAACATCCCAGAAGAAAATTGGGAAACAACAGGGAAAACATATGCCATTGACGAAACTTACCCCTCATCCACTGTAGAGTTCTTCTTCCCCTTTTTAGCCTTCCCCATTTTGTTAGTACGCTATACTAAGTCACAATGCCTGGAATATAGTGGTCTATTACCGTATATTTTGTGAACTCTATCATGTGAAACGTGATCAACGCACAGGATAGCTTTTGCAGCCGAAAATTAATACGATCAAGTCGTCGTCGTGTCCGTCCTGCACTCACGTCACGTCACACGCACACCACAGAAAAAGGAAAGGAAAAGCTGCGAAAAAATAGAGCAACCCATAGACCAAATAGGTATCACAGATTAGTGATACGATATTTTTAACAGTTCCAATCCGAAGACGGTCACAGAAGGAACAGGTATTTTATAACAGTTCCTAATAAGATTTTTTTACGAAAAAAAAAAATTAAATAATAACATAAGAATACTAGCGGCCCGCCCCGTTCTTCACTACGTGTTACAAAAAATGTGCTATATGAAGAACCACTTGACCGGTTTTGTGCAAACTACACATAAAATTTATGTGAAGTTTGTGAATAATCTACCAAATAGTCCGAACAAAGCCTGAACATTTGGTTTGGATAGGTGAGCCCGTTCTTGACTTATAAAGTTACAACGAAAAGTGGCAATGATTTTTATATAAATATAGATACAAGATAGATTATGTGGAATTAGGCATAAAATTATTTACTATGATGAGATGGACAGCGCCGCCGAGGCTGACCCAAAAAGAGGTTGCTAGACGAGTTGGATTACCGTTAGGGCTATTCGATCGAAGCGTTGCTGGACAAGAACACAGGAAAGGACTTGGGGGAGGCCTTTGCCCAGCAGTTTCCACTGCTTGCACCGCTACACTGCAGGCTCAAAAAAGCTGTCTATCGTGTTGGTTATCAAGCCAACAACGGTACACCCGCTCGTGACCCGTGTTATAAGAGCTGAAAATCGTTAATCTTTACTTTATCTAACTTCACGAATTAATGACGATGGACGAAATAATTATTTAGAATATCATACAATGCAATACAGATCACTGCTCGGGCATACACACGATAGACGACATCAGCGTTGCCAGATTATTTTTTTGCAGTCGTGATTTAAAAAAAAATTGAGTGAAAAAAAGCGGGATTTTATCATCGAAAGCGGGACATAGTAAAAAAAGATTCAGATTTTCCTACAGCCAAGTAATTGAGTCTTCTTAGTATTTCGAAAAGTAAAAACAAAACCCCCGAAAGTGGGACTTAAGCTGAGAACATACATGTCCGTCTTAGCCGCGGCTTATTGATATCTAGCCAGTACATTTAATACTACACTGTGCTAACTATCGGTCGTAAGACGCGGGTCGACGAGTCGCCCTTAAGCGTTCGGATGTGCGAACAGAATCTGGCTGGCTGGATGTTTGTGCGTTGGCGAACGGTGAGTCCGAACTACCATGCACACTGCTAAGCCGCGTCTTTAAGCCGCAGCTGACGGACGCGTGCGATAATTTGTTCTCAGCTTTAGCGTGTTCCGCGTGGGCCATTTAATTTTGACTGAAAAATCGGGACGTCCCGCCAAAATCCGGACCTCTGGCAACGCCAGAGGACGACAAACTCATTTTTACCTTAGGCTTAAAAGACTTGTTTCCACTTTGATTAAACTCTATTGACATTTTTAAGATTTTGACACAAGCGAAAAAAATCTATCTAGTCTGTGGTAAAATCAACGGGAATGACAGCCGAGGATATAAAATTTTTAGTCAATTTTTATTTTGTTTCATAATAATAAATATGTACAAAGGGTTTACACGGATACTCTCGCTCCACTGTGCAGACAAAGTTCAACCATGTGTTCGTTCTGTGGTAAAAAAAAATGTGTTAGGTTCGCGAAAAGGTGGTCACAATATAGGTTATATTTTCATACGCACCAAGAAACACGACAGAGGTGCTCCTTCGGCTTTGTTTGTTCCTGTGCCAGTTAAACCAAATCCTGATGACATAAACATAGGAGCAGAAATCACTGGACGTCTGAAGAAGCAGGATCTTTTAAAGATTCTTAACAAATTCTATCAGAAACCAGAGGTCAGAGAATTGGCTTCGACTAATGGGCTAGATGACCAGTTATTGCATCAGGCTTTTTTGTCGTTCAGAAGGCATTGCTTAGAACACGATTTACCGCCCGATTTGCATATAATAATTAGTGATATTATACAAGGTAGGAATCATTTGTTTTTCTTATTAAAGATTTTTACAGGAGCAAGAAAAAAAAATATCATAAAATGCTATGGCACTAAGTGAAATGCTTGTAGTACTTTGCAAGCATCTGAAAAACCTTTGTATCTTGTTGTTTCAGGAGCTGGCCATGTGGATGATTTGTTTCCATACTTCCTGAGGCATGCAAGACAGGCATTCCCCCATCTAGACTGTTTAGATGATCTGAAGAAGATCTCTGACCTAAGAACACCTGCTAACTGGTTTGTACTGAAGTTTATTTTAAGATATTTTTTGTATAAATTACCAAATTTTATTTCTGATAATAAAATCTCAACTTTGTGATAATGCAATTTGAGTTGATTTAGAGTGACCGGTATTAAAGTGTTTATTTTTTAATAAAAAATACAAGATATAGATGTACATTTAAATCATATTCAGTTTATTGACAATGCTTGCATTGTTATTGTGTAATTTTGTCTTATCTGAATATAATATTTATCTCCTACAACATTAAATTACAATAAAAAGTAATAATGTTATAAAATGTAATAACAAGGTAAATCACAAGTTTAAACATTTTTTTTCTTGGTTTGATTGCATTAACAACACTTAATTATGTATTTTCATCAGTGTAATCTTGATTTAACTCTAAAAAAATTTTAGGCAGTTTCAGATATGAAACTCTTGTTACTGGAAAAGAATTGTTATTTTATTTTTATCACTGAAATATTGACTTTATTTATTATGTAAGGTAGCATGTCAGCCTATTAGAATCTTTAAAATGTTTTCCTATCAAAAATGAACCTTCTCCTTTGGTAATAAAGTTGGCAATCTATTAATATCTGACAGATTAGGGTAACCTAATGTGCAACATTTCTCAATGCAAGACCTATAGAAATTATCTCATTTGCAGTTCATTTGAAAATAAACCTTATCACTCTGTGTTTAATGTTCTTGTTTGTGTGATAGACTTGATCACAGTCACTTCTAAGCAATGGAATGTTTAAATTCTTAAGTTTACCTTATAGATCTGATAATCTAACTGAAATTCATGATCACAAGTTCAAGTTTCATCAAGATGATTTTCTTGATCATTATTAGTGATGTCCTGAAATGTCCCACAAGTGGGCAAATATCTTTCCAAATTATTTCCATATCTCTCGATGTTGTAAAAGAAAGTACCATACAAGAAAATAAATGTCACACAGGTATCCTGAAGCAAGAGCCATTAACAGAAAGATAGTATTTCATGCGGGTCCCACGAACTCAGGCAAGACTTACCATGCCATGGAGAGGTTCCTGGAGGCAAAGTCTGGTGTATACTGTGGCCCGTTGAAACTATTAGCTACTGAAATTTACCATAAGTCAAATAAACATGTAAGTAGTGTAGTCAGATCTTTATTTTTACCCGACTGCGCGACGCAAAGGATGGAGAACCATTCGTTAACATTTCTTGTTTATAAATGTTGGAAATTACACTTAAAACTTGTGGCTTAAGGCTTGTGTCATAAAAAAAACCATAAACATAATTATTTTATTTTTTGCAGGGCACACCATGCGACCTTATAACAGGAGAAGAAAGGAGACACGCATCATTGTACTCAACACTAACAAATCCAGATGAAAAAAAGTCTGACACACCAGATGACGAAAATAACTACCAGCTAAGTGCTACAGAGCTTACTGCGTCCAATCATGTTGCTTGTACAGTAGAAATGACGTCACTTAACAATAGATGTGAGTTTGCTATTACATATTTGCTATTCTGAAAGATAACTAGCTATTCCTACAAACATAGTTCTGTCCTTTTTTAACTTCGACCACAGCGCCATCTACTTTCTTTGAGTATTGTGACGAAGAGGCCAACACAAAATATTTTTTTAAAAGGAAAACTTTGTAGCTAGCTGTAGTAACATAAAAATAATAGAATATACTCAATAAATGCCTTCAAAAAAAAAAAAAATCTAAAATCTCATAAAATGTTCTACTGCTACCAGATTCGCCTAATAACCCTGCAAATATCTTTTTATTATTTATTTTTTTGTCAACAGATGAAGTAGCAGTTATTGATGAAATCCAAATGATTGGTGATCGGGGTAGAGGGTGGGCATGGACAAGAGCAATATTAGGTATTACCAATATTCTGATAAACAAAAATGTGCCTTATGTGCATAAAAATAAAGTATAATATTATATGCTTGATTTTTAGGACTACAAGCTCAAGAAATACATTTGTGTGGGGAAGCAGGTGCTATAAATCTAATAGAAGAAATATGTAACACTACAGGAGAAGAATTAGAGGTAATTAATTGATTTATATGTTATTTTGTAATTTAACATCCCATTTCTGAGCAGAGGTGAATGCAGTTTAATATTGCACAAGCTTAAATACAGTCACTGTGAACTGGGGGCCTAAAAAAGACCTCTTTAGCACAAATCATAATAGGATAATAAAAAACATGAATTGCGACAAAATCGTAAAATTGAGGTAAACTGCCCATTTTTAATATAGACTGTGTTTGCGAACATTTTATAGCGATTCATTTGATCTATTAACATATTATGAATCTGCTAAAGTGACGTTTAGGTTCCCTTAGGCTTTGTGAATCTTCAGTTCCATTTATTTGCATTGTGGCATATGTCATACAAGTGATCTTTGAAACTTTCACAAGACAAATAGATATTATCAAAATCAGGTACGCATTATAATGCACTATCACAATAGAATGCCAAATAATAATTGGTATCACTCCAAATTGAAAGCATGGTAAATATTGTATGTAAATAACAACAAAAACTTGGAACTAGTCCAGTTGTATTTGTGTCTATTATGAGCAACTTATTGCTTTAGTTTTTGAACTTTCTCCTCCTCCTGCCTATTGGTTGTAAGCGCTACTGCTAAGCAGGAGGTACTGGTTCGATTCTTTCTGTTGGATCTTGTGCATAATCTTGGATCCACATCAATCTGCCTCTGTCTCTGAAATACAAACTAGCCAAACGCTTTTAAGCGTATTATGGGTACACCTCCACCCTTATAGCCTCCTTTTTCCCAGCAAAGGAGGCCCTTATCCCAGTAATTGAAGCAGTATAAGCCGATTATGCTGTTATATTAATGTTATGCTTAGAGATTACTTGGAAGGAAATGGCCCTTGTCTAGGAATGTGGCACCAATGGCTAAAAAAAAAGTTTTTATCTTAGGGAGTGAATCGGTCGAATTGCAACTACAAGTGAAAATCAACCTTACCACTACGTCATATGACATAAAACACGTTGTTATCTACGGGTAGATGAAAAACAAAACACGATCGCCACGCCGACGTCAAGTCAATCAAATTGTATTATGATTTCTTAGTAGTAAGGTCGATTTTCATTTTTAGTTAAGTAGTAGAAATTGCATATCGCACGAATCGTGTCGTGGCGTGGGTAAAGTCCCTTAGTGTCTAAACACACTATGCCGAAGTTACGCGACCGAAGTTCGGCGGCTGATTTCACGTTCCGACGTATTTGGTTGATATGACACACCATAAGTGCCGAACTTACGCGGCAGAAATTCGGCGCGGGCGGCTCCCTGCTGCTCCCCGCCCCCGGATCTTCGTCGGTAATCGAACCGAACTTCGGTCGCGTATAATGTGTGGTCACAGAATAAGTTGTTGCTGAACTTACGCCTGATTACGAGTACGCTGTAGCTATGACGCGACGAAATTTCGGCATAGTGTGTCGTCAGTAATTCAAATAGCATTGCAGGCGTAATTGTGCCGAACTTCGGTCGCGTAACTTCGGCATAGTGTGTTTAGACACTTACTTTTATTTCATCCGTAGGTACGCAATTACAAAAGACTAACAGAACTGAAAGTAGAAGATGCAGCTCTAGGATCGCTGGACAACGTGAAACCAGGCGACTGTATAGTGTGTTTCAATAAAAACGACATTTACAGTGTAAGTCGAGCCATTGAACAGAGGTCAGTCCCATGTTGAGGCAGGTATCCAATTACTAAAGTATTTTAGGAAGGAAAAGTGGTTTTAAAAGTCTGTGTCTTACTTTAACATAGAGGCAAAGAGAAAAATGAAGGCTGGCTTTGGGCAAAATTGAGGAAGGCCAGTCAAAGCTCAATGTAGATGGCGCCACTATAGCTAAGTCCAATGTGGTCGTGCTATTTACAAAAATAATTATATCGCATTTTTAAACAAAAAACGATGCTTATAATTATCTTGGGCCGTTAGTTTAATTGTTGTCTAGACAAGTAGCAATTGATAAAAATAATAATTATAAACGTAAACACTCAGTAGTCTTTAGTAGATTTTAAACTTAATATTATTTAATATAAAATTGTAAATGTATGTGTATTAAACAAATTAACTATTACATAGACTTTTAAAATCACCATACCTGCAGTATAATTTATGTTGTTCTTGTTAAAGTTCAGTTAAAAATGTTTTTTCAAGAACATTTTATTAATTTTGATAGAGTAGTTGTATATGTTTTAAGAACATTTAAGTTCTTTTTATCATTGCTACATATTTCACGTTGGAACCGGCATAAATTAAATCAAAATAAATCTCATTTGTAATTTGTTTTATGGAGTCAAAACTTAGAAAACCCGTATACATATAACCATTCAACAATTAAACATTCATCATTAAAATTCAGTCATATAATAAACATGTTTAAAACTAGTTAGACATTGGGGTTTATAATAAAACTATTTTGTTTTCGTGATGTCCAAAAACTCATGAATGCATGTTACATTTAATTATAAACCCATATAATATCTTCTCATATAATTTCAGGGGCCAGGAAGTGGCTGTGATATATGGAAGTTTACCGCCCGGCACGAAACTGGCACAAGCCAACAAGTTCAACGACCCCAACAGCTCGTGTAAAGTAATGGTTGCTACAGACGCTATAGGACTTGGTATCAATTTGTAAGTAACTCCGTCGTATTTAAGGGAGGGCACACAAAGAAAATCCTAGATTATATTGTTGTTTTAACATATGAGTTATGAGTTTCACATGAGCTGGATGTGGAGGAAGTAATTTAAAAAAATACACAAATCTACAGTTAAAGCTACAGTTTACCAGTCAAAGACCGTTCTTCTAAGTGGGGGGACTGCCCCTCTTTTTCCGCACCTCACTGTGCCCATGTCAGTTACTATCTTTAGTAATCTATGATTTATTTTTTGCCTGCGACTTAGTTTGTTCTCCTACCGAATTTGTCATACCATCGCCCGCCCGCACCCTTAGTTTTATTAACATGCTAGACAAAAATTGTGATAACACGGCTAATATGCATGATATAAATTTAATTAAAAGCCTGTAACACTCAGGAATTACTTACTACCTGTTTTTTTGTGGATCATTAGTTCTATAGATTATTCCTCGCATACACACAAATTTTACCACTTTGTTGTAGTATTATTATATATTCCACCGTCAGTAACAATTAAGTATCTATGTCGTGTCACCTTGAAACATCGCCAAAGCGTGTTTCCCTTCATATAAAATGCAAAGATGTCATTCATAGTATGATTTTAGTATTAAATGCAATTTGGCAAGCTGTGACATTCTATTTTCTTGTTTTCACTTGCAATGATATGATAAGACTTGTTATTCAATTTATGCTCTCATACTAATGTTATGATAGCGAAAGTTTTCCTTTACGTCTGCCATGCCTGCCTACATTTGCAAGCCTTAATATTATTTCTATAAAAAAATAAAACCATAACACATTAACATACATAAACTCACATAGAAAAACAGTCAAGGCTCGTCATCACCTTCCTGGCCTTATCACGTTTTCTTCTTCCATTCTCTCCTATCAGACGTCACACTATCATTTACTCCTTTTTCTTTCATATCATTCCTTAGACAGTCCATCCATCTTGTCTTTGGCCTTCCTCTTCCTCTCCTAAAGCAGTCAGGACATGGTTATGTATGTTTAAGCGAATGTAGACCTAATTATATTTGATAATCTGCAAGGAAATATTGCTTATGGTCATAATTTAAATTTTTCGATTGTACATGCTTAGCTATCCTTAGCTATCAAGCTCCTGGCTGTGGAGGCCTTAAAATCAAGCCACATCAGAGTATTGTCCGGTTAAGCAACACACAACCTCCTCTAGGTTGACCTGCGAGATGCCATTAAAAGAAAAGAAAAACTCAACTATCAGCTAATTCAGTTTATTTTTTTCTATCTCAGGAGTATACGAAGAATAATATTCTATTCGCTTATAAAGCCAGTGGTTAATGATGACGGCGACAAAGAAATGGATGTTATTAGTATATCTCAAGCTTTACAAATCGCTGGTAAGTGAAATCTTTATTATGGTATGTAATCTTCTCAAAATGTAGTCTGATTAATTTCTGTCCTTGAGAGTCATATATCAACACTTTACTTTTCCAATTATGCCATGTCTATATGATACATTTAATTTATTCAAAAATCTCAAGGTCAAAGTATGGTCTGTGAAACGTGCCCTGAGTAAGGCGTGCTACACACACAGACCGAATATATTAATATATTGTCGCCCAGTCTGCCGAATGAAGTCGGATGTGTATGTAATATCGATCAATCTCATGTAACATCATTCAAGTCGTCTCGTTCAGGGTAAATCAGAAGTCACTGTGCGACTCGTACTGACTAAAACCTACCCTATTCTTACACGCCCTTTGCACTTAAAGGAACTTTCGGGGACGTGGTAACCTCTTAAGACATTCCAGCAACCTGTGTAACACCCCTAATATAGCTTTTCCAGAACTGGATATGCAGTCAAATGTACTTTATTTTTTGTGTAGCCCACACTGTCTCTGTATCTCTCTGCCTGCGTCTGTGTTTCCGAACGCATACAACCCTAATCTGTTCAAAGTTAGAATGAACAGGCTTCTTCTGGGTAAGCTCGCTCCATCTTCGACCTTGTCTTTGTCACTAGACCTAGACTAAGGTCAAGAGCAAACCCATTGCACATAAAAAAAAACTTGTTTTGTATTGGTTAATTGTACACCAAAGTACTACCTACAGTATTCTCTCTTTCCTCCAAATCCATCCAAAGGTAATTGTTTTTTCTTGAAATTATCACTTTTGGTCGCTCATTGTGTCACCCTATTTACAAGATAGATATATCTATAAATACCCGTAACTCTAACTTGTATGGTGTGCATAATAAAGAGTATAATATTCTATCTATTTTTGCTGAGCAAAGGCCTCCCCCAATTTTTTCCAAGAGTTCTAGTCTCGAGCCACCTCAAACCATCTTCTCGCCTTCATGGTATAAATACTAAAGTCAGTTATAATAGTAGATTACGCAACAAGGGAGTAAACCATTGCCTTACGTCACGGGCGTATTGAATCCCGAAGCGACACTAAGGATTCGGGGGGTGAACCTCCGTGGCGCAGCGAGCTAACTTGAAATACCTCGTTTCACTCGGGAATTAAGTAAAGAATTCTTAGTGTAGCGAGGGATTCAAGTTAGCCCAAGACAAGGCAGCTTTACTCCCGAGGAGCGTAGGTACTCTGCTTTTCACAGCTACTGCGAGGAAATAAATTCGATTTTTGAAATTTGATGTGGTACGACAACCTTCGAACGTGAAGTTGGCACCACTGCAAGCGATCAGCTGTAGTGGTCACTGGCCGCCATTACTGATACAACTCCTTGGTGAAAGTTATCATACTGTTTTATTTGAGGTTAAAAATTCAAATCACATTATTCCCACGGGAATAATCAGTATAATATTATTGCCCGGCTCGAGCGGGGGGCAGCAATGCCTTGCTTTGTTCCTTGTTTGCATGACATATAATATGACATTTACGAGCAAGTGGTGTGAAAAATAAAATAAACTCTTTCCTGAAAATCAGGTCGAGCAGGCCGCTACGGCAGCGCATGGGAGACTGGTTACGTAACAACATACAAGCCTGAAGACTTAGCCACGTTAAAACAATTGCTATCTAATTCCCCTGACCCCGTCACCCAAGCCGGCTTACACCCTACCGCCGAACAAATGGAACTGTACGCGTATCATCTACCTCACGCCAGCCTCAGTAGTTTAATGGTAAGTACCTTTAAGGGACCTTACCCATGACGTGATGCGATTGCAATTCGACCGATTCCAACCACAAGTGAAAATCAACCTTACCACTACGACATATGACATAAAACACGTTGTTATCTACGGGTAGATGAAAAACAAAACACTCCACGACGACGTAAGTCAGTCGAATTGCATCTTTATTTCTTAGTAGCAAGGTCGATTTTCATTTTTAGTTAGTAGAAATTGCGTATCGTACGAATCGCGTCATAGTTAAATTCTCTAAGACTGCTCATGACACAATAGGGTAGTTTCCAGGGTCAAAATAATTACATTCTATTTAGTCCGTATTTTAGATTATAAAAAAATATTGGACACGTATTTTTTCTTTTTTCGATTAATAAAAAAATAACAAAGATTAAAGTTACGTGTGACGTCACCCCGCGCAAAAAATTGCCACGCGGCTTGACGTCACACGTAACTTTATTAGGCTATATCTTTGTCATTTTTAGTCTAATTTACAAATAAAAACATACGTGTCCCTTATTTTTGAATAATCTAAAAGGCGGACTAATTCCATTTTTAGGGCAAGTAGCCTATTCGTGCGATTTGCAATTTCTACTAACAAAAACTGAAAATCGTGCTTGCTACTACCATATAATGATGCAATTCGACTGACTTACGTCGTCGTGTCGAGCGTGTTTTCATTTACTCGTAGACAACCGCACGTTTTATATCTTATGTCGTAGTGGTAAGGATGATTTCCACTTGTAGTTGGAATCGGTCGGTAGCTCACTAAGTCCCTTATTAAAGCTCTTAGTTGCCACTGTTTATTTTAATTATTTATAATTTTCTTGAATTGTCTATTTTATACTTCCTGCTATATCGTTCTCACATAATGTACAGACGCCAGCAGGTCAACCTACCTGAATCTGTCAAATTTTACCAATAGAATATTAACCTTCCACTATTACGATAAGGTTGAAAATCTTTGTCAGATTGGGGTAGGTTGATGTGCTGAGGTGTGTACCATTTCAAGATGATGATGAATGATGTAACAAAGGTTCTGTTACAATTTTGGCGATTGAAAAAGAGTGTCGATGAGTTACTTGCCCGTTCTTCTATATAGAGATTACGCTTTGGAGTGGCCACTTACGGTACTTTTCACAGTTACTGGTACTGTAGCACCATAATAAGCAACGCGAAAAATACAGTGAACAGAGAAGGGTATAAAGAAGAATTTAAACCGAACAGAATAATAAATAAGAGTTTGATATTCCCAATAAAAATTGGGAAGTTGTAGCACAAAAATAAACTTTGACGTCGAAGATCTGTATTTCCAGCGATAACAACAGTTTTTTTTTTAAGAATTTAGTAGGTTTTCCATTTTTTTAAAACTTTAACCAAACCATTATTTAATTTTATGTCTATATTTTAAATAATCTAAAGAAAAGCAGTAAAATAAATGCCCATTAGCAGCTTACGTCACATTTCAACACAAATGTCATTTTTTCAATTTTCAATCTTATTGACGCTCCATAGTGGTGACAATAGTTTACGCGGTCATAAGCGATTAAAATCGTAGTCCGCGTCTTAATTTTGATTTTTGAATAGAATGTCACTCAATATTCAAGCAATACTTAAAAACTATTATAACCATTTGATTGGTTAAACCATTTAATTTTTTTGTTTCCAGGATATATTTGTCCACCTATGCACAGTGGACGCGTCGTTATACTTCATGTGCAACACAGAAGCTTTTAAGTTCCTCGCGGAGATGATACAACACGTGCCTTTACCGCTGCGTGCGCGCTACGTCTTCTGTTGTGCGCCTATCAATAACAAACTGCCGTTTGTGTGTGCTACATTCCTTAAGGTTTGTGCAGAAATTGAACCACTTTATTTTTATTTTTTTTACTTATTAATATTTTAATAAAAAAAAATGCCACCCACCGGAATCGGGAACGGGGTCCAAGATACCGCGGCGGTCATGGCTTCAGAGAAAGGAACCTACGTCGCGGCGTGTCAAGTCCAACTGCTTTCTGAATTTGAATTATAATTAGTAATTTTATACAATCCCGCTATAAGCTACTGCAACTTCTGAAAGCCATAATCCACAGTGGTGACCCCCCAGAAAAGCGCCGAGGCAATGAAGTTCCACAAAGTCGCCGAGAAAAACTTGATTTGTTTTGGATTTTGCAACGAAAATTAAATATTGGAGGAGTAAAAAATGTGTGCTATGAGATATTTACTTTTTTTTAGAGTAGTAAAATCATCAAATGAGTCCTCGCCAGTACTTATACTGACTAAAATCCACGGTGTTCTTCAATAGACCTTTACTTTTCGGGTCCACGGCAGCTCGTTAGCCCCGCGACCCCATGAGATATTACTTGCATTCAATAAAATATAATATCCCTATTCTCAGATGGTGCGACAATACAGTCGCAACGAGCCAATCACGAAGCACTGGATGTGTAACGTGGTGGAGTGGCCTGTGCCACATCCAAAGACTATCATGGACTTAGTGCATCTGGAGGCCGTGTTCGATGTCCTTGAGCTTTATCTATGGTTGAGGTTTGTATCAACTTCGATAGAGTAGATTTAACATAGACATCTCCAGTGGCGTAGCGAGATCGAATCTATGAGGGGGCAAGACGCGTGGCCCCCTTGTTGTAAGATGACTTGTTTTATCTGTATGTATGTACATTTGAATCGTTCAAATGCTAGTGACAAATAAAATGTTCCAACTTATCTTGCAACATGGGGCCTCGCATGAGCAGTGGAGGCGCTAGACCCTAATCGAGATAGTCGCGACATCAGCACTGCGAAGCCTCTTAGGTTCTTTCAGTTCCCACTCATCGCACACCACAAGTGTATAATTTTAGGTCATGTAATTTCTTCTGTTTGGAAACTTGTGATCGCCGTCTTGTGATCGTTGTCAAGAATTTTACTTTTTGTATCCTGAGCGCGAGGTCTGAGGGCGGGGGCAGGGTCCGCTTTGCCCCCGCCTGGCTACGCCACTGGACATCTTTGTTTCTAACAAGCAGTTGCATCTGTTAAACAACAGACTAGCTAACAGCATCAATAAATTGGAAATCCATATAGTCCGAACGTTAGAGTATTGAATTATGGACACCAATTTTATTTTTGTTAACGAATTGACAATAAACGCTGTTACGCTCGTGACGTCAGAACGAATTAAAAATCATACCACGCGTGATGTATTGTAAAGTTTAAAACGTCATTTCTTCGTATTTTTGGTTTGGTCAAAATATTTTTTGATAATCTACACACATCAACACGGTCTAGGGATATTTCATACTCAATTAAATAACTCGAAAAGTACTGGCCGCATTGGAATCTTTTATACACCGATTTGTTTGTAATTTATCTCAGACTAATTCCAAATTTAATTTTTTTTGAAAATTCTTTTGTTTCAGTGGCATAAAAATGTCTTGATGTATTGGCACCGTGCACGACTTTAGCGCCACCTAGCGTTTGCACTGTTGACGGCTCTGACCGTTCTAATTGAAATCAGATTTCTTTACAAAACACATGGGTTTTGGATTCCATGGCGATACATCAGCTCTGAATAAAATTAAATAAACATAGGCAAAATGTATTCTATAAGAAAAATGTCAAATACAGGATTAAAATAAGGATTATGATATTATTTACTTTTTTCTCTTCACGGCAGCTAACCATCTCCTGCATTGCTCATCTTTCCAAGAACCGCTTGAGAATCAATAATATTTAAATTTACTATTTCTGCTGGTATTCTTGTAGTTTACAACACAACTGCTGTGACCTATGTTTTTCTGGCGGAATAATGCGATTTAAAAACAATTACGTACAGATGACAGAGCTAAATGTACTTTGAGACAGAGCCGTCGTATTCCGACTGCTCGCCATCACCTGCCGTTGAAGAAACTACGATATCTTGTCAGATATTCATTGAAATCAAATGATGTCAAGGGCAATTTTGTTCAAAATTAAATGCTTGTTATGATAAACGTATTTATTTGGGTAAGGATTAATATTATGTATATAAAAATATCGTCGCAAGAATTGTATTATTTTAAAACCAATTTGATTTCCATAAAAAAGGTTATGGTGAGTTAACCTTGAAAGATAGACATAATTATGCTGTCGCGGACTTTATTTTAGAACGGTTCATGAGGAACAATTCCGTTATACATATTTTTTGCGTAATGTAAACCGTTTACGCAGCGCACGCAATGGAAGCTCTCAATAAGATTTTCCCGATTTTGCAACATTTTTCATTGCTGCTCTGCTCATATTAGTCATAGCATGATGTTATATAGCCTTTAGCCTTCCTCGATAAATGGACTATCCAACACTAAAACATTTTTTCAATTCGAACCAGTAGTTCCTGAGATTAGCGCGTTTTTGTCAATTGGCAAAGCTGAATGTACTCTGAGACAAAGCCGTCGGCACTTCTACTTTTCACCACCATGAGCGCTGCAATCGAATAGTACTACCCCTACCTAGTACTTCGCACCCAGCGAATAGGAGAGGGAATTTTCATTTGTGCGAAATTTAGAAAACAATACGAATTACGTTTAGTTACAGTTTTTTTCATTTTTAAACGAAAGATAAAGTTAAAATTGAGGTATTGTAGCCATGCAACGCCGACATTTGACGAGGGCGGAGGTGTTACGAGCTGTGGGAATGCTGGAAGCTGGATCTGTTCAGCGTAATGTTGCTGAGGCCATAGGGACCCATCAAAATGTAATTTCAAGATTGTGGACACGCTATCGTGCCACAGGTGAAGTAGCGGAGAGGCACCGGGGGCCAAGTCGCATCACTACCCCCAGATAAGACCGATTTTTGCAAATTACTGCGCGAGCACAAATAAATGCAACGGCGACTCAATTGGTCCAAAGGCTGCGAGTGGAATACCAAATGCTTGTGAGTGTAAGAAGGCGACTGCATGAAAGCAATCTACGCTCTCGTAGACCGCTCCGGGTCCCACCTTTACGGAGAGGCAATCGTGGACGACGATTAGAATGGGTTCGGAACCACGTGGACTGGGGCCGTGAGCAATGGTCCAATGTGCTGTTCACGGATGAATCCAGGTTCGGCTTCCATCCAGATTCACGAAGGACGCGTGTTTGGCGAGTTCCTGGACGATGGAGACGTCTCCAGAACCCTCAGGAAGTTCACCCATACCAAGGAGGAACAATTATGGTTTGGGCAGGAATTCGTCTTGGAGGACGGACGGATCTCGTTTGGGTGCGGGGCAATATGACGGCAGAACGATACGTCCAACAGGTGCTGGGGCCCGTAATCTTGCCCCACAAAACACAAATGGGGCAAGATTTCCTGCTCATGCACGACAATGCCCGGCCACACACGGCGAGAACGGTAGCAGCTTGGTTACATACACATAATGTTAGGGCCTTAGACTGGCCTGCTCAATCGCCAGATCTAAATCCCATTGAGCATGCGTGGGATATGCTGCAAAGAAGAGCTCTGAAGGAAGTTTCTGAAAATCTGGCTACAGAAGATCAACTTTTTGCGCACCTCAGAAGGACATGGGACAATATTCCGCAGCAAGACATTGACAACCTTGTTCTGAGCATGCCGAATCGTTGCCGATGTGTTATGAACATCATGGACGCTTTCTCAGACTACTAACTTCAAGTTTATAAACACAAATTAAATGATTTTTCTATTTTTTTCAGTTTTTACTCACAAATTAAAAGTTCATTCATATACGGTTATACGTCTATGCTTCATTTTTAGGGTTCCGTAGTCAACAAGGAACCCTTATAGTTTCGCCATGTCCGTCCGTCCGTCCGTCCGTCTGTCCGCAGCTTAGCTCAGAGACGCCCAGCACTAGAAAGCTGTAATTTGGTGTAAATATACGGATTTGTTGCGTCAAAAAAGTGGTAAAATAAAATCTCGTAAAATATTTTTTTTTAGGGTACCTCCTGTACACGTAAAGCGGGGATGTTTTTTTTTTCTCGCGTACCCCTTAGTGTGGGGTATCATTAAATAGGCCTTTAAAAAATATTGGTAGTTTCCATCAACAATTTTTTGATAAAAAGATTCGTTTGTGAAATATTAAGCTTTAAAGTGCTAATTTTTGCCCTACTCGAGTGTCCCCCCCCTCTACCAGCTAAACGGTTATGTTTGGGGGTGTGAAAAAATTTACAATAGTAGTATATATAACGAAGTTTAAAAGAAAATTATCATGACTAAGTGGGCTTTACAAGTTTACGAGTAATAGTTGACCAACTTATAAAACGTACTGGGATAACATTTTCCTAAACAAAATGTATCGGAGAACAACTGCAAATGTAAGTTTGTCAACTTCATTTTTACAGCTATAATAGGTAGTGGAGTGGAGTGGAGTGCAGTGGAGTGCAGTGCAGTGGAGTGGAGTGGAGTGGAGCGGAGTGGAGTGGAGTGGAGTGGAGTGGAGCGGAGTGGAGTGGAGTGGAGCGGAGTGGAGTGGAGTGGAGCGGAGTGGAGTGGAGTGGAGCGGAGCGGAGTGGAGTGGAAGGGAGTGGAGCGGAGCGGAGTGGAGTAGAGCGGAGAGGAGCGGAGTGGAGCGGAGTGGAGCGGAGTGGAGCGGAGTGGAGCGGAGTGGAGCGAAGTGGAGCGGAGTGGAGTGGGGTAGTGTGGGGTGGAGGGTCGAAAATCGCTTGAACCTTTTTAACAGGTTCATAGCGATTTTCGACGTGCCTTGACACCTCTCAAGTTTTTTTTTTTAATACGTCATAAATCGTAAACCTTTCAAAGTTGGAACCAACTACAAGAACTTTTATAGTATGTTATTACTTGCTGCTACGGAACCCTTTATGGGCGAGTCCGACTCGCTCTTGGCCGGTTTTTTTTTCCATAAAATCCTGAAATTTTAATCTATACCTTAACCATTATTAAAAAATGGTAGAATATTAAATAACGTATCTTTTAAAAATATACATGTCATATAAATAATTAACACATTGATAGTAATTCGCTTTTTTAAAAATATCCCTAGACCGTGTTGATGTGTGTATTTGGCAGACTAATTGAATTAGAAAAAAAAAGTAACTAATAATAGTGTATGTTAGGACATAATGTTAGGGCCTTAGACTGGCCTGCTCAATCGCCAGATCTAAATCCCATTGAGCATGCGTGGGATATGCTGCAAAGAAGAGCTCTGAAGGAAGTTTCTGAAAATCTGGCTACAGAAGATCAACTTTTTGCGCACCTCAGAAGGACATGGGACAATATTCCGCAGCAAGACATTGACAACCTTGTTCTGAGCATGCCGAATCGTTGCCGATGTGTTATGAACATCATGGACGCTTTCTCAGACTACTAACTTCAAGTTTATAAACACAAATTAAATGATTTTTCTATTTTTTTCAGTTTTTACTCACAAATTAAAAGTTCATTCATATACGGTTATACGTCTATGCTTCATTTTTTTTCCATAAAATCCTGAAATTTTAATCTATACCTTAACCATTATTAAAAAATGGTAGAATATTAAATAACGTATCTTTTAAAAATATACATGTCATATAAATAATTAACACATTGATAGTAATTCGCTTTTTTAAAAATATCCCTAGACCGTGTTGATGTGTGTATTTGGCAGACTAATTGAATTAGAAAAAAAAAGTAACTAATAATAGTGTATGTTAGGACACGTCTTACAAGACTGTTACTACAGAATAGTAGATGGTCATTTACTCTCTTTATTTTGTTTACAGTTATCGATTTCCCGATATGTTTCCGGACGTAGCACAGGTGCGCAGTATGGAGGTTGACTTAGACGCTATCATTCAGCAAGGAATATTCCAAATTACCAGGTAAAATAATTATCTTCAAATAATATGTAAAAATTAACGCCGCCGTTTCTAATTCAAGTATAAGACTTTTTTTTTCTTAAATCTGATAATATTTCTTTCTGTGTTTATTTAATACGGCATTGAATTTCGTTCGGCGTGGCGGTCTAAGGGGGAGGCTTATGTTCAGCAGTGGACGTCTCCCGGCTGATGATGATGATGATTTAATACAGCAGGTAGACTCACTTCCTACTGTACTTTATATTAATGTTTTGCGTTTCAACATTTTTATACTGAATTCTCATAATTCCGCAGGTTACTAAGAAATTCAGAACAAGTTCTCCGTGACGACCCACAGCTTCAAGCATTAGGGCAGAAGCGAGCATCCCGCGGGAATGCAGCTAGTATTTCTGGCTTGCATACAAAGACGAGAGGCAGTGAAGAGTCGAAGCCTAGACTATCAGACATGCTCGTTGCCAGGGTAAGCAAAAAGATATATCATCGTAATGGTACAGATGCCAGCAGGTCAACCTACCCGAATCTGTAAAATTTTACCAATCGAACATTAACCTTCCAGTATTGTGATATGGTTGAAAATCGATTAAAGAAGTCTGACAGATTGTGGTAGCTTGATGAGCTGGCGTCTGTATAATTCCACCAAAATAATGTGCGGCACAGTTGTTTGCGCATCTCAGTAGTGCGCGTATTAAGCTGGTATCGCGTTTAGCTTCTGTGACCACTGGCAAGACTGAACTGAGTTTAGCAATGTGCGCGTACAAAAAGTGAGTCGACTAGAGCGAACATTTGTATTGTACATCACACCGGTGGAATCGACTCTTAAGAACACAAATACTTCCGAAACCTAACTGACAAAAGAAAAAGTCATGACAGATGTCCATCATGAGAGCAGTTTAACGGACTAGACACTTTTACAGAGTAAAACCTTGAATTACACTGTTAAAATTAAAGTGGTCTTTATTTACGTAAAAATAAGCCCCCATTCGCACGAGCTTTTTTTTGGGCGTTAAAAAAGCGCTAAGTTGGAACAAAAGGGTATATTGAATTTAGATGTCACCGCCCAGGACTTAAAATCAAATACAGTTCGAAAAAAAGCGCCGCGCTTTAAAAGAGCTGATGTGTGAACAGATACATGGGAAAGCATTTGTTCTATTTCGGCGCTTTTTTAATGCCGGCAAAAAAAGCGCTCGTGCGAATGGCGTCTAAGGCTGCTGTGGTTGGAGGTAATACAACTGACTGCCTAAGGACTAACTGCAGCTAATAAACGTGAAAGAGGTTGGCCATCCAAAACCGGAACTAGGCTTTATTCACTCACTTACTTGGCTGGGGTCTTCCCCAGCCGGGGTATTACCATAGCCAAAATACCAAAACCTTTGTTTCAACTATTAATAAAATCTTTATTTGCAGGGCTTGATCACACCACAGATGTTAAAGAAACTTCAGCAAGAACTGACAACTGAGAAAAAACCAGAAAGAATTAGACCGAACAGAAATAGGAGGAAATGATCCTTTAAATTGTTTGTAAATACTATGTAATTAATTTAAAATTATAAAAAGTACCTTGTAATAAAATGTTCCCGAAATCTAGTTTATACTGGTATTTTTTTATCTCGAATATATGTTTTGTTAAGTATATTATATTATACTGAACAATTGTTATCTGCGTAGTTTTCTTAATCCATAAATTAAACTTACTTTAATTCATACTAACAATAAATATTAAAACTTACGGTGCATCCACACCGCCGGTAACATTTGTAGCTCAACGTTTCCAAATGTTGCTCGGTAACATCCGCCCATCCGCCAACAAAATGTTACTAAGTGTTGACGTGGTCGAGTAACATTGCTCAACATTCGGTAACAATGTTACACCCATTATCTAACAATGTTGCCGATTGTCGAGCAACGTTACTCGACATACGGCAACATTTGTTGTCGGATGTTACTGCGGTGTGGATGAGTAACAATCAACAAATAGTAACAAGGAGCCACAAAAGTTACCGAATGTTGCCGAATGTTACCGTGTTGCCTTTTGTTGCTCCACAAATGTTGCCGGCGGTGTGATGCACCGTTAAAAAAAAACTGCCCTCAAGTCAAGATTATATTATCTTTCCTTACTTATTAGTATTTGTACTTACATAAACACTCGTACATAATTCTATTTTAAATATCTTAGTAGGCAATAATTACACACAATAGGTCGGTCGTTTTATCAAGATTGTATTTGTAAACAAATAAAAGCTATTTGTTTACAAACAATCAGTATCATAAATTGCCATTTGTATCGCGTTTAGTTCCCTTTTCACAAGAGACCAATGCTATAATGCCAATAGAGAATTTGACAGCATTCCTATGAATGGTGAAATGAACATAAGTACCAAATGAGTGTTATATTATTATCATCATTAAATACGCCGCAGAGGGTCAACAGGCTAAGGGAGCGTATGATTTGTTACATAGATACCGATAATACTTTTACTTGAGTAATTAAAGCTTAGATTAATTATATTCATTAATATTTGTCTCCAGTTATCACACTGTGCACGTAAACGGTGACCTATGACATGCAATTATCAATGTTGAGGGTAGTTGATTTTATAATAGGTCGATACGCTTTGCTATGTAGTCGTCAACCCAGCTTTGTGCTGACAGTTGAAAATGTGTAAATACAGTCTGGTTTTCGTGTTTCTAATAGCAATAACAGTGTATTTCCCGATTAAAACTCAAGGTATTTAAATTCAGTGCAATAAAATAAATTAAAGTTAAAGGATAGTGCCGGCTTTTTTAAAGTTTATTTTTAAATAGCTTTCAGGGTATTTTACGAGAAGGGTGTGGAAACTATTTTGGCGTTAGAAAATGAGGAGATTAATGTAGAATGTAAGACGGATATGCCTATGTCTTATTGTGGATTTATTCATCCATCTGGGAAGCGATATTCGTAAGTACTTTTTATGACATAAAAGTGATTTCACAAATCCAAACAAAAGGTAATGAGATAGTCGAAGTCAAAAACAAAAAAAAAACAGCGTTGAACATTTTCATGAGTTTCTGGCAAATCTTCCTTAACGAAACACTACGATGTGGTATGAAAGGCAGGCGTTTTGGGCTTTGAATTCTCTCCTTAATTTACTATCTAATTAATTTTGATTGGTTTACTTGCCCTGTACTAGTCCCTAGTTGTGTTTGTGTTGCATGGGAACTTGTTTTTTTTTTGGACGTAAAATCGGACCTACATAAATCATGCTTCGCATAATATAAGAAATTCCAGAATATGGACAATTTTAAAAATAAAGAGCTACACAGGCCGTCCATAAAATTAAGCCACCTTATATTTGCGTTTACAAAGTGTACCTACCAGAGGCGTAGCGTGCCTTGGCGGGGCCCCGTATAAAAATTTGTTTGGGGGCCCTTAGGTAGGGTACCTACCTAAAGATTTATAACTCAAGAAAAAAAATGCATTTCAATGTATCTACGCCGAAATATAAACAAAAAACTGTACAAAGGTCATCAAAAAAATTCAAGATGCGACTGATCAGTCCAGAGGTCGGAATCAGGTAGAGTTATTTTAATACTTGCATCGAAATGTTGATATTAATATGGATCTTCCCGGGATTTCTAATAGACAATCTCGTGCTTAAAACAGTATTACATATAAATAATAATTATAAAAACACCAGAGATAGATTAGACAAACAAATTGTGTAAAAGTAAATAGGTAACTATTTTATTTAATAAATCATTAAGTTTCTATTAATTTTTGTTTACGCACGTTGGGGGCCCCTGTGGTCCGGGGGCCCCGTATAATTGATACGGCAGATACGGCGGTAGCTACGCCCCTGGTACCTACTTTAATAAATATGAAAAGCTATAGTTTTTCAACAATGCATACAAGTAGTTGCATGTTACGTTATAATATTACTGCAAGATAGAGCTAACCCAAAAGGCAGAACTGTTAGGAAGTTATTCATATAAATCTCTGCATAATTACAGGACCTTATATGTTATAATCTTATAATCTCAAACCTTACCCATTAGGTTTTCAGGAACTACGCTAAAGGCAGGCCACTGCGCCCAGAAACTTAAAGCCACAAAAAACGACACGGGAGAATGGCGGTGTCACATCGGGACGCAAACTATTGGACTAGAAATTATGCAGAGGATCCATCTCAGGGTGGCTATGGAAGTGGCAGCAATCCAAGATCACATTAATGCGCGCCACGGCAAGCCTATGACGATAGCTTGTGCAACTACAAGGGGATTGGAACCCTTGCGTTATTGTCGATTTGAGCCGCCTAATGGGCAACCGTTTAGCATCAATTCTGATGTTACTAGTAAGAAGTAAGTCATTTTAAATGCTTTTTTATTAATTTACAAACTTGTTGATGTTACTTTCTCATTTCAAGTCAAGTTGTGAATGTAGAGGCTCAGCTCAACAGATCATCGTGAAGGCTCCTAAGTATGTTAATATGGATACACGGTCAACGATATTTCCACTTTAATCTATGTAAGACGATTCACCTCCTTTGGGTCTCAGGAACTTCTTTTACCTGCTTTGGTCTGCGTAGAGCTGTATGTCGTACACATCTTGATATTAGCAGAGCTCAATGTTTTAAAGAGGGATGTACTTGCAGGTACTTCGGATTTACTCAGACCTTTTTAGTAGGTAACTAATACTAGCAAATGATAAAAAACTCGTTTTCATTTTAGCCCAATCCTGGGAAGGTATTATTTCCCGAGCAACAAGAGTTTAGATCGTGGTGATTGCGCTGTGACCATTCGGAAAGTGAAATATGAGGATGTTGGCACTTGGACCTGCGGGGCAGGCCTTGATGATGGCCAGGAGCATATCGACTTTATTCAGTTTGAAGTTGAAGGTGGGTTCATTATAATTTTCTCTTGGATTAGATCTTAGTTTGCTACATAAACAAGCGCAGTGTCGTGCTCCAAAACACCGTAAAAGTAGGCATCTAAAGTTGGGGTAACTTTATTGTAACAAATTGGCCTCACAATAAAATTTAATCTAAGGTCGAAAAGTTATCCGTTCCTCTAAAAAATTAAGTTAACACTCGATGTTTTAAGTATTTTTCATTTTACACTAATGAGTGTTTACCACTATTTTCAGGACTGTACTCCATGTCAACAGCATCAGCAACGGGCATCACTTTCGGAGCATTTGCTATAATAGCTTTATTGGCAGTTCTTGGCGTGTTCGCGTGGAAAAAGCGACACGTCCTAGGTGCACTGAGGTCAAATGGGGAACCTGCAGAGGTTCATGAACTGGAACAGTTGCCATCTAGTTCAAGTCCTTCGAGAAGTCCTAAGCCTGGTAGAAGAGTACCCCGAGTCGTGGTACAGTCGCCTTCGGAACCTAGTGCTTCTCCCTTGATGAGTCAGTCTGAGGCGTGAATAAAGTTGCGTCTTATGGATGGTACACACCATGAGCGTTCGCATACATAATTTGTTTTGCAAACATTCGATTGCGCGAGCAAAATTTCGTAAAAAAAATTCTTTAGCAAGTGTAGCTAATCTATTCACTCCCTTTGTGTCTACTTTGCATTACTATTAAAGTGAACTTTATTTTCGTTGTAATTAGGTTTTTAATGGGTTGTTCCTTTCAGTAAATATAGTGTACTTTTTAAAAAACTTCTATAAGCGGGCTTTTAGGCAGCAAAAGCATGCGCGATGAATGTTTGCAAATGAAATTATCGAAGATTTGCTTCGCTCATAGTGAGTTTGGTCCATAAATGAACAAAAAAAATTAGAAATTGACGTATAAGTACTTAATTTTTTATCACACTGCCATAACGACACCCACCTTATAAAAAAGTTTTTTTTTATGCAAAATATCATTGTTCACATTTTTCACATTTTACATAATTATTTTCCTGTAACTACAGTTGACAATGTGATGTCCGGCTTTTTTGTAGAAAGCTAAATTCAATTCCGAGCAGGTTGCACAATCGAATTTTTATACAAAATCGAATTTAAAATGCACGACGCAGGCGTAATGCGTTTTAGAATTATTTAAAATGTGATATCCATCAATATAAAATACAGAATATTAAATAATTTAAGTTAAGGAATGCATAATGTAATAAGTGAGTCTTTTATTGTTTTGTTATTATTATTATATTGAATATAATGACTATTAACTTAAAGTTATACATTATTTATTAACTACCTAAACATCCACTCGGCGGTTACCCTCGGTGTCATGTGGACGTGCTCTTTTTACTCGCGGACATTTTAATTTATAAACCCAGTATTAAGTGCAGTTATCTACTCCAAAGTTACACTTATATGTGCTAAATAAAACCTGCAATAAGCTGTGAAAAAAGTATAACTGTGTACAAACTATTAACAGAGTTACAAACAAAAACATTTCAAGTTTTAAAAGTGAACGTTAAAAATCTTTCTTTGTCTCTGTGTCGAAGTGCTCTGACCTTTGAATCGGTCAATGACACTTGTCTGCGTCCCACAAAATACTTGGAGGCGAACACCAAATTCGCACCTTTTGTCATAGCTCCGGTGGTCTAGAGGCGTAAGCCGCTACACCTAACGCCGTCGCGTCGTAAGAAGCTCTGAGTTCGAGCCCCGCAAGCTGCATCTCTTTTTGAAAGTTTAAATAATTTATCAAATTTAAATCTTTCATTACCACAACCGTATACAAACATCTACAGTGACGTATTGACGAGCTCCGATCACTAACTGATAAGTTCTTTAAAATTCCTTATCGCCGGAATAAATGAGTTAACCTGTGACTACATAGACTGAATTGGATTGCCAGAGTTCGTGTAATAGTGGACGGCAAACTGTTTCAAACGAACACATCGATCACGGCCACCTTAGCCTGAGCTCTGAGTGTAGCACCGTCCGAAATACGACCACAGCTACGGTTTACGCAGTGCTCACGCGCTTTTCGATTGTGTTAAAGTCTACAAGTTTTTGCCATTGTTTACATCATAACCATTTTTTAAACATGTCCACTATAAGACGCACTCCCCCGAGCACGCCAAAAACGCAAACAAAGAACCTTAGCCAGTCCCAGACCAAATCGGAATCGGATATAGCGAATGCAGTGGTGAGTGATTATGTAAACACTAATCCAAATAAAAGATTCCGGAAGGCAGACTCGCCACAAGGCGCCTCTACATTAAGCTCGCAAGACCTTCAAACTCATCTCGCGATTTGGAAGGAGGAACAAGACTCGTCAATTGCGAAGGCACTTGCGACTCAAACTGCCTTGATAGCTAAACTGGCGACCGATATAGGGGAAATTAAATCCCAGAACACCCAGATTCAAGCTGCTAACACGGAAATACAAAAATCAAACGAGGGGATGGTTACATCCATGTCTCTCATAAACCAACGGTTTGAGGAGCTGAAGAAAGAAGTTGAAGACCTAAGAAGGGAACGCCGGGAACAAAAGGAATATATAGAAAGTTTAGAGAAAAAAATTCAAGATATGCATCATAAATCAAGGTCGTCGGGCATAGAAATCCGAAATATACCACAAAGTGATACTGAAACCAATGCCACACTTGCAAAAACAATATGCAGCATTGGTGCAGCTGTAGGTGTCTCCATTAAGAACTCTGAACTGAGGGATATTTATCGCTTGCCGGGGAAGTCATCGAACCCATCGACCATATCACGACCGATTATAGCAGAATTCTCTTCTGTTATGATGAAGGACACACTCATATCTGCAGTTCGAACTTTCAACAAAACCAAAGAAAAGCAAGATAAACTGAATACTGGTCTCATTGGCATCTCCGGAACTTGTCATCCGGTCTACGTTACGGAACAGCTTCCGGGTAACACCAAAAAGCTGTATTATCAATCAAGAGAGTTCGCGAAAAAACACAATTTTAAGTTCTGTTGGGTCTCAAACGGTAACATATTTTTACGCAAACAAGAGGGTGACAAACAAATGTTAATCAGCTCTGAAAAATGTCTACAAGGTATAGATAGCACTGGCATGTGACTAGTAATCCATATTGTCAAAAACTTTATTATATTAGCATCTGTCTGTTTAGTATTATTAATTTTAAAAATTATTGTCCTTGCTTCTAAATTTATAAACATACGCAAATTATGTAACATTTACTTAACCACACAAATAAAATCTCAAAATGGCATACATACCCTATACAAGAATACACTCACAACTCACTCATACAAAGACACTACCTATAACATTCAACCTTACACAAAAAAACAAATAACGAACGACATACTGCACATCAGGCAAGTCCTAACTATACAAGACTTCGCTTTGAGTCACCTCTTGCTCTCTCTGCACTCCCCCAATGGATAGCATAATCAGTTTAAGCAGCGAGCTTGACTCGCTAACAGTAGGTGAATCATTTAACTGTGACCCAGAAAATTGTATTGACTATGTTAATAACACCGACAGCAACATAAAAATACTACATTTAAACATCCGTAGCTTAAATAAAAACTTTGACCAAGCCCAGCTATTACTACACTCACTGAAACTTGATTTAGACGTGGTTGTCCTTACAGAATGTTGGCTTAGTAAAGTCAGTAATATGCCTGTTTTAGCTGGATATGATTCCTATTGTACCACTATAAACAATAATCAAAATGATGGGATTGTTATCTTTACAAAACAAACTCTCCGGACCTCAGAATGGGAACCAGAGTTTGTGAGTGGGAATTGCTTGGTTTGCAACATAACTAACCAAAATATCGCTATTGTGGCAGTGTACCGATCCCCATCATACAGTTCCAAAGAGAGTACCGAAAATTTTCTAGATAGTTTAAACAATGTCTACGCAAGCTTAACTACATTTAAAAATATAATTCTCGTAGGCGATATTAATATAGATCTTAAACCAAATAGTACTGATAACCGCTGTCTCGAATATCTCATGGTAAATGCCTCCCACGGTCTACTTCCAACCCATCGATTCAACACTCGACTGGATAGCTGTCTGGATCACGTATTTGTTAAAAGTACCCTGCCTGCTACTACCCTTGTACTAAACTCACACATCACGGATCACAGACCAGTGTTATTTAATATTGCTAACAAAAACCCTGGTACTATACCACTTCAAATAGCTACCCGCATTGATTACGAAGCAGTTAAGTTAGATTTAGAAAACTCTGATTTTTCCCCCTTGTACAATATTACTGACCCCAATTTATCCATGAATACCTTTATAAAAATCATATCTTCAGTCATTGACAAGCACACGAAACAAGTTAAAATCCCTAGGAAAAAAATAATTATAAAACCATGGATAACCACAGGTATTTTAAAGTGTATACAAAACCGTGACCGATTGCATAACAGATTAAGGAAAGATCCCAACAATCTTATTCTGAAAATTACCTATTCGCGGTATCGAAATTTTTGTAACGACTTGCTCCGAAAACTAAAAATTGCCTATGAGAAAAGCGAACTTGAAAAATCTCGGAATAACCCTAAAGCACTTTGGAAAACGATAAAACAAATCACAAATACCACCAAAAAGAAAACTAGCCCGGTCGAACTGTTGGACATTTGTGACAACGCTACATTATCGGCAAACGAAGTGTGTAGATTTTTCAGCAATATAGGACAGAGCTTGGCTGAAAAAATCATGTCCCAGTCTCATCAACCTACAAACCCACCCGGGAGATTAAGTCACATTACGGCACCCAACCCTGCCAACTCTCTTGTGATACTTGAGGTTGATGAAACAGAAGTGGAGTCACTTATTCTCCAACTGCGAAATGACTGCGCAATAGGTTGGGATGGCATATCTCCCCTAGTATTAAAGAGTTGTCGCAAGATCTTGACGCCACCATTGACGTATATTTTTAACTGCTGCCTTCAAAAAGGCATCTTTCCTGACGCGCTCAAAAAAGCTGTTATTCATCCAATTCATAAAGGAGGGAACAGAAACTGTGTCAACAATTATAGACCCATATCAGTCCTGTCAGCGCTCTCTAAGATACTGGAAAGGATCCTGAACAATGCTCTAAAAAAATTCCTCAACAAACATCGGCTCATAGCAGATAATCAGTATGGTTTTCGCTCAGGAATCTCAACTGAGGATGCAGTTCTGGATCTAACACAGTTGGTTGCGAGGAACCTTGACAGTGGAGTTAAAAGTCTAGGGATATTTTTGGACCTCTCTAAAGCTTTTGACACAGTATCTGTTCCCAAACTTATATCTAAATTGGAACTCCTAGGAGTACGAGGAAACTCCCTAGAAATTTTTAAAGATTATCTCACCAACCGGACTCAACGAGTAAAAATAGGAGAACATCTAAGTGACGAAATAATAATAAACACTTACGGTGTGCCTCAGGGAAGCATTCTAGGCCCCACCCTCTTCCAAATATACGCCAATGAGTTGTGTAATTTGGCCATTCCCAACTCTAAAATCTTTGCGTATGCAGACGACACCGCAGTCATAGTTTCCGGACCAAGTTGGGATAGTGTTAAATGCCACGCTGAAGCGGCAATAACAACTATCATGACATGGCTCAACCTAAATTTGCTTACCCTGAATTGCGATAAAACCTCGTACATTCCATTCGCTATTCGACGAAACAACTTACCTGAAAAGTCATTCTCCATAACAGCTCACACCTGTTCCACACAATCCCCACATTGTTTATGTCCAAAACTCACAAGAACAGATAATGTGAAATATTTGGGTGTCCAAATAGACGGAGGACTACGATGGGACAAACAGGTTGACGCTGTCACGGCTAGGACTATGAAACTGTTGCATACTTTCAAATCACTCAGGGACTCGGCAGCGCCTGAAACCCTGAAGATGGTGTATTATGCATTATGCCAATCAGTCATTGGATACTGCATCACAGTATGGGGTGGTGCAAACAAAACTTGTTTCCTGAGGATTGAAAGAGCGCAGAGAGCCGTGCTGAAGGTAATGCTTCGCAAACCTTATCGCTATCCCACTACGAAACTATACGCTGACTCACAAGTACTTACTGTTCGCCAGCTCTTTCTATTGCGGTCTATCTTAAGAAAACACGGTAATGTGCCTCCTACTGACCCTAAAAAAAGGAGGAAATTAGCCATTAGCACCCCCCACAAAACCGCCTTCGCTCAACACCAATACTACACATTAAGTACATACATGTACAAACAAATTCACAAAAAAGTAAACATAGTCGATCTAAATAAACATGAAATAAAATCAAAACTAACGGATTGGCTACTGAAACAGGACTACCTGAATACAGAGTCTTTACTCAAGTATGTCGTCTAACTATCTAATGTCTAATTACATACCCATACACACATATGTACATACACAAACACACACCCGCACATACACAAACATACACACACCCGCGCCCACACATATACATTCATACACACTCACACACAAACACATATCAAGTGAATGTAAATTATATTTCTCTGCATGATATTCCTTAAACGCTCGGGTAGATCGACACAGTCTACTATTAATATTGTAGCATTAATTTTAGGCCGAATCACTGTCTCTCAAGATACAGGTTACCTAGTTTGAGAGGCAGGGTTTTCCTTATTGTGTACAGATTTTTGTTTATAGATTGTACTGTATTGTCTACTACCAAAGCTCTTTTAAACTGTCCTTATTTTACATTATGAAATCTGTATATTTTTTGTGAAATAAAGTTTATTATTATTTCCTTTATTCATTTCTCTACATATGTTTACATTTTTAAATATTTTATAAAAACAAAAAAGTAAAAAAAACATTTAAAAATATAAAAATAGTTGTCCGCCGGCGTGGGAGCAGGGTCCAAGCTACCGGTGGTTAGGGTTCCAGAGACAGGAACCTCCTCACAATACGAGCCGTATCAAGGAGTACTGCCTTCTGAATCTGGCCCTTGATCCAACTACCCAACGAGAGCCTCGACAGATGTTCGTCGAGGCTCTTGGCCATCAGGCCATTGGCCGTTACAACAATCGGCACAATGATAGCCGAGCTCACACTCCACATGTCGACAACCTCGCGCGCTAGGTCGATATATTTGATTTGTTTATCTTTCTCAGCCTTCACGAGGTTCTCGTCATGTGGGATGGTAACATCGATTATCATTGCGCGGCGCGCTGATCTGTCTATCACTACTATGTCAGGCTTATTGGCGATAATAGTCCTATCAGTAATGATAGGCAGATCCCAGTACAACGTGACATGGTCTTTCTCGAGAACTGGGTCGGGCACATACTTGTAATACGGTACCTCAGATTCCACAAGTTTGTATTTCAACGCAAGTTGCTGGTGGATGATTCTGGCTACTAGGTTGTGCCTGTGCAAGTACTCGCCGTTAGCAAGACGAGAACAACCAGAGATAATATGTCTAATGGATTCACCTGGACGATGGCATGCCCGACACACGTCAATCGTCCCATCCTTTATAATATGTCTCCGGTAGTTGTTCGTCAAGATAACTTCGTCCATAATCGCACAGACAAAACCTTCAGTTTCCCCGAAGAGGTCACCGAAACGTAGCCAGGATACGGACGCCAGAAAATCTACATCGGGCCCATGAAGGGCCCGGTAGAAGCGTCCATGTAGCTCCTTGCTTTGCCATACCTCCCTGCGGTCTTCGGTACTGAGTATCACAGGTTTGTGCCAGTTCTCTTTAGCCATGGACAGCGGGGTGAGTCCCTTGTCCACTGTGACCACATCTCGGTGCATACCCACTTCCATTTTCAAAAAATATTCTCTGAGACTGCACACCTCACGGTTGTGGAGGGTCTTAGCATTTAAAAAGCCTCGACCCCCGCATTTCCGCGGGATGTACAGCCTCATCACCGATGATCGTGGGTGATGCATCCGATTTGCAGTCAACAGCGTACGGACTCGTCTATCCAAGGCGTCGAGTTCAGTTTGAGTCCATTTGAGTATGCCGAAAGAGTACATTAAAACCGGCATGACCCAACCGTTGAAGGCGCGCACCTTGTTTCCGCCTGAAAGAAGGCTATTTAAAACCTTTTTCAGGCGTCCAAAGAAGCGGTCCCTCAACGATTGTTTCACGTCCGGTACATTAATGCCTAACGCTTCCGACATACCCAAATACTTGTAGGTCTCGGATGAGGAAAGTGATCTAAGGTGTATGGAATCTGAAAGCTGAATCCCTTCAGATTCCATAATCTCCCCTCGCTTTACATGCATGACTGCACATTTGTCCACACCAAATTCCATCCTGATGGCACTACTAAAAGTTTCAGTTACCTTCAGTAGCTCCATCAGTCGCAATTTGTTGGGGGCAAAGAGTTTCAGATCGTCCATGTATAAGAGGTGAGATATGACCTGACCACCTCTCCTCAACCGATAGCCTAGACCTGAATCCTCCAGCAATGTGCTTAAAGGATTCAGAGCTAAGCAGAACCAAAGTGGACTCAAACTGTCGCCCTGGAATATTCCCCGCTTGATCCATACAGGTTCATCATTCGCCTGGATCTGTCGACATCCCGGATAGCGAAGGACTGTTCTCCATTGCCCCATACACGACTCAAGGAAGGTGCATAGGGTTGCATCTATCTTGTACAACTCCAGCACCCTCATGAGCCATGTATGTGGCACCGAGTCGTAGGCCTTCTTATAATCTATCCAGCATGTGGACAGATCCTTGCGGGATCGACGAACCTGTTGGCTAATGGCCATGTCAATGAGGAGTAGCTCCTTAGTACCACGGGACCCGTTCCTACATCCATTTTGAGAGGCGGACATTATTGAGTTACTTTCAATATGTGTATTAATTTTCACTCTCAAAATGGATGTAAGAAGTTTATAAACCGTCGACAAACACGTGATCGGTCTATAATTTTATTATTATTATTATTATCCATTGTGTACTTGGTCAAATTAAATTAGCAGGCAGAACTTGGACGAGATAGATCGCCATAATTATCTTATGACAATAAAATTACACAACTTATCACATTCTACCCCATTTTGGTGGTCAGGAATACCCCCTTTTTGTGGTAAAATCATCAAATGAGTCCTGCCACACCAGGTAAAGCGGAAGAGACTGCCTAAACTTCTACAGAAGTGGCAGTTTTTTGAAAGATGCTGTTACAATTTCAAGTTATACCACAGAATACTTAAATGTACTACATACAGAGTGTCACTTCCCAAAAACAAACAAATGTAAAATCTTTGGTTGAGAGAATAAAGTAAAAACATGTACGGAGCGCGTGCGAAAACCCTTTCCACCGGCTTTTCATACTACAAGCACACGCGGGCGCACCGTGGACAGTGCTACACCGCAGAGTGCGCGTGGTTATACTCTTCCAGTGACTGTTTACCTTATAAACTGATAGTTGTTTTATTGCCTTTATATCAATCAAGTTTCGCCAGTTAATTTAGTTGGACCTTGTAAGGGTGGGTTCATATCTGACGGAACATCCGTCGTGGAACACCAGAGCAGACAAATGTATAGAAAAACAATTGACCGTTCACAGTCAACCGATGGTCCGTTAGTGCGTCAAAGAACATGTGATGATCCGCTCGACAGATGTTCCATCAAATATGAACGTACCCTAAAGGCCGATCCACACACAACAGTGCCGACACGTGCTGTTCAGTAACGTATCGATCAGTGTCAGTGAAATATGATATTGACTTGACTTAAAGTCCAATGTCCTATGTATGCTGTTCAGTGATCACTGAACAGCACGGAACGTCACTGTCACTGATGAGTATGGATAGCGTCTTACAAAATGTATGCGACAATATCATATTTCACTGACACTGATCGATACGGTACTGATTGGTACGTGCCGGCACTGTTGTGTGCGGATCGTCCTTAAATCAGAATTATGGTTATTTTTCTATTGCTTACATACTAGGATGGTTTAACAAAGCAGCTAGTCTCTCCATGTTAACCGCATATACCGAATGGCATGATATAACATTTTTGTGTGTGAGTAATGTGGTGTAGAACTCATCTATAGTCAGTTTGTCATCATTTGGCTCTGTGTTGGCACTGGAAATAAAATAAAGAAGAAATTAGTATTGCCACAAAAATAAAAATGAAGTTTGTTTTGAGATGGTTGTTGTCATGGTCTTTTCAAAATTAATATTCAATCTCAACTCAAATCCCTTCTCAATCTCAACTCAAATTCCTTTTTTTATGGCTGCTACTGATTGGACATCTTACAAGACTCGGTTAGGCACTTCTGGTTGTTTATTGGATGCAGACAAAGATACAACTAAGATACATAGATTATAGTTAATTTCCAGCATCCATGAATATAATTGTTTCCTTTTTTTTACAAATAAACAAACAAGCATTCACCTGATGGTGCTTATTCATTACAAAGTTGATAAAATTAAAATCAAAGAATTATTTACCTGCAAGCAATTTCAAAAGCTGCAGAGTGTTCCATCTCATCAATAGTAGGAGGACACCTGGGTCCCAGCAAGTCAGTCATCCCCTCATCCACACTAACTCTACCTTCCCTTTGTGGATCATACAGTTTAGCCGTATTCCTCAACCACATGTTAGGCACATCGGTACCAACGTCATACATGAAGTGTGTGTTATGCATCTTGTAGCCTTTCCTTTGGGATACTACGGCAGTGATTACGTTCTTTAAGAAGTGTTGTACGGCCACTACTATTGCGTCTGCAGCATCATCTTCAGCACCTTCAAGTCCTGTTTCCCACGCTGCTAGCATGAAACGGCCCACAACTAGTGCATGGTCTGGTAGGAATATTTCCTGCAAAGAAGTAATTGATTTCAGGAAAAAGAAAATGTAATCTGATCACTTGCGAGAGCTGTCAACAAAGACTGCGTCAATATTTTTAGAGACAACTGGTACTCAGATAATGAAAAATAATGTTTTATCTTTATAATTACCTGTGCAGCATATTTGACACCATCACTGCCCGCTCCTGGTGGTGAATTAGGTGGCAAATACTCCAGCAAGTCAACAGGTTCGAAGTTCGACTTCTCAGACGTCCGGGAACTCCTTTTATGCCTCCTACTGTTCCTATTATGTGAACTCGCCTTTTCTTGCGCAATGGATATTGACGCTTCAGCCAAACCCTCAACTTTATTCAACAGAGCCAGTAAGAACTCATTATGGTAGTGCACCTGGTCGTTAGACAGCAGTTTTCGAGCTTCAGCATCAAACTCTTCTTTAGTTAACTTCATCCGAAACCACTGTTTCATGTGACTGAAATATTTAGTGGATTTCTCACCTAGCACATCGTTTAGTTTACGCCTAGCAATGTTTAGTGGGTCGGACGACATTATGTGTGGAAATTTGGTTTTTCAAGAAATCGAAACTTATAGATAAATGGAAATTAAATATTTTTCCAATCGAAAATTCGAAACAACAAACACAAAACATGCACATAAACGCAAAAAACAGATTGACAGTGTCAACCAGTCAACTGTCATCTGTTTTGTGCGGTTGCCAATGTGTCAACTTGACATTGACACATTGGCGAAGTGCGTTCATTTTAATACATTGAGATAAAAGTATATGGAGACGCCCCGATGTTCTATACATACATTTTGCTTATACAAATATGAGTCAAACATGAGACAGAGAGTGAAATATTGGTTTGTCTCTTTCTTTCTAATGCAGTAATCATATTTGACAAAAGAGACAACAATATTTCGGTTGTTGCTCAAAATGGAATATTTTGTTGGGATATTTCCTCAGTATTTCCCACAGTTACAGAAACGTGCCCATTTCGCCATTTTATGGGCCGAGTTTCGTGGTAGTTCTGCTGTCAAATAGTTGTTTACTTTTTGTTGAATTTAGATTTTTGAGTAAATTACGGAGTGTTTTCTTTTAAAAGTGCGTGTCACCATTAACAAACAGTAATTCAACATGCCTGGATGTTCCATTGTGTCTTGTCGTGCCAGAAAAAAGAAAAATCAGCCTGAATTGACTTTGCACAGGTTAGTAACAGGTTTTCATGCAAAACTACATGAATTAGAACAATTTCGGTAAAGAAATCGCTATGTGATCATATTTTCATGGTTAGAGTATTAATATTTGGGTTTATTTCCGCCCTACAGACAATATTTTTCATTTCTTATTTTCGTTCGTTTGTTTACAATAATAATAGTGTTGTACCGTTGCTGTAATAGTTCCCGATACTAGTCCTTCGTTACACTGAAACTGTTACCAAATGATATATTGATACAAAAATACTAATCATTTACAGGTTTCCCAAAAATGAAAGATTGAAGAAAAAGTGGTTGGACTCTATCGATGTGGAAAATATTAGTCCTCGAAGTAAAGACTGGCTTATATGTTCACTTCACTTTGAATAAAAATGTTTTAACAGAACACTTGTTGTTATTAGGTTACATAAGAACTCTGTACCTACAATATTTTCGGTAAGTGTGTATTAAAATTATTGTTAAATAACAGCCTGGTTTTTTAGCCTAAGAAGTTATATAGATAGTAATGTGTATTTCATTTTTTTTTCAGACATCCAATAAAAAACAACTTCCAGAGTCGTTTGTATTCTGTGAAACAAGCAACATTCAAGAATCTGGTGTTTCTTGTACATTTACTGTAATAGGGGAACAATCTAGTGTAATAAAGTCCTCGCTGCGGTCTCTCTATAGATTCAAGCATTTCCTCCCATCTAGCACCAAACTCATTCTTTTCCAATCACTTGTGCTTCCCATTATTGACTTTGCTGATGTTTGTTATTCTGATCTATCCCAAGAACTTCTTAACAAATTGGATCGACTTCTCAATAACTGTATTCGCTTCGTTTTTGGCCTTCATAAATATGATCACATTTCTTCTTTCCGTTCTCAGCTTAAATGGTTGCCTATCCGACTCAGGAGATCCCTCAGATCTCTCTGCATGCTTTTCAAGATTATGAATGATCCACGTGCTCCTGATTATTTAAAAACTCAATTTAAAGTGTTGGGCAGTTCTCATAGTTGTAACCTTCGAGCTTCCAAAAAACTACTTCTCCAAATTCCTTCACACCGCACCGGTTTTATGTCTAATTCTTTCGCTATAGCAACTATAAGACTCTGGAACGCGCTACCCTTTAGCATTAAAAAAGCTGAAAGCGATTTCACTTTAAAAAAAAATTACGTAACCTCTATTTAAGTCACAATAAATACCTCTCTTCTTTTTCTTTTCAAGTCTAGTCATAATAGTTATTAGTAAGTTATATGTAGATATATTTTTTCTATATATATATTTTTTTATTATATTGTTTAGTTTATTTTATCAGTATTATATGTATTAGTATCTATATTAATTTATATGTCTTTGATTTTTGTTTGTACCCTACCACAATATTCTCTTATTTAACCCAAAGGTTGACTGGTAGAGAATGCCTTGTGGCATTAAGTCCGCCCTTGTACCACTTTATGTACATGAAGTTTAAATAAATAAATAAAGGAACCGTCTACCGTAATGGAGGCACCATTGCAGTTGACCCATCAATGTGTGGGAACAGTGTGGGAACAAATTAACGCTAACACATAAATATATAATATTTAATTACAAGCGATAACGCAAATGTGAAAACATTATTTTTACGTAACTACATGAATTATAATTCAATCATGGTATCTAGTCGTAATACTATTATGTAATCCTAAAAGTACTAGGGATACTGGTATCGATACTCGTTACACTAACACAATGTTTCTTGATTGGCACAACCCTAGCATTGGCCGCCATTTTATGGGACCAGCGAACTTGTAGGCATACACGTTTTTAGTGTAGGTATTTCCAGTCCATAGGATTATAATGTCTATGTTTTAATAACTATAAAACAACAAATATGAAACACAAAAAAAATCATTACTTTGAGATTACCTTCCCTGAGTAAAACATCCAAAGTTGCTGAATAAATCGTTACTCTTCAATGATCGACATAAATAAATGGAGCGCAATATTTCGAACTTATAACGAGCTCAACTTCGTAACATTCTGAACGTACCGCTTGATGTCTTTTTTTTCTATGGTCTCCAACTCGTCACTGTCAAATTACACACATGACATTGACAGCTTGTTCGTCTGTCAAGTGTCAACACCAGAAATTGTGAGATAAAATTTGTTTACATAATAAAATTAATTTACGCAAAAACGTGTAGTTAGATGACTACCAAAATGTCTCTAAATTTCTTACTAAACACAGGCAAAACAAATTCACTCATGAAAGGTAAGAAATATTGAAACGAAATTTTGAGGTTATGTTATTAAAGATTGAAAAACCCCTCTATAATTTTTTATTGCAGAATTTGTCCGCAATGCCAGTAAAAAGACTGGTGGTAGTACATCCAACACAAACTGCTCTGTAAAACCGAAGCGAAGAGGGTGGAAGGTCCAAGATGGACATTTTGTTCAGGCTGGTCATATGCTAGCCACTCAGAGGACACCTAGGTTCCACCCTGGATTGAATGTAAGTGTCCAACACAATTTTTATTACCTACATAAAAAATCTATTTTATATAAATGGAAGTTAAAGGTAAAGTTGAAATAACTATGTTATGCGTTTGCTACATGCTATTACAAAAATTCCAAAACAGAATTGTATGATATTGAAATTGATTTAATAATTATGCATATAATACTGAAGATATAATTAAGCCAGACTACTTATTTATGGCTGACTCTTAGCTATCTCTGTATTGAATGTCTTAATATTTTCAGGTTGGCTTTGGCAGAAACGGCACCCTCTTTGCAATGGAAGCTGGCAGAGTGGTAGTGACCTGTGAAAAGTTCGACCCTAAATGGGATCATACCTGGGTCCAGAGAATTTATGGAGGGCGGGAACAACAGACCATAATGAAGAAGTATTATAATGTCATACCTGAACCTCAACATCAGAGGTTTAAGCTTGTCAATGAAGTTTGAATGTGTTTTAATGTTATTTAGTTTTATTAGGAGATAAATTTTTTGTTGATTGTATGTTGCATTATTTTTTCAAACCATTCTTGAAAGCCTTTAATTAGAGTAGGTTATGGATATTGTCATATTACAAAATTAAATAAAACAAGCCATTTAAGGCGCGGTCTTATCTCATATTCCCAAAAATTGGTTTCTTAGAACGTCAAGTATGACGTAATGTAATAAAAATAAGCAACGCGAAAAATACAGTGAACAGAGAAGGGTATAAAGAAGAATTTAAACCGAACAGAATAATAAATAAGAGTTTGATATTCCCAATAAAAATTGGGAAGTTGTAGCACAAAAATAAACTTTGACGTCGAAGATCTCTGTATTTCCAGCGATAACAACAGTTTTTTTTTTTAAGAATTTAGTAGGTTTTCCATTTTTTAGGGTTCCGTAGCCAAATGGCAAAAACGGAACCCTTATAGATTCGTCATGTCTGTCTGTCTGTCTGTCTGTCCGTGTATGTCACAGCCACTTTTTGTCGAAAGTATAAGAGCTATCCTGTTGAAACTTGGTAGAAAGATGTATTATGTGAACCGCATTAGGATTTTCACACAAAAATCAAAACAAAACAAATTTTGGGGGTGCCCCCCATACTTAGAATTGAAACTCAAAAAAAAAAATTTCACCAAACCCATACGTGTGGGGTATCTATGAATAGGTCTTTAAAAATGATAATGAGGCTACTAACATCATTTTTTTCTAAACTGAACAGTTTGCGCGAGAGACACTTCCAAAGTGGTAAAAAGTGTATCCCCCCCCCCGTAACTTTTAAAATAAGAGAATGATAAAACTAAAAAAAATATATAATGTAGACCTCAACCAAAACTACCAACGAAAATTGGTTTGGATGAGATACAGTTAGCAGTTTTTGAGATATAGTACATTTTCAAAAACCGCAAATATAACTTTGCCATTCATACAAATACTATGAAAAACAAAGTTATTTTTATTGTTTGTGTATATTACTTACTCAAAATCAAAAAATCAAAATCAAAGCATTTATTTCAAATAAGCCAGTTACAGGCACTTTTGAATTGTCAAAGACAAATGAAATATTATTAAACACAAAATGCAAAATTATGGTGCTACAGTCCCAGTCACATGACATAAAAACTGTGAAAGTACCTGCTTACGCAAGCTAGCAATATAAAAAATTTTGGTATCATGTATCCAAACGCGTCTCACACATTGAGGGTAGAATTCATATTGGACCACAGTATTGAGCCAATCATACTCCGGCTTCCTTTCCAATCCTAACCCCATGTCTCAAAAGATGCTACACCGCAACGCCAATGAGAAGCGTTTTCCGCCGCAGCGATTCTGACAGAGGTCGCCATGAGGATTCGTTCTGTTCTCTGCAAGCAGCCCACCGCTTAACACCGCTTAAAACTCAACCGCTGTTTCATCATTATAATATAAACTATTTTAACGTGTTGGCCGACACAAAGTGACAATACAATCGATTTACCGATCGCGAGTGAAAAATCCATCCAAGAACGCGTGTCATCATCCACGTCGCGGCAATCGATGCACCAACCTGACATCCAGTGCTCCCAAAGCCCAAGTAAGTCATAATATTCTTCTTCCCATACCTACTTTCATTGGCTCAATTTCTGTGTCGTCCAATATTCGATCCAGCATAAAAATTATTTTCCCGCTAAATTACACAACGCTTGTTGGTCCTTCAAAAAGCCGCTATCCCAACTTCACCATAAGTTTATGGTCCATTCGAGTCGGATTCATAGAATCAGCATTCATAGGTCTCATACCTAGGATTTAGGTCAAATACCTACAATTCGTAAAACCGCCATATTGAACGCATACTGACGTTCTTACATTCCCCGCTAGGTAGATAGGTACATTATTCATTGGGAACTACTGTACCAACTTAATAGTTCGCCTGTTGCATTGAAATAGCATAGGTAATTATTAAAATCGCCAATTATCGTGAGTTAGTTCGGCAAACTTGCCTATAACTTATACTCAACCGCATTAATTTCTTACACCCGCGATAAAAAATAAATAAAAAAAATATTGTTGAAGTCTACCCACTAGACCTGAATTATTTTATCCGCTGTATTTTCTAGAACTAATCCAATATGGAAGATCTTAAAATTAAAGTTAAATTACTGCAAGCTAAAAATCAAGCAATCTTTGAGCGTTTATCGTCATTGTATGAAACTTCAAAGAAAATAAATACGACTAGTATTGAGCTTCGCTCGGCTGAGACGTTTATGGCAGACACACAAATACTCTCAGTTACTCGTCAGGAATTTAGTACTAACATAGATAAAATAAATACATATTCTTTACAAATAAATCCTGATCATAAAATTGATTATAACAGTCAAATATCATTTGACGGCGTTTACACTCGTGTCGAGAGAATACGTTCACTTATTGAAGCGAACTCCTCAAGGTCATCGAATGACTCGACGACGTCTAGCGATACCGCGACGCAGTCTAAATGCTCGGTCAAGCTGCCACCAATTCAGATTCCGTTCTTTGACGGTAGAATTGAAAATTGGCCTGTTTTTTATGAATCATTTAAATCAAATATCGATGGCAATTTAAACCTTACAGATTCTCAACGTGTGCAATATTTAATAGGTAATTTAAAAGGAAACGCACTGCAAATTACCGCCGGAATTATTCCGTCAGGGGAAAATTATGCGTCTATCTGGAACAGTTTGGTTCAAAAGTACCAAGATAAACGAGCACTAGGCTCACACTATATGTCTAACATATTAAATATCAAACCCGCAATTAATAATTCCGCCTCTTTAAATAGTTTTATTGAAAGTTTTCACGCGTCTGTTTCGGCACTACCCAGGTAGGAATTTTCCGTCATTAAGACGTTACATCAAGGTCGGTCACTGACGTAACAGACGTCCTGGCATGACGTCTGTGGGCCCTCGTAGTGACGTTAAAATGTCACGGCCACACGACGTCATATTTGACGTCGTGTGGTCGTCTCCCACTTACGTCAGTGTGACTTATGATAAGACGTATGAACGACCAACTTCGAGGAGCATGCGACGTCCAGATGACGTCTTATAAGCTAAAATATCACCTGTTTACGACTTTAAAATAACCTATAAAAGACGGTAAATTTTCGTGCGTACCAGGGGTCTTAAGTGTCAGAGCGCATCACACACGGCTAAGATACTATAATATTTTATCTTAAGATACCATATCGCTCGCCATACTATTCAATGGACCGTCACACACGACGAAGATAATATACCTACTCGTATTTTTCATACTTTCGTATCGTAAGATGTAAAATATATCGTAAGATAACATCTTAAGATATAAAATATATCGTAAGATAACATCTTAAGATATAAAATATATCGTAAGATAACATCTTAAGATATAAAATATATCGTAAGATAACATCCGCTATAAAATATATCGTAAGATAACATCTTAAGATATAAAATATATCGTAAGATAACATCTTAAGATAAAATATTATAGTATCGTATCTTCGTCGTCTGTGATGGCTTAAGATATATTAATATAACATCTTAAGATAAAATATTATAGTATCTTAGCCGTGTGTGATGCGCTCAGAAATTGAAACAACAAAAATAATGTTTAGGTAGGGTTAGGGTTGGCACAATGTGTAGAGTAAACATCACACTACCATGTTCATGTAGGTAAATGATAAGTACCATTTTTTGACAGTTAACAATTTATTAGATTTTTCAAATGAGTGTGCTTATTATAGGTACATCTATGTTATATACAGGGTGTTTGGCAGAACGTTGAACATACGAAAATGGTGGATAGGTGGGGTCATCTGCTACTTACTCAGCCCTAATTTATTTGGCCCTGGCCCACTGGATATTTAAAAAAATTTTTTTTCTTTCTTCTTTAATTTTTAATTGTAATTTTTATTAAAAATTGGTAAAACAGGCATAATTTCAACAAAATATTGCCTGTTTTACCCATTTCTAATAACAAATACACTTTAAAGTTAAGAAAGTTGTGAAACAAGAAGAAAGAAAAAATATTTTTTTAAATATCCATTGGGCCAGGGCCAAATAAATTAGGGCTGAGTAAGTAGCAGATGACCCCACCTATCCACCATTTTCGTATGTTCAACGTTCTGCCAAACACCCTGTATATTATATACCTACCTATGTCACAGTCAAAACTGTTAATCAGTCAAAACTACTTTTGACTGGTGGAAACTAGTCAAAAATACTTTTGACTAGTCAAAGCTAATTTAACAATAACTAAGATTTCCATATACATATTAGGTTATGGTTTTTTTTGTGACCCTTCAAAAAAAAACATGTGATTCTAGGACTAGGTAATTACAACTGAGGCGTTCTAAGACAATATAATATTTTTAATGCAGAAAACGCATTTTAACTTAATACCTAAGAGTTTTGACTGACACCAGTCAAAAGTGGTTTTGGCTGAGAGTTTTGCCTGTAACATATACATTTCTAATACAATTCTATGTCGCCTCTGAATGGAGCAACGGAAAACATATACTTTTATTATTTGAGTCTTGAATTAAAACACATTTGGATATTATATCGCTTACAGCAATCATTTTGTAGTCTTCAGAAATGTTATTTACCTCAAAAACATTTAGTATCGAAGACTCAAAAGGATAATCATAATAACAAGAGTAAGTATTAAATTCTTTTCCATAAAGGTATACTTTTTTGTCATGACAACGTTCTAGCACATTGTGAACTTGGATTACTTTGTTTTTATTAGTGTAACAGTAACAATCTGCTACACGTCGTGAGTATACATAAATAGCAAAATCTTTACAGACAAGTTTCATAAAAGTATTATAATTATAGTCGTCGTTAGTTGGTACAGGCCCTGAACTATGTTCATAATAAAGCAAATTTGCTTTTTTACAATTATTACTGTATTCAGGAGCCGAATCAATTTCTTTTAAACGTCTGTATATTTGTTGTAAAGGCTTGTTAGGTGACCTAACTAAGCCTTTGAGTGTCTTCAGATAATTCTCAAAAGGGAAAGCTGAAAAATTATCTAGAACCCCATGCAATTTTGCATCATCACTTAAATGACATAAAACATGAACATTGTAAATGAGAAAAGTTGATCCATACACCTTCTCTGAATGTTTGATAAACATTACTAAAATTTCACTTACAAAATCATAACCCAACTTTGTAGTATGTTTTTGAGAACATAATATATTTATACCACAATGAAGTAAAAGAAAATTTTTGTACAGTGGAGTACATAAAATATCTTTTAAGACTACGGGACCGAGGTATAACAAAAACATTCGAAACTCGGTTGCTTTCCAACGAGCCAAGTCGATTAAAGCACGAGGTCGACGATTAAATTCCATTGTCATATAGTTTTGACAACTAACAAGTCTATCAGATATGCTATTCACTAATCGACTTTGTAAACGAACTTTCAAATCACCACCTACCCAAGCATTCAACAGCTTTCTCATAACTCCTAAGCAAACAGCATGCATATAGTCAATTGGAAATACTGAAACTAAATCAATTTGAAGCCTTAATAAGGGAGATTCACCAATGTGATGATCTTCATCCGTTTGTTCACGAAATTGTAAATCAGTTCTGCGGGTAGCTGTGACACTTTTGTATACTACGCGCCCTTGAACATATTCACCTACTTCAAAACATTTGTCGCAAGCAGAATACCCACCATGGGATTTGGTACATTTGACCATTGCCCTTGCAGGTGCATCACAAATAAAACTGTGTACTTCAATTGTATAATGTTTACTTTTGAAGAAAAATCCTGCTTGAAGTAATTGCGAAAGTTCATCAACAAAGTCTTTAAGATACATGTCTAAAGGCGAAGGTTTCATGTTTCCATAATACAGGGCAATAACAAAAGGCTTAGCATTGCAATAATTTTTAACTAGTCCTAAAATGGGCCACAATTGTGAATTTTTACTTTTAAAGAGAGGAAGACCATCCACATTAAATGACATTACAATTTTATTATTATGGTCTATAAACGATAGATCACAATGTGTTAATATATTTTCTTAACTATTTCTCCTGAGTCTAAGTTTTTTATCTCTATTTGTATAGGAGTTTTAAACAATGTACGACTACTGCTTGGTAATTCAGGGCATATCGGTGCAAGGATTTTTAAAAGACTATCTGTTGCTGTTTGTGAAATACTATGACGAACACCCCATTGTCGTAGTCGGAAAGGTTAAATCTTTGTTTTCTAAATTCTTTAGATCAGTGGAAGATGGACTTTCAGAACACTGCTGTACATCACTCTCTTCAAGTGGCACAAACAGCTGATCACTTTGTACATCATAACATTGTGTAATAGGTCTCTGCTCATTACTTAGATTAATTCTAATGTTTCTAGCTGATGTATCTGAACATAGATCTGGTTGCACAGCACTAGTTTGCTCCTGATGAACATTAGTGCAATTAGAAAATAAATTAACATTGTTGTTTGAACATATGTTATGATTGTTACAATAATAATTATGAGCAACTATTTCTAAATTATTATTACTATGATCGTTACTAGCGTCCGCAGTCGCCTGTATTTCCTTTACAATCTCAAGTTTTATGGCCCTTGTCCGTCTTTGCATCTGCCGGTGTCCTACATCTGCCTTATGTTTGTAAGGAATTTTTGTAATTTTTTCACTCATTGCCTCTTAGCCGCCTTCGTGCATGCAGTCTTCAATATCATTATTAAATCCTAGTCCTGGTAAACGATTTATTTATTTGTGATTAATTTTATAGATGCTGTCTGAAATTAAATATATTTTGATATTAATTTAAATGCTAATTTAAATTTTACTGTCTAAATAATGATATCAATGAAAGTGGCAACTTAGTATCGTACTGAGCTTGCTTTTTTGCAATGAAATTACACACATTATAATATTGTTGTATTATTGTACAAGGTCAATATTACCACAAAGAAAACAATACCTTATTTCTCACTTATTATGCTGTGCCTCTTCAGCCGTTCCGGTGCATGTTTTAACCAAACTTTTATGCAATCTTCTATATCTTTATCATTTGATCCTGGTGATGACCATTTGATGCTCTCTGAAAATAAAATTATTTTTGTATCAATTTCAAAAGATTTAACTGCATAGTAATTAATGTATACAACAAAACACTTGTGAAGTTGCACAAAACCAACATTAGTTTAACGGAGACTATAAATTCATGCCATTACATTTTGTACCAAAAAGAAAGTGACAGCATCAATTTAAAGTCTCCTTTAAACTAATGGTGGTTTCTGCAACTCACCGTCAGACTCACAGACTTCACACAGACAGTAGACACGGTCAGTTTTTGTAATTAAATATTATAAACATACACACATTCCTAAATAATATCATTGTACCTATATTGTATGAAGTTAATAATAGTAACACAGACAATGATTTATTATTCTTATGGAGCAACTTTACCTATTATCACAGATTTGAGCTTCATATTGCAAAATGGTTTTTTTGTTGATCGCTTGCCGTAGAAGTTAAATTGTGAAGCAAGCCAGTCAATCATTACATGCTTCAACACTCTGTAGACTTTTGTTGCAACATCTCGTCCTCCTAGGGAGCCTAAGTATCGAATCTGAAAAAAATATTTAATTTTATTATGTATTCATCTTATAGTTAATATAATCAGTAGCCTATTGTATGTGTCCACTGTTGGAGCAAATGCCAAAATTCGGGATGGTAAGAAACTGGAATGGAACTCATGAAAATTTTTGTTGGTAAGTCTGGCTTTAATACATATTATTATGTAAAAAAATGTTTTACTAGAAGTTTTGAACTGTCTTCATCTTGAAGAAAAGTTTCTATTTCTGATATGTCTTCAAAGGTTTCTAAAGGGAACTTGATATTAGGTTTCAGTGGTGGTGCGGCATCTTGAGTGGGGTCTTTCTTTAGAAGCGAGATTATTTGCTCATTTTGCGCTTTAATGCTTGCTAGTACTCCAAGCACTTTTTCTTCAAAACCTTAAAGAGAGTAGAATAGACAAATTAATTTGGCAGTACTTGTGAAGCTATAGACAAACAGACAGACACACCATAGCCTCAAACTTATAACAACTCTTTTTAGTTGGCTAAACGGCTGAACATAATTATCTTGATGCCATGGATTTAGTTTATATCACAAGAAGGACAAAGGCTTCTTTTTAACTGAGGTACTAGACAAAGCCTCTGGTAGAAGCTAGTTAACTTTATCTATTACAGACAACTTTCTTGCATTGTACAGGATGGTTAGGCTGACAATTTATGTCACAGTTTTGATTCTGTTCTTAGCTATTCTGCTTGCTGATTGTCTGCCCATGCTGTAAATACTGGCTGTATTGGCCATTCAGCAAGCCGAAAAGCGACAGAATTTAAGCTGTGACATTCGTGTCAGCTTTTAGAATCTTCTTTTACCTGTGTTTTTGTTTGTATAACTTCCGAATGCACAGGATGGTGAAGCAAACAGTCTTTTAGGAGTATTTTGGATCACTGAATCCAATTCAAACTCATTTAGATTGAACGCATCTTCATTTCTTATTTCATCAGCAAATCTGGGATATGATCTAGATGCCACAGCAGTATATTTTAAAGAGCATGTGTGGAGTGTCCTTGGTGCCTTACAGCTGCAGATTGCTGAGTTGAGCAGGAGTGTTGACGTGATTGAGATGCGTCACAGAAAGAAGTTCTTGCTATTTGGAGGTGTGCCTGAGAAGCCTGATGAGAAACTCCCCGAAACTGTGGTAACCATTCTGCACAGCAAGCTTGGCATCACTGATCTGGCACCTTCTTCATTAAAGGTATGCCACAGACTGGGCGTGGCTTCTGAAGGTCAGTCTAGACCTATTCTGCTTCAGTTCATGGAGTCTGCTATTAGGAGCCAGATCTGGAAAACCAAGACTAAACTGAAGGGATCCTCTTATGTGGTGTCTGAGTTCCTCACTCGTCAGCGACAGTCGGCTTTCACAACAGCTCGGAAGTTGTTTGGTGTGACTGCTGTGTGGACCATGGACGGAATCATTTTCGTCAAGCTCCCTGATGGTAAACGTCGTCGGGTCTTCACTGTTGAGGAAGTCGTCGCGCTAGGTTCGGAGCATGGCAAGTCACTGGATCAGATTGTTCCTCCAGACTCCAACCCTGGCTCCAGCAGCACGAGCCCGACGCCGGCGCAGGCTCCCACTCGGTCAAGACGGTTAGCAAGGAAGAAGTAACTCGGTTTGTTGTCATTATTTTGTTTCTATTTTAAATGTACAACTAGTTTTCTGTCCAATGATAATTTTTGGAGTACGTCACCGTGATTTTTTATCAAGTACCGACGCTTATTTACAATATTTACTGTTTTCTTTGTTTCAAATTTATGTTTAGGCAGTCATGTCAGTCAAGTTGCTGTGTGCTTGTAATGTCACAAATGTCACTGTCACTTATGTCACTGTCATCGATCGGTTTCGTTCAGAAACACGCATTAGTCTACATTGGATAAAGATCACTTACGCTTTAGCAGCCTTTTTCCTTTTTTTTGTGTCTAAGTGGCTGTCTTGAACGTTCGGTTTTGTAATCCATTTTATAATTTGTTATTCTTCTTTACTTGTTTTTGGAGTATGTTATAAATTGATTGTAAACAGTCTGCCGGCAGGTTATGCAATTGTTTGGATGTGAATTTTATTTCACAAAAAAAATATAATTATATATTTAATATTCAATTATTTACTATATATTAACCTATATTTTACTTTTACTCAAATCCATAATAATTATGTCTGACGATGACTCTTTTTATTCATGTTCTTCCACCTCTTATTCAACTCTTGACGATTCTCTATCCGCTAATAGTTTTCTTAGTAGTGAGTGCCAGCGATTTAACAAGTGTTTTAATGTATGCCATGTCAATGCACAGAGCATCCCTCAGCATCATTCTGAGATTTTGGATTTATTTTCTGACGTCGCCTTACATGCCATTTTAGTGTCTGAAAGTTGGCTTAAACCTGAACTTCCCTCTCATTTTTACTGTTTACCGGGGTTTATTTTAATTCGGAACGATCGCACAGGTAAGCGAGCCGGAGGTGTCGCCATTTACCTGCGAAGTGATATCCCCTACAAAATTTTATCTTCATCATCCCCAATCTATAATGGTAACCCTGAGTACTTATTTCTTGAAATTATTGTTAAAGGGGTTAAGGCCGTTCTAGGAGTTATATACTGCCCACCTGCTATAGATTACTTCTCTACTCTAGAATCTCTCTTCGAATCTCTTTCCTCTGAGTACAAACATCACATAGTCATGGGTGATTTTAACACTGACCTCTTGAAAGATAACCTTAGATCACGTAGGCTGAGTGCGATCCTGGAGTCCTCGAGTCTATCATTACTTAAACTTAATCCAACGCATCATAACTTAGACTCTAGCGATTCCTGGCTCGATCTCATGCTTGCATCTTCTGTGGATCTCGTTGCCAACCATGGTCAGATTGCTGTGCCTGGTTTATCCAGACACGATCTGATTTATCTGTTTTATAAAATTAAACCCCCTAGGCAGCGTCCAGCTGTTATTTTTATTAGAAATTTCGCTAGATTAGATAGGGACAAACTCAATACTGATGCACAGGCCCTTGATTGGGATGAAATTGCCCAGTCGACATCAGTGGATCAGAAAGTGGAGTTATTTAATAAATATGTACTGCAGCTTTTTGACTCTCATGCACCGCTGAGGGCTGTTCGTGTCAAGCGCCCTCCTGCTCCATGGATAACCCCTGAAGTTAGGATGGCTATGAGACGTCGTGACCGGGCTTTTAGAAAATATAGGCGGGACCGCAGCGAGGAGTACTGGAACCTGTACAAGGTGGCTAGGAACCGCTGCAACCAGATGGTAAGAGCATTTAAACGCCGATACATTTCTGAGAATGTCCTCAATTCTTCACCGGCTGATATTTGGAAGTTTCTCAAATCTCTTGGCATAACTAAGTCCCCCTCTAGTATAGTCTCTCTCAATCTTTCATTAAATATTCTAAATAAACATTTTTCCACGTCTACTACGCTTCCAGTTGACGTTAAGGATATGACTATCCTTGACATTACTTCCAGGCCAATGTTTCCTACTGACTCTTTTTCTTTCTCTCCCGTGACTAACCTTGAGGTCTTCAAATGCTTTACCTCTATTAAGTCTAAGGCTGTGGGCTGTGATGGGGTCAGTCGAACTATGTTATCTTTTTTGATTGAGAATTTAATTCCAGTTATTACTCATATTATCAATACATCACTGCAGACTGGTGTGTTTCCCGCAATGTGGCGTAAGGCTTACATTATCCCTCTTCCCAAAATTTCCAACCCAAGTTTACCTAATCACTTCAGACCCATCTCCATTCTCCCTTTCCTTTCCAAAATCTTAGAAGCAGTTGCTCTCAAGCAAATATCCTCCTACGTTTTTAAAAATAACCTTTTGTCCAATTACCAATCTGGATTTCGGCCTGGCCACAGCACAGCCACAGCTTTACTTAAAGTTACTGAAGACATTAGGGATGGCTTGGAGAATTCGAGGTTAACGGTCTTAGTTTTAATAGATTTTTCCAATGCTTTTAACACCGTTGATCACGATATTCTCTTGGCTATCTTGTCTCAAATTGGGGTCTCTTCGTTGTCACGTGATTGGTTTTCATCTTATCTTCGTGGTCGCCAGCAGGCAGTGCGTGCTGATCAGGAGTGCTCTGATTGGTGCGACCTGGTAACTGGTGTTCCTCAAGGCGGTATACCCTCTCCTCTCTTATTTTCGTTATTTATAAACTCCATTACTTCTATCCTCAAATGTTCTTACCATCTCTACGCTGATGACTTGCAACTATACGCTCAATCAGACATCGCCAACCTTAATAATTGCATCTCATCACTCAATGCTGATCTTCGTGCTATTGAAGAATGGTCTAGCAAGTTTGGGGTTGCTGTGAACGTCGGAAAATGTCAGGCAATCATAATCGGTAGTTCATACCACTTGAGAAACGTGAACACTAGCCAACTTGTGCCACTGTTGTACGAGAACACCGTCATCTCTCTTTCACCTCACGTAAAAGACTTGGGCCTGTACATTGACGACTGTTTGAGTTGGAAAAAGCATGTGGCTCAGGTGAGTCAGAAAGTCACGTTCTCGCTGCGGTCTCTCTATAGATTCAAGCATTTCCTCCCATCTAGCACCAAACTCACTTTGGTCCAGTCACTTGTGCTTCCCATCATTGACTATGCTGATGTTTGTTATTCTGATCTATCCCAAGAACTTCTAAATAAATTGGATCGTCTTCTCAATAACTGTATTCGCTTCGTTTTTGGCCTTCGTAAATACGATCACATTTCTTCTTTTCGTTCCCAGCTTAAATGGTTGCCTATCCGACGCAGGAGGTCCCTCAGATCTCTTTGCATGCTCTTCAAAATTATGAACGATCCATGTGCTCCTGATTACTTAAAAACTCTTTTCATAGTGTTGGGCAGTTCTCATAGTCGTAACCTTCGAGCTTCTAAGAATCTACTTTTCCAAATTCCTTCACACCGTACCGGTTTCATGTCTAATTCTTATACTATCTCGACTATTAAGCTCTGGAATGCGCTACCCTTTAGCATTAAAAAAGCTGAAAGCAATTTCACTTTCAAGAGAAAAGTACGTAACCTCTATACGTCAGAATAAATTAGCTCTCAATTAACAAAAGTCATGTCATGAATTATTAGGATTTTATTTCTATTTATTTTATATGTTATAATATTGTTTAGTTTATTTTATTTGTATATATGTAATAGTATTAAAAAACATAGTTTTATATATATATATATATTTTTTTTTTTAGTTTGTTTTACTAGTTTTTTTTTTTTATTTTTGTTGTACCCTACCACAGTGTTGTCTTACACCCAAAGGTTGACTGGTAGAGAATGCCTTGTGGCATTAAGTCCGCCTATGTACCAAGGATTTGTACATGAAGTCTAAATAAATAAATAAATAAATAAGTATATGACTTATTTTTGCTTGAGACTGCACAGGATTTCAAATCAGGAACTCTCTTAGCTGTATTTTTGTTTATTTCACTTCTAAGTGATGGTGAAGCAGAATCTCTCCTAGGAGTATTTTGGGTTACTGAATCTGAGTCACTTAGATTTAAATCATCATTTTTTGTTTCATCAACTCTTTGGTGAAATATAGATGGTGAAACAGTAACTGGTTGTTCATTCTCAATACCTGTAATGTAACAAAATTTAATACTGGCAGCAGATATCGTGTGAGTAATTAAGCAGACAGTATAAAGATGGGTTGGGTCTAGTATTCGGTAGCAGGCGGAGGGGGGGGTGAGGCGGGTGAGGGGGAAGGAGGGGGAGTCCCCTACCCCCCAGTACCACTCCCATGTTAAGGTCATGCACCGTTCTTGAGAAAAACCAATTTTTGTAACCTAACCTTAAAACTTGTTGTAGTCACATAATAGGCGTATTCCAAAAACTTGGTATAGTTTAGCATAAGGATGGGAGGTGCCCCCTGTGTCCTGGCACCACTCTCCTGTAAAGGCAGCGCCCAGACCCCGCCATCTCTTCGAATCTAACCTGTCCGTGTCGGGGTGCTCCAAGTCCCGAGCTCTAACAAAGGCTTGCAATTGGTAAGGTATAAGTCCCCGATTGTAATGCTACCACATTTTTCACAAGATAATGTATTTTTCGAGAAATTAATGAAAACCAATTTTTCTAACCTCAAATCAGATAAAATCGAAAACGGAACTTAAAAACAGGCGATTGTCAACCATATATTCACCACGTATTGTCTATGGTGCAAAATCAGTTGAAAAAAAAATCAATGCAGTTTTACGACCTAGGATGCAAGAGCGAGCGATGCGAGCTTGGGACTTTGGGGCACCCCGACACGGATAGGTTAGGTTAGAAGGGGATGGCGGGGTCTGAAAGACCCCGCCATCCCCTTCGTGGTTATTTTTTTTTAAACCACCCAGAAGTAGGAGCCCCGCGAAGCGGGGCTCCGCCGAGCCACCTTGGTAGGTAGTAATCAGTTTTTTGACCTAGGATGCAAGAGCGAGCGATGCGAGCTCGGGACTTTGGGGCACCCCGACACGGACAGGTTAGGTTAGAAGAGATGGCGGGGTCTGGGCGCTGCCTTTACAGGAGAGTGGTGCCAGGACACAGGGGACCTCTCTCTTTATGCTAAACTATACCAAGTTTTTGGAATACGCCTATTATGTGACTGCAACAAGTTTTAAGGTTAGGTTACAAAAATTGGTTTTTCTCAAGAACGGTGCATGACCTTAACATGGGAGTGGTACTGGGGGGTAGGGGACTCCCCCCCCTCCCCCTCACCCCCCGCTCACCCCTCTCCGCCTGCTACCGAATACTAGACTTTACCCGAAGATTACAAATGTATACAGTTAGCAATACACTTACGTTTTGCAAAATGCTTTTTCAAGGGTGGTGGATTATCATCATCATCACTGGAAATGTAACGTTTCGTCCTTACAGCTCTGCGTTTAGGCCTTTCTGCTTCGGTCTCTGCATCAGTTTGTACATCTGATGTTACCTCTGATAATTTTAACTTTCTCTTAGCCTTTTCTATATCATCTAAAAACACAACACACCGGTCAGCGTTAAACTATTGTCATGCAGTTAATAAGCACAAATTAGTCTTCCTATAGGAACTTGATCAACACATAGATGCCGTTAGACTAGGTACTTTAATAAACCACCAAGTTGCCAACAAAAAATTTGTAACAAAAGCCCCACCATGCCCCATCAGGACAGACCAACCACGGATTGCATTGTAGGTAATGCAATTGGAGTAATAAACATGCAGAAGATGCAGACCATAACCAACACATAGTGTAGACACCAAAGATTTAAAACGAAGCTTCACCGCACACATAACAAACTACTTAACCACATATTGCATTGAAGGTAATGTAAGTAGAAATACTAAACATGTAGCAGACGCAAAATTGCGAGCCAAACTGAACATACCGTGGAGTGCAGGAATAATCAATAGCTCTCAGGCCCAAGACAACCACAGATCGAGTCACCTGCAAGCAGTACTTAACCTGAAAATCAGCGAACGAGGCTCTGGTGAACCATCTGCCAACACTACCTCGACCAGCGCGCCGCATTACGATCCAAATCCTCCCTTTTATTGGGAGACCTATCTTCAGCAGTAGACTTCTGTGGGTTTTTGATGATGATGAGATTATGGACCTCATAATTAAGTACCTACTTATGTTCATCTTTATCACTTACCAGTTTCCGCAAAGATGCGCTTTACACCATATAACTTCCAGTTATCATCAGGGGAATTGTCGTTACTTTGGGTAAGCAGCCGACTAAAGGCTTTTCCATCTTTAATCGGCGGCCAATGTACTTCGCGGCGCCGCGGCGTAAGCCAAGAGCTAAGTACAATGGATACACTGCCACCGTCAGATTCGTTGAATTGAATAACCGAAAACATACCTAGTATTGGATATCACTGCAAGTACTTATTGTATTTCAGTATGTAAGTAAGTAAACGTTCAGAGTCAAACAGCAGACACAGAAGAAGACGGTTAATTTTGGCTCAAGAGTCAAGACCGGAGAGTTGGCGCGAAATAATCACAGATTTTACATCACACTCATCACAGATTCACAATCACCAAACGTTCAACTTACGTTACGTTTCACTGGTTTCACTACAACTTCGACTTCAAATTACGTTTCGTTTTAATTTAGCCATGAAAAATATGGCAAAAGCCAAATACAACTTGAATGAAACAAGTTTGTTATTTTTTACTGTTTACGAAGTTATTTTCAATCACATGTAGATTTTGATCAAGTAAGAAGATAGAAAAGTTAAGCTACATTAGGGTGAATGCTCCAACCAGCCCGCGAAATTCAAACTTACGTTTTTTTTTTGCAATTTGCAGGCCAGTGCTAGGTTATATGTTGATTAAAATATTAATCGCGGCTGTAAGATGTATGTAGTTACAGATTTATAACCATCAAAATCATCATTACAAGCCTCCAAGTTCATAAAGGTGTAAAAATGACTTTTTCAAGGTGTCATTCCTGCACCTTTAATGAACTTGGAGGGTTGTTATTGATGATTTTGATGATTATAATTCTGTAACAACACACGTCTTCAGTAACCTACTCATGTGGACCTACAACATGAGTAGGTTACGCGGTCATCACGTTACCATGGTATCTAAGTTAGTGACGTAAAATAGACGCCATGCAAACGTATAGGTAGGGTATTTTACTGTATTAGAAAAAAAATCTTTAAATATATAAATGCGATAGTTTAGGCAAGAAGAAGTCGGAAAATGTTAGTTTCAGTACATGAAATGATGAAATTAATTTTAAAATTCATTTCAAAGTTTTCACTTTTTTGTTCTGTGCTTTTACTAAGCGAAACGGTAGCCGCCATGTTATTGCGTCATTGTGTCTTGTCAAAGTTGTCAAACAACTGTCAATGTGTTTACTAACATTAACATTGATGCTATTTTATTTTATTCTTCATTAAATAATCGTTACTGTTACCATGGAAGACGGTTTCGTTAAAGGAGACAGCACAAACCTACCAAGAATAAATTTCCTAAGTCGGTAATAAATCCCGATTTTTGTTCAGCAGAGTTACGGAATGTTATAACAACGATGTAAGTACTGTCCTCTTCAAATGAATAGAAACAAAACTTATCAAATTGCGTTATAGAGGTGCTTAAAAATGTATTTGTTTGTTTTCAGGTCTGAAATTAAGAGAATCTTATAAGGCGACGACGCAATAGGTTATGTACAGGTGTTTTTCAGGTGAAACGTGAACAAAATGTTTGTGTTGTGAAATGTACAATTTGCCCAGAGCGCAAACTGTGATCTAAACCATATGTAGCTACAATAATAGTGGATGAACAAGTAGGATTGGTGACAAGTGTTAAATGCCATGATTGTCCAGCATCGGAAGGTGGTTGTAAACATGGAGTAACATTTTTGATATGGTTGCATCGTCGCAGTGAAGAGCCATCCTGCACGTCTGTGGACTGTTATTGGAAAAGGGCCAATCTTGCCAAAGTCGGGATATCAGTAAAAATATTGAGTACAATAGAAATCGCAAAGTGGAAACCTAAAGAATTGGAACCAGACAGCGCGCTGATGAGTGAATTTGTGTCAGAATACAAGAAGTGAAAAATAACATCATGCCAGTTCATAAAGCTGGAATATATTCTGTCTTTGCATAAACTTATTAAATTAATATGGTGATGAAAATAAATTATTTATTCTGATGTGGCCTTTTTATTTTATTACTTTCTATCTAATTAAAGAAAATTATCCCATGGTTGCTTGCCACATGTGAGGAAAGTAAATAAATAAAAAAAAATCAAAACAATAGTTACAAAATCAGTATTGTGTTCAGTAATAACCACTTAGTGTTATCTCACATTTTGATTGGCTATGTGGATTAACAGTAAGGAAAAGAAACATTTATTCTATTATATATTTATTTATTATTATTATATGTATTAGACCATCTTGTAAATTTATCAAACCACATGCAGCTTATATGCATTCATTCAACATTCCAATCAAATTGGAATTTATAACAGAATGTAGTTTTAAAATGTCAAATTCACACAGCTATAAAGTTTACCAGCAAACTGACGTCATCAAAATGGCGTAAAGCGTTTGCCTCAACTTACGCGCGAAATTTGAAAATCTTAATTTTAAATGTATTTTTATGGCACTAACGGATTAAAGAAAAATTTTGTAATTTTTTTGGTACTTTTTTATCACCTAAAGATTCGATTGAGACACTTTTTGAAAAAGGGTGTAATACCCTATTAGGACGTCTTATAAACTTTAGACGAAGACGTCTCTATCACGTTTTTTATTGGACCGCTACGTCTGTGAAGTTAAAAGTGACGTCTATTTAAGGGGCTTTCTGTAACGTTTCTAATACGTCGTAAAACTAACGTCATTTAGACGTGTCTTATTGGTCTGTAACGTATGTGACGTACAAATGACGTAAATATGAAAGTTCGCATTAAGGTCACTGACGTCTCCTTCCTACCTGGGTAGAACAATTAAAAATTAAAGACTTAAAGGATTTCATGTTATTAAATTTAGCTTTAAAAAGGTTAGATCCCGCTATCATACATTTATTCGAGATGCATATGAGAGATGTGGAGATTCCCACTTATACGGATTTCGTTGAATTCATAAAATCGCAAGTTAAAATATTAGATAGATCTACTTCTTCTAGGACCGCATCATTAGGTAACAACAATAATAAAAATAATTCTAATCGTAATCAGTCACGTGATAGTACAGTACATACGTTTGTTGCTTGTGATAATAACCAAACTTGTTTATATTGCAACAACAAGGATCATTGGAAGCTTTACACCTGTCCAAAGTTTCAAACACTATCGGCCAGTTTGCGTTTGGATTTTATTAAAAACAAACGTGGATGTGTAAACTGTCTTAGTGCAACGCACACTGCCTCACAGTGTAAATCTATACACACGTGTAGAACATGTAACAAAAAACATCATTCTCTTTTACATCTGGAACAAAGTTCACCGCGATCGGTATCGGCTGACGCTGTATCTAGTTCCGCGCATTCACAACAGGTGGCGCTTTGTGCGTGTTCTCGCGTAGGCATAAACATTCCGCGCACTACGGTTCTTTTGTCAACAGCACAAGTCTATGTTGATAACAAATATAACAAATACGTTTCTGTAAGGTGTTTAATAGATAACGCTTCGCAAAATAATATAATTACCTCAGCTTGTTGTAAGAAACTGCAATTAAATATTATACCACTTTCAAATTCATTTATAAAGGGTGTAGGAACTTCTTCGCGGCCTATCATAGGTTACGTGGAGATAACAGTTACTGCAAAAAACAAAACAAATTCTTTTAAAATAACCGCTCTTGTTATTGATTGTATAACGGATAAATTACCATCTCACTTTGTTGACACCTCTGCTGTGCAACATTTGTTCGAGTTACCGCTGGCCGACCCCCTGTGGCACGTGCCCGGTGAGGTTGAATTGCTTCTAGGGGCAAAGCTGTTTCCGTATTTATTACTTCACGATAAAATTCTCTCACCTACCGCGCCATCAGCTATTGAAACCGTGTTTGGTTACATTCTTATGGGTGAGATACCCTCTAGTTTATCTAATAACAATAACAGTCTCGTTGATTTAAATACCGCTTCATGTTTTTCTACCGCGTTAAATATAGATGATTCTCATTGTTTTCTGTCATTGGACGAATCTTTGCATAAATTTTGGACTATCGAAGAAATACCTGCTAAAAATTTTATGAGCCCCGCTGAACGGGAATGTGAACAGCTGTACGCTTCTACTGTGTCACGTGACTCCAGTGGTAGGTACTGTACTGCATTACCATTCTGTAAAAACCCAGAAACACTCGGGAATTCATATGCTGTCGCTTATCGACGTTTAATTAATTTGGAAAAAACTAAGCTTCGCGACCCTGCTTTGCGCGCTAGTTATAACGAAATAATCCAAGATTATATCGATCAAAATTATTTAACCGAGACGGTACCTAGTTCTGTTGATCAGACTATAGGATATTACATACCGCATCACCCTGTTATTAGGAACGATAAACAAACTTCTAAAGTGCGCATTGTCCTTGACGCGAGCGCTAAGTCTCATAATGGCGTTTCATTGAATGACTTATTGCACACAGGGCCGAATTTACAGGCTGACATATTTTTATTACTTTTAAATTTCCGTTTGTTTCCTATTGCAGTTACAGCTGACATAAAACAGATGTATCTTCGAATTAAAGTTATTGATGATCATCGAAAATATCAAAAAATATTGTTTCGATTTAATACTAGTGAACCTGTTCGCGAATTTAAATTTAACCGAGTTGCTTTTGGTCTCAAGCCCAGTCCCTTTCTAGCCATGCGCACTGTGCGCCAGCTGTCAGAGGATGAAAAACATCGCTTCCCGCGCGCATCCGTTGTCGCTTCTCATGAGCTTTATATGGATGACTTGGCTAATTCGACCCCTACTCTGGAGGAAGCCAAGATTCTCTCAGCTGAACTTATCGCCTTATTTAAGGCTGGGGGCTTTGACCTTACTAAGTGGGCAAGTAATTCCTCGGAATTATTAGAGGTTATTCCACACTCCAACCGCTCTTCTATTAACTTCTCTGACGGGGATAATTTAAAGATCCTTGGACTTAAATGGATTCCTTCCGAGGATTGTTTCACCTTTACTACATCGGATTTAGATAACAGTTGTACTAAACGCTCCATACTTTCCACTATTGCCCGTCTGTGGGATGTTCTCGGTCTAGTGGCTCCTGTAGTTTTATTCGCGAAATTACTCATAAAAGAATTATGGAAATTAAACACAGATTGGGATGAAACTCCACCCGATTCTATCGTACTTCTCTTTCAAAAATTTAAAGAGCAATTGCCTCTACTTTCTTCTTTAAAATTGCCGCGTCATGTAGCCGTTACTATGGGTTGCGTGACAAATATAGTAGGTTTTGCTGACGCCAGCTTGAATGCGTATGGCTGCGTCATATACTTACATGTCACTGACACAAATGGTAACACACACGTAAATTTGGTGTGTGCTAAATCTAAAGTTGCACCTGTTAAGGTCGTATCTCTGGCTCGTCTAGAGCTTTGCGCCGCCGTTCTTTTGTCTAAACTAATTAAACTAGTTTATGTCACTTACCGCTCTCGCACCGCTATTAATAAAATATTTGCCTTTTCCGATTCTAAAATTACACTTTCATGGATTCATTCCTCACCTCACAAGTGGAACATTTTTGTTAGTAACCGCGTCGCTAAATGTCAAGAAAATCTTGATCCTGAACATTTTTATCATATTAACGGAAAGGAAAATCCTAGTGACTGTCTGTCTCGAGGTCTTCTACCTGAACAGTTACTAAACCATGATTTATGGTGGCATGGCCCTGACTGGCTTCTGCGATCAACTGCTGAGTGGCCTATCACTCCGTTTGTTTCCTCATGCAGCGAGCAATTGCCTGAGTTTAAAAATAAATCTTTAACATTAGTATCTACCGTATCAGAACATAATTTGATATATAGCCTTTCTCAAAAATTTACGTCGTTAAATAAAATATTGCGCATAATTGTTTACATTTTGAGATTTTTGCATATTATTCCTTATGACAAGCCACATAAGACAATTACTGTCCGTGAATTAGTTACCGCTGAAATTTATTTAATTCGTTGTATTCAACAATTTCATTTTTTAGATATTTATGACGAAATTAAAAGTAAAAAACTTCGCTCACAGTTTAAGAAACTCGATCTGTTTATAGACGAGCATAACATAATTAGAATTGGTGGCAGGTTGTCAAATGCGAACCTTCCTTATGAAGCTCAGCATCCCGCGCTTTTACCTAAACATGATAATTTTACACATGTTCTAATAGACTATTATCATCGCGTTCATTGTCATGCCGGTGTAAGCCTTCTTAGCTCTCTGTTACGCCAAAAATATTGGATCCTCTCTTCCAGAGGTGTCATCAGACAAAGGGTACATGCTTGTAACTTTTGTTTCAAAGTTTCTCCTTCTCACCCCAGTCCAAAGATGGCTGATTTACCCGCTTGTCGCGTACAAGAGACTAAAGCTTTCGTTCATACTGGTGTGGATTACGCTGGTCCCATTAAAGTAACCTTATGTCGACGCAGAGGCCAAAGAAGTCAGAAGGCTTACATATGTTTATTCATTTGTTTCGTTACCAAAGCGGTTCATATTGAATTGGTTACCGACGTGTCATCGGACACTTTTATTTCAGCTTTTAAAAGATTCATTTCTCGCAGAGGACCTGTCTCTTATTTATACTCTGACAACGGAACAAATTTCGTTGGAGCCAAGGCTCAATTGCAAGAACTACTTGCTAACCGCTACCGTATAGAGTGGAAAATGATTCCACCCCGCGCCCCCCACTTTGGAGGGCTGTGGGAATCAAATATTAAATCTACTAAAACGCATTTATACCGTGTTATCGGTTCTCAACTTCTTACTTATGAGGAGCTTTCGACTGTTCTCACTGAAATTGAGGCAGTTCTAAATTCCAGACCGCTCTGTGTCCTGAATGAGGATCCGTACCCAGAACCGCTTACTCCCGCTCATTTTATAATGGCTTCTCCGTTGACTACGTTGCCTGTCGTGAACGTTCCCGAAACGACGAAATCTCTAACTTGCCGCAAAAAATTGCTTGACCAAATGGTTTGTAGCTTTTGGAGAAGATGGCGTATAGAATATCTGCATAACTTGCAAGTTAGGCAAAAATGGTTGAATGCCACCGACAATATTAAGATTGGTACAGTGGTTCTCATGCATCAGGATGATGTCCCTCCTTTACGTTGGCCAATGGGCATAATCACCGAGATTTTCCCCGGCAGGGATGGGACGACTCGCGTTGCCATGGTAAAGACATGCAGTGGCTCTTTCAAAAGACCCGTTGTTAAACTATGTCCTTTACCTTCTCAATAATACCACCGCGTAATTAAAAATCTAATTTAGCTATAGTTCACATAATTATTTTAATTATTACTTTTTTTCTTTCAATCCGCTTTAATGTAATTTCTTCCCTTTTGAGAATACTACATATTCTCGAAAGCCGGGCAGGATGCTTACGCAAGCTAGCAATATAAAAAATTTTGGTATCATGTATCCAAACGCGTCTCACACATTGAGGGTAGAATTCATATTGGACCACAGTATTGAGCCAATCATACTCCGGCTTCCTTTCCAATCCTAACCCCATGTCTCAAAAGATGCTACACCGCAACGCCAATGAGAGGCGTTTTCGCCGCAGCGACTGGACAGAGGTCGCCAATGAGAAGCGTTTTCCGCCGCAGCGATTCTGACAGAGGTCGCCATGAGGATTCGTTCTGTTCTCTGCAAGCAGCCCACCGCTTAACACCGCTTAAAACTCAACCGCTGTTTCATCATTATAATATAAACTATTTTAACGTGTTGGCCGACACAAAGTGACAATACAATCGATTTACCGATCGCGAGTGAAAAATCCATCCAAGAACGCGTGTCATCATCCACGTCGCGGCAATCGATGCACCAACCTGACATCCAGTGCTCCCAAAGCCCAAGTAAGTCATAATATTCTTCTTCCCATACCTACTTTCATTGGCTCAATTTCTGTGTCGTCCAATATTCGATCCAGCATAAAAATTATTTTCCCGCTAAATTACACAACGCTTGTTGGTCCTTCAAAAAGCCGCTATCCCAACTTCACCAGTACCGTAGATGCCCATTCCAAGAAGTAGATCTCTATGGAGAAGAACGGGCAAGAAACTCCATGGACACTCTTTTTAGATCGCCAAAATTATTACAAAACCTTTGTTGCATCATTCATTTTGAGATGGTACATTATGTGAGAACGATGTAGCAAGTTAAAAGTGTCCATAGTAGAAACTTAAAACAAAGACAATTCAGAAACAAAATAATCAATAGATAATTAAAATAAACCGTGGCAACTAAGAGATGACCAGTCCCAACTGACAGCGCCCGTTCACGAACATGACACATGCATCAGCACCATTCAGCTCAACCATTTTGAAGGGAGCCAAATGATCCGACACACGCGCCACCATCAGCGAGACATTTGAGTGAGCATGACATACTCTCAACCGCCAGGGTTATTCAAGTCAATAAGAGACGTAGGTACTCAGTGAATGATAGCTCCGAGGTACATAGTACTCACACAATGCTGGCTATGAAACTATATAATACTAGGAAAATTGAATCTATACATTGCAAATACAGTTGAACAATCTTCAGCAGCTCCAACAATGGTATTAGGTATACTTTTACTATCAATTTATTTATACATTCACTGTCTCATGGAGCAGGACCAGCATGGAGCCAAGCATCATTATCAGCGATATAGTCGCTCAGTTTGTAATATGCCCGCTTACACAGTGTGCGTTTAATGCATGCTTTGAATTTCGTTTCATTCAGTTCAAGAACGTTTTGTGGTAGCTTATTATAGCATTTTAAACAGTACCCCATGAAAGAAGAGTCTACTTTGGCGAGTCTGAAGCCCGGCTGAACTAGTTGGTCCCTATTTCTAGTATGATAATTATGTCTGTCACCTCTTTTAGAGAAAAGATGCAGATTTTTCCTAACGTACATTATATTTTCATAGATATATTGACAAGGTACCGTCATGATGTTAATTTCCTTAAACCGTTCTCTTAGAGAATCGCGCCTACGGAGATTATATATGGCTCGAATTGCTCTCTTTTGGAGAATAAAGATAGACTCGATGTCAGCCGCCCATCCCCACAATAAAATGCCATACGACATTATACTGTGGAAGTAACTAAAATAGACAATTCTCGCGGTATCAACGTCAGTGAATTGACGAATCTTCCAAACAGCATATGCTGCTGAACTTAATCGCCCCGCAAGAGTTGTTATATGAGGGCCCCATTGTAGCCTTGAATCAAGTGTTATCCCCAGGAAAACGGTTTTATCGACGAATTCTAGTACCTCATCATCCAACACTATGTCATAATTACTATTTTTAACATTTGGTAAGGCAAATCTAATGCATTTAGTCTTGTTTCCATTTAATACTAAATTGTTTGCTGTGAACCAACTATGGATCTGACGCAGGGTATTATTGACGTCGTCAAGATTCTGGGCTCGCCTATTTATTTTAAAAATTAGGGAAGTGTCATCAGCAAATAACACCATATTGTGTAGTTGGTTCTTAAGTAAATAGGGTAGATCATTTATATATACAAGAAAGAGGAAAGGACCCAATATTGAGCCTTGTGGAACTCCCATTTTAACTGTTAAACCCTGTGAATTTACACCATTTATTTGAACTTGTTGTTGCCTATCACACAAATAAGATTTTACTAAACTAAGCGCAAGTTTACCTAGTCCGTAATGTTCAAGTTTCAAAAGTAATGTATCGTGATTAACGCAATCAAATGCTTTGGAGAGGTCACAAAAAATTCCTATGGCGTCTTGGGCTTCCTCCCACGCAGTAAATATGTGCTTTAATAAGGTGACACCGGCGTCAGTTGTACAACGTCCCTTGGTGAAACCATACTGCTGATCGTGTAAGATTTTGTTGGTGTTAAAGTGATCGAGCATCTGATTAAGCATTACTTTTTCAAATACCTTGCTAAAGACTGGCAACACGGATACTGGTCTATAATTATTAGTATCTTTACAGTCCCCAGATTTAAAAAGAGGTACGACTTTACTGAACTTCATCAAATCAGGAAAAACTCCTTGATCCACACACAAATTAAAAATTAAAGCCAAATATGGCGCTACAGTTTCCACTATGGCTGTACAAACTTTGATAGACAATCCCCATAAATCTTCGGTCACTTTTATTTTTATTTGCCGGAAAGCTTTAATAACTGTCATAGGGTTTATATGTTTAAACTTAAAATCAGCCGGGCTGCCAGATACGTTCGCCTTTAATAAATCCATTGAAATATCAGATGAGGAATTCAAAGCCTCCGTAGTCCTAACCGGTATATCAGTAAAGAAATTAACAAATTCTTCAGCTACTTCCAGATTTGAGCTTATAGGACCACATGATGTCTGCAAAGTATAGTTAGTGTTGCCCTTTTTTTTCCTGCCAGTCTCGTTATTTATAACTTTCCAAACCGTTTTTATTTTATTTTCTGATGATTTAATCTTATTGCTAATATGCATGGCTTTAGCAGCCTTGCATACTTTTCTGAAAATTTTTGAATAGCTAGAAACATACTTATTATAAGTTTCAGTGTTAATGTAAGGCTTAAGGCCATACAGTTCAAATAGTCTTTCCCTACTTTTCCTTATACCTCTAGTCGCCCAGTCACTAAATATAAATTTAGGGCAAATATTTTTTGTTTTCTTTTCAAAAGTTTTATTAAATTCAGTATAAACTATTGAAAAAAAGGTATCATAGAATTTATTAACATTAATGTCGTCCATATTCATTACACTTAACTTGTTCTGTAGGGAATTATTAAAGCTATTTAATTTGGTAGCCGTTATTGGTCTAAATTTAATCTCAAGTTGTTGCTTTATTGTGTTACATCTAAAAGTTACCGTCTGCCCACTATGGTCAGACGGCAGACAACTAACTATGGCCTTATCCAAATAATCACAATTGCAGAAAACATTATCAATACAAGTAGCAGAAGATGGAGTAACTCTAGTTGGTTCTGTAAAAATGTTAGTCAAATCAAATGACTTAAAAAGATTTAACAACCTACTGCTATTAGAATTTTCTTCCAAAATATTTATATTAAAATCACCACAAATTATTACAGATTTATTCCTGACTGCAAACTTTGCCAGTACATCTTCCATTATAGATTCAAATAAGGAAAAATTTTGATAGTTAGGGGGTCTGTACACACAAACTATTACATGCTTATCTAGCTCAACACAAGACAGTTCGATACAATGTTCAACTGAGAGACCTACTATGTCATTACGTTGGTGAAATTTTAAAGAGTTTTTAACTAATATTAGGGAACCTCCACGCAGCAAATTTTTACGATTAAAACAACTACCTACAGTATAGTTTTCATAATTAAATAGCATTTGGTAGTCCTTTAACCAATGTTCAGTAAAACAGATAGTATCAAACATGGTTTTTTCTAAAAACATTTCAACTTCTAATAATTTCGAAGAGATACCTTGAATGTTCTGATGGAACAATTTCAAGGTATTCTGCTGAGGCCCTTTTTTAAAACTAACTGGTTGGTTGCAAGAAGATACATTGTCTGTAGGAGATGCTAAATTGCTAATGGTACCTTCTGTTGTCTTACTTACAAGTTTAAAGAAAAATAAATACTATCCGGAGGGAGCCCCGGGACTCCCATGCCATCACCAGGCAAAAATATCCTACTACTAGTAGTCCCACCTTGAGATTGGGAATCTTCCATGGTGACACATGGATCCTCCTTCGTACGACTAATACTATCACTAAAACTACTACTATAAATATGTACACAACAAGACGAAGACATACTACTTATGTCTGAGTGAATATTAAAACTTAATAGACTAGCTATTATATGTCTATATCTAACAGGCAGATACGCTGAATCCTGGGTCGACCTAAGTTTATCAACAACAGTGTTGATGTCTAAACATAAAAGTTTGTCACTATAATGAGTTGCTAAGAACTGTACATGCTTATTCAGCCTATGAATATGATTGTTTTGTCTGTTTGATAACTTCTCAAAATAGGGAAATGCACACAAAATAATTTTCTTACAATCTAATTTTAACAACTCTGCTACACTGTCAGTGATGTCTTTTTTTCCAATCTTAGAACTATTACCAATAAATATAGTAATGGTAGTATTAGGATAACACACATTTTTAGTGACTGATGCCATTATCTCTTTGTAGTTAGAATGCGGCATGCAATGATTTAGAGTACAATAACTTAGATTATTACTCAATAAATTACCTAGCCCTCTGCCTATACCATCGGAGAACATAACTGAATGACACTCACTATGACTATTTGGAGATATTAAACTATTCATCTCAGGCTGATTATTGTGAACAATATCAGATATTTTGCTCAGACTAGTGATACTGTCCGGAGCCCTCACAGCTTGAGACGGGTCCTCCGTTGCTTCAGGCTGGAGGGCATCCGGAGTGGGTTCTATCTGACAGGAACACCGATTATTGCTGAGAGTCAGCAAGTCTACTTTGTCCACCAACTGATTAGTGGCAAGAATATGCTCTTTGATTTGATTTTTTGAGCATTCATATTTATTAGTCAAAGATTTTAATGACTGATTCAGAACCTGTATATTAGATTGTAAGCGCAGAGTGTCTATTTCATAAATATTTATACTATCTTCCAATTTAATCTGATAGTTATTTAATTTACTAACCAATGAAACACGCTCTTTTCTTAATTGAATATTTTTAGAAAAGTAATTTTGTTGTTTCTTATATTTATTACATTTTTTAATTATTTTATTTAATCTAGCATATTTCTTTATTCTATTTTGACTAGTTTTATGAGAGTAGTTTTGTTTCAATATAGTATCTTCAGTCAGATCTATAGTAATTAAGGAAGAGGGGTTACAATTACTATTTAATATTTCATTGTACAAGTTATTTGTTTGATTAAGTTGAGAACTTTCTTTTTCTTTTTGTAACTTTAAAATCAAATTATTAGCATAAATAAGTTCATTTTCTAGGTCCCTAACCTTACATAAAGCCTCTTCATATAAATTAGTGCAATTTTTGAACCCATCCATGACCATCTGCAGTTGATCCCGTTCATCAACAACGTCCAAGAATTGCTGATGTAGGTCAACTAACTCCCGTTTTAGGCTTGTGTTTTTGGTATTAACCTTAACGATCTCCACCTCACTCTCTTCTCTCTCTTGTAACAGTTGTTGGACTTTGAGATTGGATTCCTTAAGCTCATGGAGAGCTGTTCTCAACTTTAGCTCCATATCCTGAGCAGCAGCCTTACGGGTCATCACAGGCATGGTTATTGGATTGGTTACTGAAAGTGAGAAATAGAAACGGTGAGAACAGGATAAATCAATGGAGAAAAGTTAGTGATAAAAGAGGGAAAACTTAAATTGTAAAAAAAAAAGGGAAAGAGTGAAAAAGTATTAAGTAAAGGATTGAATTATGGTAGGCTAATTTATTAACATTAAATTATGCTATCAATACAAATTGGGAATTCAATTTTACTGGTTTTATTTTACTTATCTCAATATAATTATATCTCTAATCTATGCTTGCTGCTACGGAACCCTTCATGGGCGAGTCCAACTCGCACTTGGCCGGTTTTTTTTAAAACTTTAACCGAACCATTATACAGTGTGTCCGGACACGAGTTAGCGATACTTGAAGGGGATATTATAGATTCATTTTCATCGACAAAACTGCTTTTAAAAAAAATCTTACTCCAACACCTCGCGAATGGCGGCCATTTAAGTTTTTTGATTTGTCAAACTGGGGTATGTACAATAAAATGCAAATATCTTTAAATCCAAGAGACCTACATACATGCAAATGACTTTATTGCAAAGTTAAATGTTAAGGCTTTTCAAAAACTTGCAAAAGTTTTCTAAATAATATGTAAAAAGAACCAAAAAACGTGGGCAAACACGAAATTGTACACAAAAATTACTGAATATTTTCACATTTTATACTCTAGCACGAAAATTACCCCTGTATTTTGCTTGGGTGTTTGCATTAAATTAAAAGTATTTGAGTTAGGCTATAAAATGGTATCAAAATTATTTCTCTACGTCATATGTACTTTAGGAGTTATTCTTACTTGAACATAACCCTTCCTTAGCGAATGTACCCCAATATTACAGGTGTCGCATTCTTTGGGCGAGCTAAATCCTTTCAGTGTAAATTTATGAGCTGTCATTATTAACCACCATGTAAATGATCCCAACGAATCACCCATAAACTGAAATGGCTCATTTTTGAATTTATTCAAAGAATTTTTTTTTCATAAAGTAAACAAAAAAAATATTATTTCGGTTTCTGGTGATTCGTTGGGATCATTTGCATGGTGGTTAATAATGCCAGCTTATAAATTCACGTTGAAAGGGTTTAGCTCGCCCAAAGAATGCAGCTTCTGTAACATTGGTGGTACATGCGCTAAGGAAGGGTTATGTTCAAGTGAGAATAACTCCTAAAATACTTAACGTAGAGTGATAATTTTGATATAATTTTATAGCCTGACTCAAATACTTTTAACTTAATGTAAAAACCTAAGCAAAATACAAGGGTACTTTTCGAGCTAGAGTATAAAATGTGAAAATATTCAGTAATTTTTGTGTACAATTTCATGTTTGCCCACGTTTTTTGGTTCTTTCTACATATTATTTAGAAAACTTTTGAAAGTTTTTGAAAAGCCTTAACATTTAGCTTTGCAATAAAGTCATTTGCATGTATGTAGGTCTCTTGGATTCAAAGATATTTGCATTTTATTGTACGTACCCCAGTTCGACAAATCAAAAAACTAAAATGGCCGCCATTCGCGAGGTGTTGGAGTAAGAATTTTTTTAAAAGCAGTTTTGTCGATGAAAATGAGTCTATAATATTCCCTTCAAGTATCGCTAACTCGTGTCCGGACACACTGTATAATTTTATGTCTATATTTTAAATAATGTAAAGAAAAGCAGTAAAATAAATGCCCATTCGCAGCTTACGTCACATTTCAACACAAATGTCATTTTTTCAATTTTCAATCTTATTGACGCTCCATAGTGGTGACAATAGTTTACGCGGTCATAAGCGATTAAAATCGTAGTCAGTCCGCGTCTTAATAAAAATGCTTAGCAACAATGTTTTTTTTTACTGTGCTTATAATTTTCAACGCAATGTCGTGCGTGTTTAGGTAGATGGCGCTGCCTGAAAGCCTTTGCCAGCCTTTGTATTTGGATTTTTTTGGCTCTGGATAAAGGGCGCTACTTGTAACTTGAGAGGCTGCAGAAAAAAAACTACCCACATAATATTTCTATTGATATTGAATAAGAAGGGAATGAAGTCCCATGAAAGGTATTTCTTAAATCAAAGAATAAAAATTCCTTCGGAAAGAGCGTAACTTCGATCGTCATTCATTAAAGTTGAATATTGTCTACCCAGGTTTGAGTAGGATTCAAAAACATGAAATAAATAGGTACCTATCTTATTAAAGTAGGTAGGTACTATTCACCCGTCAACACAAAATTCACACCTTTACAAAACTTTCCCCATGTTATTACGGAGAAGTAACACCTTCAGAAGTAAGGACAAATTTTATTGGCCTAATAAATATCTCGCGACTGTAAATCATAGCATATTGCAAACTAGAATCGTGTAAGGGATTTAAAGGGAAATATTCCATTTAGTTTGAATTATGTATCAGTTTTATACGGTTTCTTGGACTTAGGATGCGGATTGCGTATAATAATATGCAGCTTTTTTGCTATCAGGTATTTGAATGCTTCCCTTTCTCACCTAGAGCTTGAAAGATGCCTATTTTTGTCTCTGTTTCGTACAAGACTAACATACACAAACATCCAGACCTGAAATTTTGAGGTCTTTTTACTCGTGCGGGAATCTAACGCACGGCACGCAGCGCAGCAGTTGATAGCTCGGCCACTGCGCCAGCCGTGCTTTCTGTATCCTATGATGCCTAGTGCATATCACTAGAAAGCACACTGAGCAGGGTTCGGTTTTTTTTTCTTAGGTTAAAATTTCGGCCAGTACCTAAAAGGAGTACAACTCGACCTTTATTTTTATTGTCAGAAAGCTGCCGCTGATGTAAAATTTTCTACTTCTGTTTGAAGAGGGAAAGAAAACTCAAAGAACTTTATTCAATAAAATATTACAGTTGTATTTTCAAAATATTACGACCCATACAGTCACATACAAAGTACTAAATTGTATAAAGTACAGTCGGCACCAGATGTCAGTAACGCGAGCGTGTAAAACATAAAAAAAGACCCTAGGGAGAGGAGATTGGCGATTTTCCGGTTCTGAAATGACGTCCGGCCGGTACGGATGTTGACCGTACCGGGCAGCGCTTCTCGTCAGCGACTGGATAAAGGTGAAAACTGTATTCTCGGAATTAGGTTAGGACAGTAAGGTAGAATTAACCTAGTTGAGATCCTGAATCACGAAAGCGGTGCTTTTTCTTTTGTAACGTGCGATGTTATCACTGGTCCTTGGGTGGTTCCTAGGGTTGTTACCTTATAGATAGAGAGAGGTTACACCTGAGACTTGTTTTTTTTTTAAGTCTTATATAATTTTCTATGCCTTCCTACGTTCTGGTAGGTAGATACTTTAAATGTCTGGCCTTCTTTGGGAACTACACCTATGGACAGTTGTTAGTATCTGTGAAAAAGGGGGTTAAACTTACTGTATAACCTACTTTTCGTTTCTAACTCGAGTAAGCCTTTAACGCATTAGGTACTTACCGTTATTCCTCTTTTGCTCATTAAATTTTAATAGAATCTTACACGTAAGTCAAACATATTTTATGGGTAACTTACGGAATAGTTAAGTAAGTTTAGCTTGTCAGTCATCATCATCACGGTTTTTAGGGGAGTCTTATGCAGGGGCGTAGCTACCGCCGTATCTGCCGTATCAATTATACGGGCCCCCCGGGTCACAGGGGCCCCCAACGTGCGTAAACAAAAATTAATAAAAACTTAATGATTTATTAAATAAAATAGTTATTTACTTTAACACCATTTATTTGTCCAATCTATTTCTGGTGTTTTTATTATTATTATTTATATGTTATACTGTTTTAAGCACGAGATTGTCTATTAGAAATCCCGGGAAGACCCATATTAATATCAACATTTCGATGCAAGTACTAATTAAATAAGTCTACTTAATTTCGACCTCTGGACTGATCACACGCATCTTGAATTTTTTTGATGACCTTTGTCCATTTTTTTAGCTTACCTACCTACTACCTACGAAATGCTTTTTTTTTTCTTGAGTGATAAATCTTTACCCTACATAAGGGCCCCCAAACAAATATTTATACGGGGCCCCGCCAAGGCACGCTACGCCTCTGGTCTTATGAAATTGTAGGGGAACGCTATGTAACGTTAATGCATGATTTGACGTTTCATTTACCGTTAGTGTGTTTCAGACCTTAAGGCGCGTTTCCATTAGGCAAGTCTTGCATACTTTGACGAACTTGTAGGTATAGCTTGAGTTGAAAAAAAAAAAACACTACAGTTTAAACGATCTACTTGTAACTTGTAGGTAAACAGGTTTGCAACTTGTATATAAGTACCTAAATTTTATAATGGAAACGCGCGTGAAATTTAGGTTCTTGCTTATTAAATTTAATTCTGAATAAATCCATGAAAATATCAGACTATTAAAAAACGTACCTAGGTAGGTACGAGGAAGAGCAAAATAACGATCATCGTCAGTTTTTTTTTGCACGCCAATTCAGTTGTTTTTCCCACGTTTTTATACACTCACTTTTCTTGTTTGTTTGTTTGTTTGTTTGTTTGTTTGTCGTTCCGGTTGGACTTTTGCAACTCAATTTTGAGGCACTTCCCGATAAGCTAGCAGGCTGAAATTTTGTACACGCTTTGAGTTCTGATGACAATACATGACTAGCTAAGAAACGTCATAACAAATCCAATATGGCGGCCTCCCCAAGATGGCGGACTGGCTGTTTGAAACCCACCCCCATGATATAGGTATCAAATGAAAGGGTTTGCTGTCAGGAATACGAAAAAAATAGTCACAGGACTTAAATCCAATATGGCGGACGTCCAAGATGGCAGACAGGCTATTTGAAATGCACCCCTGTGATATGGATATCAAATGAAAGGGTTTGCTATCAGGAGTAGGAAAAAAATAGTCACGTGACTTAAATCCAATATGGCGGACGTCCAAGATGGTAGACTGGCTGTTTGAAATCCACCCCCGTGATATGGGTATCAAATGAAAGGGTTTGCTGTCAGGAATACGAAAAAAATAGTCATGTGGCTTATGCTAGGCTAGGCTATTAATCCAATATGGCGGACAGGCTTTGAGGCACTTCCCGATAAGCTAGCAGGCTGAAAATTTCAGGGTAGCTTCAAACCCGATGAACAATGATAAAAATAATAAAATAATTAATAGATTTAAAAAATCTAAAAACCCACGTTTTTAAATGTCCTAAAAAGAAGAAAATAACCCTCCGGGGCTGAGAGAGGGGCCACTCAAAACGTGGGGGCGTATCTTTGCAAGTTACACCTACGATCTCACGTCATGTAAATGTATTCCATAAATAATTCCTTATATAATATACGCCCCCACGTTTTGAGTGGCCCCTCTCTCAGCCCCGGAGGGTTATTTTCTTCTTTTTAGGACATTTAAAAACGTGGGTTTTTAGATTTTTTAAATCTATTAATTATTTTATTATTTTAATTAAGTAAATTTAATTCTCAATGAGAAAGATTTCGATGTCTTCATGGTCGTGATCAGAAACCGTTTTACACAAATGAAATTACCTACCCAAGTATTTACCTATTGTATTTCTGTTGTAGCAGGTTACACGCGAAAGAACTTTCTTTGAAAAAAGAGCAGGAAAGAATTTTGTAAAAAAGAACAACATTTTTACCCTACAATAATATCGTTGAGTGAAACATTTTTCTCCTCGTCGCTTTTCATTATTAGGTGCGAAGTTGATCGCGGCGCGGCGCAAGGCTCACGGGACTGACATGCGAGGATTTAGCTAGTTACTTAGGTAAATAGGTTAACTATACGTACATACAATACCTACATGAGGATAAAAGAATAGAAAGTTACTAATAGGTAATGTTTTTTTAAAATAATATTAAAAAATGTAAATAAATGTGAAAAAAAAAATAAACAAGTAGGTACCTATAATATTTCTTTTTGGTTTTGTAAAAATATTTAAAAATAACTACTTAAAGAAAAAGGAAAAAAAATGAATGAATAGTAGATTATTAACCAAGTGTGTGTCGCGGGTGACGATTTAAATCGCGAGCGTAATGAAGGACTCTAGGTTTTCTCCCGAGCGCAGCGAGGGTGTTAAAAACTTAAATCACGAGCGAAGCGAGGGATTCAAGACGAGTCCTGAGTGTAGTGAGGGATTTAAGTTCACCCAAGACTAAGACAGCTTTATCACCTAGGAAAATACTCTACTTTTCGTACCATTTGCGAAAAAAATATAAATATTATTAATTCGCGAATAAATTATTTGAAGAAAACAAAAACGCGCGCAAATTCCAGGACTAATATTTTTTGTCGGAAAAGCAAAGGCATCAAACTCATACGGCCTCGTCGGTTTTCGTAATTTTATTTAATAATCATAACTGCATAATAAATGCGTACCTATTCCTTTTTCAAAAAGATGTATAATGCTTTATATACAAACTCAATGGTCTAAACACAGATGTACACTCGAGAGCAATGAATCCGGGTCACTTAAAGAATCCTAAAAATCTCGGAAACTAAAAATGCTAGGTTAATGCAATAAATTGTATTTAATAGACAATGTAATACTCCTTAAATGAAGGTATTAAAACTTCTTAGTTATTGTAAAGTTATATGATAAAAAAATCAAATTTGAAAAAGGGCCACTTTCGAAGATAGAACTACGAAATTACAGCATTTGGTTTTGCTTTTGTTTGTAATCTGTCATTTATGTGGGTACATAAACCATGTTGATAGTGCTCTATATTCATTATTCAAGCTGAAATTATGTCGCTTACGCCTGAAGAATGCACCAGAATACTTACAATGCTGGAAACCGGCCGGAGACAGCGCGATACAGCCAGGACTGTCGGTGTGTCGCTGTCAACAGTACAAAGAGTTCTCCGACGTTACGAAGAAACTGGTTCTAACCTACGCAGACCAGGAACGGGCAGAACCAGGTGTACCACAGCACGAGAAGACCGATACTTGGTGAACACCATGCTTCGAAATCGCTTTCTCACAGGAACTGAATTCACCAATCAGTTTCGACGCCTCGGAGGAAGTAACCCAAGTGCATGGACAGTAAGACGTCGGCTTGCTGAATCTAACTTAAATCCCCTTAGACCTGCAAACGGCCCTAAACTGGAGCGTGGGCATCGTATTTCAAGACTAAATATGCCCAGAGCCACGTAAATTGGAGTATTGAAGATTGGTCAAAAGTTATGTTCTCCGACGAATCAAAATTTATGCTCTACAAGCACGATGGAAGACACAGAGTGTATCGAAGACCAGGGGAAAGATTCAAGCAAGCATGCATCGAAGAAAAAGTAGCCTACGGTGGTGGGTCTGTACTTGTGTGGGCCGGAATTTCTTCTGAAAGTCGTACAGAGCTGGTGATCATAGAAAACGGCTCTTTAACTAGCGTAAGATATGTGGAAGAAATCCTCAATGATCACGTTGGTCCATTTATGGTCAATTTAGGTGAGGATGCTATATTTAGGCATGACAATGCCCGACCTCATACAGGTAGGATTGTGAATGACTACCTTCAAGAGATGAACATTACTCGTATGGAGTGGCCAGCGCGCAGCCCGGATATCAACCCGATCGAGCATGCTTGGGACGAGCTAGGCAGATGCGTAAAACAACGAAACCCTCCCCCAATCACGCTTCGTGAGCTCAAAATTGCTCTCACAGAGGAATGGGAGAATATTCCCCAAAATCGTATAAGGAACTTGGTGTACAGCATGCCAAACCGCGTAAACGCAGTAATGGAAGCACGAGGAGGCAATACGAAGTATTAAAATTCAAGAAAATCGTAGTAAAGTTCAAAAATTTCATGTTTCCTATTTTTTTGTTTTAAGGAGAGATCAACAGTTTTTTTCTTTATGTAATTTTGTGTTAATAAAATGCATGGTGACTCATATTTTTTTTACTTTCATTTAAGGAGTATTACATTGTCTATTAAATACAATTTATTGCATTAACCTATCATTTTTAGTTTCCGAGATTTTTAGGATTCTTTAAGTCGGATTCTTTGCTCTCGAGTGTAGTTCAGTATAAATTTCGGTAACTAAAGGATTTTTCACACTGGATGCGTTCTGCGGCCTGCGGTCAGGTCAAAGCGAACGCAGCCCGCATCATGTATGAACAACATTGTCGGCATCAATATATTTTGTATAGAATGCAATCTGACCGTGCGAACACAACCAAAGAACGCATGTTGGCCCGACGGGACGGTGGGGAGGGAAGGACGCGTACGGACTGGTTGGCTGCGGGCTGCGGGCGGCGGGCAACGGCCAGTTTTTTGATGTTCGTCAGCGTTGTGCACACAAGTTCATAAAGAAATGTCTAACAAACAAACAGAGGGGTGTATAGATGTTTTAAGACGTTATCCGTATTTGTACGCCTGTGTACGCTGTTTGGCCTGCCTGCATCGCCCGAACCGCGGTTGCCCTGCCCGGATCGCTGACCGATTATTCTGCCCTGGCCGCAGACCGATTGTCCCGACCGACAGCGTTGTTCATAAAAGATGCGGGCTGCGTCATTTTGACCTGACCGCAGGCCGCAGAACGCATCCAGTGTGACAAATCCTTAAGTATTCCAAAATTACATTCTCCTAGAGAATGAATGAAATTCAGTACAATTTTCTTTACCTGTTTTTAACAGATTAAAAATGACTATTGTTAAGTTCGCTTTTTGTGGCATAGAATGTCACTTTTTTGAGCAAGTGGTACGAAAAGGATAATTTCATAATCATTTGAGTTAATAAGTAAGGAGGTACCTACTTGATAGACTCATGAGCCATTCGAAAAATAAGTAGGTAAATTCTATGCTTTCTTAATTTCTAAGGTGTATGTGTCCACTTTTCCCAGAAGTTAAATTAACTTACTCATCTAACTGATACATGTTTATATCTGCGATAGCTGGAAATATTATGTTTTCAAACAAAAGAACAATATTATTGTTCCATCCTTTTATCTACTCACACGCACCGTAAGCACCGAAATCCGCCATTTTCATTATCACAAAGCATTTTCAGTCGTCACCTCGAAGCTCCGTTCCCCTCACTGCAGTTTTAAGGGTGCTTACTGTGCTCAGCTTTTCCCACTTGTAATTTTTCTCGGCAGCCATATTGCAATTTTCGTCCAATAACACCCGACGTTAGGGCCGTCATACATTTTTGTTTAAACTTTCCACGTTTTGTTAGGCCTATATTTTCGAAATAGGAAGCAGGTGGTAGTAGGTAGCTCAAAGACTAAGGGCCTTATTCTCGAAAGAATATCAAAATAGTTTAAAATAATTGGCGGGAAACATTTGAACTTTTCTTTTATTTTACTTTAGTTTTTACGATTGGCGGCCCTAAATATCACCAGCTGCCGGTTATAACTCAAGGGCAAAATTAAACTTTAGCTTGAAATCGTAAGTTGTCATGTGCGAATGACTTTTATGGATTAGTTTGTACCAATGTGCAGAGAGATCATTATTTCTGGTGTTTCGAATGTGGCAAGGTTTAAAAGTTCATGATAATTATAATTGAGTGAGTTATTCTTGTAATTCAAAACGAAGTTTGTCGGTAGGATTTTTTAAATTTATTAAAACGATTTCAATACAGTTTTTTAAATCTTTTTTTCACTGAGGTTCACCTGTTATAATTACAAGATTCTCTTCTTCTTTATGTCTAAGATATGAAAAAGATGCACTTTTCCTTTCATCAACATTACAGCAGAATCTTACAATACCATCCTGGAGAAACTAGACAATAATCTCTTCGTTACATTCAAGCTATGCTGAGTGAGGAACGAGTATTCTTTCCATTTTTCACACCCATTCCGATCTTAAAGTCTTCAAGCCTCCTCTCAACTTCCGAGGCGTTTTTAAAAGTGAAATGTTTGTGTTGATTCCTCTTTCAAATTTAAACCTTAGCTGCGTAAAAATAGAGTTGATTTTGAGTGTGGTGTTCTACTCCAATTATAGTATCCGAGACAACGCTGGTTGTGTCTCCGTAATGAAAGACAGTGAGACTGACTTGGTGACATAGTGTTATTCATGGCGGATAACTATCTAGCCATTTGGTTTGTGCTACGGCTGCCTTGTTTGATGTGATGTGTTTGACGTGTTAGTGCTATAACTTTGACGTCAGTTAGTACAAGGAATGAAGGGTATTACCTTCTCTGGATTACAGGAACGCTAGTTATTTGACTGAATGAACAGTTCTGTATAGGTAAGATAGACTACGGAATTTTGGTTCAATGGTTGACATCTTGTACTCTTGGAATTTATATTATTCTAGTCTCGTTTTGTAGCTCAATTCTTTATTTACATTCAAAGCAACTAAAAGACAAGACTTTAAGAAAAACGGGCAGATTTTTCAAAACAAAAAAGACACCTAACATAATTAAGCTACCACGTCCCATTTAACTTCCAAACAGGCTGTTACAATACAGAAACAAAATAAAACTCACAGTAAAGACTTCTAAGTTGTCGCACTTTACGTACTTCGCTGCCTAAATCCAACCCCCTAGGGACACACAGCCCTTACGAAACTTTGCCCTTTTTAATCCACCTGTATACGTGTTTTACGATCGTCAACTTTTTCGTTATAAAAGTTTTGAGTCAGCCAGTAATAAACATTCGTATAATGAAGGTCCCTGTGCTTCGTTACTGAGCTACTTATTGTTTTAATCTATTAAGGGGCTGTTGACCTTTTTAATCTGTGGCGTTGTGCATGTGGAAAATGCGCGGGAATGCTGACAACTTTTTGACGTAAACCGAGTTTAATAAGTGTTTGTGCGAAGTTGAAAAAATAATGAAATGACATGGCAAGGGAGTTAGCTAGTGGATTTTATACGACTTTGGTACGTTTCGCTGTAGCCAGTTAGTTTTTGGTTCAAACGGGGGCCTCCAATTTAGCTTCCCTGAAACAAAAAAGTTTATTTCTATAGTCTAAAAATTTGAACACAATCGTAGCTGACGGTGAGATATTTCTAATGGTACGAATGACTGGTCGGTCCGAATACTTTTAACCGAGCACCAAACACCTTTACGAAAGCATCCACATTGGTATGGCATTAAGGCTATCGATTCGCCTCCAACGTTAGGTGATTTACATCGTAGCCTACGTAATTCGTTGCCCTGACGGACGTCCTGTATAAATCAACGTTGGACCCCCGCTAACCGGACATTTATCTCGGCTCTACGATAAAAAACTACGGCGCCGTAGGGGGACCTGCCATGGACGGATACATTGCCGTGATTATTTGCTTTCCGCGAGATTGAACTGTGATGTGAGCCATCATTATTTTTTTGCATTTAAATGAAGCCCGTTTCAGGGAGTGTGGAGATTTGTGTAAACAGAGGTTGTATGCAGATCGTGTGCTGTTCCAAAAATCATGTGTAGCCAGTTAGCCAGTACCTACCTATGTCATCATCATCATCATCATCATCAGCCTTTAAATGTTCCCACTGCTGGGACACAGGCCTCCTCTCTGTGAGAGGGAGTGGGCCGTAATCTACTACGCGGGCCCAGTGCGGATTGGTAGATGTCACATGTCTTCGAATTTTTGGTTCTAGGACATGCCGGTTTCCTCACGATGTTTTCCTGCACCGTTTTGAGAGCAGTGGTGTTGAAATAAATTACACAAAGTAATGCGCCTGACGGGGTTCGAACCCACGACCTACATCTCGTAAGTCGAGGCCGATACCACTGGGCCACCACTGCTCTACCTTTGTAGTTGTGGTGAAATGTGCAAGTTGCACAGGGTAAATCCTTTTTAGAGAAGCATAAAATAAAATGCATAACCAACTCCACTTCCCTACAAACTGCGCATGTTAACAACCCAAGAGCAAATTTTAAATTCAATTTGAGTCTTCAACATCAAGTTACGAGTAAAAATTGAAACTAAAAATCCACAACATCTCAGAAGAAAGATGATCCATATTACCTGGTCGCTAAGCTTAAAACCCCTACACTCTGATGTGCGTGAACCTGGCAGATCATTTCTCAGCAGAGCATGAAAAAATGTGAGTTCTATTGGCATGCGGTTGAGTTCTAGAGTTCCCAATACTTTTCAGACATAGTTCTGGCGTTTTGTCTGAAAAAAATGAAAATGAAAATATGCTCTGCTAACTTCCGTCGGCAGATCATTTATTCCAAAATCGAAATTTAAAAACTGATTTAGTCTCCTAACGGTTATATCTACAGTTCCTCATACTTTTCCGAAAGAGTTCTGTCGATCTAAGTTAACAAAAAAATTAAGTGTGATCCACACATGTAAAAAAAAATAATTATTTAAACAAGTGTGTACATCAAAATTTGAGGATTTTAGAGAATTCTAGTTTCGATTACTGTTAGAGCATAACTATATACTATATATAACGATAAGGACATAACTATCCCGATGGAATCAGCAGGACATGGTAAAAGTTTCACAATCTTCAGAATTTAGATTAAAGTGAGAGTTTTAGCTAGTGCCGCCACATAAAAAGAACGAGCACGCGCAGGGGCGAGCTGAGAGACGGGAACTCCTCGAAATTAGATAAAGCTATAACTGTGCTATAATAAAATATTAAAGACCAGCCCAGAACTCAGCAGAGCAGGGTTGAAACTTCACATAGAGAAAAAAATAAATATATTTAAGCGTTTCAATATGTGCTGATTTAAAATTATTCAGGAGGGCTGAGGGACGGGAACTCATCGGTTTTAGATAAAGCTATAACTGTCCTATAATAAAATATTAAAGACCAGCCCAGAACTCCTAAGAAAGTATAGGCAGAGCAGGGGTGAAGCTTCACATAGAGAATATAAAATAGTTTTATTAAGCATTTCAGTGTGTACTGGTTTAAAATTATTCAGGAGGGTTGAGGGACGGAAACTCCTCCGTTTTAGATAAAGACATAACTGTGCTATAACAAAATATTAAAGACCAGTTTAGAACTCCTCAGAAAATATCAGCAGAGCAGGGTTGAAAATTCACATAGAGAAAAAAAAATATATTTAAGCGTTTCAGTATGTGCAGGTTTAAAATTATTCAGGAGGGCTGAGGGACGGGAACTCATCGGTTTTAGATAAAACTATAACTGTCCTATAATAAAACATTAAAGACCAGCCCAGAACTTCTACAAAAGTATCAGCAGAGCAGGGGTGAAAATTCACATAGAGAAAAAAAAAATAGTTTTATTAAGCGTTCCAGTATTTGGTGGTTTAAAATTATTCAGGAGGGCTGAGGGACGGGAACTCCTCGGTTTTAGATAAAGCTATGACTGTCCTATAAAAAATATTAAAGACCAGCCCAGAACTCCTAAGAAACTATCAGCAGAGCAGGGATAAAGCTTCACATAGAGAAAAAAAAAATAGATTTATTATGCGTTTCAGTATGTGGTGGTAAAAAATTATTCAGGAAGGCTGAGGGACGGGAACTCCTCAGTTTTAGATAAAAACATAACTGTGCTATAATAAAATATTAAAGACCAGCTCAGAACTCTTCAGAAAATATCAGCAGAGCAGGGTTGAAAATTTACATAGAGAAAAAAATAAATATATTTAAGCGTTTCAGTATGTGCTGGTTTAAAATTATTCAGGAGGGCTGAGAGACGGGAACTCCTCGGTTTTAGATAAAGCTATAACTGTGCTAAAATAAAATATTAAAGACCAGCCCAGAACATCTACGAAAGTATCAGCAGAGCAGGGATGAATCTTCACATAGAAAAAAAAAATAGTTTTATTATGCGTTCCAGTATGTGGTGGTTTAAACTTATTCAGGAGGGCTGAGGGACGGGAACTCCTCGGTTTTAGATAAAGACATAACTGTGCTATAATAAAATATTAAAGACCAGTTTAGAACTCCTCAGAAAATATCAGTAGAGCAGGGTTGAAAATTCACATAGAGAAAAAAATAAATATATTTAAGCGTTTCAGTATGTGCAGGTTTAAAATTATTCAGGAGGGCTGAGGGACGGGAACTCATCGGTTTTAGATAAAACTATAACTGTGCTATAATAAAATATTACGATACAGCCGAGAACTCCTAAGAAAGTATCAGCAGAGCAGGGATGAATCTTCACATAGAAAAAAAAAATAGTTTTATTAAGCGTTTCAGTATGTGGTGGTTTAAAATTATTCAGGAGAGCAGAGGGACGGGAGCTCCTCGGTTTTAGATAAAGCTAAAACTGTGCTATAATAAAATATTAAATACCAGCCCAGAACTCCTAAGAAAGTATAGGCAAAGCAGGGATGAAGCTTCACATAGAGAATATAAAATAGTTTTGTTAAGCATTTCAGTGTGTACTGGTTTAAAATTATTCAGGAGGGTTCAGGGACGGGAACTCCTCGGTTTTAGATAAAACTATAACTGTGCTATAATAAAATATTAAATACCAGCCCAGAACTCCTAAGAAAGTATAGGCAAAGCAGGGATGAAGCTTCACATAGAGAATATAAAATAGTTTTGTTAAGCATTTCAGTGTGTACTGGTTTAAAATTATTCAGGAGGGTTCAGGGACGGGAACTCCTCGGTTTTAGATAAAACTATAACTGTGCTATAATAAAACATTACGGTACAGCCGAGAACTCCTAAGAAAGTATCAGGGATGAATCTTCACATAGAAAAAAAAAATAGTTTTATTAAGCGTTTCAGTATGTGGTGGTTTAAAATTATTCAGGAGAGCAGAGGAACGGGAACTCATCGGTTTTAGATAAAGCTGTGCTATAATAAAATATTAAAGACCAGCCCAGAACTCCAAAGAAAGTATCAGCAGAGCAGGGGTGAAAATTCACATAGAGAAAAAAATAGTTTTATTAAGCGTTCCAGTATGTGGTGGTTTAAAATTATTCAGGAGGGCTGAGGGACGGGAACTCCTCGGTTTAAGATAAAGCTATAAATGTCCTATAAAAAAAAATTTAGGACCAGCCCAGAACTCTTAAGAAAGTATCAGCAGAGCAGGGGTGAAAATTAACATAGAGAAAAAAAAATAGTTTTATTAAGCGTTCCAGTATGTGGTGGTTTAAAATTATTCAGGAGGGCTGAGGGACGGAAACTCCCCGGTTTTAGATAAAGCTATAACTGTCCTATAAAAAAATATTAAAGACCAGCCCAGAACTCCTAAGAAAGTATCAGCAGAGCAGGGATGAAGCTTCACATAGAGAAAAAAAAAATAGATTTATTATGCGTTTCAGTATGTGGTGGTAAAAAATTATTCAGGAAGGCTGAGGGACGGGAACTCCTCAGTTTTAGATAAAAACATAACTGTGCTATAATAAAATATTAAAGACCAGCTCAGAACTCCTAAGAAAGTATCAGCAGAGCAGGGATGAAGATTTACACAGAGAAAAAAAATAGTTTTAATATGCGTTTCTCTTGCTACGACGTCATTCCTATAAATGTTATAGTTTAGCTGGGCTCTTGGAGTTCCACATCAGGTGTTCCAGATCTTTAATTTTTATACGTCAACAGAAAGAGCTTATCAGGCTGAATAACTCTTGCTACGACGTCATTCCTATAAATTTTATAGTTTAGCTGGGCTCTAGGAGTTCCACATCAGGTGTTCCAGATCTTCAATTTTTATACGTCAACAAAGAGTGCTCATCAGGCTGAGCAACTCTTGCTAAGACGTCATTCTTTTATATGTTATAATGTAGCTGGGCTCTTGGAGTTCCACATCAGGTGTTCCAGATCTTCAATTTTTATACGTCAACAGAGAGTGCTCATCAGGCTGAATAACTTTTGCTAAGACGTCATTACTATAAATGTTATAGGTGAGCTGGGCTCTTGGAGTACCACATCAGGTGTTCCAGATCTTCAATTTTTATACGTCAACAGAGAGTGCTCATCAGGCTGAACAACTCTTGCTAAGACGTCATTCCTTTATATGTTATAATGTAGCTGGGCTCTTGGTGTTCCACGTCAGGTGTTCCAGATCTTCAATTTTTATACGTCAACAGAAAGTGCTCATCAGGCTGAATAACTTTTGCTAAGGCATCATTCCTGTACATGTTATAGTTTAGCTGGGCTCTTGGAGTTCCACATCAGGTGTTCCAGATCTTCAATTTTTATACGTCAACAGAGAGTGTTCATCGGGCTGAATAACTTTTGCTAAGGCGTCATTCCTGTACATGTTATAGTTTAGCTGGGCTCTTGGAGTTCCACATCAGGTGTTCCAGATCTTCAAATTTATTCTCTCAGCAGAAAATGCTCATCACGTGGAACAATATTTGCTATGGCACCATTTTTGTATCCCTTATAGTTTAGCTGGTCTGTTGCGGTTCTGCATCAGGTGTTCAAGATTCCAAGATAAGTTATAGCCTATATGTTGGCCAGACTTAATACCTATACAACAAAAAAAAATCATTGAAATCCGTCCAGTAGTTCCGAAGATTAGCGTGTACAAACAAACAGACAAACAGATAAACAGACAAACAGACAGAATTTTTTTTTTGGATTCGTGCTCTATTACTGTTTCTTATCCCCCCTCAATTATTATTTTTTTAATATATTCAATGTACGGACACAGTTTTTTTACTGTTTTATTATATGTAGCACAGTTATAGCTTTATCTAAAACCGATGAGTTCCCGTCCCTCAGCCCTCCTGAATAATTTTAAACCAGCACATACTGAAACGCTTAAATATATTTATTTTTTTCTCTATGTGAATTTTCAACCCTGCTCTGCTGATATTTTCTGAGGAGTTCTAAACTGGTCTTTAATATTTTATTATAGCACAGTTATGTCTTTATCTAAAACGGAGGAGTTCCCGTCCCTCAACCCTCCTGAATAATTTTAAACCAGTACACACTGAAATGCTTAATAAAACTATTTTATATTCTCTATGTGAAGCTTCACCCCTGCTCTGCCTATACTTTCTTAGGAGTTCTGGGCTGGTCTTTAATATTTTATTATAGGACAGTTATAGCTTTATCTAAATCCGATGAGTTCCCGTCCCTCAGCCCTCCTGAATAATTTTAAATCAGCACATATTTAAACGCTTAAATATATTAATTTTTTTCTCTATGTGAATTTTCAACCCTGCTCTGCTGATATTTTCTGAGGAGTTCTGAGCTGTTCTTTAACATTTTATTATAGCACAGTTATAGCTTTATCTAAAACCGATGAGTTCCCGTCACTCAGCCCTCCTGAATAATTTTTAACCATCACATACTGAAACGCATAATAAAACTATTTTTTTTTTCTCTATGTTAATTTTCACCCCTGCTCTGCTGATACTTTCGTAGATGTTCTGGGCTGGTCTTTAATATTTTATTTTAGCACAGTTATAGCTTTATCTAAAACCGAGGAGTTCCCGTCTCTCAGCCCTCCTGAATAATTTTAAACCAGCACATACTGAAACGCTTAAATATATTTATTTTTTTCTCTATGTGAATTTTCAACCCTGCTCTGCTGATATTTTCTGAGGAGTTCTAAACTGGTCTTTAATATTTTATTATAGCACAGTTATGTCTTTATCTAAAACGGAGGGGTTCCCGTCCCTCAACCCTCGTGAATAATTTTAAACCAGTACACACTGAAATGCTTAATAAAACTATTTTATATTCTCTATGTGAAGCTTCACCCCTGCTCTGCCTATACTTTCTTAGTAGTTCTGGGCTGGTCTTTAATATTTTATTATAGCACAGTTAACGTTTTATCTAAAACCGAGGAGTTCCCGTCCCTCAACCCTCCTGAATTATTTTAAACCACCAAATACTGGAACGCTTAATAAAACTATTATTTTTTTTCTCTATTCGAATTTTCACCCCTGCTCTGCTGATACTTTCGTAGAAGTTCTGGGCTGGTCTTTAATATTTTATTATAGGACAGTTATAGCTTTATCTAAAACCGATGAGTTTCCGTCCCTCAGCCCTCCTGAATAATTTTAAATCAGCACATATTGAGACGCTTAAATATATTTATTTTTTTCTCTATGTGAATTTTCAACCCTGCTCTGCTGATATTTTCTGAGGAGTTCTGAGCTGGTCTTTAATATTTTATTATAGCACAGTTATGTTTTTATCTAAAACTGAGGAGTTCCCGTCCCTCAGCCTTCCTGAATAATTTTTACCACCACATACTGAAACGCATAATAAATCTATTTTTTTTTTCTCTATGTGAAGCTTTATCCCTGCTCTGCTGATAGTTTCTTAGGAGTTCTGGGCTGGTCTTTAATATTTTTTATAGGACAGTCATAGCTTTATCTAAAACCGAGGAGTTCTCGTCCCTCAGCCCTCCTGAATAATTTTAAACCACCAAATACTGGAACGCTTAATAAAACTATTATTTTTTTTCTCTATGTGAATTTTCACCCCTGCTCTGCTGATACTTTTGTAGAAGTTCTGGGCTGGTCTTTAATATTTTATTATAGGACAGTTATAGTTTTATCTAAAACCGATGAGTTCCCGTCCCTCAGCCCTGCTGAATAATTTTAAACCAGCACATACTGAAACGCTTAAATATATTTATTTTTTTCTCTATGTGAATTTTCAACCCTGCTCTGCTGATATTTTCTGAGGAGTTCTAAACTGGTCTTTAATATTTTATTATAGCACAGTTATGTCTTTATCTAAAACGGAGGAGTTCTCGTCCCTCAACCCTCCTGAATAATTTTAAACCAGTACACACTGAAATGCTTAATAAAACTATTTTATATTCTCTATGTGAAGCTTCACCCCTGCTCTGCCTATACTTTCTTAGGAGTTCTGGGCTGGTCTTTAATATTTTATTATAGGACAGTTATAGCTTTATCTAAAACCGATGAGTTCCCGTCCCTCAGCCCTCCTGAATAATTTTAAATCAGCACATATTGAAACGCTTAAATATATTTTTTTTTTTCTATGTGAAGTTTCAACCCTGCTCTGCTGAGTTCTGGGCTGGTCTTTAATATTTAATTATAGCACAGTTATAGCTTTATCTAATTTCGAGGAGTTCCCGTCTCTCAGCTCGCCCCTGCGCGTGCTCGTTCTTTTTATGTAGCGGCACTAGCTAAAACTCTCACTTTAATCTAAATTCTGAAGTTTGTGAAACTTTAACCATGTCCTGCTGATTCCATCGGGATAGTTATGTCTTTATCGTTATATATAGTATATAGTTATGCTCTAACAGTAATCGAACCTAGAATTCTCTAAAATCCTCAAATTTTGATGTACACACTTGTTTAAATAATTATTTTTTTTTACATGTGTGGATCACACTTAATTTTTTTGTTAACTTAGATCGACAGAACTCTTTCGGAAAAGTATGAGGAACTGTAGATATAACCGTTAGGAGACTAAATCAGTTTTTAAATTTCGATTTTGGAATAAATGATCTGCCGACGGAAGTTAGCAGAGCATATTTTCATTTTCATTTTTTTCAGACAAAACGCCAGAACTATGTCTGAAAAGTATAGGGAACTCTAGAACTCAACCGCATGCCAATAGAACTCACATTTTTTCATGCTCTGCTGAGAAATGATCTGCCAAGTTCACCGACATTACACTCTGGAGGATTTTATATTATGATTCATTGAGATTTTTCAGTCGAGTCTCGGTTGAGTAACGCAAAAAGATTGCGACATCGAGTATAATATTCATGGAAAGGCATAATTTAATTCCCTGAGACAGTACCGGGCGGGTCGAGCCCGTAGGAGATTAGACTCTTGTCTCGGAAAACGTGTAATGAAGGAAAAACGCTCCCAAAATATGAAATTATGGACTCACGAATGATATTTCTTCATTTGTTACGCGAAAATGTACGATCTCATGTTTACCTGAGCCCGAAATGTACAGGGTGTTTTTTTTGCAATCCGTTTTAATTTCAGTTTAAATGGCTATTAAGGATCGTAAGGGTCGCTCGGAAAAGCATTTTCTTTTTAAATTGTTCAGAACTCAGGCCAGCATCAATCAGATAATATGCAATTTAAGGTTGTCTTAACGGAGTAGAAAAGTTGGAAACCTGTGTTAGATAACATCCAACTCATATTAATCGATTTCGATTCCTAAGTAAGAATTGATGTTCTAATATTTTGCAAATGACGTTACGTTTTTTACGTCATTGTGATTATGTTGCTTTTACAGGACAGTGATAGGAAGAAATCGCTAGTTAAAAGAAATTACCCAGATCTAGATTACCAATACAAAAAATACAACCTAAAAATATGAAATTGTAATAAAACAAACCCATTCTAAAAATAACGAGGAAGAAACACAATAACGTCGGCAGAAAAGGGTTGACTGTGACATGACGTTTACAGGTTAACTCAATTAAGTTGTTTGCTAGACGCGGGCGGTTAATTTCTTTATCGCTTTAAGCTTAGACGTCCAATCTTTGAGATCTGACGACTTTTGAGGGTTGAAAATGTTGTATATTGTTCTGAAGTTTTCGAAGACAGGTTTTGTTATGAGGAATTTGGGGGGAGAAAATGTAGGGTTATTCAAATTTTCTTTTAATTAGGTACTTGGAGATGAAAGGGGTTGAATGAAGCGATGATTTCTGATGAGCTCCTTCTTATTATCCACTGGTGGACAGTAAAACAAGCTTTTGTTTCTCTTAGGCACAAATGATGAACCCAATTGTTGCTTGCCATGCCCAGTGGGTTACAAGCAATTAGGGGACATTGGGAATAATCTAAGTTAAACGATTATTGTTATTATTTATTTTAAGCATGTATTTAGCTCGACTGCGTTTTGATTCAAGGTTTAAAAAAATGTCTACTTTTTATTTGTTTCTTCATCTTTCAATTAAACACTTGTTATAATCAGCATTGTGATGTTTTACAAACATATTTAACAGGTTTAAAAATTACACATTTAACAGGTTACCTATACATACAATTGTACATTAGGTATGTACAATCGTAGGATTAAAAAACGTACCGGACTTAATCGCACAGAAAAAGATAAAGCAACTGTATTTTATAGCAGAAATGTAGTTAACTATGCGCTTAATATTTTTAATTAGCTCATACGTATTCCGTTCAGGTTGAAGGTAATATTTTACGAACGTTAGTTACTTTTCTAGGTTTTATTTTTACCTTTACCACTATATTGCTTAACTTAATTAGGTATTCAACGCGTTTAGTCAGGTACTGCCTTACTAAATATAATATGCTAATGCCTGCTAAATATATTTTCTTTCATATTAACTTTACGAAATGTTTAACTTTCTGAGATCAAAATCAATTTAACACGATATATCTGAAAAACTCAGCCTCTATAAAGATTTTATTTCATGTCACGTATAAATAGTGAATACCAACTTATTATGAAAACCGTATCTTATGAAGATTAAATTAGCAAATGAATGTGAAAGAAAGTTTAGGGGCTAATTGAAAAATCTATCTAAATCTCACTGACTCATTTGATGATTTTACCACGCTAAAAAAAATGTGTTGCAGCAGTTTCGGTGTTCACCAAACTTATCTTAAAAACACACCCTGTACAACGATTTTATTTCGAGTCACGTATAAACAGTAAACACCTTCTTATTTTGATTACGACAACTGTATCTTTTGAAGGTTAAGTTATGGATACAAGTTCTAGATATTTTATTCTTGCTTTAAAAGCATTAAAACAATTCGAAATGATCCTGTCTTGCTCCACCTCCGCCTGCTATAATCGAATGAGAACAATTTCTCAATAATTCAGAGAATTCCTGTCATTGATCAATTGGCTGATCCGACCCGCGTCTATCCCAAGCTGGGATTATTAGAATTTAAAATTCCCCGGATTTCCTTATCTGTTTCGATTTATTGTATTATACCGGTCTTATACTAAACTTAATAATGTGTATTTACATATTGTTTCGAGGGTACGCTCTTATGTATAGGGCAAAAGGCTGAGGGTTTTGATGCTAATTTATGAAAATTGCAACCATTTTTATTCAAATTGTCTCAAACAATGAAATTTGATTCTATGAAACTGAGAACCGTAGACGTTTTTAGCACACATTGCTTAGAATTATTCCTATCACAAGAAGTTTGTCACTAACCTGTCACTACAATGAGGTGATGGCAACTCCAACATGGAACAAGTTTAAATCAAACTTCATCATCATAAGAAACTTTGCATATTTAACAAGAGAAGCTAAGTTAAATCTTATAGTATCTTCCCACTACTTAAAGCTATTTTTTTCTAAATCATACCAGAGGCCTGATCAAAAGAGTAAGAAGAGAAGAAGTATTTCATTTATATTTCTGTGCTTTATTGTACGGAAAAATGGAAAACTGCCTCTAACGTACGTACAAGAAACTAATTTTTCCTTCAAATTAACGTCAAAGTTTAAGACGGGTTCAGACGGTCATGATAGGGCCTCAGATAATTTTACCGAAATAGATCAAACTATCTCGATAAGACTATTATCCGAAGCACATTTATATACTTAAACGAATTAGATAGCCTATCTATATTGCATCCTCGATGTATGTAGAACTTTGACGTCAGAACTACGTGAGCTAGGTTATCTTTTGACGTCATTCCTTAATGATTATCCTCTATGTATTAGCTCAATCGGGTCATAATGACGTGCATGACAAAATAACTGGTAATAATAAGCCACTAAGCATACTTATTCAGCTTTTCATAACTACACGCGCGAGTAAAAGTATGAAATCACTTATTTGGAATTGGTCCGGGACAGCTTCTTAAATTATGGCGTTATTTGAATGAATTTGGTATCAATTTAAACTTAAAACTTTTATAATGCTACCATTTTTATTATTCTTAACTAGTTGTTAAGTACTCAAGATCCCGCAGAATCGTAGTAAGTGATTATATACTATTTTGTTCGCGAATGTAGTTTTGTATGGCTATCAATCTACCTAATCATTTAGGTGCCTATATCATTTGGAGTGACTGATATCTGGCTTCGTCTAATCGATTATTAATAATGCGGCCTTGACCAGTAGATGGGCTTTCAATCTTTTGTTATCAGCAATGCTTGTTGGGTGGGTGGGATTTACCTCCTAGGGGTCCAGGCCGGAAAACGGCAGTGGTAGGCTTCACTAGGGCCGCCTAGGACCCGAAGTTTGGAGCAAAACAGTTTTTACGGTGTTCCGTCGAATGATCCATCTATGTGTATTTCAATGTTGACTCTCCGTAAAGACATGTAAGTAATTAGGTTTATTCGATGACATAGCCTTCAAATAGTCGGAATGATGACCATAAAAATGGAGGACGGAACCGTGGATGCGATCTAAGAGAGCCATATACATATTTTGTACCTATATCTAGGGGTTCTCTCTAATAGGCTGAGTTGATAGATTGAACCCATCAATAGACACATCAAAAGCGTTTTTTAGCCACAAACTTTTCCTATAAAACACTCAACTAACCATACAAAGCATCCAGGATTAATGATCACAACGCGATATTATTTACGGAAATAAATAAAAATGATAACAGCCCCCGTTAGTCCGATATTGTGTGTGATAAATTTAAAAGCGTCTTGGTGCCATTTTTCATGGCAATACTGTATTTTTTTTCATATTGTTTGTTTCGTTGTTATTGTATATAACATTATTTTCAGGCGCCTCCTCTCCGCGGGTGCCGTTTTAATTTTCCGCTACGTTTTAAATTTATATGTTCCGAACCGTGATTCTGTATTTATGGTAGGTTTTCGTTTTTAATTCTTGCTAATTCGTTGTCTGAAATAAAACGTGTGTGTTTCATATTCTAATTTAGGAAATTATCTCTGTCTCTGTATGTCACTGACTGATTCTACAACTGTGACAATACCAGTAACCAATTTTGTAATAAAGAGATTTTTACGAGTTTCAAAGAAAAACATGAACCTCTCAAACAAAAAGGTTTTCCGCAATATGAAAAAAGATGCAGATTGTAACCTCAAGGCCCCCCGACCAGTAATAAACCACGTGAAGTATCCAATACGCGAGCCGGTCATATAATACCCAACCAAGTCTCCGAAGTCCACTCAATGCTTATCGAAACAACAATTCAGATAGGACTGTTATAGGATTCGGCGGGAAAATAAATATTTTTAAATTTGGAACAATATGGCGGACAGCGGGTTGCCATAAATCTCAAGATGGCGTAATGCGAGAATGCACGTTTAGAATTCTTTATGAAGGGATACAAGCTTTAGTTTAGATCGCATTGAGGAAAATAAATTGCTTTTGAATGTTTATAGGTTCCGTAACGTCAGATTTATTTTATTGCCGTTGAAAATGCTTGGCAGTCTACAATGCATATTCCATTTTCATGCATGCACGATATGATTTTATGTGGTCAGGTATTCCGCGAATGATCTATTCATTATTTTGTTGAAAAATGACCATTGCGAACTTTTTGTTAACATGGAACTGCACGGTTATAAAAACTTGTTTCGTTTTGAAACTAAAGCCACTACGAACATAATTTAGGAAACTATTACACGTAATTGAGCATTACCAGTACACGTACGTAGATATAATCGAATGGTATTAATGAGTGGTCGGCGGCCACCCGGTAATGGGAACAGTGCAAACGCATTAGTGCATCGTTACCCAAAACGATTGTACGGCCATCGGGAATTTGAAGAAATGGCGCGTTAGCGGAATGACCCTAAGTACCTACGGGTGGTTCCGATTGCTAACTAGGTATTGGGAACAGCTTTGAGTATTTCATACGTTTTTATTAAATGTGAAAGATCGTCTGAAAACGTTCGTTCGTAAACTTATGATCATGGTTTTAACAAGACTAAAAAAACCGGCCAAGTGCGAGTTGGACTCGCCCATGAAGGGTTCCGTAGCAGCAAGCATAGATTAGAGATATAATTATATTGAGATTAGTAAGTAATATACACAAACAATAAAAATAACTTTGTTTTTCATAGTATTTGTATGAATGGCAAAGTTATATTTGCGGTTTTTGAAAATGTACTATATCTCAAAAACTGCTAACTGTATCTCATCCAAACCAATTTTCGTTGGTAGTTTTGGTTGAGGTCTACATTATATATTTTTTTTAGTTTTATCATTCTCTTATTTTAGAAGTTACGGGGGGGGACGACACACTTTTCACCACTTTGGAAGTGTCTCTCGCGCAAACTGTTCAGTTTAGAAAAAAATGATGTTAGTAACCTCAATATCATTTAAAGACCTATTCATAGATACCCCACACGTATGGGTTTGGTGAAAAATTTTTTTTTGAGTTTCAATTCTAAGTATGGGGGGCACCCCCAAAATTTGTTTTGTTTTGATTTTTGTGTGAAAATCCTAATGCGATTCACATAATACATCTTTCTACCAAGTTTCAACAGGATAGCTCTTATACTTTCGACAAAAAGTGGCTGTGACATACACGGACAGACAGACAGACAGACATGACGAATCTATAAGGGTTCCGTTTTTGCCATTTGGCTACGGAACCCTAAAAAATTCTCATCAGTGGATCATCGGATGTTACGAAGAAATGTCAACTTAGAGCACCTAAATCAAGGCTCATGTCTGTCTAAACAGGACAGGTACTACACTGATACACAAAGGGCAACGATAGAATAGGGTGGATTTTAGGAGGAATTATTTGATAGGTAATTTTACACAAAAAAAATGCACTAATGGTGAATGCACTCTCTACGCATGAACTGTAAAAAAACTTTTTTTTTTAAAAAGTACCGACTTCAAAACAAATACAAAAAAGTTTAAAATAACTTTTCTTTCGGAAGTCGGTGGCAATAGTCAATGACACAACAAAACAAAGCCACCGACTTCCGAAAGAAAAGTTATTTTAAACTTTTTTGTATTTGTTTTGAAGTCGGTACTTTTTAAAAAAAAAAGTTTTTATTTTACCCTTTTTAGTTTATTTATCACATATTCAACCCAAATTCTTGTAAAATACAAAATTTTCTTACATTATGCACTAATCTTGTAATCCGTCACAACATAAAAAAATCCATATCTCTAAAACTACTGAACCGATTTTGATGAAACTTGCAGTGTACCCTAAGTTGAACAATACCTAGTACAACAAAAAAAGAATTACTTGAATCGAACTTATAGTTCCGGAGATATGCGTGCACAAACATAAAAACATACATACATACATACATACATACATACATACATACATACATACACTTATGAAATTTGGCACGTTTGTTCAGACGCTGATATAGACTAACATATATGAAAACTGGGCAGTTCTGATAATATTACATACATACGGGTCGAATTGATAACCTCCTTTTTTTTGAAGTCGGTAAAAAAGGTTGGTTATTCAGAAAGTTGAAGTCATCAGTGCAGTACTTATCGTCGTATTCATTATTCACTCGATGCAGGTCTCAGATAGTTTAATGGCTTTAACGCCCCCTACAAGAAAGTAAACTTAAAACACTAGCAAATTACTTTCACAGTTTGAATTGCGGACTTCGCTTTCAACGCGTTCATCAATTAATTTTATAAAGGTCCTTTGATAAAGAGACGTCTGCAGGGATTTTAAATAAAAAAGACTGATGCTGTGTAAAGTAATGAGAGATTGGTTGATTATTCCCGGTTCGACGGTGTGCCAAACGACACTGGAACCGCCTCACTGCCTCGGGAACGTTTTTAATTTTCCGCTAGCCTTCAGATTTATATGTTTTCAGTGCGCCCGTCAATTTTCACGATTTTTAATTTAAGTGGTAGGATGGCTCCAAAAAGGCGGTTCTTAACACTTTTTGTGATTTATTTTTATAATGATTCATAGACGGTGTTTTTAAGATAATTGTTCCTGGAGTTTGTTCTCCTTTTTTGGGAAAGCTTCGCGGAAAAATATTTTTTCATCGGTATTTTTGTCTGTGGTGATAATAAATTGTTGGGATACGCACTGACGACGTTTGCGTTTAATGAGGTGAAATAATGATCCTAAGGACTAAGTAAACTTATTGATCATTTGTCTATTGTCTTTCAACAATAAGAATCATGTAGCACTTTTTTTTAGCGTGGTAAAATCATCAAATGAGTCCTCCCACCCCGGGCAGGGCGGGAGGGACTGTCAGACTTGTACTGACTAAAATCCACGGTGTCCTTCGATAACCCTTTATGTTCCGGGGTCACGGTAATGAGATAAGTCCCGCGACCCCAGCAGGCTTTGGCCCTCTAGAGGGGGGCCCCATCATTATGCTGACGCTCTTTGAGGCGCGCGTGGAACACAACGCGCCGTCGACCCGGGCATGGTCCATGGTCAGGCAGCGAGTTGCCCTTTACTCGCCGCCCGCATGCCCACTCGCCGCCCGCATGCCCATCATGTAGCACTAGTAGAACTTTTCTCAAAATTAATCTATTTCAGGTTCAATGGAATCAGTCTCATCTACGTCTCTATTTCATCCCTTTGGCACACTATCTCTTGATCATCCATTAAGATAGATGTAATATATCTATACATATAGCCCATCTATTGCTCACAATGGTTATCTATCTGTGTACCTGTATCGGGCAATAACTCCAAGTCACGTGGAACACCCCTTTGATCCGCGTAATGGATGATTTGACTAGCGCCGTCCAGTATCTATTCAATGTAGGGTGTATATATCTACTTGTATGTATATAACAAGTACAAGTCTGATTGCATTACCTGTACAATCTAGTGTGGTGTAATTTGGGGGTAGTGCAGTAATTTGATTTAAATGAGTATACTCGTATTGCTTTGTTAGGAGCAAAACGGCGTGGTCAATGGGATTTAATAGCTGAATGAAAATATTCTCTCATTGAAGCTTTGGAACAAGAGAAGAATAAAGCCTCCTGCAGACACACTCGATTAATCTTAAGGCTTAACACCACTATTACACGGATATTGAGATTTTTTTTGTTTTTTTTTTTTAAACCCAATTCTTTTAAATAACGTTCACTCACACATTATTTTTCCCTTTCATGCTTCCGTTTGGAATTAAAACGATTAAAAATAGATTAAACCAGTTTTTCACGTTTATGAACCCCCTGATTGTGATATCAGATTAATGTTCAATCGATACGTAGGTAATTGAGTCTATTTCCTGACTTCACTGCCATTACAAAGTACCTATAAGTTCGATTCGCTTGTGTGCCCTTCGCTGTTTCTACGCGTTTATATTTAGCGACTTCTTTTGTTTCGTTTGAAATTCAAATTGAAAATGGTATTCGAATTTTTCAAAAAATAACCGTCACTTTTTTGTTCTTTATTTGAATTGGCTATCTAATTATTTTATTTTCTGCCGTATTATATTATGCCAGTAATACTTCCTATGTTACATTTTGATTTTAGTCTTCTTGTCACAAACCTTCCGTGATCTGCATAGAACATTATTTCCGTCATTTGATCTTGTACAGATGGTCCATTGAATCAAGTTTCCTTACTACGTACGTACATCTTCAAGGTTCGCAAGGCTCTAGGGGGACTCCGGAAAATTGCAAACATAAAGTTTCTAATCGACGGATCTTTTATTCCCTAGCTTTCGAGATACAGCCCATTAGCTCTGTAATGGGGGGATGTTCAAAATTTATTTTATCATCTCTTGGCACGTGATGTCTTTGTTTTAGTGGGCAGACGGTCTGAGCAGACGGTTGATTTATTGAAGTCATAATTCAAAGAAAAAATTACAAAATGTGATGTTGATATTAAAATGTAATTACTAAACAAAGCTTGTACAAGATTAAGGTTTGTGGGGCGAGTTAGAGTTTGTAAGAGATTGCGTAATGAATTTAAGCAATTTATTTGCTTTGATAGAATTAATGTTTATTTATTATTGTTTTATCAGAGGCTTAAAAAAATACCCGTGTCTTATACTCTGCCAACATATTCGTGCTCCGAAAATATTCCGTTGCACCCGGCAGAAAACAGGAACCAGATAGCTTTAGCTCAAAACTTCTACCCATTCCCAGCGTGGTAGCTAACAGCCCGACAAGACCATCCCGAAGTCTGTTTATAGCAGATATATGCGCATAAAGTCGAAAACAGTCATATCTCGTAGCAAAGGAAACCAGAAATTCTCTCACAACTGCATCCTGACGATTTCTATTCAAACGCGGGGCTGCGGTACACTCGCGTGCAATTTATATGTCTCTCACAGCGGGAGTCACTCATACATTACTGGCATTAGGACAACCGCGATAGTTCGCACTAGCGAGCTAATTTACGCGGCGAATGAGAAAATGGCGGACTCCATTCTAATTTTTGAATCTGGAACGATAGTGTGGGAACTGGAACTGCGTCCATTTTGAATGCTTTTTGTCTTTTGGACAAAAATGTTTTAAAGTGTTGTTTGTATAAAAAATATTGACTAATATGAAAATGTCAAAGTTTGGATTGATGGATGTTTGGTACTTAATCGCGTAAATAATTTTTGACTATCACGTAGGCGAAGCTGCTGGCAAAACCTACTAACAGTTAAAAGTTACGTTCATTTATTGACCCTTGGCCAATGAACCAAGAAAGACTAATGAGTCTGAAACTCGATAACTGCAGTTATTCAAAAAGTGTAAGAGCAAAAGCCTATTATTGATTTTTTGAGCGCGCCCGTTAACGAACTTTTAAAAGGATAAGTTACTAACAACCTATTAATTTGGCGCATTCATTAGTAACTAGGGGGAGAACTCTGCACCAATTTGATAGGATCCGATTCGAAGGACGACTCAATCAAGAGTAGGACCAAACTCGACAATTTTAACCCTAAAACGTTGAAACAAAGACCAAACAGAACACAAAGGACAATCCCTTTTAAATGTAAATAGACTAAGTTACTTGACATTAACCGTCAAGGGTCGTGAAATATTAACGAAACACAATAAGAGTAAAGACAAACCAGTCTACTTACTAGTGTGTGAAATGAAAGCGACTACAAGAGTTGTGAAGTTGCGCTATAAATCCGGGCTATGTCTTGGCAAAGATATTTAAAAACCTGTGTTAAACAAAAACAGGCTTTATGATTCTGCTAACAAGGATTTTGAAAAGTGTGTTATGAAATTTGTCAGCGGGCACAGGCCCAAGGGAAAGTGTTGTCAAGGAACAAGGATAAGTCGGGATTGTCGCAAGTCTCGTCTGCGAGGAAATTACAACTAGTATAATACAAAGAGGCTTCAGCATCCACGTTTCTATTCGGAAGTTTCCGCGGGATTACCGCGGTAATGTAGGTAGATCTAGTTAGTTTTGTGTGGTTGGTAGTTTTGTTGAGGGTTCTTGAGGGTAGCATTGACTTTCAATTAAATTAATTGATGAGTTTGGGTTTTGGTTAGGATGGTTTAGTTACGTAATACCATTTGTGTAGGATTTCAACTGGTTATATCTTATTTTTCAATAAAACTATTTAAACTCTTTGAATATTTTGGTCCTTCGAGCCGTATACTAAGAAAATTGAATGTAAATAAAATTAAGAAAGCAGTATATGCAAAAATGCACAATGCATTTAATTGCTTTATTGTGTACCTAGAAACTACTAATAGATGTTAACGTTGGTACTCACTTGATTTCCTTAGTATACGGCTCGAAGGACCAAAGTACGGTATTGAAGTATCTTTCAATACCTACTGCACATGTCGCAAACACTGAAAGAAAGCTTAAAAAACATTTTCGAAGTCCCAATCGTATAAAAGGCGGTAAACAATAAAAAGCTGAGGATTTTTATTTGATGGACGTGAGACGATTATAAAGATTACAGCCCGTTTATGTGCAAACGCTTGGCGAAATAAAACCGCGGAAACGGAAAGCTTTTCCGAAATATTCGAATTTCCTGGTTACTCTGTGTTAGTAATCAAATATTTATTAAAGATTCATTTGTAGCAGGTGTTTATTCGCGTGAATGTTTGTTTTTATTTCGATGATGTATTATTATTAAGAAAAACTACATATATTAAATTTTTGAATGGTTGATTTCAATACGTTTAATGGATAAACTTAATATTACATAGCCAATTTTCTTAAATTACTCATACGCTGCTCACTGTGCAAGGCCAGGGCCGAGCGCTAGTGAAAAATTAAATAGAAAATTTCATGCTGCGCTATAATAACTATGTAACTGATGATTTTGATGAGTGTTAATAGTGGCATTTTGGCCTACACAAAACACCATGGTGCAGTGGTGCTCCATTAATTTCTACGGGTTTTACCTATAAATGTAACCACCTTTAAAAATAATTAAGCTGAGCTATTTAACTAAATGCCACATGTTAAAAGTTTATCAAAAAATCGAACTCCATTTTATTACAGAAAACATTGTTCCACAGCAACTCTTCCCTGTTATAAAGTATTGATCCCCGAAATCCCCAAAAAGTTTGATTATTACACATTCAAAATTAAAACCCCCTTCATGTTTTAGTCAGAGATCAAGCTTAGTTGCCGTCTGGTAATCCGATTTCATTCACCAAGTAATGAGCACCATTAAACATACAGCTTTATAATTCCAAACGGGATTAAATTCTTAACCCACGCACTCAAAAACTAACTCAATCACTAGAGATTACAGTTGCAATCTCCTCAGCAACGTTCATCCAGATATCGTTCTGCAAATGGAATGGCAGACCGAACCCTTCAAGCGATTTTGACAGTTCGAGTGTCAAAGATAGAGTCTAAATTAGCTTGAGTGATTCACCTCATGTACAATTCATTTTAGACCTGAAAAGATATGCCGAACCGGGTGCAGACGAAATATGAGGATTAAATTCCTGTACTGCACTTAACAAGACTAATTTATGCACGGATGCCTGCAACGTGGGGTATTCGACTTAACTAAACTAATTGAGAGGTAATGGTTGAAATTTCGTAGCAATATGTTTGTTCATTGTTGTTTGGGAATGTTTGTTTGAAAGTTTTTGGTAGAGGAGTAAATGGTTCTAATGTAGGTAGTTTTTATGATGGACGAAAGAAAGTAACGCTTTGAAGGATTATATGGCTATAAAGGAGAGGAATGATGAAATTATGAGTGCTAGCGAAGTATGAAAAAAGAAGATACATCTATTCCGAACGAATTGGAATAAAGGCAGAAGTAAAAGAAGAATGTTAGTAGTTGAAATGAACACAAATGAAATACGCTACGCAAATGCAACCGCTACGAATGTTGCTACGGAAGAAGCTACGAATACTGCTACGAAAAATTTAAATAAATGGTTAACTTCGAGTACAGTTACCGGCATGGATCTTGAGCGCTGACCTTCACCTGCGCAGAAGTAAGTTATTAGGTCCCTTTGGTAGATGAAGTGAGGCGCGGGGGCGGGGAAAGTGTAGTGATTGGCCCGCGTAGCGTGCCGTAGCGCATCGCGTCATAGCCGCCACTCGGGATTCGTTGTTTTGTGCGTTTTATTTGTTTTATTGTGCGTTTCATTTGTCGATAAGTGTACGATGCGCAAAGCGATCCCCACTCTTACGCTGAGCGCTCAAGAAAAGTGCCGGTATTTGTAACAATACTTTGAACATTAGACGAGATTTGGAGAACCAGTGTATGATGGTTATATTTTGTAATATACATATAATAAAGTGTAATAAGAAAATGTATTACTTTTCTAAATAAGTATCCTAGTTCTTCTATATTTTTTTTTGTTTCACTGCCTCGAAAGTAATACATTGTTTCAATACAGTAATGTGTGTATTTTTCAGTGTCGCGTTAGGCATATTTGCATGTTGGCAACGAATTACACGGGAGGCTTGCGACGACGACGTGGCGTTAAATTGCCTTTGGATGAAATAAGGACGTGTTGCACCTACCAATCTTATTTTTATATTGTAGTCTATGCTTTGCTTTTTTTTTCTTTTCCTGGCTGGTAGTGATCGAGATAGGAAACAGTTTACACTTAGTTCATTTTTTTTTTCTTATTTAATAGCGTTTTGAGTTCTAAGCAGATCGTTGTTCAATTACTATAGTCTATGGATTGATTTTCTTTTTTCTTTCTGGTTGGTTGTGATAAAACCAGTACCCTTAGCACGAGTTTTCAGTATTTGAGACGTAAAGTAAACTGGAACTTTGACAATTTCAAATTGACAATTTTCAAGGAAAAAATTAGTTCCTTCTTCGCACACCAGAGGCGCTGTTCCATTTTTTCATACAAGAAACGCTGTAAATACTGAAAAGACGCTGTAAAGTAAAAGAGTGAAAACTCGTGCTAAGGGTACAGTACCCTTTTTTTTTTTTTTTTTTTTTTTTTTTTTTTTCGTGGTAAAATCATCAAATGAGTCCTCCCACCCCGGGCAGGGCGGGAGGGACTGTCAGACTTGTACTGACTAAAATCCACGGTGTCCTTCAATAGCCCGTTATGTCCCGGGGTCACGGTAATGAGATAAGTCCCGCAACCCCGGCAGGCTTTGGCCCTCTAGAGGGGGGCCCCGTCATCATGCTGACACTCCTTGAGGCGCGCGTGGAACACAACGCGCCGTCGACCCGGGCATGGTCCATGGTCGGGTGGCGAGTTGCCCTTTACTCGCCGCCCGCATGCCCGCGCCTACGGTGGCCGGACATCGTCCCGCGACGTCCGACGCCGTGGGCGCCTACCACTGCGGCTCGCGGCTCGCCTCCTCCTTCACGAGCATAACTGCTTCGCAGAAGGAGGCGACCGCTTCCCACTCCGTCTCGCCCCGCAGCATGGCCTCGACCAATGCCGGGCGCGAGAGGTCTCCGCCTATCGCCGCCGAGAGGACACGGCGGTGCTCTGCCCAAGCGGGGCAGTCCTGCACCGTATGCTCCACCGTGTCCTCCGGGCGATCTTCGCAGTGGTGACACCCGGGCGTCTCTTCCCTCCTTATCAGACACAGGAACCTCCCGAAACTTCCGTGTCCGGTGAGGACCTGCGTCATGCGGTAAGTCAGGACGCCGTGACGTCTTTCCAGCCACTCCTCAAAGAGGGGTCTTACCGCCGCGATTGCGGCGTGCCCGGACCTCGGTTGCGACAGTCGTCCCCTCCATACTGCCCTGAGATCGCACCGGAGCTCTTCCCGCCGCGCCTCGACTTCTCGGGGCAGCGGGGTTACACCCCGGCGCTGCGCCTCCACGAAGGGTACAGTACCCTTAGCACGAGTTTTCAGTATTTGAGACGTAAAGTAAACTGCAACTTTGACAATTTCAAATTGACAATTTTCAAGGAAAAAATTAGTTCCTTCTTCGCACACCAGAGGCGCTGTTCCATTTTTTCATACAAGAAACGCTGTAAATACTGAAAAGACGCTGTAAAGTAAAAGAGTGAAAACTCGTGCTAAGGGTACAGTTACCTAGTTAACTTTAGTATTATTTTACAGACTTTTGAATAGGTTGATAGGTTCTTCGTTCTTATATTACTAAGGATTGACTTTGAGGCTGTATTAACATTTTAAGTTGAAGCTGTTTTGATACTGCCTCTTAGGACTGAGTATATAGTTCGTTGTTTTATTCAAAAGATTTTCTATAAATAAAAGCAATGATATAAATTATTCTGTTAACTTTGTACAGAAATAGGTAATGGCAGGGTACTCTTAGAAAACATAATCCCTCACGTAAATATTGTTTGTTATTCCTTATATTTTCAAAGAACGAAAGATACCGCTCGAAGCTATATTTAAGTTCAAAAGAAAACCAGTGAACGATACCTAAAATCCATTTGACAAAGCTCAGGTGAAAACTCGACACAAGAGAAACTCAAGAGAGTCGAAGAGAAAATGCTTTCCGTTCCAAGCTAGCATTGAGACCAGGATTCCGAACAAACGGCTAGATCAAGTCTTCTTCGGTCGTAAACGTTCGTATTGTTACGTAGTAAAATCTCCATTTCTGAATATCTTAGAGCCCTCGTCCACCGCGGGATATCGCGATGCAAACGCGATTTCACATGGCTACAGTAATGCTTGTGAATGTTACAGTTGCAAGATGAACTCCAGCTCGATTCGCCCGTTTTTGTCGATCCGTAGCGATACTAATTTTGTCGAGTGTTGCTTTATACGATTAACGCGCGATTGCAGCGATACTAAGCGCGTTTACAAAATACGAGACAGAATCGCTACAAAAAATTGCAAGGGCTCTAAAAGGCGAGAAAATTCTAAATGGAAACGAAACAATAAATAATTCGAATGTTGCGGTTTTTATTATAAAAGTGCGCTTCAAAAGGTTGTGAAAGCTTTCACAGCAATAAGTCTTAGCACAAAAGGCGATTATGCCTGTTCGCACGCTTTTAACGGTTAAATAATAATAGGGGAAAATCTTAAACTTTTAAGTGGCCACATTTTGCACCATCGCCATTGGTGGAAAGTGTATAGACAGGGTGAATCGGCATCAATTTATTATTTTTGAAAAATCGAAAATGGCACCTATTGTGCAGTGTTCATAAATGATAAATCGAGGGACCGATTATGAGCATTTGTTGTACTTTATTTAAGAAAGACTTACATTAATAGATATTTCGAATGGTAATGTTATATAAAGTACCTAAAACGTATAATTTCTTAACTAAATTATAAACATAATTGTCTACTCAAGTGTCAATTCTTGAAAACATTACATTTAAATTAATTTGAAAGCATTATCCAGAACAGTTGAACATCGACAAAATGAAAATTTGCTCTAATCTAACGAACAAAACTCATGACAATGTTAATACCATTGGACGCCATTTTGAGGGGCTGTTTTAAGATGTTTACTTTCATAAGAACGAGCATGAGATCCCACCATTGTTTGCTCGGATGAATTTTCATTTATTTGCGTAAACCTACTCCCTTATGCTGTTTCCTTTTATTTCCGCCTCAAGTTTGACGATACAGCCATTTTGTTGAATTATTGACGATCTCCAGTCATGATATAACCATTTGTAATGTTTTTCATACAGTACGGTTGCTTCTGTAATAATTTACGTATGTCCCACTTTTTTGTAGCGCTCGGGACAATAATAAAAAACCGTTTTATTTTGTCGCCAACTTTTTTTTGTGTATTGTTGAATTTATTTGGTGGAAATTAAAATTTATTGGTGTATAAATTTTTATGTGGTTTAAATTATGTATGAATTTTAAACAAAAAGTCTCCGATTGACATTCTTCTTTATGATTGTTTTCATGGATTTGATTACCTAGCTAACAGTACAGTTGAACAGTAATTTAAACTGATGATGATTGTCAATGTTTATCTAAACATTGACAATCATCATCAGTTTAAATTACTGTTCAAGCACATCAGTCATCATCGTGGTCGATGTACTACATTTTTGACCAAGTAGGTACCTGCTTGGATGGCGGGGGACAGTCTGGGAGGAGCCCTGTGTCCAGTAGTCAACATTGTTTTTTTTTTAATAATTCAATGAGTCCTCCCACCCAGGAGTGGACGGGAGGGACTGACAGATTTGTACTGACTAAAATCCACGGTGTCCTTCAATAGTCCTTTTCTTTCAGGTGCCACAGATACCTGATAAGACAATCCCGCGAACACAGACAGTCCCTCGACCAAACAGTCCCGCGACCAAACAGTTCCTCGACCAAACAGTCCTTCGACCAAACAGTCCCGCGACCACAAGTGGACTGCGATAAGCTGAGATGAGAGGTAGGTACTTCAAAATAATCTTGTATTTTTAAAAACTAATATCTTAAACAAACAACGAAGAAGGAGTAAATAATACCTTTTACAAAAGGCGATGTCAACAAACATCCAATAAGCTAATTTCAGATAGCCAGTCCATCCACACATCGAAAAGGAATTGTTTAATATCAAATACCGTCAAATACTGTAGGGGTTAAATATTTATTTGCATTACAAATATTATACGAAAGTCATGGACGTGTTCATTTCCAGATTAAATTCCTCTCGCTCGTCTGGGAGCCGACGATAACGGGAATTAATATCGAAAATATTCAAATATTGTGTTAATTTCAAAACGTTTTGCTTTACGAAGATATTTGCTATTGAGAATGTATTGCTGAACTGACTAATAAATATTTTCTCTTGAGTAGCTTAACGCCGTGTTCAGGACTTCAGACAATGCGAGGTGCGACACGACTTGCATCAAGTGAAATGCGCATGCTTCACTTTTTTGTATTGCTTGTGACTGTGACTCAAAATAATTTAATTAATTACTTTTTTAAGCAGCTGGTATAGTTTTTCGCGTGGCAATTGACTCTGAATCTGGGGTTGAGTTCGCTTCATTTTTGCATCTGGGCTTAATTGATGCCAAGACCGAACCTATTGTTAATATAATAACGAACTTATTGCCTGTTAAAAAGTTACTTGTAACAACAAAATACGAAGTAAAATTCAGTACAATAAATTAAATGAAAACCCATTTTAAAATCTGACTCAGTCGAATAAACCTATATTAAATTGTATTGATTTATCTGTACCATTTCGTTATCAATCGCGTTCGGCCATCGATTGGATAAAACCCTGTTATTGCCACTAATGTTAGTAGCTGTGGACATGCAAGCCTGGCTATCTGTGGCCGGGTTTTAGCCTACAAATTAAGATGGCTAAATGATAGGAATTGGACAACAGTAATAATTATGGAGAATTAGGAGATCCCCGCGTTCTAATGGTCCATTACCTGATGATATTTGATTTTGTTTGAACTGGATCATGTTTTCTGAAAGTGTCAGAAGTTTTAAATGCACAAGAGAACATCAAGCCTGTTATCCCCGAAATTGTCATGTAATAGAAAGCTTTTGCCATTTATCTGCTTAAGTGGATTGTCCGAAAACTTGATATTAACAAACTCAAAATGAACATCCAATTTGGTACAGACGTTTGAAAGTTATGCGCGTAGAGACAGATGAAGTTTTATGCTATTGATAACGATATAAATAAAAGTTCAGCTCGAAATTGTAGCAACATTATGATCATTGTTTGAAGTCAACAATGTTGTATTCTCTTTATCATAATGAATTATTTTAAGAAGATCTTTATAGGGCAAAATATCATAAAGACAATCAAGAGATCAGATAGGTCATTAATTGGAAGGTAATTAGTTATATTGTGTCATTGTATCATTTCAGCTCAGTATCTTCAGAACCAGAGAAGAAAGAAAACTACAAAATAATATCAATCAGCACAACAATGGCGTCGTAATATTTTCTTTTGAAACGAACATTGAACGTAAGCCATAGATCTGCATCGAGTAGACATCGGACAAAGCCGGGGGCTGACAACAGTTCCATTTAGCCATTGTTGTGGAGTTGCAACAATGACACTGTACGCCTGACCTATTTGTGGTGCACTACAATATTGAGAGCCATCTGAGCGAAAGTTTTGAATACCGTTTTTTTTTCGGTGTGTGGTTTAAATTTGTGTTTTTAAGCTATTGCATAGCTTTTATCGCGGGCTCTGAGCGCGGCGCGGCGCGGCGACCGAATCAAAAAATTTCTAAAACCTAACGAAAATACCTGACACCACGCATCGTCAAACATCGTTTCAGTTCAGGAGACTTCGGCAATCATAAAAATATCTGTCATAAAAACAATTTATCTACTCTCATATCGTTAAATTCAAAATACAAAACTCAAAACGAGTTTATAATGACGTACTTTACACACAGTATATCGAAATGAAATTAAAAAATTAAATTATGACACTATTTCTCTAACAAAATAATGTTATAATAATTTTTTTTCATTACGATACAGATTACAGATCATAGATACATCCTTTTGATTTTTTATCTGTGGCTGCGCGCGCTGTGGCCCATGCGCGGTGATATCGGGAATTATGGCGCCATAATACTGCGTCAATCTTTATCTTTTATTTGATAAATTCGTGTTCAATGAAAGTAGATAAAGTAGTGTATGAAACTGTACATAACTAGGTATTATACACTCGTGTGACACTTTTAAAAAACTCGCTTCGCTCGTTTTTTAAACTCACACTCGTGTATAATACCCCTCATTATGTACCAGTTTCATAAACTACTATTACTTTATCTTACTGATTCTAAACGGCCAGCTACAAAAGGAGTTTGTAGCTGCCCCCCCCTTATTGCCTATGTCACTTCGGACCAAAGCAGCTTTCAACTGGTGAAAGAATTTTTGAAATCGGACCAGTAGTTTTTGAGCCTTTAAGCGCTTCGTCCAACGCCCGTTTAGATTTTTAAAACGTTTCTCCATGCTAGGCATTTCTTCCTGTATATTATGTGTGTTAACAAACACAGAAACTCACATAACACTCAAACCCGACACAACTTCTTGTAGATCATACAAATATTTGTTCCGTGCGGGGATCGAACCCGTGACACATTGAGCAGCAGTCGATCACTCGGCCACTGCGCCAAACGTGCCATGTTTGTAACTGAGTTGCTTAGAGATAGTCTTGGTGTTCAAAATAATGTACCTTCTAAGTAGGTATGTAAACCACGTACGATAAACAACATATTATTTAGTAAGCAACAAATCATTATCCAAGAACATTTCATTCACTACACAATACTAATAATGATGTAACTTATATAATGATGTGCGTACAAGTAGCTTCATTAAACGAACACGTAAAACGATGTGCCTTATTAAATATAACATTAATTATATGGAAAATTAATTACGTTAATGTAGCCCTGAAGGTATTTGCACACATATGGAAGGAATTTTCTAACAACATGTTGAGATTAACCCTGCTGCGAGCTGAATTTTGGCTTGTTGAAATGTTTGGGTAGAAGTTGAAAGCGCATGCAGTGTCTAGGGTTAACACTTCTGTTTTCTTGTGGCAGTAAAAGTGTTAAATTAATATGGTGACGGATAAAATCATCAGACTGGTTTGTGTACCTTTCCTTATTATAGGTAATGTGTAAAATCAAAGGCCATTCTCATAGGGGTTCCTATTTAGGGTGTGTGGGATCTACTCCTGGCGGTCCAGTGTCCACCTCACGCAAAGGCACCACAGCAACATCGGATTCAGAGTCAAACAGTTTTAACTGTATTTCTTTGGTGCGCAGGAGTTTCAGTTCCTTCTGGGTGAGGTAGCTCCATTTTAGGCCTCAACTTTGCGTCTAGGCTAGATTGAGACTAAGTGCAAATCCTGGTATTTTTAGTGAGTTTTCTAACACTGAGCATATTGATTAGGTCATGAATCAATAAGTCTTATTAACCACAATCATTACCGAAATTCATGGGTAGAGTGCCTAGTTATAATAATATTGTTAGCATTTAGTTCTGTTCTAACTTCCAACGTATATTTTAATCCTTTTGTTAGCTTAATAAAGTAAGAACAAACTTCCACACCAGACTAATATTAGTAAAGCACATATTAAAACACCCCACTCTAAAAACGTAAAAGACAAAGAAGCCCAGACTTCCAACATTTCATACACTCGATAATAAACTCTAAAACAAACTTCTATATTACGGGAAACTTACACCTTAAACATACTGCGCTAGAATGTTTCTAACTTTAGTCTAGAATGTTCTGAACTATACAAACATGGAGGCTTTATCTGTTCTGTGTGCGGAGTGAAGTAATTAGTTCCGAAGATCATTAAATTTGCATGACAGTGCCGTTTCCTTAGGGCAGACGTTTGTTCGCCAATGTTCGGATGTGCTCGGACATTGCGATGCACCCTTCGGCAATAAAGATAGGCTCAACTATTCTTCGCGGTCTCAGTATAAATGGAATGAATATTCAAGTGTTGTTTTTAAAATTCTGAGTGCTGCGTTGATGGTAATGATCGTTTTGTCTTGTTTCCCTTTTTGTTCGGTTTTTGTGGCACTTTGGTGTTAAAATATTCTTATAAAAAAACACAAACCTTTATAGTTACGAGTATTATGTACGAATCGACGAGCACATCCTATCGTGATGTAACAGGTCGTTGTATAAACACAATGGGTAACAATTTCGAGTTCAAAAAGTCATTGAAACACGTACCGTCATTTCCGATATTTATGGGCGGCGCATAATCGCGGCGTTTGTATCGGAAATCCATAATTACGGGGAAAGAACACATCCATATAGAATTAATATTCAAAAAGCTTGTGTCGATAACGACCCCCGATGCGTGATCGAGATAAAATTTCAAATTCCATTGTTTATCCGACAAAAATTGGGTCATAAAGTCGGAGTTATCGCTCCCTAAACCCCAATCACAATTTCAGAAAGATACATAACATATTTCACTGCCCTTTCTTGTGGAGGTTTTTTTTTAAATGTAAGCAACATGGCGGTTAAAAAGGTTCGCTATAAATCGCGCGGGCATATATGAGGCGTGCCCAGGAACATCGCGCGTTTACTGCTCTTTAGACGGTTTTTGATTGTGCCTAGGGTAATTTTATGGTGGTTGAACATTTTTATTGTGGCCGCTTTTCTGAGATTTGCGGTTAGTTTATAAATGTCTTGTACTGGGGATGAATTTAAATGAAGTTATTTTAGGGAAACAAAGAAATGTTGCCCTAATATTTTGTTTGCAAATGCTGGAACCTAAGGATAAAAATGGTTACATTAAAGTGTACTAATACCAGTGTTAGCCCATTTGTTGGAATGCCAATGCGTTACTGCATCTGCATATTCAAGGATATCAATTCGTTTCATTAAATCGAAGTAGTAGTCGAAGCAGAAAAAAAGCTATAGTCAGATGATCACAAAAGAAATTTGCCTGGAGACAATCAAAAATTCTTCAAAATTTGACCGCATAATGCTGATTTTAGGTCTCTTCCGATCTCTACTCCGTTTATGACTCCTTTGCGTCTATGGTCTACATTCCAATACTTACTTACCTTCTATTTAGTTATTATTCTTAATCCAACACCCCTCCAGACATTTCTTTCAAACCTTGGCACAGTTTTTTGGGGGAAATGAGGGCATGATATCTGAAGACATCAAACAAATGACAATCTTGCTATCCAATTATATACCTTATCAAACATCATAATCAGCCTTTATTTAAATAACAAAATACGATTGTCCTCAACATGGTCGGATGTAGGTCGGTCAGATATCGTGCCGGGTCGACGTTAGCGTGTCATTCCACTAACATTTTTCACAAAACGCCTGTCGCACGGTTTCATGCGAAATCGGTTTGATTCCACGAAGGTATTTTGCCATACATGTCCGGGTAATATACAGGTTGTTCTAAAATGGAATACAGTGAGTTTTCTGTAGCAACACATTTTCTGTGTGCGGAGAATCGTTGAATAACTTTTTCTGTATTTTTTTTCTTCGTGTTGGCTTATATTATTGACATGCTGCGTGGTCCCATTACAGGTCAATTCGTAAGCTAACTTGGACCAGACCTGACTGTAAGACAATCGCGTATGTAGGAGTCAAATTCATGGTTCTCGGGACTACCTAAACGGGGTATTGCGGCCTTGGAACGCACCAGAGCATCTGAAGGAACAGGTTTGTTTTTAGTCAATACTAATCTGATAGTCCTTTTCCACTCCACCCCGAGTGGAAGGACTAACTTGATGATTTTCTACATCAAAAAAAGGGTTCAAATTCGTTTCGCCATCTTCTCGTACAATTAGGTCTTATTGGTGTTTGAATCTTGGCATGTCTTATTTGGTAAGTTTTCTGGACAAAACATTATTAGTAGGTACTGTAATTTTAAAAATGCACAGTTGATTAAACTTCCTCCTAAATTTAAGTCTGTTTTAACAAGTTTTTGAATTGTGCCTTTCTACGAAATGCGACATGATGATGTTAAACGAAAGGTTATAAACGTCAAATCAACAAACCTCATGCTGTAGATGGACCTTATAAAAGACCCTGGCCTATTTCCGATATAGTTGCGTGATTCAAACAGAACTAAGACAATTCGATTCCAAGTAAATTTTATTTTTTCACCTTCTGTTGACGACAAACGAATTTAAACAAGGTAATTTGGAAGCTAAGCTTTATATTTGCGTATCTATCTCTTATTGGCGGCCATTTGCAATTTTGTTGACGTTTCATAACTGTCATGGAATTGGAATTATTTGTTTATCAGTAACAGCGATGCAGGTATTGGTATATTTTATGATCCGATTGAATGTTAGGTTATTATACGTTTCTGGATTTTTTTAAAGAAATTATGTTATTCTTTGAAAGCTATACCTAGTTAACCTAAATTTAACAGTAGGCTGATCGCGGGACTGTCTCATCAGGTAACAGTGACCCTGGAACGCAAAGGGCTATTGAAGGATCACCGCGGATTTTAGTCAGTACAAGTCTGAAAGTCTCTCTAGTCCTAACCTGGGTGTGAAGACTCATTTGATGATTTTACCATGATAAAGAAGGTTGCTTCTGAAAGTCTTATGATAGACTTGTTAAAGAATGGTTATCAGTTGAAAAAAAAAAACATTTGTAATCATACATCGTCATTCGACATCCAAAAATAAATTCGCACGGTCGACTTTTGTCATTTTTCATAAGCAATCAATTCCGAATGACACCAATGTATGGCTGACCGAAGGGTTATGGGAAAAAAATAAATTCACATCAAGTCCCATCAATCAGTCCACTTGGAGTGACAAAGTGGTGTCGCTAACATAGAAATTCTAATTGATTTTTAGATGAAATCACCCGTAACGAGTTTTGGACGAATTTATGATGTGGAGTTGAGCTGGGTTTAGTTTATTAGAATATGTTTTATTTTAGAATAAATTAATGAAGATATAAAAAAAGCGAAATGTTTGTTATGTTTTCAGAATATGTTTCACATTTACTATGGTCAAGTATTACCATTACCTAATGCCATTTAATTCTGCCCAACAATTCTTCGGGGTTAACAAGTTTATTGCATTGTTATTGTTTTTCACTTGCTCAATCCTTGAACAATCTTTACAATTCGCAACAGAAATCCAACATAGGACTGTTACTTTAGAAAAAAAAAAACAATACAATCCAAAATCAAAACCAGCCAGCACAAAAACTCTTCCATTCAACAATTCGAATTTCGAACCGTCCGCATTTTAACTTCTGCTACAGACCCACAAAAAAGAATCTATAACGCGATTGGCAACAATAAAAAAAAACAATGCTCAGTAAAAACAGAGATCGACCAGTTCGCAGCCGTTTAATATTTATTAGCGATATACATGTGCGTGCAAACAACGTCGCGTCGTGTTTGCTCGTCGGCAAGGATTAGCCAAAATGGCTTTAATTATTACCCTGTTGTCGAGTGCATGGTGTGTACAGGCCATAGAGCAAGGCAGGAATAGAGGTGATAGTTTGAACTGTCTACGAGTATTTTTCTTCATAAAAAGAGTCATCATCATTAGCCTAGCGTTATCCTATGTTGACTTACAGTGATACCTGATACACCTGAATATATTTTGTATTTTACAGCATTTTATTTTGGAGCAACTGCCTATCTACCCTCCTCAATCCAGAAACTGGGTAAAATGATACCTATTCCTTGGTAAGATTGATTGTAATATTTCGAGGTTCTGACTAAAGGTAACGACTGTCGGATGGGTTTAAGGACTGTTACAGTTGCTCATTCTGTTAATAAAACCAACTGCAGACCATGGACTGCCACAGAGAAATTCCTCATAGAAAAATTCTTTGTCTCGTCTTGGCATCAAGCCTTTATTTTACGTAGTAAAATATCCAATGAGTCCTCCGCCCAGAGCAGGGCGGGAAGGACTGTCCGACTTGTCCTGAGGGCATCAAGCTTAAGACCTCATTCTCAACAGTAGTACGGTCAATGCAATCGTTACATGTCACATCTAATACTCATACAACAAAATTAGGATAACTTGGTAAAGTACTACTGACTATTATACTTAATTATAGATAGACCGAACGCGTTTTTGTCAAAACTTCCGTAAATTCCTTCTAACGTTCCATGCCGTGTCTGTTCTATATCTAATCTGTAGCTAAGCTTTATGAGAGAGATTGCAAAGTTTATTTGACGTCTCCCCGAAGGACCCTCGCGGCTCCGCGATGCGTAACCACCGGTTCACGCACAAACGCGCCCGCATCAACCTGTAATAAAATTAATTGCTCAGCTTTGTTATATGTGGGATAAAAGTCGAGGTGGACTGGTGGTCGTGGTGGTGTGTGGTTTGTGGTGCCTGTACACAATGGTCCATGTTGGCATGTTTGAAGTTCTCGTCGAATGACTCTGGTGGTCTTAGCTGTATAATTATGTTGCAGTTGATTTCTTTTTGACCTTATTGTGCAGTGCTCTAATATTATTTTATCAAGTTATATGTAAGTTTTTTTATAAAAATTATAATTCCATTTTCTGGACTGTACGGTACTCCTCTCATAGATTGAGTGTACTTGCAAAAGACGAACCATATAACAAAAAACTTATAATATATAATATAATATAATATTCCACAACTATCACACAACGCCATCTAGTCCCAAGCTAAGCAGAGCTTGTATTATGGGTACTAGACAACTGATAAACATACTTATATATTTCTAAATACATACATATTATAGATAAATTACACCCAGACACAGAACAAATGATCGTGCTCATCACACAAACATTTGTCCTGGGTGGGAATCGAACCCACGACCTCTGGCATAGCAGTCAGGGTCACTAACCACTAGACCAACGTAACGTACAACGTAACGTACGTAAGGTTCAAAGCAATGGTGACTTTAAGTTATAATAAAATCCCAATCTGTTTTCAAAAGAGTTTTAAACAAGCTACAGCATCCGCCAAAAATTCTTCATCTTTCAAAAAACAAGAATCCAAATCCTTGAACAACAAAGCGATGGCAACTAAACTCGTATATCGTAGCCAAAATTCGGTGCTTCACAAAAAACGAGTACTTTATTACATAGATACCGTCTGCGATCCGTCTGTAAGGAGCGTAATAAAGTGTTCTTCACATTCTGAAAACTCTTTAGGGGCATACCAGACATGACACTTTTAGCATCGGTGAACATTCGCGAGTTTGATACAGTGACTGAACTCTGTACTCAGAACAGTCCGAACACCGAGTCCTAATATTAAACATATTTACTTTGTTATTAGTGTGCGCTTTCCAAAATATTTCCTAACAATATCATCGCAGATTTGGGTTTTTGCGCAATTAGGGCAAGGCAGTTCAAATTCGGATGTTCGTCGCAATGATATGGAACATGACATGATTTCAATTGTTAACTTATAAGTAGCTACTGCACTCTAAAATAGCGATTTCAAAAAATGTGACTAATCCCTGAGACCCCGGTCACGGTAGTCCATAAAGGAGTTGACAGAAGGAACTTGACAGCTTCCGTCAGAACTGTCAAAAAGATATGCGGGTTCGCAAGAAGCGGAAGGAGTGGATCTTTTCGCAGTGCATGATTTAGTCCGCAATACAAGGCCAAATCGCCAAGTTACTTAAGTAGTTGTCGCAAAATTGCTGACGGATTTTCAAAAGTGGCATGTCTGCAATAACCCTACGCCCTGGCAACTCTTTACTTACTTTTATTTTTCTAAATACAAACAGTACCGACGATTTAGTGGTGCACGTAGAATATCTAAACTTTGTCCGTGGTTTGAGCTCATGTTTTCTTCAAGTTTTTCTTTGTTGAGTGATTAAGTTGTTACGTGGAACGTTGTTTAGTGTTTTTGTATAGGGTAGTACTCGTAGTTTTATATTGTTTTAAGTACAGGAAAAATAGAGGTATTATGTTTTTTTCAGTTAGGATAACGGTACGTTTAAACTCTAAGACTAAATAGCGGACGCAAATACGGACATTATATTTTTGAAAATTAATTTTGGTCCCACACAAGTAGTTAGTTATACTGTTAAGCAGCCAGACCCGAAACAATTACCGGTACTTCTATACCAAATAAAATTGTTGTTCCATGCGCCAATCAAACCACAACACGCAAGGCAAAAGCCAATCGCTAATGAGGTTAATGTTTTTAAGGATAAATAGGACCTTATACCGATATATAAATCACAATATGTCCATTATACTTTAGGATAACTGTTTGTCCATACAGGGCAGTGACCGTGAAAAGAAAGTTAGAACACATTCACTGTCAGACAAGACATCGTTCATTGAAGGATATTTGATAAAGAAGAGATGGGTTTATTCCCTCTACCGCATTTTAGTCATTCCTCCTTACCCGTTTAAATGTTGAGTAGTAGCTTTTAAATGAAAGTCCGAACAATTTCACTACTATTTTCCGTACAAACTGGTTTAAGTCTGTAGGGTCATTGAAATTCTACAACTTCCTGACTCCGGTATATGAGCACAAAGGGTTTAATCGACAGCTATCAACAGTTAACACGTGTTTAGAGAAGGGATCTCCCTCGAGATAAATATAACTATGGAGTTGTTTCGGAGTTACGTATATTTTATATGCGGAACCGTGGAACGTTACGAGTACAATTTTTATCTGAAAGTAGAATACGATTACAACCTTAAAATGACATTTATTCAACAAGATTAAACATCTACCATCGTACAACAAAAAGTTAAACGTCTGTTGAACACTTGTCTTAAAAAAAGTGTAACTGCAAAACGATCCTTATATCAACGTCAAATACCGTTTTGCAGTTGACAGTTTTTTGAATAAGTGTTCAACAGACATTTAACTGTTTTGTAGTAAGACGCTTATAATTTGTTTTTTTTTATTTTATTTATAGATGTTATCTATAAACAAATAATGCATGTTTGCGAAGAAATAAATGATTTGGTTCAACATTAGAGCTTACTAAGTTTTCTTTTTCATTTATAAATGAACATGTTTGCTCATTTATAACCAATCTCAAATAAAAATAAAAGGTCAAAATGACATTGATAGATATTATTTCACTAAACTATCTGTCAAAGCCCACAGTCCGCATTCCAATTTTTAGTCATTCAGTTTGCTCGTACTTTTCATAATAATTACCATCACACACAGCTACGATTTCCCGTAGCAAAAGTCTACGAATTTCGTAGCAGCTACGAGATAATTTTATGCAAGCGTAGCGATGCGATTCCAACAAAAACACAATACCGTACGAGTATGTAGGTCCTGAAGTACATTTATGATTGCATAGTGTAACACAAGAGCGATCTGTCCGGGGTTAATTAATAGATCCATCCCTTTGTTGCGCCAACAATGGGTCCGCATTGTGCTCCGTGGACCAATCTTCCCGTGCTCCTTTATGCTCCAGCCCTGTTGCAACTAACTTAGCCCAAATACAAGGACTGTATCGTTGCTAACGATGTTGTTGTGATACTGTAGTTCTGTTTTTTGGATAAAGGAGGAGGTAATATAAGTCTTGGTTCTTTTTGGGTACGAAAAAGTTTGCTGAATAATGAACTCGTTTCGATATGGAAGTTTGTTATGGAACATCTATCTTAGAATGCGGTGTAGTGCCTTTAGTGTGTGGTTATAGTCGGAACTAAAGTTACCATCTTGTTTTTCAATATCATCATCATCATCAGCCTATATATGTTCCTACTGCTGGGACACAGGCCTCCTCTCTGACAGAGGGAGTGGGCCATAAACCACCACGCGTGGATGTCACATGTCTTCGAATTGTTGGTTCTAGGACATGCCGGTTTCCTCACGATGTTTTCCTTCACCGTTTAGAGAGCAGTGGTGATGAAATAATTACACAAAGTAATGCGCCTGCCTGGATTCGAACCTACAACTCGTAAGTCGGGGCCGATACCACTGGGCCACCACTGCTCTCACTGAATAACTGAAGGCAATTTCGCGAATGTGAAATAGTCGAGTCTAATTTATGCATTTATTTACTTCATTTTACTGGTGATCTTCCCTTTTGTTCACTTTGTGGATAATGGATCTTCTGGCTACGTGTAACCTGCAGTGATGGCTGAGAGAGAGACGGAGAGCATTTGTGGTGAGAGGCCTCACCAGCGCCACCGGTTCTTGACCACCATCCGGACTACCATCCAGAGGCGTAGAGTGCCTTGGCGGGGCCCCGTATAAAAATATGTTTGGGGGTCCTTAGGTAGGGTATAGATTTATCACTCAAAAAAATGCATTTCTCTGTATCTACGCCGAAATATAAACAAAAAAAATATGAAAGATGCGACTGATCAGTCCAGAGGTCGGAATTAGGTAGAGTTATTTTAGTTGTTGCATCGAAATGTTGATATTAATATGGATCTTCCTGGGATTTCTAATAGACAATCTCGTGCTTAAAACAGTATTACATATAAATAATAATAATAAAAACACCAGAGATAGATTAGACAAATAAATAACTATATTATTTAATAAAATCATTAAGTTTTTATTAATTTTTGTTCACGCTCGTTGGGGGCCCCTGTGGCCCGGGGGCTCCATATAATTGATACGGTATATACGGCGGTAGCTACGCCCCTGCTGCCATCGCAGTTCAGCGCCAAACAATTGTGTTCCGTAGGTAAGCACAGGAGTTCCAGTTCCTTCTTGTTGAGTTCGCTCCCTCGTCGGTACTTCATCATATGCTTCTAGGCTAGCCAGAAAAACAAAAGCTACCCATCAATTTATATATTTATTTATTTACTAGCTGACCGGGCAAACTTCGTACCTCCTCACCTTTTAAACCGTCTCTGGACCTCCAAGAATAATTCAAAACCAAAATAAGACAAATCGGTCCAGCCGTTCTCGAGTTTTAGCGAGACTAACGAACAGCAATTGATTGTTACATATAATAGAGATTAAGGTTTTCCAATAGCTTCTGTGTTTATAATAAGACTTCACAAAAAATAAGTGGTAACTTCACAAAAATATTAAAAAAAAATTGAAAAATTAAAAATAAAGATTTCAAGATAATGTTAAAAGCCACAACATTACCAAACTGCTGTTACTAACTAAACATCTTGAATGTTTGAACTATAAATAGCTAATTAAACTATGTAACAACGTAAGTTATTTCAAATATGTCAAGTGTTACGTGTAAAGTAATAAATTATTCTCGTTACTCGATATCTTGCTAGTAGAAACTTGCAAATCTTCGAACGGGATCAGGAGGAAATAGTTGGGCAGATTTCTTTGAGAAACAAACTAAGATAGTTTTAGTTCAGGAGATTAACTAACTAACGACTAAAATAAGTTTTAATGTTGGGTTTTTAATACTGAAACATTACACACACAAAACATGATTATTGAAATACATAAATACACACATCAAAAGTGCCTAGGGATCAAGCATTTTTATGCGGATTTCTTGAGATTGAGATGTGGCTTTGTAATAAATTTATGATTTTATAAATTTATATGGATCCTTTTTGGTGCATTTCATAATTTGAATCAGGAACTGTGAGTCAAATTCGAGTAAAAGATGAAAACCAGCTGTCAATATTTTCCCTATAAAAACATACAACGCATTGAAGACATTATTAGTGCTACTGTTTCCCTACTACTGATTAAAACCAACGTTATTATGGAGCGGCGACGTCATTTAAGCAGGGAAGAAATGCTCAGAGCCGTGGGAATGATAGAAGCTGGTTCCCGGCAACGTACTGTGGCTTTAGCTCTGAATACAAGTCAGAGTGTTATCAGTCGACTTTGGACACGTTACCGAAGCACTGGTACCGTGGCTGAGCGCCATGGAGGACGGTATCGCTGCACCACACGGAGACAAGACCGATACATTCAAATCTTAACTCGAAGAGCTCCAACAATAACCGCCATGATGTTAGCCGTGAGGCTTCATCACTCTTCAGGGAACTTAATTAGCGACCAAACAGTCAGAAACCGCTTGCATGAAGTGAACCTTCATTCCCGAAGACCGCTACGGGTACCACCTATAGCAATGCACAATCGTAGGATTCGATATCAATGGGCTCTTGAACACAGAAATTGGGCAGAAGAACAATGGCGTTTCGTGTGCTTTTCTGATGAGTCTCGTTTCGGTATGAGACCGGATACAAGACGTATACGACACTGGAGAACCCCTGGACGCCAACAGCGATTAAAATCCTGCCAGGAAGTCCATCCTTATAGTGGTGGAACCATCATGGTATGGGCGGGTATTTGGATCGGCGGAAGAACTGAGTTGATTTGGATCAGAGGCAACCTCAACGCTCAAATTTATGCTGAGACGATTGTATCAGACGTCATCGTTCCTCTACAAGTGCAAATCGGTCCCTTATTTCAGTTAATGCATGATAATGCACGACCGCACACCGCAAGAGTTGTAAGACAGACTCTCGCCGCAGCTAACATCAATGTCCTGCCCGGGCCTGCTCAGTCGCCAGACTTGAATCCGATTGAGCATGCATGGGATATGCTACAGAGAAGAGCTCTGCCGAATATGGAGGGTATCCAGTCGCAAGAAGACCTTTTTTTGTTGTTGCAACGAACATGGGCGGCCATTCCACAGCGTGATTTGGATGAACTCATTTTGAGTATGCCAAACCGATGTTCTTGTGTTGTTAGTGTTCGCGGTAGAAACACGGATTATTAATTGTTTAAGTTACCCAATAAAATTTTAAAGAAAACTGTTATTTCAGTCTTTTTTTCGAACTTTTGTGTTAGTGGTTCAAATGTCAAAAATCCCTTTATTAGGAAAATGGCAAATTTCTATAATAATGCAAAGGTGACTTGGTTTATCGTTACTGTGACAAACGAAAACACTTTATTTGATGAATCCTTAAAGAAAATTTTAATTAATATCAATCAGGAGAAAAGTTATTGCAAAAATATATGTTGATCCCTAGACACTGTTGATGTGTGTAGAAGCTCTATGTCTGTACTTCTTTTATTATGTTTTAATTTTCCGGTAGGTATAGGGGAACAGTGTATAAGATGGGGACGCGAGGTATGATGGGAAATCACACACATAAGGCAAACTTAACACAATACTAACGTAGCACAAGCGCCAACAGCAGCAACAGTACCCTTAGCACGAGTTTTTAGTATTTGAGACGTAAAGTAAACTGGAACGTTGACAATTTCAAATTGACAATTTTCAAGGAAAAAATTAGTTCCTTCTTCGCACACCAGAGGCGCTGTTCCATTTTTTCATACAAAAATGCTGTAAATACTGAAAAGACGCTGTAAAGTAAAAGAGTGAAAACTCGTGCTAAGGGTACTGGACGCCATTTGTTAATGGCCGCTTGCAAATGACGTCCTGATGGTACTTGCGCTACGTTAGTGTTGTGTTAAGTATGCCTAAAGAGTGTATGTCCCCATTATACCTCGCGATTATTAACGTCCCCGTCTTATACACTGTTCCCCTATTGATTTCATAATTTATCCGTCATTTTAAAATCAACGACGGCGCGGTTGAGCGATCGACTGCTCGGCTGCGTATGCGGTTTCGATTCCCGCACGAGCAATTATTTTTATGAACTGCAATATGTAATTAGTTGTTCTGGGTCTGTCCGGTTAAGCAGTATTAACTTTCTAGAGTTGGTTAACTCAATCAAAAAATGACAAAAATGTTCTAGGTCTGGCTGTTTGTTCATGTGAGTTCAAATGTTAGAGACGTAGGAGAAATTACTAGTGTGGGGCAACGTTTAAAAAAATAGTATTTAGGTATCTTAAAATCTCTACAAAATGGAAGAAAAACGAGGTAAAACTCCATAATAACTCCTTAGATATAAACGTTACTTCATAGTAATTATTCAAGACTTAAGTGTACATGCTTACTTAAAGTTAGAATATACGATAAGAATGCGACTGTTAACGTACAAGTAAACACATTTCTCTTAGAATTAAATAACAATGTAAGAAGAACAGTCTCTTTGTATTGTTAAGAGTGTTTAAACTTTGTTACAATGCGTATATGTGAAACACGCGGGTTTGTTTGTTAGTACAACATCGTTCTTCTCCATTTACTGTAATTAGGTGTTTAGCAAGGTAGAGAAGAGAGTAAAGAAAAAGGAAGAATGGAAAAATATTACTTTGTAAGGGTAATGGAGAAATAAACAGAAGAAAAGTAACTCAGTTGCTTTAGTGGCTTTTGTTGTCTTCTACTAAATTATAAACACACACTGGTTTATTATAATAGTTTAGGTGTGTTTAAGATGGGGTCGCGGGACGCAACCGTGGCCCCGGAACGTAAAGGGCTATTGAAGGACACCGTGGATTTTAGGCACTACAAGTTTGAGAGTCTCTCCTGTCCTGCCCTGGGTGGGAGGACTTATTTAATGATTTAACTACGTAAAAACGAAAAATATAAGGTGTGTTAAAGAAGTATGACTTACGCACATTCTTCCTTCCTAATCATTTAAGATCTCTCTTCGATTCTTTCAGGACCGGTTTTGGGGGCTCAATTTTCAGGTACACCCCTTAAAAAACACCCTCTGTTAACACCAAAACAAGGTAAGACTTATCTCCCACAACTTAGCCCATGTCGCGGCTCTACGTTAATTTCGAAAATAAATTAAAGAAGATGCCTCGAGCGGAGTTCAGAACAAACCGGCGAGCCGGCAGTTAGATGTTCAACACAGTTTAAAGAGCTGTTTAGTTGAAATTTTCAAAGGATTTTGTTTCCCAGTTTTCTCTGTAGAAAGCTTTTGTTCTGAAGTTTCACCTGCTTTCAGATCTACGTGTCGTTCTTATCTTATTCATTGTGATAATTAGCTATTTTTGAGAGCACAGATGAAGTTTGGTTTGAATAGCGACTGGAGTTGTTCTGTCGGGAAGTTTTATGCAAGCAACAGCAAGTGGTGGTTTGCGCTTTGTTTCTGAATCTTTTTAATGTCTTGCTGTTGTGTTAAGCTTTGAAGTTATTCGCTTTGTGTGTCTTGAATTTGTTGTTATTGCTAGAGTAATAACTGTACTTGCAATGTCATTTTACTATTTCTTAAGAATATCTTATTTTCTTAGAGACAGAATCATACTAAGTTATTTTCTATTTTTATTCGTGGTTTTTATTTTTTTACATATTAATTTTTATTTCTACAGAGTAATGAATTTTTGTAACATTTATAACCACCACTACGGTATACATGAGTTGAAATTTAAAATCAATCTCGGCCTGATCACTTTAGGACAAATATCGTCTCCAAGAAAGTTGTCGTCCAAATTCTCTCTCTTCCACTCCATGTTAATACTTTAGCGTCCCTACCCAAAATGCCATGTACCCATGTTCCACCCATTATGCCCATATCTTCGCACCATAAAACATGGTGTTGTCAACCCGCTACGTATTTGCATCGCACCCAGCGATAAATAACGCGGTGCCCACTTTCGTTGACAGCCATTTTGCCAGTTTCCTCTGAATCTAATTTGGAGTGATACATGCCACCGTCGCAGACCACAATTACGTTAGTGTAGGGTGCCATAAATTTGGCAATTACTGGCTCGATGGCATAGGAGGGTAGTTAAAATGCTGCTGATGTATGATTGTCCGGTATTAAGAAGTTGGTCTAAGTTTAGCCTGGCTCTATGTGATTTGTCATGTTAGTGTTAATTTTTGTCTTCATTTTCATGTACAGCGACCAAACGCCAGCCTGTCGCTAAATAAAAAAAATGTTGAAAATGCGTTGTAAACATCCGAGACTGAAGTAAAATATTCGATGAACTAAGATGATTCTCTCTAACAATAAGATGACCATTATTAATAATAAGAAATGCAAATTTATTAATCGTTTTTACACAGGCAGAAAATTTAAAAATATGTTAGGGAATTACTCAGATCAGCTGTTTTCAGAACATCGTCTGTCCAAGCCAGGTATTTCGTAACATTTTAGGCGTCCAAGGAGACGCAACTTAATGCCGTCGGCGACGCTACGGCGGGGACGCGCCAGACGCTTAAACTTCCTTCACGGAATCTTCAGCAAAAAAGATACATATTTTGGCACCATACACGTCTTTATTGTACAGCTTCCTTTATTCTAGTTAAAATTGTGGGGGTTTTATCTTAGAAAAATATGCTTTGTAATGGATAGCTCTGTTTTAAAAGCAGCTTGGAATTTTTAAGCTGGGAATTTGGACTTGAACGTTAGACGGCGACAGGATAAAGTGACGCAAATTGTTTCTTGAACAAAATATTTAGTGCACCCACCGATAACGTACACAGTTCCGCGAATAAGCGAACTCCTTTTGTTGTACTTTTTTTCTCGAATCTTATCAAAGTTAGAGTGAACAAACTTCTTAATAAGCTAGGTAAGCTCACATCATCGTAGTCTCTGTCACGACTGTCTAAGACTATAGTCAAAAGTCAAAACCCATCATAAGAAAATAGAAATCTAATGTGTTCCTAGGTACGCGATTTTTCATTAATTCAAAGACGTAGGTAGGTATACTTATACTATGTAACTATTAATGAATAACAGTGAAGTAGGTACTACTTCGGTTTCTAATCACCACACTTTGCACCTTATTCAATAAGAAATAATGGACACTTAGTTTACAAAACAACAACAAAAACATTAGGTAAGAAGGTGTCACGTTCAAAAAGAAAAAAAAAGCATTAACATTTAAGCCGATATAAAATGACGCAATTCAGCGCACAATGTCTGTAATAACGAGCCTACTGTGAAAAGAAATCTACAAAATATATTTTTTACAACTGGCAATATTGTCAACGCTGAAGGAAATTATGTTCTAAGGTATAAAGGAAGGGTTTCCTCGTGATACGGGTATGTTTTATAACCATAATAAAATATCATTGAGGTATAAATCATTGGGTATTTTGCTTGGAGTCTTAAAATTGCCGTTTCTTAGCTGATTTCCGAATGAAATGAACGTTAATATTCCATTTATTAAACCGTCTCAAGGCCGCTTTAGGGGAAGGTAATAAATCAATGAATTAAGCCCAATTCTTCTCTTTAAGAATTATTAGAATTTTGTTCAATGATTTATTTGATGTTGTTTGATTTTGCGAGTTATCTGCTTCTGGGTGATTTGTTTCGTTTAGTTTGTTTAATTTTTGATTTAATTCATGGAAGAAATTGAAGTATTGTTTAGTACTTAAAGCATAACCATTCAAATTGTCGGGAAGTCCAACCAGAAATTATTGAGCAAAAATTTTGCCACAAAAGTAAAGCGCCAGAAACCTCTCAGGATCCAAAAACGACTATGTGCACTATTTGCAGCCGCATCAATAATTCAGCGCACTCTTCCGTCCACTGTAAGAGAGATTGTATGCCCTTACATACAACGAGGTAATAAACTAAATTGATTACAGATAACAATCAAATTCTAAAGAGGGTTTTAAAAAAACCTTCATTTTTGTTTTTAACTTTCATTTGAAAATTACGATTTGTAAGAAAATACTTTGTGCAAATTCATTTTCAACAATAATAATTGTCTTGATTTTTTAAGAAAGCATGCACGACGTCACACTATTTTTTATACCATAGTCGCATAGTACACGTTTAAAAACTCTTAGACAAATGCGTACTTAAAAAAAACATGTGTCAAAAGTTGTTACCCTGAAAAAACTTAAGTCAGTTTTTTTTTCTTTTTTTTGTAGAATCAGCACAAACATATTACCCCCTTACTTATAAAAACTTGTGTTGCTTAGCTACCGATTAAATATCACCTGTCCTTGTCATTTCTATTTCAATGAATAGAGATGGCAAGTGACTTAAGAGCTATTTAAGATAAGTAACGTCTAATCAATGTTTATAAGTAAGGCCCTTAGCTTCTACGTCACCCAGTCGGCTCAACGGTAAGAATACTAACCGTCCAATGTCCTTAATTGAGGACGTTGACTGTCCAGAACTGGCCTGACAGACTGACATGAAAGCCTCGTAACCGGAGGCTATTTTAGCCCAACAACAAAAGCAGCGTCACTGTTGCTCTATTTGCAGCCGCATCAACAATTTAGCACACATGTCCACTCTGATAGATTGCGAGCTCAGCTTCTAAAAGCAGTACCGTCCGTTTTGGAGTTACTGTTTAGTTAACCGGCGTAATGTTGAGGCGACCAATTGGTCGGTTTTCAATTGTCAAAAGAATTGTTAATGAAAAAATGGCTACAGTTTGAGATTTAATCTACTCTTGAAATAGATAAACTTTTGACTGCCGTGTTTGTCTAGTGGCCACACGTGCGACTGGTAACTATGAGGTCTCAGGTTCGATTCCCGGGCTGGCAAAAATGCAAACATGGAGTCTGCATTTGTGTCTGGTTGTTGGCAATAGGCTCGCCCCAATTAGAAGGGACTGAAATATAACTAGCTAGTTGTGGATGTGCCATTATGTACACGTCTACCAAACCTTTTGGGTGTTACAGGCGTAATGTTTGTGAAATAGATACAACTCTTCAGCATTTATAAGCATAATTTAGATTATTACCACACTGCATATAAATACAGGGTGGTCCAGGCCAAATGGATATAAACTTTTTTTAGGTAGTCCGTTTAGGGACCTATTTGTACCGGCCAGGAAAATTAAATATATATATATATGTTTTTTTTTAATTTTCAATTGGAGTTTACGAAAAATCAAGATTTCAAGGAAAGTAATTATTCTTGCATTGATATGAAATTAAATGCACTTTCAATTTGCAAATCAGTCTGATTTGTTTCTTTCTGAGAGAGTGCAATGTCTAAGTAAGCACCTAAAATGAAAATATATAATATAATTTTTCATTTTAAAAGTAAATAAATAACACGAAAACATTAAAAGTGGTGATATTTCTAAAATTACAAAAAAAAACCATATCTTGTAAACGGGTGACAAGCGATCTTATTCCTGGCGGGTACAAATAGGTCCCTAAGCCGTCTACCTAAAAAAAAATTTTTATCCATCTGTCCTGGACCACCCTGTATACACCGTGTTCTTCACGTTATCCATAAACTTTAGCAAATACTTCTATGGCTTTTACAAATCAAATCCAACAAAGGAAGTAGTACTTAAAAAGGCTTCGTTACAAAGATATTTGTAATTTCATTTAATGAAATTTAATTGAGCTATGCAGTGAGAAAGTATCTTAATTTGAAATCTATCAAATACTATTTGCATTTCATTTGTTTCAGCCCGCCAAATGTTATGAATGACGTTGCCAATTCGGATAAAGAGGCATGCATATCGGGTTATTTACGTCTAGGTATTTAGTTTGTATGAAAATTAACACGTTCGTTGCATTACGAGATCTATCAGATCTCTTGCAGGACTTTTGTATTGTGCGTTGAACATAATCGTGTTGTTTCACTCCTTGCGGGAGGATCTAACGTGTAAAGTTCTTTAGGTATGAGTAGGACAAATATACATATTTGCTTCCTACTTAAAGCTGAATTCAAGGACATTAAAAAAGAAATTAGAGATGGATTAGGTCCCTAACGCACAGTACTGTAATTATTTTCATTCCTTGCGTTAGGAGATATGTCGGTACTCGTGGAATCGTACGCCTCGTAGACGCAAGAGAGGGAAGGTGACGCGTTTTAGTGTTGTCCTAGCATCGACGTGGGAGGTCGCGCGCACGTTTGCGAAATCACATCACTCTCTGGTAAGTTTCTGGTAGCCTAAATTTCGGTTATTAAAACAAAAACGTTGTTATAGTAAACTTACAAGAGACCTGTGACATCCAGCTTTTATTTAATACCTCCGTATACTTTTTAAAGCAACAACAGCCTAAGAACAAAAATATACATAAGACACTCGAATAACGAAATAAAACTAATAAATAAAATTAGATTTCATCGCATTTACTTCACTGACATAGTTGCATGCTGTTTATTTATACAATGCATTTTATTACAGAATTACCCGAAGGAAGATGTACTGATCATGTTTTCCAACGTGGCGACAAAAAAAGACGTTGTGTGGGTTGTTACGAAAAATTACGACGCACATTAAACAGCACTGACGCTTCTAAAAAAACTAAACGAATTTTTACCATTTGCGCGCAATGCAAGCAATCAATGTGCTTACCATGTTTTAATGAAAAACACTTTGCATAATTAATAAAACTTTTTCAATCGACAACTGAGATATTATTTTATTCCCATCACTACTTACTACACATATTGAACTATCTTCTGTTGCGGTACGAGATACAATCGATATCATATTTCTTTTTGGTATTTGTAGTTTATTCAAATGTCATAACTGCGTGCGAACCTAGCAAAATATAAAGCAATAGGCTATCTTTCACCCACAAAAACTTCAAAATATATGTTTTTTTGGAAGATGTAAATTATTTTCAAAACTGTATCTTTAGGAGACTGATTAGGTCTCAAACGCACCAAAAGGTAGGTTAGTTTCGAGATCTTTTAGGTCTCCAAAGCACCAGCTGAAAGTTCTTTGAAAGTGATGGCGCAGGGAACGTGTTAACAAAAAATAAAAAATAAGAATTTATTAATGTGTCCATAATGAAAAATGCTTACTTCCGTGGTTTGAACATCTGGTCGAAGTTTATGTATATCGTCCGGAACACGGTGTATAGCTTGTGGATATGGAGCTAAATCGTGAGAGTCGCAAGGATCGGTCTTTAAGGATAAGCAAAGCTTCTGCAAGTCCGTGAGAATATATAGAAGATGAGTGATCATTCATGTCCATTCGGACCATGTTGGATGATTAATATTTGACATTTCTTACAGAAAATCCAAAATATTATTACCAGTCTTAACAATACACCTTGATACCCAATTTCGTGTTACCCAGTTACTGGGTTGTGGAAATCAGATAGGCGGTTAAGATTATGTAAAGTACTGGTATTCATTAGCATGCGGTCACACAGGACATTGATTTAGACACAATACAATTTATTTAAGCTATTGTCAAACAGACTGGTGAAGCGAACGCGAAGCGAAGCGTTTTTGTTTGTAATGTATGGAATTGTTTGAAGCCTGTCACACAGACTATCGGAACGCTTTCGCTTTTCTATATGACAGAATTCGGATCGCATTCGCTTCGCGTTCGTTTCGCCTGTCTGTTTGACAATAGCTAAGAGTGACGGAAAAAAACAACGACAAATCGAAAACCACCTTTACTTTTAATCCACCACTATCAAATGAAAAACTAAGGCTGAGTACACAGTAGCGGTGTCACCGCTGCACTATTTGCAGCGCATCATTTATTCAGGGCACATTATCACCGGCCGGTGCGGAATCATTGTGGCAGCGACGCGGATATTTTTGGGGCACTTCAGGAATTTGTCATTTTGATGTGCAGCTTCATTTTGTAAGTGCATCATTGAGTTCTGGTTTTGGAATTACATGTTGTTTTGTTTTGCTGGAAAAATACAATATTATGTAGTTACATCATCATCATATCAGCCGTAGTACATCCACTGCTGAACATAGGTCAGAAATCTATGGGGGACCATAGATTTCCAATATGACCGGTTGGAAGCGGCACGCATCCAGCGCGATACTGTGATTTTCATCAAATCACTAGCATAATTAGATTAAAAAAATATGAAAAAATACTTAAACTGTTTTATGCTCAAATCTATTTTTTTTTAAATAAAGAATCTAAATAGCATATAGCACAACTGTACCTACCGTAACAAAAAACAATAAGACTTTTCAAAGTGATCCCAAACTTTTTTTGATGTGTGTACATGCGTATTAGATAATACGTGCTATTTCCAATATAATTATGGCTACAATAATTGTAAGTTAATATTTACTATTTACGTTCATGTATTCCTACGTAAAAATGATATTATTTATCCCAATATTTACAAACTATCAAAGGATACTTTAAAAATAAGTCAAAAAGTCTATTTGTATAATTAGGCGTGTTTATTCATTGATTCACGTTAAAATTCCAAAAATTAAACATAGGTATAATTTCCAAAATCTAAAATGTAGCCGTAATTTTTAATTTGTTTGCTTATCAATCGTTTTGAGATAACATCAAAGGACTCTGAAACTAATGAGGCCGTAGTATTTACTCGTAAAATACTTTAATTAAGTACAGTGTAAGTTTTATATTTCGTTGCCTCTGGTCAAGGGAGGAATCTACGTGACTAGGTCATAATCCTAACGCTGCAGTCTAAAACACATGCCACGCGGATAGCCTGGCAGTGATTTATGAAAATAATCTATACTTAATATTATAAATCTGAAGAATTAATTTGGTTCAATGTGCCAAATCACAGGAACTACTCTTTCGAATTGAAAAAAAAAAATACATGTGACACTCGGAGACTGCCGCGGTGAAGCTATTGCAAAACTTACTATTTTATTTTAAAATAATAAAATCGCCTTCCGCGTTTATTTAACGAGAATATTATTTATTTAAAATGTTTGTGTAATAAAGAACTTCTTTGTTGTAGGAGAATTTTGTAAGTAGGTTTCATTGTGAAAACTCCTTTTGTAGCTGGCCGTTTAGAATTATTAAGAAAAAGTAAATTGTTTTTATGACGGATATTTTTATGATTGCCGAGGTCTCCCGAACTGAAACGATGTTAGACGATGCGTGGTGTCAGGTATTTTCGTTAGATTTTTGGAATTTTTTTGATTCGGTCGCCGCGCCGCGCCGCGCTCAGAGCCCGCGATAAAAGCTATGCAATAGCTTAAAAATGGGTTGAATGGTCCAATTATCGAGGTATATAATATAGGTTATATAGCATCACGTTACGACTAATTTCGCCAAGCATCGGGTGAAACTACGGGTCACAGCTAGTCATATTATAAACTGAAAATTAGAGGGCTGTAGGTACAGAGGTCGTATCATAATAATATTTAGGTTCTTTTTAGGTTGTTAAAAGGCTATAAAACATTCGTAGTTTGATGTCAACAGTTGAAATTCGTCTTCCTTTCGTATATGTCTTCGTTATAGTAGGTATAGGTGATACTCGTGTTATGCTGGGTGCATAATGCATAGCTGACTTGCGATGATTTTGTTGTCATTTTTGAAAAGTTCCCTCTCTATTTCTCCATCCTACCATCAAGTCCTGACTTGATAGTCGTGGGACCACAAAAGAAGAAATTTGAATCGAACAACAACTACATTATTCTTGGTATGGACATGTGATGAGGAGGGATGACACCCATGTGACTAAGAAAGTGACGAGTATGAATGTTGATGGATGGAGAGGAAGAGGAAGGCCAAAGAAAAGATGCATGGATTGTCTAAGGAATGATATGAAAGAAAAAGGAGTAAATGATACTGTGACATCTGATAGGGGAGAATGGAAGAAGAAAAAGTGTTGCGCCGACCCCAAGTAGAATGGGATAAGGGCAGGAAGAAGAAGAAGAACAACAACACATAACACACGATAAACAAAAGAAGAATTTTCCAAATCCGCGTCTTTCTCTAATAAATACAGTAGTATTTATCAGAGAAAGACGCGGATTTGGAAAATTCTTAATTAATTGAGTAGTAACTCAAGCGTCTTTAAGTAATCGGGAAACACACATAAAATAAGATTCTGATGAATTGAAAACCTCCTCCGTTTTATAAAGTCTGTTAAACACTGTTGAAATGAAAAACAGCCTCAGAATAACTTATTTCTAGTTGCAGTCACTCCACAATTCCCTTACTTTACCTGCCAGCAGTAAGTTAGTTCTAGCTTTAAACGTCACACTTGATATATATTTTATTCAGAAATCTTCATTACATACACGGCATATACTTTGCATATAGTTAGAAATGTGAAACTTTAGCTTTGCTATCATGCAAATGAAATGTAACACGGAAGCAATTGTGCGTAGTTTATGAACAAAATCTATTCAGGAGGACTGTTGTTGGGACCTGAGTTAAGTTACGATGCGATGCCGACGAAGTTACGCGATTCACCTGAGTTCGTGATTGGTTCAATTTTGAACTGAAAGCAATGTGGATGAAATTCTTTAGACTGGGAGCGGGTGCATGCATATCCGAATTTCTTTAGACTTTAGTTGGTGGGTATCTAATCTTGGTTGTGGGACTGTCTAAGCAGGACACCGTAGCCTTAGAACACAAAGGGTATGAGAAGGAATATTATTATGGTGGTTTTTAGTAGATTCTGACAGTGTTTTAGCTCCGCTCAGGACGTGAGGACTCATTTGGTGATTAAACACCCCAAAAACTTATGACAACGGATATCATTTTTTGTCGCTTTTATTATCCAATTGTGTAAAACGTCATTTCAACATTAAAATCTCACAGAACCAGTCGGTAGATATCTATTCAAAAGCGAATAATTTTCATTCACTTTACAAAATAAAACTGAGTACGACGCAGTTCCCAGGACGTACTACAGTTTATCTCTGAATTAAATTCGTTCGCGAGAATTTACAGCACAGAATTCATACAGCCCAGTGTAATTTCGTAAACAGAGGCTCTTCCTAATCGAGGCTCTCCCAGAGTGCATCCGAATGGGATTATAAAAAGGACACGTTTGCAATTGCATTGGAATTTCAAATGAGCATATTTTTTTAGGCCGTCTGAGTGTTTCGCGAATTAAATTAGAGCCGAATAGTAAACTCAGTCTAGTCGGCTATTTCCGTACGTGCTTGTGTCCAGCAAATAAACTGCACTCAGATGAGCATGCCGAGATGTCATTAAAGTTTTAACGGATTTCAGTACGGAATGTGAATAATTATGACGTCTGCTTGTGCTATTTCTGGAGTTTTTTATCGATCTTGTTGGATTATTCTGATGGACCTCTTGTTTACTACTTTATTATATTTTTATGGTTGAAATGTTTTTGCCGAATCAGAACACTGCATATAATTTGAATGTTCAAAAATAATTATAATGCTGTCACATCCAAGTTAATTTAAGTTTTTATCTACATTCATAATATATGTCTATCATTGAATTTTTTGACGGCACGGGTGGCGCAGTTGTTGAACAATCAGTTTTTCGCGGGTTCGATTCCTGCACGGAACAAATATTTGTATGACCCACAAGTAGTCGTTGCGGGTCTGGGTGTTTGTGTACGTTTTACGGTGGATGTGCTGCACTATGCATTATTATAACACCGTACGCCTATCAATTTGTATTGCCATAATTATTATGTTTTTGTCTACCAGAGATAGGAGAGGATAATATGTCGAAGCTGGATAAATGGCACTATAAGCTTACGGTATTATTTTAATGTGTTTCAGTGATGAATATTCCTAAATTGAAACGAGCATAGCTATATTCGTTCGGCCATTTCCAATTACATAAAGTACCAGAATAATATTCATCAGCTCGTCCTAAATACTCAAACCATTTCCCACTTAGGCTAGTATCAGACTATCAGTTGATCATTCGTCTGCATTTCAAACAGGTTCTGTGTGTTATAGCGTTCAATATCGTAATTGACGTGCCAGCAACGTCCGGAGCCGTCCAAAGCCGAGCGGATTATTGCGACTGCCGGCGACTGTACAAACGGTCTGTCAGTGTGTACTTGGTTTTATTGTATGGAATGTATTCAGTATAGCATAGTCGATGTTGAGCTATGGTGAAGTGTGAATTGTGTAGTACACGGTTGGCGCGTAGGTTAAGTGATTGACTGCTGTTATGCGTGTCGCGGGTTTGATTCTCGAATAGAACAAATATTTGTGTGACCTACAAGTAGTTGATTAGTTGATCTCAGTCTGGCTGTTTCTTTATGTGAGTTTAATGTTTGTAAATGCACAATGCATGTAAAAAATATAAGTGTTTTTGTATCATGCTGTCTTTTTGAAAAGAGCATTCCATTTTTCTTAGCGTAGGTTTTGTTATAGATTCGTCTTTTTATCAGTGAAAGGTCTTTAAATTGCTCAGTGGTTTTCTTGAACTTCTTTGAAGTTTTGTAGCAAATCTTCTAAGAATACCGAGCTTCTGAAGTGAAGGATCACTCACATGATTTCCTTAAAAGTTAGGCAAATATACTATACTTTGCATTACTAATTCCGCATCACTCTAATGTTGGGCTTAGATATGTTGCAGGCGGATTGGCCGTTTCCCAAATCAGCTGACTCAACTTTTGGGCACCCCGAGGTTCGTTTTGTTTAGGTTCCTTTACACCCTGCAGGCGGAAATAGGATCCTCGCCCAGTGGGACTCCGTATTCTCGAACGCGCGTGTTTTTTTAGCTAATTGGTTATTCTGACATTCTCACAAGCCGTCATATACGGCTATTAATCCGCCTGCGACAGCCATGTGAATATTTTGTAAATATACAAATGTGAAGTAAATTGCAGTATTTCATCCATAAATGCATTACAAGTACGTCGGCCATGTCAGTAATATCCATGCAATATTGGAATGGCAATAAAGACAGACGGCTCACACTTATACAAACAATTCGCTAATTGATTGCGGAGGTGCGGGCTCTTCAGAACATTCAACAATTTGTTATATCGACGTCCAATATCCTAATTGATTCGTCTGTAATACTGTGCTATCGATCTGTTGCAGGGATGGCGCACATTTTGAACAGTGATGTTCTTGCAGTTTGGTGTGGGTATTTTTACGCATGGCTGCCAAGAGGGCGCTCTAGGTAAACTTTTTTGAAGTTCTTGGAAAACAAAATGGTACTTTAGTTCCGAGTGTGTACCTTAAGATGAAAAAAAAAACGTACTTCCGATTTTAGGTTTGACGTCTCTGAAAAATAAACGGCCAAATAATGAAAAAAATGTACGTAATAAGTAAAAAAATAATAAAGAAAAAAAGTACATTAAAATTATAACTTTTTTGGAATTGTAACTATATTTTCGAGCCGCTTGGGGTTGAAGTCTAGGACAGTGGTGGTCTAAGTGCTAACAGCCTCTTTGAAGAGATTCCAGAATTTGACGGCTACGTGACCCAAGGGCTGACCTTAATCATGGCCAGAAGCTAAGCGATGCCATGCAAAGTGGCAACGTTGCCAGTCTCTTGGGCACATTACCAGCTGGGCTGACAGCGTTGAAAGAGAGATTCTGCTCTTTGGAAGCTCATTTTATTAAAGTAATGTAACTATATAATCAATTTTGTTTTAAGCCTAAATGAAAACAATGTTTAATCATAAAAAAGAAATCCAATACGAAATGCAAAAGATCGGTGTTACTGGAAAGGCTTTCAGTTGCATGCCAATAGTTTGTCATCCCTGATAGCTTTGGTGCAGAATTGGGGATCGGCTTTTGGGTCATAAGATAAGGCAAAGGTATTGTTATGTGCTGGGCATCAATTTCATAGGTTTGAGGACATCTTTGTGTTAGTGGAGCGGAGTAGTGTCTATGGAATTGATTTGTGACTTCAGAGGGCTATGCCAGCCAGTCTTCGTTAGTATTGTCACTGTTAAAATATTTACAACTAAATGGAAAGGTGTTGGTTACAATTTAAGACTGGAAATCTTACACTCGTAATTAAGACCCGAAATAAATAAGTATTTAACAAAACATGGAGTTGGAAATATTATTAAACCACTATATAAATACCCAAGCTTGTACAACAATTTTTTTCTGTTTTAGCAGCAAATAATGATTATGTTTTTTTAATAAAACTTTGCCGAACACTAGGAATTTCTTCAGCACCGTGGATACATTTACAAACATTTGAACTCACATACGCAAACGGCCAGACGAGGAACAACTACTAATATTATCATACAAATATTTATTACATACGGGAATCGAACCCGCGACACACAGCAAAACGGTCAATCGCTTAGTCAATGCTCCAACCGTGTAACGAGTGATTGTAACAAATTTACCAGTTCCCAATATTTGACACTTACCAAACCATTATGTGACTAAAGAACTTTCTAGAAAGTTAGATAGAAGTTAGATTGAGAAAACAACAAACATTGGAAACTTGTATAAAGGATATAATAGTGTATCCCATCGTTTAGGGCGAGAACGTAAGGGCGAGTAAAATATGTGACAGCGTGGACACGCTTCGTGGAGCGGGGAAGAAATGTAACCTTTTCAGACCTTTAATATGGATGAACGTTGTTCTCGAGATACATTACATAATAAGTAGAATTAACTCTACCGTGTCAATGAAAATGTTTGCACACTTATTTAGACTATGGATTTTAACAAAAATGTGAAAAGAAATACAAATGCATGTATAAAAAAAACATTTGATGGTAAAGTTGGCGCAGTGGCTGAAATAATGATTGCTGCGCTTTGTGTCGTGGGTTCAGACTCAGTACAGAATAAGTATTTGTATGACCTAGAGGTAGTTATTCCGAGTCTAGTTGTTTGTGGTTGTGAGTTAAAATGTTTTTAGACGCACCCACGATACAGGAGACTTTCCAAATGTAGGGCAAGCTTATAAAGAAAATCATGAAACCGTTTTTCAAAACGTCAATAGCTCAATACGAGCACGTCAGCTTAATGTTCAAACAAACTTTTCTAATAAAGTTTTCGACGGTGTGCGATCAAAAAGTCGATTCACGGTCTTCATTACGGGGTGCCAATCACATCGTCTCGTGTGAAATCATAACTCAGCAAGACGCCAACCCCTCTCGCTAAATCTTTGGGGAAGCTCCATCTATTGCGTTTAATTATAGCCCGACCCCAGCTCTCCACTACCTGAAGATCGTTAATCTTTCTTAAAGATATATACCCTGCCTTAGGAGAGGCTTGTGAGCTGTAAGCGCTTCATAGAGCGCTGTACGTGTGCATCGTCTAACGGCACAGTTTAACCTTTGCCGCTGTTTCGCTACATTTGCTTCAGGGCTGGATTTAGAATGTGTCGCGGTAGTATAAGTTTTCCGGGTTAATTTGTTATAGTTTTGACGTCGAGAGATATGAAAATTGTTGTAGTAAAATAGTTGGTTCAACAATTAGTTTGAGTAGCGTTTCACTTGTTTAATTTCGACAAAAATAGTCTCAGTAATCGATACCACCTGGAAACTGGCTGAACGCCAGAACAAGGTGAAGCAGAAACGTAAAAAACTTGATTTATCTTCGACATGATATGGCCATTACTTAAGGCGGACTGCGCCAATCTAATCTAAATCCGTCCCTGGCACCAAATTGGAAAGTCTTTGAACTTTCCCCTCCGGGTATTAAGATGGGTACACGGCTTTACGTGTTCAAATCTCTGAATCGACGTTTATGTTTATTGATTAGTGGGACGAAGGCAGATTTCAATGAGCTCCATTAACCAATTTGGTTTGAGTTCAGACAGTTTAAAGTTTATAGCGTTCAGCTATCAAGTTGATTAGCTGACGTCAACTAATCGACTGCTTTGTTTTGATTCTGATTTGTGTAATGGTACGTCTCAAACTGTTGCAGTGCGTTATACTTTTGCGAGAGATGTCTTCAGCAGGAAGAGTAATCATACGTTGTAAATGTGTGAGTAATTGTAATTTACGTAGGAAACCCCATTTTTATCAGTATTTAATAATATAATAAATGTGTTTTTTATTTGGTGTTATGAATGGATGTGTGTTCGTTGCTCAGTCACGTCAGAACGGTTGAAAGTATTTTGATGAAAATTGGCACAAAGGTAGATTACAGTTTGGATTAACAACTTAGATATTTTACATCCCGGAATTATAATATATTGAGACAATTAACAAACTATCATCATCATCATCACATCAGCCTATAATGTTCCCACTGCTGGGACACAGGCCTCCTCTCTGTGAGAGGGAGTGGGCCATAATCCACCACGCGGGCCCAGTGCGGGTTGGTAGATGTCACATGTCTTCGAATTTTTGGTTCTAGGACATGCCGGTTTCCTCACGATGTTTTCCTTCACCGTTTTGAGAGCAGTGGTGATGAAATAAATTACACAAAGTAATGCGCCTGGCGGGGTTCGAACCCACGACCTACAACTCGTAAGTCGGGACCGATACCACTGGGCCACCACTGCTCCTATAATAATAAACTATCATCAGCTAGTTCTTAAATAAGTGTGACTAGGAACGAAAAACACAACTAACAACCCTGATCAAAACACCTTAACTAGCCCAAACCAAACAAAACCCAACATTGACATTAAATCACTTTATTTACACTTGAAACTCAGACAAACAAGTTTTTTTTTCAATTTGCTCACATTGGAGCAAACAAGCGGTTGTCCAAGTCTTTGATACAAGTCGTATAAGAGCTGTGTACACACAGTAGGGACTGTCTGGTCACTGCAAGCGCTAAGTAAATACTCCTGCATCGGCGCACGCTTTCAATTAACGTAGTAACAGGTACCTGTACTCTAGAGTTCGATATGATACCTGCCTTTGATGTTCTCTCATATTCGTCCAACTGTAATGTGTAACTTGCTTTTGTGACTGTTCACTTTGAAAGCTAATTTAGTTGATGCGGTTGTAGGGGGCATTGATTACATATTGGGTGCAGTTTGGTACTCAAAGGGATGTCATCAATTTCTGTATAGAGTACAGGTTATACAAGTATTAACTATCAATACAGTCTGTTGGCGTCCAGAAAATATTGCTGCCTGTAAGATGTCTGTATTACACAGACATTTCCAAAATCAAAGTACCAATTCAATAAAGAAAACAACCCAAAACAAAATTGAAAAAGATTTACGTAACATTTAATAACACGAAGGGCCTTCCAACGAGCTCCTAAAGAGACAACGACATAAATGTCCTCAACAAAAATGAAGATGCTTCCCTGAAACTGGAAGATTTATACACTCGAGGTCCTCTGAGCTTCAAACCGAAGACAATGGAAAGGTCTCGACAAAGTTATTTAAATTACGCGACAATTTTCTTGGGCCATAACGTTTAAGTGGTGGAGGCGTCGAGACCCAGCTAAATGAGGTTTTAAGCCGTCGTTTTCATGAAAAGGGATTCGCAAAGCAGATTTGAGGCAGACGTCGAGGCATGTACAATAGCGGGACTCATCCCGGGATCCCGCGACCTGACAACTCTACGCGAACATTGCATTGTTTTACGAATATACTGTGGCTTATGACACTCCAAATTAAGCGAGACGAATTCTCGCCTTTTGTTTCCATTCAGATGGTTATTATCATTACTTATGATATTTTCAGCTGAATTTTGCGCCATAAATTGGTATTTACAATGTATTTGTTTTAAGTGGGGCTGAAGCTTTAATCCTGGTTTCAATATGAGTTGGGCGACAGGAATGAAATAAAGGCTTAGCTTCATTAAATGTTTAATGTCTTGCTCAAGTGATAAGCGTCTCTCATAGAAACTGGGTTATGGCATAATTATCATATCCATAAAAGATGGTGTGTTAATTTCTCCTTTTGCGTAACAATTAAGATATTTAAATTAAAGAAAATTATGTCATCATCATCATCATCAGCCGGAAAACGTCCACTGCTGAACATAGGCCTCCCCCTTAGAACGCCACGCCGAACGACAATTCGCCACTTGCATCCATCGGTTGCCGGACCCGGGTACGTCCAGCCACCGAAGGACGGGCAGCAGCGTCCTTTGTAAACTTTCGGTGACCTTACTGTGAACCTCAAGCCGCCTGCCAAGCGTGGGGATTATGACAACCCCCCATTATGAAGAAAATTATCTATGCTACCGTATATAACTGAAATCGGCTAGTTTGATCGGAATTCAAACTCTTCAGAAACAAGCGTGCAGATTAGGCTCTTCGCTGAACAATGCACGATAGTTGCGAGAGTCAGTTTTGAAACGAAGGCTTAGTACAATGTAAACTTGGGCAGGCCAAAGTAAAATTAACTTTATGAACATAATTCTTTTTGGTTCAATGAACTGTCGATAGTTTTTGTTTTTCTTGCATTTTGCAACATGCAATTTCCATAAAAACCTATACATATAAATGTCTCGTATAAAATGAAATGAATGATAATTTGGAAATCTCATCGGGACGCTTTGTACGTTTAGCTCTAGACAAACATGCAATAACTATTGTTTAACGTAGACATTTTTATGACTATCTCAAATTGGAAGCACTTTTATTGACTTTTGCAATTTCGTATGAGTTTTGGAATCGGCTGCATTATCATGTTCATCTGTTCTATTAATTCGTTCGTCTGTCAAAAATTGACTGTTACGGCTACATTTCTTTCCATCTCTCAGGATTATTTAAAACAGCAGGCGTAGCATGGCGCCGTAGAAAGGGGTTTTGTCGACGGAAGAAAAGACAAAATGACAGAACGTAGAAATATTTTTAGCGTTTTAAGTATGGTAATGTAAAAAATATAGAAAATAAACGTTCTATTCTTCAATAGTGTACGAATGGTGTCATATTTGTGCAAAAAAAACAGTCGATTTGTATAGAAATAACGATGAAATAACTTTGTCTATTCTTGGTAGAATAGAGATAGAATCGCCATGCTACGCGTGCAGAATTGAACACTGTAGATATATTGACGACACGGTTGGCGCAGTGGCTGAGCGTTTGGACTGCTGCCCAGCGTGTCGCAGGTTCGATTCCGTTCGTAGTGTTTGTTTATGTAAGTTTCAATGTTTGTAAATGCACCTACAAACATAAAAAAAAATCCTTTATTCGTATTATATTAGATTCTCAAAATATCAGATTTTTAAATATTATGTTATAAAAATAGCAGATTCTCAATAAAGCCAAAGTGCAATCAAGAGGAAAAATGTTACTTATTTTTTTTATGAGACAAAATTACTTGAAAACAAAAAAAAAGGAATATATCCCCAAAGCTTAGCAGCAACCACCCGCATAAATCATAAGTATCATAACAAATAATAGATGGTATATTATGTTATGTATGAGTAATTATGTAATTAAGAGATTTTACTCCGAGACGAAAGGATTTTTTTTTTAAATTAATTGCATACTTCCACAGTACATAATACCTACAAATAACAAAAAAACCTATACTTTTCGCATAAGTGTCCAATTTCGGTTAGATTGAGAATCTGCTATTTTGATAATCTAACATTTTAAGAATGTGATATTTTGAATATCTGATATTGTGCGAATAAAGGAAAAAAAAATTGCGATCACTTTGAAAAATCTAAATCTTTTTTGTTACTTATTAGATTATTATTAGAGGGTATTTCTATTTAAAGAAAACACACAACAAAGAAATATCACTTGATAAAGTTATTTTTTTTCTTTATCAGCCTTTGCTGGTGATCACGAACTTTTTATGTGTGTATGACACAGGAGAAATTCCTAAGGTGAAAAAGTGTAAAAAAAATAATCTTGCTTTTTAAAAAAATATCTTTCAGTCTCAACACACCTGTCCTCCACTCACACCGACACGTCCCCTAAAAACACAAGCCCAAGGCAACCAACAAAAGATCGTGCACAACGATATACGGTGTGCATCGCACCTTTGTCTAATCCTTTGTTGTTGTTCTTTGTGTTAATTTATAGCACTATCTGTAGAATGTTGCGGTTCGCAAGAATGGCGCGGTTCTACGCGATCGGTGCTATTTGTTTGTTGGGCACTTTCATCAGGAAATTGTTCTCTTTTAACGGTGGTGAATTTCGTGGCTGTCTTTTTATATGATGAAACGGATTTCTTATACATACATAGCACCATGTCTCTTTCCCCTGCAGATTTGATATAGAAACTCACATACACGAACACCCAGACCGTTGTCTAACTATCTGTAAATCATACAAATATTTGTCCCGTGCGGAGATCGAATCCGTGACACCCTGCACAGCAGTCGATCGCTCAGCCACTGACCCAAGGGTGCCGTCGATTTTTTTTGTTTTTCCCACAATGTCCAACAACTGGGCAAAGGCCTCCCCCAAGTCTGTGTTTAGATAGACTGTTATATTATATTGTCTTGTGTTGGGTGTTGATGTCTGTCACTCGAGTTTTTTTTTTGCCTGAATATTAATAAATAAATAAAATAAAATAAAATCAAATTTTCTGTATGTCAATACAGAAAAACTCTAGTGATAGTGTGCCATTAAAATTTTTCTAAATCAACTATTTTTAAGTGAGGTATTCCCGTATGGGAATCTTTTTTCAGGGCATGTTTAGAGCAACTATTGTATTCCCGATTGAGCCAAATATACAAGCAAATTCTGCCACAGATGAACATAACTTGTTGCCTGCATGTTTTGATTGTCAGTCAACGCAGACGCCTGACACCTCATAAATATAACGCACCCTTAATTTACTTCAAGTATAACATTTGGTAAACTATCTTCAAAAAAAATAATTTAAAGAAAAACAAAAAACCCGACTGCATAAAAAGTAATTTTGAAAAATACGTGAAAAAATTAACTTAAATTAAAACTAAAAAGAAAGAAACAAGCCCAACAGAACAGCAGGAAGAAGCAGAACAGAACGACTCACAGTCGGGGCCCATTCAAATTTTACCAATCAAATCTTCCCAAGGGGCCCCGACTTTTTTTATTTTATACTTTTTAGTTACGATTCATTGTTTTTTTTTGTTTGTATATCGTTTATACTTGAAATAAAAACTTAAATCAATAAGTAAGAAAATTAGCGAGAATTATTGTTCTGTTAAACAACTTTAAATCTTTATATATCCTAAACTATCCTATCCTATCCTAAAATGAAAAATGATAAAAGAAACCTAAAGATGATTTTAAAATACCTATTCATCGACCCACTTGACATAGTTCATCGACTTTTATTTTTTTCATTTTGACAATATGGCGTCTGGTTGTCGCTGTGGTGAATTTTGATTACTGTCATGTCTTTAGTGACACTCGCAAGGTTAAGACGAATCGATTGACGTAAGAATTATCAAAATCGGCCTACGCGTTTGGTCTCTAGAACGCCACATAGAAACAAACATACATACATACATACATACATACATAGACTGATAAACACATTACCCTCCTTTGCGTCGCGCAGTCGGGTAAAAAGTTATAGTCCAGTATCCAGTTTCGAGAAAAAACAACAGCAGCTTGCATGATTTCATTACGAATCATAAAAGCAATCGAACTTAAGGCGCAAAACTTAATGTTCATAACACCTCGTAAAAATTCATTGAAAATAACTAAAACAATAATCAACTTAGTGCTGAACCATTATTGGTACCATTTAACACTTATATTCCATTATAACTGAGCCTAAGTGGCTGTTAGTCGCAATTTCCTTAGCTTTAGCCCGTTAAGCTCTACGTTGCCTTTTAAGGAAATAACCCACTTCTTTGTCACCATCTTTAATTTCACGTCGCTTATAGCTTTCTTGATGTAACAGAAATTAGTAACTTATTTGACTTTACAGGTTTTGTCTTTATCGTGGTAAAATTATCAAATGAGTCTATAATAACGAAAAGGACTGTCAGACTCGTACTGACTTAAATCCACAGAGATCCTTCAATAGCCCTTTACGTTTCAGGGTCACCGTTACCCTGAGACAGTCGCCGGCTGGCAGCTCCGGTCGACTTTGGCCCCCTGGACGGAGCCCGCTTGCTCCGTCAGACAAGTTTTGTCTTGAACATCATTGATGTTGCATCAGTGTATTAAAACATCGTAAGGAAATCTGAGGCTCAGTGTAAAGAAAGTTGCTGCCTTTGTAAATCTTCTTTACTCCGAAATAATTCTACCATTAAGAATAAGTATACACCTCGTTACTGAGTCAACTTATAAATTACTAGCTGTTGCTCGCGGTTTCACTTGCCCTCGGTATCATAATATCGGGATAAAAAGTAAAATGTAAATGTCAATCCAGGTTATAAATCACCTGCGTACTAAATATTATCCAAGTCTGTTCAGCTGTTTTTGCGATAAAGTTACAAACATTCATCCATTCCTCTATCCTCACATGCTTACATAAGTAAAACAAATAGGTACACAATAACACACCTACTGTTCAAGCAACTAACGTGCAAGCATTTTGTAAAGACATGCAGTTATAAAACATTGTACCAACTACGAGTACCTACCAAATAAAACGAACAAAGAAGAATACAAGATACAAGTCACAAACCACAAAAGTCCTTCTCAAAACACGGTTCAAAAAGCGCGAGTTTTCATGAAATATGAAACTAGATAAAGCATGTAGTCCCCGAATAGTTTCCAAAGAAATGGTCGTAGTTTACCCTAATGCGATACACTCCGTCATCGGTCCTTATCTAACGGAATGTATAGTGGGTTCTTCAGCTATTAATCAAAGACTAGTTTCAGCGGAAAAATGGTTGGAGTTCATAATTCTGTCGCTTCGATAACATCTCGACGGATGAACACGATTTATTGAGCTGTTTGATGTTTGTCTGTAGTTGTGATGGAGCTGTAAATGAGGTTGAAGGGATAACCTTTGAGTTTATGGTTAAATAAAAAGTGAAGAAAAGTGAGGTTCCAAAGAACGGTCACACTGGTACTGTGAGTCTCTGCACAATTGGGGAAGTATTTCGGTCGGTCGGCCGTCTCTTACTAAAAGGATGCACTGAAATACTTCCTTTTAGTAACAGACAGCCGTTGGTTACTGTTTCATGCAAAACTACTAAATATTTTATTTTGAAATCTAGCACATACCTATGGCTTTCACGAGCTCGACCTTGGATAAAGCTTGGAAGATATGTAGAAACAGAAATATCACAAAAGCCACAAAAGTATATCTCGTAAAGACATTAGTGTTTCTCATATTTCTCTACGGAGCGGAAAAGGCAAAGTGAGACAAGTGAAAAACGCTTTGGAAATGTCGTACTGGAGGAGAATGCTTGATTAAAGGAGCTGTTTGCAAACTGAAAGAGCCGCTATAGGTCTAAGCACTTACTGGGGTCGCGGGACTGTCTAAGCAGGTTATTGTGAACCTGGCTATTGAGAGAACATGGTGGGTTTTAGTAAGTAAGAATCTGGAGAGCAGAGGACTCATTTTATGATTTTACCACCTAAAAAGGTGTCAGATGTAGGTCCTCCTTTGTACTATTTGTAGATGGCGTCACAACGATGAACACACGCAGAGAAATGTCTGGCTACCTATAATACGAGAACTTCTGGTTGCAACCGTGACAGCAAGACTCACTAGTTGACTTTACAACATTTCTAGTAATAAATGCTAAGTACCTACTAAATGAGATAGAGAAGGACTTAGTATTTATTACTAGAAATGTTGTAAAGTCAACTAGTGAGTCTTGCTGTCACGGTTGCAACCAGAAGTTCTCGTAGACATTTCTCTGCGTGCACTCACCAATCGTTGTGTAACAAGCCAATAATATAAAAAGCTGAACTATACAAAAACTACACATTCGTGACTACTGATGTTATCACAACAGCGCACATTAAATATGTATAATTGTAATATTAAAAAAGGAACGAGGTTGTTTGCTAGCGGTCATATATTTTCCATGGTTGACATTTATTAGTTTATGCACAGGGATGGGTTTGTGTGCTCAACTTTTAATCTATCTTTTGACATCTAGCATGGCTAATAGGTGCGTCCACACAGAGCGTGCAGCCTCGCGAGGCATTTCCTGCGCCAGGAAACTGACAAGCGAGGCTGCTCACTCTGTGTGGACGCGTCTATTGTTTTTCGACCGAGGCACGAAACAATATACGCGAGCAAAACAAAAGCCGACACTGGAGGGCTCGGGCGCTCGGTCGCTCGACCGCGACAGCGCTGTCACTTGCCTCGCCCGAGTCACGTCCACACCAACCGAGCTGCTTCGCGCGGAAATTGCCTCGCGAGTCTGCGCGCTCTGTGGGGACGCACCTAATGATATATGATTGTTAGAGTCTTAGCCCCTTTGTATTACACTACGCTACGCAAGTCTCCGATACTTAACGACTTTGGTATCCAGGCGACCATCGCAATACAAATCCATTGAGGTTCTTATACAGGCACGCGTCAATGGACACCTAAATCTTATGGCAAGACTTGAGCAGTGTTGTGTATGAAGGGCCTTTATGTTTATGTTTGATTGAAGATTGGTTTATTTAAACTAGATTTTGACAAACAAAATCACCGATTAGACATTTTAGTGGAGTGTTTGGGTTAGGGTCGCGTTTTACCAGTTTCCGTCCTGATACACACATAGACAGAAAGAAGCCAGTTAATGACCTGGTTACATAAAAGAACATCCAAAGAATTTCAGAACAAAGCCATTTGTGTCTAGGTAATTGAGTTTTTAATGTTTTTTTTTTTGTTGTTAAATTTTTCCATAATGTGTCTAGTTTTTAATCTTTTGTGTTTAATTCGTATCTAATTAGGTGTTTCATTTTGACATTTTTATATATCTACATTATTGCAATTATTATTTATCACCTCATCAACGTAATTACCCACCAATGTAGCACAGATAATAATCTCAATACCATTCATCGCTAATCCCTCGCGATCTGACATCAATACACGTACTCATACTAGTGATGAACGAATATTCGCATTCGTATTCGCAAGAGACGTTGCGAATGTAGCCACATTACTTAATTTTATGACCTGTATTACTGTAAATGCTCACTCATGTTTTTACAAAAAAAATATACCAATATCTTTAAAATGTTTGCAAATCTTTTTACTAACACGTTTTATAGATGATTTGAATAAAATAATAGTACAATTTAGGTACAACTCTCTCTAAAGCCTCCTGCAGACACACGCGATTAATCGCGCGGGGCGACATGTCGCGGTCCATTCGCAGTATTTTTAGAGTGGAAATTAGCTTGGCTCGTTGTCGCTGCGCGATTAATCGCGTGTGTCTGCAGGAGGCTTAGCCCTTTAGGAATTACATGCAATCAGAGGAACTTTCATTAAACCTTTGTTATTTTTGGTTTAAATAAGACTGACACGAAATGTCAAATCAATCATTCTAACTAAGAGTTAGCATTTGCATTCGCGTTCGCGAATATTAGAAATGAATATTCGCTTCCGCGAATATGTAAAGTCAAACATTCGTTACATCACTAATACATACTTACTAAACACACCTACCAAATGTACGTAAGTACTTACATTTGGCATCAAGTGTAATACGTACTCGGTTCGAGTGGGGTTGAGTACGCCTGTGATTATCGTTGCCCTTAAAAGGTATCTCGAGATTCACTTAGTGATAATGAGTTTTTGTTACTAATACGAGTAGTTTGGGATTTATTTTTAGTTTTTCCTTGCTTGATATTAAGGAAGGATCGCAACAGAAAATGTCCGAATACAGTTAAGCCTCCTGCAGGCACACGCGATTAATCGCGCTGCGACAACGAGCCAAGCTAATTTCCACTCTAAAAGTACTGCGAATGGACCGCGACATGTCGCCCCGCGCGATTAATCGCGTGTGTCTGCAGGAGGCTTTAGCGTGAAACTGCAAAAATTTTATGCCGATCATTTGAAGATGGCGGACGTTTTATGTGACTCAAGGGCTGACTTTTAACTTGGCCAGAGACTAAACGTTGCCATATAATGTGGTAACATCTTCAGTCTCTTGGGCACACTACCAGCTGACGGCATTGAGGAGTTTTTTGATGCTCTTTGAAAGTTTAGGTTAATTTATTTGAGTTTAGTGTTGTTATGTGCATATGGAAATATTGTGACCATAGGAAAAGGCTAATTAAAAATTAATTACAAAAACATCGATTATTTATTTTGTTTTTTCATAAGGCTGATAAGTTTTACCAATATGTCATTTTTAGCCCTGGGGACTAGTGATTCTGAATGATAATAATGGTCTAAATAATTTGATTGTGTAGAATTTAATTACACAGCAAAACCCATTGTGAAATCTAAATAATTTTGTAAAACTTTTAACTTTAATTCCGTACTCTATTTCAAATATGAAAATCCCACAATCACTCGCTAAAAAGCTTTTACCAAAATTTGTGTCAATTTTGTTTTAAACTCACGTTTTTCAATAGAAAGGCTCTGAATGATGGCTTTCTGTAACAACTACGTGTGTATTTTCAGTAACTGAAGTGGGTTTCAAAGAGAATGAAATATCGGGTATCTGTGATCATGATGAATGCTTGACACCCCATGAATTCACGCGGGACTGTAGGCCTTAGTGAATGGATGGCACGACTTTTTAGTCCAAGGTTTGGAAATATACAACTAGATGATATAACAATTAAATGAGTCCTCTCGCTCTGGGTGTAGTAGAAGGGATTGTCAGACTGTTACTAACTAAAAGTTTATCTTATTCCTTCGGTTGCTCTTTGCGTTCCAGGGCTATGTTATACTGCTCAGAGCGATGAGACTTTTTTTTAAGGCTTAATTTGCAGAATGAATTTCATGGACCACTTTTTAACACGCTTATATTAGCTTCACTTGTAACTAAGTATGTATGTAAGAAAATCTTGGAATCTTAATTTGACTTTCGGTCTTCGATTAGGATGAAATTTTGCACACGCTCTGAGTTCTGATGACAATACATGACTAGCTAAGAAACGTCATTACAAATCCTATATGGCGGCCTCACTAAAATCGCGGACTGGCTGTTTGAAATCCACTCCCATGATATGGGCACTAAATGAAAAGGTTTGCTGACTGGGATACGAAAAAAAATATCACTTGATCTAAATCCAACATGGCGACCGTCCCAAGGTGGCGGATAAGTAGTAAATTAAGTTTGAATAATAAGAAGACTAAAAAGTATAATTTTTAGTGCGTGCTAAAAGCGTGTTTTTCTTGTTTTTTAAGCTATTAAAAATATTTATTTTGTGAATATCTGCATCAATTGATTACAATAGTTTGTCCGAGATTTGTATTGAAAAGTCTTCTATAACTATTCCTAACAAGTTAAAAGTAGGGCTTTTTAGTGAAAAAAGGTAACTCCCAGAGACATTGAAACGTATTTCAGTCTCTTGTAATAACATGACTCGATTTTTCTGTAGCACGGAACCTTATTTCATCTTAAAAAATAAACCATACATGAGCAGTTGCGAGCCATATTTGAGCAATCCAGCAGCCGTACTCGTAGTCTCGTATCAGTGCCTGAGTTTAGAACTCGTTATCGTGTGCGAGCTCCCCCGAAGTTTGCCGAGGCCTCCCGACGTCTCCCGAAGCTGGCTTCTTCACTAACAATAAATGCTTTGTCAAACTTCGAACTGCCACCCGGATAGATAACCGGCTTGCTTTTGTTTCCAACTAACTTGTCACTTGTGTTTCTTTTTCGATGATTTTTGTTGTTTCAGTTGGTTGGAAAGAGCTTTAAAATGTTGCTTCTGTATTGTGTCGTCGAGTGAGAGCTTTTGAGTGTTTAACTATGAGCGGTATCTCAGTTTGAGGTCCCGTAAAAACTAAAAAAAAAATGTAATAATTTTCATTTTTTGGCCTCAATCTAGTCCAGAAGCAAAGATGAGGCCTAAAATTCTTGCGCTAAGAAACTGAAATTGGACGACTCGCTGTCTGATCATGGACCATGCCCGGGTCGACGACGCGGCGCGTCGTGTTCCACGCGCGCCTCATAGAGAGGTAGGTATTAAAGAGCGGTCAACGTAATGACGGCGATCCTTGGCGGGGTCGCGGGACCCCGGAATGTAAAGGGCTATTGAAGGACACCGTGGATTTTAATCGGTACAAATCTTACAGTCCCTCCTCCCCTGCCTTGGGTGGGAGGACTCATTTGATGATTTTACTATGTTTTAAAAAAGCAACTGATATTGTCGAAACATACATAGTAGAAACTTTTTGGGGCTGGACTCCTACATGGGCCCCTGGTGAGGCCAGATCAATAGAGCAGTATTTAACTAAGCATTTTCCTTCCTTTTTTTTTGTCTTATCAATTATTATTTTGCGGAATTTTATCAGCACAATGATCAATGAATCATATTGTTTTCGGATGATTGTACTTACGTAAATACTAAATATCTTTTGAATATTTTTGGACGTGATAACAGATAAGATATAATACCTGCTCTCAAATGAATTACTTAGTCATAGATAGGTATTTAAAAGTTTGGGCTTTCCTTGTTTAAACAAGATTAACATTTTATCTTCCGATGTTAGATAAATACTCGTATTAATGTCCGGGTGTATTCGCAATTAACATCCGGGATTATGTACTAATTCCTACAATAAATTCATTGTTAACTAGTTAATCTTTTTTCAACACACTTGCTCATAAAATGGCTCTAATTTCACCGCAATTAGGCACATAATGACACCTGTTATCAAACTGTGACTTTTTCTTTACTATTATTCACAAGTGAGTTATAGGTTTTTTTTTTAAATTGGTTGAGTTGCTTTGTTTTTAAAAAAGTTTCGAAACAAAAAAGATCGTGTTCAATAGTACAAATAAATTAATGTACCTACCTATTGCTTGCTAGTTTCATGCAACTTCGTATTTAAATAGATAAATTTCAACTTGTACGTTTTTAATAAATACAACTTTAACTCAAATATAACTTTAGTTTTTTTCTGTGATAATGAAAACTTTGAATTACCCATTTTGTACGTGGCTAAAACGCTATCCGAGAAAAGCCAAAAAAAAAGAAACCTCATTCTTTTAGTCTATGGCCGATCTGTTAGATGCGCGCGCATAGGAAAACTGATTTATTTTTCCCGCCATTGCGAAAAAAATTTCACAACTCGTTTTCAATGTTGAAATTATAGTTATTTTCTTCACAAGTGTGTTGAAAAACGTCGTATGATACACGTGTGTATTGATGATTACCGTCCTCGGCTCTCACCTGACGGCTCGGGTCTCAATGACGCCTCAGCGGTAATCACCAACATTACACACTTGTACCATAATGTACTATTACACAACGAGAGATAAAATCATGCAGATAACTTACAAACACGAGACAGACGAAGATTATAGAAATATTTTATCTGAGTTCAGTTGTACCTGATGTTCGTACGGGGATCCATCACACACGGTATCCTAGTACGGACGCCAATCTCGCGCAAAGGCTCATAAGTCACTATTTAGTTTTAATTCTTGTTAGAACATTTCATTTTTTATGATACTCATGTGAACCTTTGTGAAGAGAGATTTTTTTTTCCTTTTTATTTGCAATCAGTGCAAGAGAGAGAAATAAACTTTTTTTTAAATTTAATTTTCCATTGGCAAATGGGCGCCAATCCTCTCTTGGCACCCATACTGTGGAGATTTATGCTTATCGCCTGATATAATTTTGGAGACTACGTGTTGACCATCAATGCAGTAAATATTCACAGATCATGCTTCTAAAATCTACATACAACAGTTTGCACTGTGCGCTACCTGTAACCATGACCTACATATTTATTTTTCTTTAGTAAGAGAAATAGATATAAGAATGAATGAAATGAGAAATGAAATTTAAAGATTTTTATTCAGTAGAGAAAATTTCATGTTTAGAACTAAACGTTTCAGTGATAGGAAGACAAAATTAAATTACCTCAACAAATTAAACATAACTTCAGACATTGTCAGAAGAATCCTCTCCTGACTCTATTATATACTGATCACAAGGCTTTATGGGGTTCCCCGAAACACGGGGGTAATCCATAGAGTAATAAAGGGGCACTTTTTCGAAGATCTCCTTAGATAAGGGAAGGTGAGCACCGATATATCAGCAGATTAGTCGTTTGCCGCCGCTGGGAACGCGTTGAATGTAAAGTGGTTATAGGTAGGGAGGGGACACCACTTGGTGCGTCGATGAGAATATTAATTTGGTAGATTAGTTGGGTGTCGAAGGATTGGTGTTGAGAGACGTTGAGAGCTCGGACTAAAAGCTGTTGAAGTAGTTGAGTCGTTGAGTGGAGCCGTCAAAGGCGTGTCAGTTAATAATAATACAGTGAATTTGTGAAATAGTGTTGACAAAATTATGAAATATTGCAAAGAGAAATACTGAGGGTCTAAAACGGCCACTTTAAGCAATATTCTTAATGATTCAGTTCGCGACGTCATCGGCTATTCTGCTATTATTCATTGGGCCTACAATAGTTAAAAAAAACTAGCACAGATTAATGCACAAACCTAATCCTGTTTTCTCAAGTAGCCATTCGTTAAAAACGACGTAGCTACCAAGATATGCACGTAATTGAGGCCAATAAAGCCTCCTGCAGACACATGCGATTAATCGCGCGGGGTGACATGTCGCGGTCCATTCGCAGTATTTTTAGAGTGGAAATTAGCTTGGCTAGTTGTCGCAGCGCGATTAATCGCGTGTGTCTGCAGGAGGCTTAAAAGCCAATGTACACGTTACTGTAAAATCTCATGCATGAAATCTTAAGATTTACCATACTTCGGGATTTTACAGTAACATATCGATAGATATTCACACTTTAGCCCATCACTAGTGGTAAGGAACTCCATAAGTTAACAGCTAGAGCCTGTCATATATCAGCGCCGGATGACATATTCGCCCGTCATCTACGCTTTACATATCCGCCTGCGAGTACATCTTGTTGAGCCTACACGTTTATGTATCATATTTTTATTGTATACAGGAGTACTTTGTACTCTTTATTCTGCATTTAATTCACGATAATATTTTTTTTAAGTGTGTGCATAATAAATATACTGTAAGTACTAGTGGCCCGTCCCAGCTTCGCACGGGTATATTAAGAAACGCCCGTTCGATTTTGTGCAAACTTCACATAAAGCATCTACTAATAAATAGTTCGAACGGAGCCTAAACATTTGGTTTGGATAGTTGAGCCCATTCTTGAGTTATACTTATAACATTACAACGAAAAGTGGCATTGATTTTTATAATTATGTTAGATGTGGAGTTCTATTTATGTTATGTATGGCTTTTGTTTTTAAGGTTCGGTATCCAAAGGTTTGTATCTCATGAATCGTGATAGTTAGACAGTTAAAATTTTGACTCGCACTTGGCCGGTTTTTTAAACTTTATTATGTAATAGTGTACAAACTGCTGAAGTGCCAAATAAAATCTATACATATAATAAATCTGTAGAAGGGTCAATTCTGTACATTGAAAATATTGAAAAAATAAATAGCGGGGGGTGTTGCTGGATCGATACCAAACCCAAATACGTGATTAAAAAAATTTTTGTCTGTCTGTCTGTTTGTCTGTATGTGCAGGCATCACGTGAAAACTAACGGTTCGATTTCGATGAAACTTGGTATAATTATACCTTATTATCCTGGGCATAAAATAGGATACTTTTTATCCTGGAAAAACACGTAGAAAAAAAATCTTATTTTTCAGTTTTATTCATAGACGTTGTTCTGTAGAACCGCGAACACACGTTGCATTACCGCAGTGGATTCAGCGCCGTAACCTGTAGCGCCGAAAGTCGGATTTGGCTTGAACCGTTTGCGGCACACGCGGGCCACGCCTCCCCGACTCCTATATAAGGAGCCGCGTTCCGCGCCGCGCGATGCATATAAATTCTGAATTTTGATGCGAGCGGACGTGTCCAGTGTGGCGAGCGTCGTCCGTGGAATTAATATTGTATGCGTGTCATTTTAAACCGTGCTTTTCAGCGCGACCTTTTTGATTACTGTTCCGATCAGTTATTTGTAAGAACAAGGTCGGAATTACTATGAAAAAAATACTTACTACAGAACGCGAGCTCAACAGCAGTAGCTCAATAGAGGGATCTCCTTAATTATTATAGGCTTAGCCGTATTTGGGTCCAATAGATATTTATAAGATGTCATTGTCAGAGTTACTTAAAATGGAGAAATAAACCATCCACGCGAAGACCGACATCCGCGCGGACGGAGTCGCGGGCGGAAGCTAGTAAATAAATAAATATTTATGATGTGGCTAATGTGACTACATCTAATTTCGGTAGTCATATTTAACATGCGATGTTTACTCAAAATTACTTAAATGAAGCTTAGGTATATAAAATACCATAGTATCAACAGTGAATTGGATTATTACCCGACTGATAAAGCATTAAGATTTTTTAAATATTTTTTTAATAATGGTTATTGTACACTGACATCCAAAATAAAAAACAATACATTAAATGGTAAATAAATGATAAATGATATTTATTTTGCAAATAGGTTTTCACAAACACTTTTACAAGTCAAAACACTTTTTTTATATCTAGATGAGGCCGGTGTTTCGTACCTGACTACTCTGAGAAGAAACATCCGAAACAAACTCAGAGGTCATCGTCTATTTTAAAGCCCAGACATTAAATTGGTTAAGTCATGCGAGGACCCTGCAGGTTTGTGTCTGAGATGGTCTTTTGAAGAAAGAACCAAACAAATTTGAGTGGACCTGTCCAGTCAGTGCAAGCATTTGTCAGTTATCGTGAAGCTCGACTCATAACCCAAGGAGCTCAACTCATTGAGCCTTTTCACCGGCTATAAAGTGGTGGTATAAATATTCAGTACCAAAATGCCAATCCAGCCTCCACGTACCGCCGCGCCGACCAATGGGGTTAGTCAGACTAACAAATGGCGTGATAACTGTTCAGCTTGTCAGACTAAATGACTGCAGTAACTGATACACCACAAAAAAGTCAGACTACAGAGGTCACTCACCTATTTTTTCAGCTAGTCTCATCAGAAAAAAAAAAAAAAATATATAAAACAAAAGCGATTCCCGATAGTCTTCTGTACTTCAAACTGTCAATAAGATTGGATTATGAAGAATTGAAGCTTATCAAAATTGCCGCTACTTTAGGTGCTAGTCAACATTTAAGCGCTGTAGCTAAATATACATTTAGTGGTATTGTATTTAAATAATTATATTTTTTTAAATGAACAATTATTATTCCTCAATATATAAAACTGTGACATTGAGTAAATATTAAATGGAAAAGGAGGGTTTTTAATTTTATATTCGAAGTTTTTATTTTTCGTTTACACAGACTTACATTATAAAATGCCAGATTCCGTGTTCAAAACAAAACGTAAAATTTTTCCACTTTTTCATAGTTGTGTAAGTGAGCGCCATGAACACATTTAAATGTTTTCCATGGAGATTTTCACTTGTTTTACGTAGGTAGGAATCGAACGAAGGGGATCATTTTCATATTTTTTTTTGTTTTTATTTTCCATCTAGCCTACTAGGAAATTGAACATTCTATACCTAATCTAAGGTAACAGATATAATTTTATTACCGTCTATGCAGAAACGATGTCAAAAATGACAGTAGGTACCGCATCTCCATACTATTTAAAAAAAAAACGAATACATACGGTTAAAAAAGCCAGCCAAACTACAGCAAACAGTGGACTCGTCTGTACATTGATCATTCACTTTACCGATTGTTCGTGTATGTAGTTACCTATCCTATCATGCTTTTTCCTCTTTTTAATGCGTCTGCTCCCCCTCGATAAATTGTAACCTTTGTTAGGGAAGCCATGTTTATGTATGTAATTTGGCGTTTACGTTGCATTCCGTGTTAAAACAGCGTAAATACTTGACGGGAATTAATGAAGATACGTAGTTTTATTGGGTTGATCGTTTTAATTTGATTTTGTCGGGTTTGTTTTAGATTAATTTAGTTAGTTCTAGTTATAATGCTTGCAGGTTTTTTAATACTTGCATGACATTGACAATTTGACATTTATGAAATTGTCTATGAAAATTGTACAGAAAATAAAGATGGCGGCGTTTACTTCAGCAATTATGCTCATCGAAAGAACAACGCAGTTAGAAATTGAAATAAATATGTCAAATCTTAATAACTCAATTGAGACTACAACTGCAACATTGTTTCAAATTCTCAATAAAAGTATTAATAGTGTTGGCAAAAGACTGAAGATTCCCGGGACAACTTTGACAGCTATACTATTTATTGTCAATAAATTTATGTCCTTGTAAACGATGGATTTCGTTGGCAATTGTTCGGATTATACATATAAAAATAATACGTTGTTTGATTATATAATCTAATAGCTGTTGTCATCGGCTTCACCCGCGTGAAACCCCGAAAATTATCCCACGGGAACATAATACGGAGTAAAATAGTATCCTAAGTTTTATTTGAGATTATAAACTACCTATCTGTAAATAAAACATCCAAATTCGCTCAGTAGTTTTTGTGTGAAAGACTAACAAACATCCATCTATCCATCCATCTTCACAAGCTTTCGCATTTATAATATTAGCTAGGTATATAAAAATAACAAACCTTTAACAAACACGTCTCAAAGTTTCCCAAAAGTTTTAAACCTTCGCATAAAGTTGGTAGCACGTTGATCTCTGAGCTTCAGTGCATTATCATCGATCGATCGTCACCGACAAGGCAACATTGTCTGGAGGCTGCACAATAAAAGATAAGTAGCTGTATCGTAGTGCTGTCCAAAATTAGATATTCACGGAATGGTTTCCCGGGATTTGGTAATTTGTTTACAGATTTCGAGAAATATTTTTTTTTCCAGAATTATTTAAGAGATTTTATGAGTAAAATTGTACGTGACAGACCGTTTTAATTTCTATCAGGTTGTAGGTTAAATAAAGAAGATACAAACATGAAGACATATAATTGCAAAAACCAATTATTTAGAGCAGAATTTTATTACAGTTCAAAATGTATGAGCAGACAAAACATGTTTTGAGGTAAGACTATACTTAAAGCTAAATAAACTCCCCAAACTTCCATTATCACATAAGCTCTGTCTTCGACATTCCCGTCCCGCAGATCCCGATCCCGGAGTTTGTCGCGTAGCAACACTAGTGCGAACCCCTCTTAACTGTTACGTGAGGTATTAAGAATTTAGTGAGAGTCTCGACAAGCCCTCCTCATCGATTCGACGCCAGGTTGTTGCTTTTATAACCTTGTTTTGATTGTAACTCTGAAGGTACCGATTTACGACTCAATACAATATAAAGTATCGGAAGTTCGCTGTAAAATGTTGATGGTTGAACCTAAATTAAAAGAAGTGTCGTTACATTTTTCTTTATACCTTTTTCTTTGAAGTTATTGCTGGCTTTGTGAAAATATTGTTTTATGTCTTTACTAGGTAAAGTGTTCAACTTAAAATATTGAGAAACCAGTTGGAACCAGTTTCATTTCAGTTGCTGCTGGTGTTTGTACACATGATTGCTGGCTTCAAGGTTCAAGGCCCTAGATTCATGTCTAGTCAAGTAAACTGTTATTGAGATGTTGTGACCATTTAATAGCAATAGGGTCTCCTTTATTAAAGGGGGCTCTAACATCATTAGGAAAATATGGGTAGGTACTTAAATATTGAGTAAACCTCTGCTCGCAAAATGTTGGTACTACATATTTGGTACAGCTTTGCCATTTTATTGTATTTAAAATCATAAAATGAGTCCTCCCGCCCTGGGTAAAAAGAAAGGGACTGTCTGGCTCTTACTGACTCTTCACATGGCCTTTGCATTTCAGGGCTACGGTGCTCTTTTTAGACAGTCCCGCTACAGGCACACTCTTGAGTTAACCTCTGAAGATTATAGAAATGATCTTATGTTACGCATTTTAGTTAGAACTGTTATTAATTTACATCATTCATACTTTACAGATATTAAAGCAAACCAAACACAAGATTTCTGTATTTTACTTATAGCGTACTTGAAGTATGTAAGGCGTTTATTGTATGGAAAATGTAAAAGCACCTCTGGTATTCGAACGAGTAACTAATTTTTTCTATTTAACGTATCCATTCAAAGTGTCCGTTTATGAACGGGAAAAGTCGTGCTACGAGTTTGTTTGTTTGTTCTATTGTCACTTTACATAAAAATGTCTAAAATCTTCACTTCACAGAGTTTTAAAAGAAACTAGTGCCCGAAAACGTAACGTTGACTAAATAAGCCTACTCCTTCATACATATATTATGTAGACACTTATTCTAAATGCACTGAAAACTTAATGGGCTATATTTCAGCTGCCTGTCCACGTAAGCGGAGTACATTTTCTAGCCGCTCCTGAAGGCTATTGCTATAAAAGAGCGCGAGAAAATATACTAGGATAAGATAAGGCTGGGTTAGTAGGGTAGTATATTTTCCGGTAAAGATTAACCTTTTATGATAAGGATTTATTTCTGTATATATTTTTATATAGCGTAACATAACGGCTGAATATATCGAAGAGTTGGATAGAGGTGTACCTGCCTAGGACCCCGACAGACTCAGTTATCCTTGCGTTCTAGGGCCGCGATAATTTGCTTACATTCCCGCAACGACGTGTGTTGGGTCTGTAGTCAACTGGACCCGTGGGGCCTACCCTTCAAACGAGACCATGCACATGTCTTTATAACTATGTAAATTAAGATTCTTTTCTAAAAAGCTTAAATACGATATTATCCAAAGTCAAGAGAGAAAGTTAGGATATTAAGTGAATGGTTGTAACCAAATCCAGCTAGAGCAGCTGAAGAGAACTTCCAATTTGGCGCAGGCATAGATTATAGTCTGGATAAACACAAATCAAAATCGAATATTGGGTTAATTACAACAAACTGTTTATCCCGGTAGTATAAACACCTAGGACAGTTAACGAACTATACGCGGGCGAAGCCCCTCGCATAAGCTAGTTTTCTAAATTTCTTTTTTATCCAACAATACAAGCCGATCTTATCCTGCCTTCTAAAATCCAAACATAGAACTCAACTCCCAATTATATTAAAGTGGTGTAGCATCTCTAAAGTACAATCCGTTTTAAAATCCGGATGTGTAGACATGTACAGTCATATTCCAAGTTGTCAAGTCGAGTTATAACAAGACAAACTTGCGTCTAGTCGCTAACAAGTCGCTGGAGAGCTAGGGGTGACAGTCACTCGAATATTGTAATCGGCTTAGTTATCCCGGCCCGTGTTCGGATCTTGAAGGATTATACGTACATTATATAGTAAATAGATACATTTCTAATTGTTGTTTTTGAAGGGTATTAGCTATATATACTTTGAGCTCCTTAAGTTATGAGTCGAGCTATACGATAACTGACAATTGCTTGCCCTGACTGGACAGGACCACTCGAATATGTGTGGTTCTTTCTTATTATTATAATAAATTGCCTCACAGTGAAGTAGTGGTGAATAAGTATAAGGACAGTTGACAACTGAGACTCTTGTATGGGTGTCTTTCTAACGAAGCAAGTTCTTAGCTCACTGACTGCCAATTTTCTTAGTATTGTGGTATACTGCGTTGGGAGCAGTGGCCCTATCATGAGTTTTCACGTTTTTGTGGGGGAAAAATAAAGCAACGGGGACGCCAATTCATAACGAAGCCATCCAAAGTTTCCCGTCACTTCTCCTCTCTGTAAAAGGTGGAGTGGTACAAAGTAGGTTAAAAACACGTTAATTTGACTGATAAAATAAGTTCCTCGTTTGTAGGCGGTTTTTCAATTTTCCATATAATTTACGTCTTTATAATTAAAATACCCTTTACGGCAAAATACGTAGAGTTCATGCTAGGGTCTCAGAGGTCATGAAATAAATTACACAAATTGACGTTCCTGCCTTAATTTGAACTCACGACCAATAACTTCTACAACTCTTTAGTAATCAATAACCTTTAATAGTGCTTAGAACCCTAAAAATTATAAATACATATAAGATATATTATTTGAAAAACACCAACAACCTCTTAAGAGGTCATTCCACTCATTATAATGAACAACTTTTACTATGGGACCAAACCCGAAATAATGAAAAAAAAAATCAGGCGTTCCCTACATTTTGACGAGTTATGCGAACATAAAGTACGGAACAGCTGATTTTTTTTCGTGATTTCAGGTTTGGTCCCATAGTAAAAGTTGTTCATTATAATGAGTGGAATGACCTCTTAAGAGGTTGTTGGTGTTTTTCATTATATGTATCTCCTACACAAACATATACCTTATATTACATTCTGATATTTTACCAAAGTTCTACTTCTCAGTGCGAGATATGGAACGTTCCACGCAATAACTGAAGGGTTGTTCGTATATTAAAACCGCTCGGAGCAGTTCAAAACAACATTGTACTCGTAATTATAATGATTTAAAGCTATTCTGAAACTTTGTGCAGTAAGATTGTACATAGGTATAAATAATGGGTATAGAGTCAAGGAGAAAATTAAAGTATTTCGTTTTTAAAGTGGGTAGTTTGGCCCTTTCAGTTAGTTATCAATATTATATTGTATTATAACATTATAATCATTATACGTATGTGTATAAGTAAATAAATCTTATACTAATACTACAAATTCTAAAGTTTGTTAGTTCCTACACTCCTTCAAAAACTACTGAACGGATTTGTACGTTTGATACACAGATAGTTTATAACTTGGATTAAAAACATATACGTATACTGGATGATGTTCGACTTGTAGCGGATGAAAACAATATAATATTTGAACCATATCATCATCATCATCTCAGCCATAGGACGTCCACTGCTGAACATAGGCCTCCCCTTTAGATCTCCACATATACCGGTTGGTAGCGACCTGCATCCAGCGTCTTCCGGCGACCTTTATAAGGTCATAAGGTCGTCTGTCCATCTCGTTGGTGGACGTCCTACGCTGCGCTTGCTAGTCCGCGATCTCCACTCTAACACTTTTCGAGCCCATCGGCCATCTGCTCTGCGAGCAATATGGCCTGCCCATTGCCACTTCAGCTTGCTGATCCGGTGGACTATATCGGTGACTTTAGTTCGTCTACGGATCTCCTCATTTCGGATTCAATCACGTAGAGAAACTATATACTTGTTTATAATTATTGAAATCAAAAACGTTTCGCCTTTAGAAAGCTACATTATCAGCGAGTAAAAAAACCTATATTTTATTTTGAAATTGCATCTGTGCGATATATTTTAGAACTTGTAACTTTTCGAGACTATCAGATGTTAGTTGCCAATCCGACAAAAAGAAATAGATATTATGAGTTCACGTTGCAATATGAATAGAATAAACCAATAAAACATCTTTTTCTTGTTGATTTTCAGGATAAACCAACCAATAGGATTATCAAACGAAGCTGCCAAGCTATAATGGATCGTTCTAATTTACACTGGAAACGGACACATCTGTAAGGTTAAACTAGAAAAACGTTATGTGTGAACAAAATCCCTGGACCCGTGTCACAGCCTCCCCCGGATTTGCTTAACAAGATTAGGAGAGCGAAAAATGCCAGACAATGAGGTCGAATTAACAGTAAATGTGGATGTAGGACATTTGTTGTTACTACTCTACACGTGCTTTGGATTAAAGAAGTTTTAGTAACGAAATTAGGCTTTGACTCGACCACTGAAACTTCGTTTTACTAAAAATACTTTCATGGGTATACTGGAACATAAAAGGTTTTTCTTTTTTTTTAAATACATATATTGTAAAATTATTTAAAAAAATAATATGTTCTGCCAATAACATTCTGACAGCTGGGACTAAATAGTCATCACATCACATCAATATTGGATGATGTAAGAACACATAAAATAAGTTAATCATTATTATAATAATGCTACTGCTACGCTGCCACGTTAGAGACACGCCTACGTGTGCTACGCTGTGCCTACGAATGCTACGACGTGTAGTAATTGCTACGTGAAGAAGCGATAACTCCCTGCCGGGGTCGCGGGACTGTCTCACCTGGTAACCGTGACCCTGGTACGTTAAGGGCTATTGAAGGAACACCGTGGATTTTAGTCAGTACAAGTCTGACAGTCCCGACTCATATGATGATATGAAGCGATAACTCTGTCTCAGAGAACTGTCGTAAAAAATTTAAACTCTTCAATGTGAAAACGAAGTTATGTTTCTCCAATAAATTAATAAATTTTCGTAGAATATATTAATAGTATTAATTTGTTTGTAAGCCTCAATTGTCATTGATTTTATCCTTACTTATCAATATCTATTCGATGAAATACAAGATTTTCCGAGAAACCGTAGATTCACGAAGGCTTTTACAAAAGGTACTCACTTACTCAGATATTTCCAGAATGCTTTCAAACTAATATTTTATATACGAGTACAAATATTTTATTGAAAGGATATATTTAGGATATTACAACATACATATAGGAAATTCATAAGCGACATAAAAGGGTTGGTTATTAGAATTTTTGTCATAAGAGATATACCTATTTAATTTTGTACGTGGGAGTAAATATTACCTGAAGGTTTCAGGGACCGGAGGATCAACCCTGTAAAAAAAGGATCGTCCGTTATAATTTATGAAAAATAAATTGGTTTTAACGTTTAAGTAGAATAAAGAGATGTGTCGGAATAAACGTATAATACGGATTCAGTCGCTTACAAAATAAACACGGAAAAGGGTCCTGTTTTATTTATTTAGGTTCAAATATTTGCTTCTTTACGTGACAATTAACAATTTTATAACGTTAACGATTTTATTGTTATTTGGCGTGTAAATTAGAAGTCAAGTTTCAAGGGTTGATGAGATGACGTTCACCAATGGGCACTAACGGTGCATCCACACCGCCGGTAACATTTGTGGAGCAACAAAAGGCAACACGGCAACATTCGGTAACATTCGGTAACTTTTGTGGCTCCTTGTTACTATTTGTTGATTGTTACTTACCCGTGCATCCACACCGCAGTAACATCTGACAACAATGAAGTCGGTTAAAAAGTTACTAAGTGTTGCCGTGCCACTGAAAATCGAGTAACGTAGCTCGACAATCGGTAACATTGTTAGATAATGGAGGTAACATTGTTACCGAATGTTGAGCAACGTTACTCGACTTACAGTAACACGTCAACACACTTAGTAACATTAAATAACATTTTGTTGGCGGATGTTACCGAATGTTGAGCAACGTTACTCGACTTACAGTAACACGTCAACACTTAGTAACATTAAATAACATTTTGTTGGCTGATGTTACTGAGTAACACTTGGAAACGTTGAGCTACAAATGTTACCGGCGGTGTGGATGCACCGTTACACAGAAAATAATTATCTGCTATATTTTTAAGGACCGGAGCGAGTCGCGTTTTGTAGTTTATCAAAAAAGTGTCGTAACCATAAACTCATTCATTTTTCAGGTATAACTTCTGTATGAATAAACATACGCGCCTCCTTTGGTGAATGGTTATTAAGATATTAATAAGAGTTTGTTGTGAGAGCAGTGGTGGCCCAGTCGTATCGGCCTCGACTTACGAGTAGTAGGTCGTGGGTTCGAACCCCGTCAGGCGCATTACTTTGTGTAATTTATTTCGACACCACTGCTCTCAAAACGGTGAAGGAAAACACCGTGAGGAAACCGGCATGTCCTAGAAACAAAAATTCGAAGACATGTGACATCTACCAATCCGCACAAGGCCCGCGTGGTAGATTACGGCCCACTCCCTCTCACAGAGAGGAGGCCTGTGCCCCAGCAGTGGGAACATTTATAGGCTGATGATGATGATGAATAAGGTGAGTTCTCATGAGTACAATCACGTGTTAAATGCCTTGATCACACGGACCGAGATCTCAGCCGAGTACGCGGTATGATCAAGGGCATAGTTATCGGTCACTTATTACCAGTCACCCTATAATAATTGTCTATGCAATAAATATCCCACATAAGACAGTGGGTAAATCATCCCCACGCTAAAATAAAACAACCCTAAGACAAACAAACATATTACACCCAATATTTGCATTACAAAAACCCTTTGAAATAGTTCAAATTGCATACGAGAATCGATTTAACGGCAATTAAATAACAGTAACATACGTTCAAAATCGTTTGATCATTCGATTCATTCACAAACGTTGTGATTAAAAACGTTTTTCACTGTGTAAATAATCCAGAAATAACGAGGTAGCAATTAAATAGAGCTTTGAGACAACATTGGGTGGACAGGGGCTTACATCAAAGGGCCGGCAGGGGGGCGTGGCCACGTGTCATCGAAGATAAGTCCGTTACTTAACTGGGTGAGGCTTTGAAGTTAGCAGGTTGGACTTGAACTAGTTTTATCTACGGAGTTTTTTGTAATAAGTATAGTAGCTGTGAAAGGGGAGAGGCTTTGCAGTTACTGATGGTGAAACAAAAAAAAACACTCAAAATAAAAAGGACGCTTGCCGTTTAGTGATGAAATGCTACGATCGCCCTTTATCCTTATTTTCTTTCTAGATGAGTGAAAAAATATAGTAGGTAATTATGCAAGTAACTACAGAGCTTTTATATTGATGTTGATGCATTGGGCGTAGTTTCCACTCATTCTTATTTATTTAGCTGTAATAAATTAGGTGTCATTTTATCGTCCTAGTCACAAAAAGATTCGCTTTTTGGTAGCTTATGTGAATCCAATTATGTTTCTACTTATTTAATTTTGTCATCATTGTCACTAAAGCCTTGCACTTTGTCTATGTCCTTTAGATTTCGATTGTGAAGGCAAACAATGCACATAAACGATTGTTGAGTGCCTTATAATGAATACCGCTGTTTTAGAAGCCACATCCTCATATTTTATGTGTAGGACTACTAAAACGCTTGTCCGCCGCTTTGAAACGAGGAATGTTTAATATTTGTTTCAACTGCTTTTATTAATGACAGTAACTACCACGTACTCGCCGTCAGGATTTGTGTTTAATTTAAAATGAAATCTGGCTTCAGGACTTAAACTTTTTTAATTGAAATAACGAGGCGGTGTTTAGAGTTGGTACCTTTGCTTCTACAGTGGGTTTTGCTAATTAATTTTTATGTGTTTCTAACGATTAAAAATATGGTATGGTAGGACTTAAGAAATATAAAATCAATTGTAATCAGCGAAAAAAAAATCTTTGTTGAAGGGTGATGTAAGGGTGGTAGGAAATAAAAAAAAAAGCTACTTAAATACTTACTACTATTTTATTGATGATAATTATAGTGTTGAGAGGCATTGAGAACGTATTACAGCTAAGCGATTCCATTTTGAAGAATCACGAATCGAGAGAAAGACGGTAGGTGAATTGACTGAGCGATTGTCTGTGAGTGTCTCAGATTCGGATTCGACACGGAACAAATATTTGTACAATGATAGGTACTGTACTTGTCTGGCTGTTTGTGTTAGTGAAATGTTTGGAAACGCAATCATGATACAGGAGCAATGAGGACTAATCTGAGCAGTTCCAAAAATGTCCGCTTGGGCAGCGCCACTGCCTCTGGAGACCTGTCAAACTCATTGTCGAGATTAATTACTTTGATTTTAAAAAAATAACTTAATTTTCTTTAATTTTCGTCATCTAAAATGAACTGTTACTAATAGTTGAGGAAAATCGGTTGAAGAACATTCTAAAACATTAGGTTACCTTACAAAAAGATAAAGTAACAAAGTCGACCACATCAGCCACCAAGTTTACAAATCCAGTGCCGTAACTGGCAGAGCAATTACTTGCTTAGACACTTTTAAAATCCCGCATTCCCGCAGTCCCGCAACATTCGGGAAATAGAAATGTCGGGAATGTGAGGCTACATGATCTAGTTTGTTTTGCATGGAATAACATTTAAAGCAACAACTTGCTTGTTTTAGATGGGTTTTGGTTCGGGTTACTGTTTAATGTAGTTTCTGAAATAGTAGCTGCCATCGTGGAACCAATACTTTGATGTTTTATATTTTGATTTTGTTATTTACATCCCTTTTTGAGGCTGTAAAGAAAGTAGGAGGGACATTCTCCAATTGTGTAGGATAATGATTAATGATAAAAAAAAAAGAAAATTAAGGATGATGAAAAACAAATTTTATCAATTATTTTAATTACATTTAAACGTAAGAGTAATTAAAATTATTTCTATATTTGTTTTTCATTATCCTTAATTTATTATTATTTTTTTATCATTAATCATTATCCTCAACAATTGGAGAATGTCCCAGGAAGGATATTTTTTTAGGAATTACTCCTTTGTTGTGAGTGCGTTTACAAACGTTCAACATTGACGGCACATTTGACGCAGGGGCTGAGCAAACAACTCTTGCGTGTCCTGGGTTCGATCCCCGCACGAAGCAAATATATGTATGGCCTGCAAGTAGTTGTTCCGGGTCTAGGTGTTTATGTAGGTATGTGAGTTTCTATGTTTGTAAACGTACCCACGATACAAGAGCAATTCCTAGTGTGGGGCAACGTTTTTAAAAGAACAAAAAACCTATTTATCTTTACGTCCTTTTAGAAACGTGTGAGGGCACATTGATTAAATTCTAAAATAAAAAAATAAAACGTGAAGAAATTACTTTTAATGTAAGGTGCATGCAAACAATTCTAAACGGCCTTTTGAATTCTACTATTCAAGTCAAGACATTTACTGCGCAACTAAAATCGTAAAACATTATATAGAGCCTTAATAAACCTAAAGTTTTACAGCTAAAACCCGGAGGAATTTCTAAATAAACAAAATCCCATAATGAGGGGAGGTGGTATCAAACTGGACTATCAAACGCCCGACGCTGTGTCGGGCAGTCCGTTGTGTCCCCGACTAGACATAAAATTGTACGTGCGTGTCTATGTGGCGGGTAGAGTGGGGAAAATGGGTAATCACGAGTTTTACTGATTGAATGAAACAAAAGTTTTAATTTTCCATAATCGTGCAAAGCATGGTTAAAGTGGGGTGCTTAGACAGGAAACCTCCACGTGCGCCCGTGGACTGGAGTTCCCTCTCGGATACGTCCGGGGGGAAGACCAGTTTTTCGGGCCGGTACACCCTGGTCCCTGGGATGCGGCCAAAAACTCTTCCTTAGGCACACAGTGCTTAAGGGGTCTCTTTGCCCGTATGCGAATAGCCTGTTGGGTGGACGCTCCAACGCGTGTCCCTCTGTAATAGCAGAGAGCACAGCGGCGGAACGGGCTTGCGGACGATGAGTAATGGGTAAGCTCGCCGTCCCACAAAGGACCAAGCCCGGGTCGGTGGCGCGTCGTGTTTCACGCGTCACCGACGGGGCCAAATGCCTGCTGGGGTCGCGGAGTTTTCTTAATCCAGGACACCGTGGCCCCGGAACGTAAAGGGCATCCGAAGGAACACGGGTGGATTTTAGTCAGTAAGAGTCTGGCAGTCCCTTCCGCCCCACCCAGGGCGGGAGGACTCATTTGATTTAAAAAAAAAGCATGGTTAAAGTCTTCTTCTTCTTCTTGTTCACGTTCGGTTTGGTAGGCTTAATTTTAAGTTCCCCCTCATGTTCATTTTATTTATTAAAGATCACGTAAAAAAGTGTTTTGGTAGAAACTTGAACATGGATGTAATGCCACTGGGTTATTTTACGTTGAAGTTTGAAACATTGGTTTCAATGGATTAGACAAAATGTATGGAACATCATTTTTTTCTACGATGTCTGGTCAATTAAGAATCATCAACTAATCCTTCATAAGGAGTTTGTGTTGCGTATGTTACTTACTTTCAAAGTAACTGACAACTCATCATCATCATCATCAGCCGGAAGAGGTCCTCTGCTGAACATAGGCCTTCCCCTTAGACCGCCACGCCGAACGACATTTCGCCATTTGCATCCATCGGTTGCCCGCGACTCTCGCGATGTCGTCGGTTCACCTAGTCCTAGGCCTGACTACGCTGCGTTTTCCGATCCGTGATGGCCACTCGAGAACTTTTCTTCTCCTTCGGTAATAATAAGCGATGTGGCTTGCCCATTGCCACTTCATCTTGCAAATTGTACTGACAACATCTGATAAAAAAAATGTCGCAGAACTAACAAAAGCATCCCGAATTCGTTCACATATAACAACGTTAATAAAAGTACAGATTAGCTCAATCAGATGTGGCCGAAAGCGTGAAAGTCAGTAATGCCATGTTCTAGCTGAGAGTCGACCAGAGCAAGGGACGTGACTCGAATAAATAATAGCAGCTGATTAGGACTGTACAGGTGTTCGGACGTGCCATCCACCCGTGCCATTACTGGGGCCAATTGCTGGCCAATATTGGGGTGGCTAAAATTGCGTGCGATAGTTTGGCTAATAACTTTATGTGATTCATGAAAGATAGTGATTTGGAGAAATAAAGGAACTTGTGTTAGGAAAACTGATGTAGATTAATATTTTTCAACACATTTGCTCGAAAAATGCATTTACAAAGCCTGTATACATTGTTCGAAAGTTAAAAATTACGCACCATACAACGGAACGTGCGGTAAAATAGGTACTCTCACCTAAGTAGGACCTATTTTACGGCATACCCCGTGCGTTTTCTTTACGGTTTTTTTTTTATTTCCATAAAACAAAATATAAGAATTGCACCAAAGAGTTTCACATTATGAGAATAAACAACCTGACTGATCGAACCTCCTTGGAAGCGCTTTTGCTCAATACGTTGTCTCATTTTAATACTAATAAAAAGTAAATGCGACGAAAGATGTAGTTCTAATTTTCACCACGTGCATGTGGCGCCATTTGCAAATTCGCGCCATTTTCATATTAGAAACTTCTAAATAAAGTTTGTTTAATTACATAATTATTGTACTGTTTTCTCGCAAATGTGTTTAAAAACATTGTATGACACACGTGCGGAAATTGGTATTTACAAACTCGTGACTATGGTAAGCCCTCGACTTCGTCTCGGGCTTACATCCATCTACTCGTTTGTAAAAACCAACTTACCGCACTAGTATCATAAATAACTATTGTATTGTAGATGACACATAACAGTCTTCTAGTATCTAAAGGAATTTCATTGTAATGTGCCGTCACTTACGGAGTCTTTCAAATAATTAAATTCAAAGCGATTTTTTTTGGAAATAATGTTTGTATGTTTGTAATAATGAACATAAACCCATAGGTATTTCACCATAATGTGTTTTACATAGACATAAAGTTATTTCAGCTTTTGTCTGTACCATGCTTGCCTAAATAGGGACCTACTGAGTTAACTTTTTTTTAATGTTACACATATACCTATTTGACGTTTTTTCTTACGTTATTGAAGCAATTTTATCCATTTATTATTGAGATCAGTAGACATTTATTCTTAATGTTTTAATTACTTATTTCACCAATATACTCGTATTCGTTTATGTTAAAGTTTGATTATACCATTTCGAACTACGATCAAACTCTCTCCCACAAACACTGCGGATCACGACAAAGCCGAACACACGAAACCTCAACAATTGGAAGTGTCTGTGTATAAGATCAATTATCAAGTCCCGGAGTCCGGGATCCCGGTGCAAGCTTGTTTAGTTACCGTGTCAGAACAATTTGGTTTGCTCTCACCGGGATAGTCCGACGACAGAGTTGTATGCTTCCTTCAGTTTAAACTACACTATATTGTGTATGAATACGGTTGGGTAATTGTGACCTGGCTTCAGGGAATGAAGGGGTAATTTATTAGAATATTGTTTAAATTTTTTAATGATTAGAAAATTCGGAATGTGTGAAGATCATCACGGACCGGTTTTTTTTTTATTGGCCACTAAATTTGACATATTTAAAGAAGTCTGGAGGAATATTGAGTGAGGACAATATGCTTAGCTCAGTGGCACTATAGTGATTAATTAACATAAAATAGTTTATATATAAAATGGTTTACAAAATTGTATGTTACTATTTTCACCATTCATTGATCTATTGCTACTTTTTTAAACAAATTAGTGAACGAAACGAGAGATCAATAAAACCACTAATTAACTTGTTGACGTATTCATTTAAATATCAGTAAATTTATATTGCAATAAAGACGTTACCTTCGTAAATTTATTCGCGATATTCCCGTCAGCGCCTTAATGCCTGAAAGATGAATACCAGTCCTTCAAGCTTGATTTATGAGCTCATCTTCCATCGAGAATAACGCTATATTACACTTAATTTTATTTAAGATTAATGTTGCATTTCCTTCGTCTATTTATTTCCGAATTAGATTCGAAACTGAACATTTTTCATCGTAATCTGCGGATGAAACGAACACTTAAATCATTGTTTTATTTAGAGGCATTTCACACTGGACATTATTCACAAAGATATCGCCGTGGTTTATTTTTTAAAATGCAATAACCAAGGGTCCGAACGATACTTTTTTTTTGTAAAAGGGCTATAGTGTCCCTTTTTGTGTTTAGTTTATGGCCGTTCAATGTTGTGGAAGTGTGTGGAAAGTCAGAGATATGGCGGGAACATAACACGCCATAAATATCGACGCCAATATATACGGATTTATTCGCGTATAGGCCGAAAGGATGGCATCAGTTTTTTTTTAAGAAAAAAGTTTAAATTTTGAAATGTGTTTTGGAAATTTTTATTTATGGGAGCTTAGATCTCGTATATTTCGGGAGGGGAACCTGATGGCCGTCGATAGTGTTTGCTGTGTACATTGAAGCATGCGCGCGAACGTTTTTGACACTCAGTCTAGACTTTATTGGTTTAGACTCTACGGCTTTATGGCAATTAGGTTCCATAAATAATAATTTACGATACCCGCCAGTACTGAACGTTTCTAAGTATCCTATGCCGTTTCTATTTCATGAACTAGACACTAACAAAACAAAACTAAAAATAAGATTCGATAAAAAGTTGTAGTTGAAACCTACAATAGAAAAGGTTTGCCCTAAAAACATAACCCCTTGTTCTGTAGCAATAGGCTAAAATGTACCATGGTATCTTATAGGCTTTGTAACTGACCACACGAAAGGTGACCAAACTAGGATAAACCTCTTAAGATGCAACCCAAAACAGGCCCCAGTTTATCGTTACAAAAACCGGGAACACCTTGTGTCGTAAACCAGTCAGTGTTTATGTTTCATTAGCTTGTTTTGCTCAGCACACACTTAAAGGAGCTGTAAGTGTTGGGCTCAGGTGCACCCGCGAGTATTTACTAGTCCGCGCCCGGGGTCACTACACCGAATTGTGAAGGGTGCCGCGAACAAAAAAAGATGTGGAGACGTCCTCCTTTGTGTATTTTTTGGTAAACGTGAATTCGTAGATTATTGAAACGTGTAATGTATGAGGTTATTGTGTTTAGAAAAATAAAACGAAATAGTAGCATTTTTAAGCAATAAATGTAAATAAGTCTAAAGCCTCCTGCAGACACACGCGATTAATCGCGCTGCGACAACGAGCCAAGCTAATTTCCACTCTAAAAATACTGCGAATGGACCGCGACATGTCGCCCCGCGCGATTAATCGCGTGTGTCTGCAGGAGGCTTAAGCGATAATGAAGATTACGACCACGTTATTGAAAAAAAGTTTTATGGCCTGATGAGGTAGGATACAAAAACTGAATCACCCAGATTATCGGAACGATAAAATGACAAAATAATTATATTGCAAAACAAAATATCAATATTGAGCAATACTCCAGGGATTTCCCTGTTCAATACCGAAATTACGTACGTCGAAGATTATCGTTGTCAGAGCCCCGTACGGACCGGAAGCTGCACAATGCGAGGGCGACGCGCCCGACCACGGTTATTATCTACCTGCAACGTCACTTCCGCCCGGACTATCCCGATTCCTGCTCGGCGGCGCCCCGATTCCCGCTCGGCGCCCTTTCGGTTCGTTGAAAGGGGGCTTCGATTTTTGAAAGTGCATGTTTCTATTGACGTTTCCCTCTGTAGGAAAACTTTACGCGTCGATTCTTCGTAATAGAAAATATTGTTTTTGTTTTAATGGTTGTTTTAGTTCTTTTTTTGTAATTTTCTCATTGTTTTTACTAATTTTGATTTGGGCTTATTGTTTTTTTTTTTTTGTAGTCGGGATTTGTATTGTGGATAATTTTATTTTTCTACCGATTGATCAAAGACATGTATTATTTATTTTACTAAAATAAGAGTTTTTCTGAGTGTGGAAGTCATGCTTTTTCAGTAGCAGCCGCGGAATCTAGTTTCTTGAACGTTTGTACACGAACCTTAAACATAACTGGTGAAATGATGGGTATACAATTAAGGGAACTGCGTACTGCTCTATCTGATTGATTTGTAAAATAAATTGATTAATTTCTTGAAGTTATCATATTCATTTTCAAACGGTATCGTTTATAAAAAGTCATTTAATTACTTTTACTAGAGAATATTTAAGTCACTTAATTTGATGTTGTAAATGAGCATCAATGAATTAAAGATTCGTCCTTGATGAGTAGAGCTGCGATAGCCTAATCGAAACAGCAGTCTAGAATAGATCCGGCAGGACGTAGTATCGAGTCCTGCACGCAACCGAATTTCCCTTTTCTCAAAAAAGCTTTACGATATATGATTTTTTTTATGTATTATATTATTAAAATAACCGAACTGCTTTAATGTTAGCCTGCCTAGCACCTAGAATCGTTTATTTCAAGTTTCCACCTTTAATGTACGTGTAATTCAATTGGTTATCTCGAATCAACTCTGCTCACTTGGGATTTATTAATTCCTGTTCTCGATTTCACATAACTGTCTAATTAAACGGTTCCTGGCTCGCAGCCATATGTCTTGAAGTTTGCTGTGGGACATACGGACTTGAAGAACGCACCGCATTTGATAGATGTAAGAATTCAAAGCTTTAAAATCCTTACTTTGCCTGTCCTATATTTGTTTCTCTATAGATTTTGTAAGTCTTAATATAGCGGCACTCAAGTGCGGTTTGCATGTGGTGAAATAGATGTCGCTGTACCTATCCACAAAAAATCTACTTTTTTTGACTGACTGTGACTGTAGGCCAAAATAACACATAACTGTGACAGTCAGGCAGTCTACGAAGGAGATGGAGCTGGAAGGAAGGCACGTGGGTGGCACCTTTGCCCAGAAGGACAGAGTGAGCTAAAAAAATATATTTAAACTAAGCAAAACATCGTTAAATACTGAAGAAACAGATTGTTGACTAACCGTCATTCACGTGTGTCATGAGGCTCAAGCAAATTATCTTGTTGTGCCCAAATGAGGAGTCAAACACGGTACCCCTTCTGTCGGCTTGTGTTTTCGCATCGCTGCACCTAAAAGGGGTGGCCGCAACCCGTTAGAAAGGTAACTCTTAAGTCTTTAGTCTGTCAGTTAAAATTTAAGCTTATTTTAGCGAGAGAGGTAGTCTCTACGTATTTTCGCGAGGAAATGTGGAAGCAAGTTGTGTGAGAGGTTATTTACTGGGATTGCCTGGTTATTTGAGAATAGTTTGTGTAATAATGGCAGATTTTGAATAGCAAGCCATGATTTACTCATTTAATATTATTTGATTTCGTTTAAAATAAACGAAAATTTAACAATATGACAAATTTATATTTATTTTCCGCTTCTACCAGCAACTCATGCCACGAGAACGTAATAAAGGTATCCTATGTGTCATTTTAGACTATAACCTATCTCTATGTCAAGTTTCATCAAAATCCGTTCAGCGGCTCTGATGTTACTGTGTGTGTCCACACTAGAAGCCTAGCGCGACGGCGCGGCGGCGGCGGGCGCGATGGCGGGCGCGGTGGCGGGCGGGATCTGTGTCCACACTGCCGATCAAGCGTTTTGTTTTTGTAGCGGCGACTTCAGGTGTTGCAAACCGGTGGTACGATGTAGTTTCTATAAATCTTGTTAAAAGAAATTAATATTAAAATGTCTTTAGGTTGTTTAGGATTGTATACAAGTAAATTAAAATAGTTAATACTTAATTATTATAAGTAGTCTTTGCTATCGCATTAGGTTTGTAACCTGTAATGTTGACAGGCTTGTTGGTCTAGTGGTTAGTGACCCTGACTGCTATGCCGGAGGTCGTGGGTTCGATTCCCACCCAGGACAAATGTTTGTGTGATGAGTACGATCATTTGTTCTGTGTCTGGGTGTAATTTATCTATGATATGTATGTATGTATTTAGAAATATATAAGTATGTTTATCAGTTGTCTAGTACCCATAACACAAGCTTTGCTTAGCTTGGGACTAGATGGCGTTGTGTGAAAAAAAAATGTTAGTATAAGAGTTTTAAATAAATAAATAAAATTATCAACCATTCTACATGATTCTAGTCAAGTACAGTAAAAATAATTTAAATATTTACAAATACCTCCTACGGTAGTATTTTAGTGCATGTCCTGATAACTAGATGGCGCTGACTATAAGACCGAAATGGTTTGCTACACCTGCCAACCACCCGTTATAATATCTGTTGTTGCCTAGCAACGCCTAGGCTCGCAAAATCGCTTGTAGCCATTGCGCTAGGCCCCCCGCCTTAGTCACTTCAGTGTGGCCACGAGCGGCGATTTCATACGTTCAATATTATCGCGCACGCCGCCGCCACCGCGCTAGGCTCGCAGTTGAGCACACTGAGTAACAAACATATGAGTACATCCAAACTTAAGCATTATAATATTAGTTACATAGCTATTAGTTACCAGCTCTTACTGAGATTTCAAGTTCTACCGATCCTAACTAAGCATTGAATCGCGACCATTTAATCTAGGTATTACAGAGTGGATTTAAGCTAACGCTAGCTTATTGGCACAAACGATATCCCTAAGATTACCTCACTATTTAGAGAAATAACAATTACCCAAATACCAGGGATAGGTAAATAGGCCAACAATGAAGTAGTTTGCGTAACTCCAGACCGCCAGAGGTTTCCTTCCGTAATTTGATAATAGCAAGCAAATTAAACGTATCTTCTGTATATATAAAAGAATTGACTGGCTGACTGACTGATAGATCAAGGCACAGCTGAAACCACTTGCTCAAGAAGCCTAACATCGTGCACAAACTTTCTTTAACAACGTAATTGTGCAATAAAAACGGATTTTACGGAATTCCTCCCTTGAGCAATTAAAATGGGATGAAAGTTTATATGAAAATGAAATGAAATTTCATTCGATATATATGAAACTTTGTACTTCAAGATTTATATGAAACTTCGTACTTCGTGTTTCAAGATTTATTGAAATTCCATCCCAAATTCCCAATAGGGGTACAAAATCATTGAAAATACAAAATCTTCGCCGACGATGTCACGGGCGGAGTGCTAGTTAAGATATATTGGCACGACATGGTGTAGGTAGTTATGGTAGCCCGCAAAATGTTGTTCATCCACACATCTGTATTCCATTAGCAAATACGGTTTAGCCCGTCTTACATGAACCAGGTTACTAAGATATCCCTCGCCCCTCTCGCTGGTTATGTAATTGGGTGTGTTATGGGTCGGGTCGTGTTTAATCAGAGCTCTAATGTGGCTGGACTTGACGTAAGACGCAACAAACGCCTCAGGTGCCATCAACCAGGTAACGAGAAGAAGGAATAGGGTTGGCAAGTTTATGAAGAAGGTTGTTATACGTACGTAGATATATTTTAAGATTTTTAACTAGCTTTGACTTCAGTTTCATCATAGGCTAAATATTTTTGTAGAGCTCCTGGTTTTTTTAAAGTTTATTCAAAAATTTTTGAGGAGAGAAGATTTATCATACATTAGGTATCATGACTTCCTTAAATATGAATAGTGGATGAATCGTAACTATCTACGGCCAACTGAATTGTACTGTCAGTAGGCTTGCATTTGTTAAACCAAGGGCTGATTTTTCAATAGTCAGATAACTTATAAATCTCCTCTTTTTGCGTCGGAGATATAAAAAACAGTCTTGTCTTGAAAATTGGACTTTATCAACGGAACATTTTCTCAAAGAGAAAATATACCTTGTTCTTTTATATTAGATTGCTCTATCCCTAAAATTTTCTACTCCGTCCACCTGCCATCCTTAGAAGCAGAAACATGTCAGCTAGCCCATGTAATCTCGTTCGGATCGCGGCCACGAATTTCATAAGTGCTCGCTTGAGTTAATGGATGAAAACATTAACTACTTGGGGTCGTATTCTGAGCATGGTTTTACCCCCGTGTGCCGGAGACATTTGCATATGTGATTGTGGGTTCACTTACTCCCGAATGTACCGTTTAGTTTACCAAAATATTGTTATATTGGACCGTTATAAAGTTATATTGTTGGGGGCTTCTGTGGTGTTATAAGGTGTAAAATATTGACGTGGATATTTGACGGCACCGTTGCTGAAAAGCACTGTGGCTGAAGGTTTGGGTTTTGCGGTGCATGTCGCAGATTTGATTACCGCGGGAAAAGAACATATATGACCTATAGGTCCAGCTGATGTGAATAGAAATGTTTGTAAATGTACCCACCCACGATACGGAGAAATATAGCGGCATCACAATATCACCCTTTTCGTGGTCGCTAAACTGTGACATTACGCGTTTAGTTCTTACATATCTATAGATTACGAATCGTATATATAGACGCAATAACAGAGTTAGAAAACATTCGAGTTCACTTTAGGGTCAGTTCGAGTGTGTCGCGAAAGTTTCGGTCGCCAGTCGCGTCGCCACTGTTTATTTTCTGTTTCACTTTTCCCTCTGAAATATAGGGAAAGATTAATTCATATGTCATGTGGGTTGTTGGGAAGGGAATTATTTGTTTTTTGTGTGTGTCTTTCCTTCCGTGAAGTGACCACAATGTATTTGCCTTTTCAAAAAAGGCACGATATCCATCAGAAACAGATATAAAAAGGTACCTTCCAAGTAAGGTAAACGGAGTGATAACTGTAGAACTCTATTAATGATTCTGTTCAAAATTCTATAGTTTTTTTTTAACCTCGTTTTTGATGCATGCCAATATCTGTGGGCATGTTCCATGGTCGGACAGCGAGTCGCCTATTACTCGCCGCCCGGATGCACGCGCGAGCAACAGTCACTTGGCTCACAAAAGTCAAATAAAACACTTTGACTAGGCCCATACAGCTGGTTTTAGTATCCAACATGCTTTTCTACCAATACTCAAAACTGAGCCTTCTGTGCTCATTGTCCATGCTCAACCTCATCGTAGACTCGTCAAGCAGCCGTCACTTGGCTCAGAAAAGGCTACACTTTGTCTAGGCCCATTAAACAGCTGGCTTTAGTATCCAATATACTTTTCTACCTAAACTCAAAACTGAGCCTTCTGTGCTCATCCTCAAGGCTGAGCCTCATCGTCGACTCGACGAGCAGACGTCACTCGGCTCACAAAGGCCACTATTTGTCCCGCAACGCTCAGAGCAAGCAATCGCCTAATTGAGATGTCTCGTCCCACTATAGGCCCCGGATCTGTGTCAACGGATTTCAATGACTGCTTCACAGTTTCACTTTTATCCTCACTTTAAAAAGCTGGCGTTTTAATAGATTGGATGTGTTGAACTTTCAGTTTTATTTTATACTAGTTTTTAAAAGCGATTTGACTCTCGTTGAGGTGGAAATAACATAAGTGAACGATAAACTGGTTTAAAAATGTATTATTAGAGACAATATTTTTGTGCCTTCCATATACACATCTCCACTTAGTACATGTCTGCTCAATCACCCGTCTATCCATCTGTAGACATGGCCGGACCGCTTACACTTTTTGTAGATCCATTCAGCCGATTTGAATAGACTAAAAAACATCCTAGCGTCTAAACTTTCGTACCTATTTGCCATAATATTAATAAGATTAACTATTAGTCGTGGCTTCGTTAGCGCAAACAACTAGGTTTGTACTTACCATCAGAAGATGATGATAATGTATGATTTAAAAAGAAGACTAGGATGAAAAAAAAAAGACTATAAGAAATCATGTAGATCTTTTATTAAAGTACACAATAAACCGTATCACATTAATTAGCAAAGTCAAATTCTCTTTGGTCGAGGCCATGCTGCGGGGCGAGACGGAGTGGGAAGCGGTCGCCTCCTTCTGCGAAGCAGTCATGCTCGCGAAGGAGGAGGTGGGCCGCGTGAGGGAGAGGACAATGTCCTCCCTCCGCCCCGCCCGCGGTGGTGGACGCCCACGGCGACGGACGTCGCAAGACGATCTCCGCCACCGTAGGCGCGGGCATGCGGGCGGCGAGTAACGGGCAACTCGCTGCCCGACCACGGACCATGCCCGGGTCGACGGCGCGTTGTGTTCCACGCGCGCCTCAAAGAGCTTCAGCATAATGACGGGGCCCCCTCTCTAGAGGGCCAAAGCCTGCCGGGGTCGCGGGACTTATCTCATTACCGTGACCCCGGAACATAAAGGGCTATTGAAGGACACCGTGGATGTCAGTCAGTACAAGTCTGACAGTCCCTCCCGCCCTGCCCGGGATGGGAGGACTCATTTGATGATTTCACCACGCTAAAAAAAAAAAAGTCAAACATCTCCAAACGAAACCCGTAGAAAATCGGCAAGCTTTAAAATCCATGAATTTCAAAGTGTACACGCATTAGGTATTCACGAATATATGATATTCTCTGTTCGCAAAGGTGATCGTTTAGAACCTTTGTACGTAAGGCGAACCCTTCTTACGCACTGCGGTAAGTGCGTTTGAACGAGGACATGGGATAGTCGAGTTACTGGTACGAGTAGCTACATATTATTATCATACTTTTAGGTTATAAAAGCGATCTACCTAAAACTAACCTGTTTATGTGTTATTCATACAAAATTTAACAACCTTCAATGTAGTAAAAATGTATATTTTTTTACTTCATGTTTGCTACGAGTATAGGAACCTAAGAAAACTGTAGGTGTGGAAGATAGAAAACCGAGTTCTACTGAATAAGCATGCAAATCAGCGTACTATGTTTTCAGTGTTGAGACACAGGCCTCCTCTTTGTAAGAGTGGGATCTGATTCCACCTCGAGGGCCTAGTGCGGGTTGGTAGATTTCACAATTGTCTTAGATATGTTTCTAAGACATACCTAGACCTATATATTTTTTTAAAACCCATGCTGACTGCACTTTTTTTAACCAAAGATGGTTGAAAGATCAGCTATCAGGAATAAGACTACCACTGCACCTCTAGAACGAGCAGGTTTTTTTTACGTGGTAAAATCATCGAATGAGTCCTCCCACCCAGGGCAGAGCGGGAGGGACTGTCAGACTCGTACTGACTAAAATCCACAGTGTCCTTCAATTGCCCTTTGTGTTCCGGGGTCACGGTAATGAGATAAGTCCCGCGACCCCGGCAGGCTTTGCAGAACGAGCAGGTAATAAAAGTTTAGTCAAGTATACTCGATCGAGTACTACACCAAAGCAAACACACCTCAAACGGTTTTTTCCCGCGAGCACAGATGCTCTGAATAGTTCGACGCTTTACGATCAAGAATATTACATTTTGGATACAATACTGACGTATGTGAGTCAGAAAAAATGTTCCACATGTTTATAGGAATACACAAACGTGTTCCGGCAAGAAGTATTATTGTCACGTATGGAGAAATGCTTATATTTTATTATTTCACATTCGACTACGTGCATAAGAGATTTATCGGAAAGGACTGTCAGAAAAATAGGACTCGAAAGTTCGTATGAAATTCCATTCGGAGTTCACGCTCTCAAGTAATGCAGCGCATCAGGTATGTTGGCTGAAGTTCACGTGGACTGCGGAGCAGCGCTAACAGCATCCCGTCTATGATAACAAGCAGACATTATTGTTCGTTTGTGAACCACTGCTGCAAGGTTTAGGCTGGGCCTGTCACCTTGCAGCAGTGACGTCACAATCTGTTTTGTTTGGAGTTTGTAACAGTCTTTTTGTTTGAAACAAATTTTAATGAATTGTTGTTGGTGTGGTCTTGTTAAATTATTAATATTCCTAATCAAAGTAAACTTAATTCAAGATTGACAAATTGTATAAATAATAACAAAGGGACGAAAGATCCCCGGTTCCTAATACAGGGTTAGAGCCCTAAACCGGATTCAAATGGAAATAAATTTAAATAAAGCAAAATTGACAGCCTCAATTCCCACACAATCTATTTAGGTAATTGCACGGTCGTTGACGACATTATGTTCGTTGATTGTACCCGGACTTGCAATCCCGAATCTCTGGTAACGTGGCCTGCATAATGATCGCTTGAGCCCTACAGTTAGGGTTACCATATTTAATTTAAAAAAGTCTTCATACAAGGCCGGAACGGGGTTTGGAACATACGATCTAACATCCGCTATTTTGCCATTATTAAACTTGTGTAAATGAAATCATTTGTGTGACACAAATATTGTATCGTTGATGATTTATATCTTATATTATACCTATCCTTTTAAAAATCTGTCTATAAAATACTTACCACGCATAATTTTGACCATTAGAAGACCATTGCCCAGCAGTGGGACAATACAGTCTAGTAAAAAATAATACTTTTTTAAAACAGGATATGTACGGACAAATCTGAATAGATGGCCACCCTACGTACAATCGACTCGATCATAACATGCAATAATTTTAACGAGTCCAAGAGGAATATTCAATGATTTGTTTAACAAATTCGGTATTAAGCCTCGAGCAGACACACACGATTAATCGCGCGGGGCGACATGTCGCGGTCCATTCGCAGTACATTTAGAGTGGAAATTAGGCTAGCTTGGCTCGTTGTCGCAGCGCGATTAATCGCGTGTCTGTTCGAGCCTTTAACAGGAAAGTAGAAATCTTTGTAGGTATATTTATTGTGACGTTATGGTTTTTCAACACTTGCACGCATTTAAATAAAGAATTATCATATGAAAGTAACTCTTACAAGATAACTTTATTTTTATCTAAATATTATCAAAAAAAATACACCAAGTTTTTAGTTATTAACGCAACGTCTAATTATAAACTTATAATAATAATATGTACCAACACCTTGTCACGTTATCAAAACATACCTACATAATCGAATGACATTTATCACTTTTTTGCCAATTTTTCAACTAGGAGACTAATATAGACTTTTCAAAAACGAAGAATTAATGCATGTGTGACTCCGGTTCCCCGAGGCCTTAGAACAAGATTTCCGTGTTTTACCTACAGCTTACTTGAAGCATTTATGGCATTTATTGTATGAAAAAAAAAAACGCCTCCTGTGTATAAACGAGCTACTAATTTTTTCATCAAATTAACAACTAACTTAGTTATTTTACGTCACAAAAACGTGAGAAGTCGTGATCATTATAATTCTCAGTTCTCAGTTATAATTTGTTATAAGCTATCGTGTTTAGTTGACATGGGTACCGATGTAAGCGTTGCAGTTAGGGCAGTAGTGGTCCAAGTTCCGACAGCTGTTCGTGCAGTACGGGATCAGTATGCACGGTAGGCAACTGAAAAACAAAAAAAAAAGGATTGCGCTACAGTGTACATGACCTACAATTACATACCTGTAGCGTCTGATGAGGGGAACTGAAAGAAAGAACCTAAGAGGCCTCGCAATGCTGATGTCGCCGGCGATCACGTTTAAGTCGAGCGCCTCTATTGCTTGCTCAAGGCCCCATGTTGCACAATAACTTGATAACGTTTTTTTTTGTTACAGGGAATTGAAAGAGACCATCAGTGCGTCCTTCCAGTCCTAACCTACGGAGCCGAAACGTGGAACATGTCAGTCAAGCTGGCCCACCGACTTCATGTCACGCAGCGTGCTATGGAAAGGTCTATGCTTGGGGTCTCACTAAGGGATAAAATCCGGAATGAGGTCTTACGGCATAAGACCAAAGTTACAGATATTGTCCAAATCTGTAGCAAGCTGAAGTGGCAGTGGGCTGGTCATGTCTGCCGCAGAACCGACGATAGGTGGAGTAGGAAGGTTCTCGAATGGAGACCGCGTGTAGGTTAAGCGTAGGGTGGGACGCCCCCCGGCAAGATGGACCGATGACCTGAAGTAGGTGGCTGGCAGAGGCTGGATGAAAAAAGCTGGAGATCGTGCGCTGTGGCGCTCCCTGGGGGAGGCCTATGTCCAGCAGTGGACTGCAATAGGCTGAAATGATGATGATGATGATGAAAGAGACCAAGAGGCCTCGCAAAGCTGATGTCGCTGTCACATCACAATCACACAAATAATTTGGGGGAAACCAGTCATCTTAGAACAAGGGTTCCTCGCTCGAACAGTGGAGGCAAGTTATATTTTTATTCCGCAAAAAAAGGCCTCGCACATGGGCCTAGCTCTCTCCTGATTTCGGTCTCGCTACGCCACTGACTATGCTAATGCTCAATAAGACTATCGACAATTTAAAATACTTACCACATGGCTAAAAACATGAAAGCAAACATATGAGTTTTTAGCGTAGATTTGGGTTCGACTCTTGTGACTATATCTTCTCTGCAGGATGGACATTTCATAGGTGCTGGTTGAGGACTCATCTGTGCGCCGACAAACAAGCCGCCCATTCCCATTCCTATATGTATGTTCTGCCTCACTGGCATCATATTATTGTACGTGGGCTGCATCACTTGAGGTTGTGGAGGTGGATCGCTTTGAGCGTATGGCGGAGGCTGGCCCTGACCTTTGGCTGAAATAAAATAAAGAAAATAAAGATGTATTTGAAATAACTTAGATATACTCGTAGACTCTACTACACCATACTCAGTTAGTCTCAGTTAGAAAATCATATTACATTCACAGTTATATGAGCAGAAGCGTAGCGTGCTTTGGCGGGGCCCCGTATAAAAAATAGGCCGTTAGGAAGGGTAAATATTTATAACAAAGAAAAAAATGCACAAAATTAAAAGAAACATTTATTCATTATAAGTAATTATATATCTGTCACTTTTTCCAAAATTTTTACAAACTATTCAAAATTAATTAAAAGTACACTCTCATTGCCTTCTTTTTCATCGTATCATCGTATCGTATGTACTACATCGATTATTGTGGGAATTCCGCTGCCCGTATCAGATTGGCCGACGGCATGACGTATTTTGAATTTTAAAAGCGTTACATCATCGTCGATTTTGGTTTAATTTAAAAAAAGAAAAAAATACTGATTCGTTATTTTTTGGTATTTCTGACCAACCGACTAATAATAATTTCATGTTTTTCGTAAATACATTACGGAATTTGACGTTGTAATCATACAAAATCATAAAAAACGAATACGAAAAATTCTCAAATAATTATATTATGATGCAATTTACTTTAACTGGGTGGGAAAATTTAACTATTGTTAAATAGCTAGTTTGTAAGTTTGTAACGGGTAATCACCGGAACCAATGATCTAATTCATCTTATATTTTTTTTAGGAAGCTACATTATTCTGGAGAGCTAAATAAAAAAAAAATACTCACGATCACGTATTTCTTCATTGTTCTGATTCATTTTTCTGAATTACTTATTACTTTTCACAACTGTTTTGCGTCGTTATAGAATAAGGTAGCAGTATGTACTGAAATTGGTTTAATAAAGTAAGTATTTATAGATAAAATATATCAATTAATCAATTAAGAAAGTTTAATCTAGATACGAATATTTACAGAACTGCCCCGCTTGGGTAGAGCACCGCCGTGTCCTCACGACGGCGATGGGCGGCGATCTCCCGACCCCGGCATTGGTTGAGGCAATGCTGCGGGGCAAGACGGAGTGGGAAGCGGTCACCTCCTTCTGCGAAGCAATCATGCTAGCGAAGGAGGAGGCGGGACGCGTGAGAGAGAGGACAGCGTCCTCCCTTCACCCCAGCCGCAGTGGTGATAGACGGACGCCACGGCGACCGACGTCACTAGACGATCTCCGGCGATCAACCCCAAAAAGAACCCTTAAGGTCTTTGTCAAACAGACAGGCGATAGCGAACCGAACCGAATCCTGTCATATAAAAAAGCGAAAACGATCCTATAGTCTATGTGACAGGCTTCAAACAATTCCACACATTACAAACAAAAACGCTACGCCACGGATTCGGTTCGTCTGTCAGTTTGATAATAGCTTAAGGGATGGAATTTTGCAAAAATCAAATCCCGTCTTAGTGAGCACCTACGTTTTAAATAAGCGTGTTAAAAAGAAACCAATGCTAAATTTTAAATTAAATCAGAAATGTTTATAAAAAAAAGTTACCGTATAATGTTCTGACAAACATCATTACCAGCCTATCTATTGGTATATTTTTAGGACCAAAAGTGTGGTCTACTTCAATCACTACTTAAAAAAACTCTATTTTCGCGATTTTTGATGGAGTTAAGTTTTTTTTATCGTGGTAAAATCATCAAATGAGTCCTCCCACCCCGGGCAGGGCGGGAGGGACTGTCAGACTTGTACTGACTAAAATCCACGGTGTCCTTCAATAGCTAGCAGTAGCAGCAGTATAGCAGTTTTTTAGTCCCAGTGGCGGTTAAGAAAAAAAAACCCCCATAATCGAGAATATCATCTTATGGTTGCCCTATGGGAAGTCTATGGGAAGTTATTCTACTATTTAGGCTATGGTCAGCCACGTCAATCAAGTGAAACGTCAAAAAAAAATTCATTCAATTTAATTAATTCACTTTGACAAGACAGACATTTGATAGGTCTGATATTATTGAATGTTTAGCTTACCAGTTGCACACGTTGATAAAAAATGCTATGCAATAGGTTTACCGCGGCAGTCCCCGAGTACCACACGTATTTTTTTTATCTATCCATACCTATGTATTAAAAATAATTTACAGAAAATATTTATTGTTAAAAATTATTCTCCAATAACAGTTGACAGGTGGAGGTCATTGACAGGTGGAGGTCATTGACAGGTGGAGGTCATTGACAGGTTCCTTAAAACATGGGCCGCATGTACGGTAAGCTTCAGAGAAAACTCACCCCTTTTGGTAGTGACATCACTACTAAAGGGGGTGAAATTTCTTTGAAGGTGACTGTACATAATTATGTTTTTAATTGTTATATTGTCAAGACAAGGTTTGTATGTAACAGTTTTTGGATAAGTCACCAGGCTCCATAGCTAAACGTCAACCGGTAATCGTAAACGCTCAGGAGTCTAATTAAATAAAAAGTTTTTCAACTTAATACCTTTGTAGGGCTTTCGTTTTTTCTGTTCGCTATCGATCAGCAGACTTTAATGGATTTTTAACTTTATTAGCTCGGGAATTAAGTAAAAAATCTATTAAAGCCGCCTGAGCGTTTACGTTTATCGCTTGCCGTTTGGCTATAGGGCCAGGTAGGTCTAAAATTCGAACCCACAAGCGAAACTTATGCTGGGCGCTAGTTCACCAATAAAACAAAAAGTATACATATAAAGTTATCATAATCATATATTTACCAACACCTTGTCACGTTATCAAAACATACATAATCGAATGACCCTTATCACATTTTTGCCAAATTATTCAACTCAAAGGCCCTAGATTTTTCAAAAACGTAGAATTCCTGTTTGTACTAAGGCTTCCGGTTCCACGAGGCCTTGGTGCAAGATTTCCGTATTCTACTTACAGCCTACTTGAAGTATTTACTGCTATTATTGAATGGAAAATTGAAAAAGCGCCTCTGGTCTACGAAACCGGAACTAATTTTTTCCATCAAATTACCTATGTCAAAGTTCCCGTTTACTTTACGTCGCAAAAATGTGTAAAGTCGTGATAATGCCTCAGTTATGATGTACGGTCTACGTACATTGAACCCTCTGGCTGACAAAGCGAATCAACAAATTCATTTTTTACAACTCAGTGTGAAACTTACCAACACGCGGAACAGACTTACTTGTAGGAATCACCAACATTTATTACGGTATACTTGTAGCAGGGGATACTACGTGAAGTGTTTCACATGTTGGACATACTCGCAACCTGACTTAAACAGACAGTGTTTAGTTCAGCTACTAATGTGTACATATAATTTATTATACGCTATCATGTTTAGTTGACATGGCTGCCGATGTAAGCGTTGCAGTTAGGGCAGTAGTGGTCCAAGTTCCTGCAGCTGTCTGTGCAGTACGGGATTAGCACACATGGCAGGCAGCTGAAAATGAAAGAAAAAGGAATGCTCTAAGCTTTTTCTTATTTTTTTGTGAGCATGGCATGCTTGATACCATGATTTGACACACATCATCATCATTAGTAGAAAGAGGTCTACTGCTGAACGTAGGCGACTACCGCAATACAAACTCATAGAGGTTCTTACTAAGGCACACATCAATGATGCCAAAGTCGTTAGGTACTGGAGACTTACGTCGCCTTGTGTACGAAGAGGCTTAGTCGATTGAAGGTCAAAATATGTTGTACTGAAGTCAAACATCGATTAGCGAGTTTATTTTATTTTACAATGGGACCTTAAAACTTTAAAAAACTGAAGTGAAATAAGGATGAATTATTTCAGTTACTGGACACTAAAATTAATTAGGTAGACTATCTGGACTATCAACAAATTAGAATACTTACCACATGACTAAAAACATGAAAGCAAACATATGAGTTCTTGCCGTAGATTTGGGTTCAACTCTTGTGATTATATCTTCTTTGCACGATGGGCATTTCATAGGTGCTGGTTGAGGACTCATCTGTGCGCCGACAACCATTGGGACGACGACTGGTTGCGGATGGTACATCATTCCTGGTTGTCCCATTCCTACGTGCATGGTCGGCCCCACTCCTACAGCCATGGTATGTCCCATTCCTACATGCATGGTCTGCCCCACTCCTACATGAACGGACGGTCCCATTCCTACAGCCACGGAATGTCCCACTCCTACGTGCATGGGCTGCCCCATTGGCATCATATTGTTATACATGGGCTGCATCATTTGAGGCTGTTGAGGTGGATCACTTTGAGCGTATGGCGGAGGCTGTCCTTGACCTTTGGCTGAAATTAAATAAAGAAAATAAAGATGTATTTGCAATAACTTAAAGCATTTTAAATATTTTAAAGTGCACCATACTGTGAGAAAGCTGCAGCCGTACGATTTTACTTTCACAGTTATAATAAGCTAAGTAACAAGATACCGGTAATTAAACTGCAAATATAATATGGCTATTCCATATATCAGCGATACCACATGTAAACTGTTTCATTCCTCCTGTCGCATTCTATCGCTGTCTAATGTAGCCTCAGCGTAAGACCAAAGTCGTAATCGAGCTGTAATAGGCAAAAACTTCACGCGAAAGATGTTGCAGGTGGCTCACAAGTAAGTAAAATTGAAGGAGGTAAACTAAAATTTTACATGAGTTAAACAAAAAAAAAATACTCACGGTCATGTATTTCTTCATTGTTCTGATTCATTTCACGTATTATTGTCCTTATTTTTCCACAACTGTTTTGCGTTGTTATCGAACTAGATAGCAGGCTGTACTGAACTTGGTTCAATAAAGTAAGTATCTATAGATAAAAAACTTATCGTTCAATCTAGATACATATATTGTAATACACCTAGCCCAGCTATGCTCAACCAATATAGAGAAAAAAATGTAAAGAGAAATTCTCCCGTTTGGGGTCGTAACGCTCTCAGGCCATGGGGTCCGAGTGCGCGTCACTTTCTTAAGGAAATCTCTCGCCGTCTGGTCGACACTTCACGTGACCAGAGGGCTGGCTCTTTCTTTGGGTAAAGAATTAGCATTGCCATTCAACGTGGCAATGCTGCCTTCAGGCTGCCTGCAGTCTTCTGGGCACGTTTTCGGATGATAGATGATTCGGAGGAGTACTTTATGTCTGTTTGTTTAAATCTTCTCTTCTTCTTCCTTGCCTTTTTCCTTTACTTGGTCGGCCCTCCTCGTATTTCGGCGCCAGGCCGTCTGTTTGTTTAAATATTTTTTTTTATTTTACTTTTAATTTAGTAGGTACCTTTATTTTGTAAATATTTATTTAGTTTGTAATATTTGAATTAGTTTTAGTTCTGTAAATAAGTATTAAACAGAAATATATAAATGGATTCTCATATTTTGTTTTATTTAGACAAATATCCGAAATACATGTGACTCAGTCCCGACTCAGTCATAGAATTATGTCTGTTTATCAGGGATCGCAATGTTCGTGTGGACTATTGTATCTAGTTCATTATCTAATCTAAATAGCGCTGCCTTTTTCTACTTTTTACAAAATCTAAGCTTTTTATCTTAGAACCATCCTGACACTTAATAGATAATTATTAGCTCCTGATCAAAACGTCTATGAAGCAAAATGTCCAAAAACACAAAATGATACGAGTAGGACTAGGAATTTCTCTTGTTTTATTCTAATTTGTTTGACGGCACGGGTGGCGCAGTGGTTGAACGATTGACTGTTGCGCAGCGTGTCGCGGGTTCGATCCCCGCACGGTCAAATATTTGTATGACCTACAAGTAGTTGTTTTGGGTCTGGGTGTTTGTGTATGTAAATTGAAAAAAAAAATTAGCGAAACTAACGAACTGTGTGTGTGTGTGCGGACATGTTTAGCAAAAATTCTTATTGTTTTTTTGTTGTTATTTCGTGATTTCAATATCAAATAAATGTTTTTCTATTCTACTCTACTCTACTCAACTCTACTCAACTCTACTCAACTCTACTCCATTCTATTATATTTCTGTGACGTGACGCATGTCTGGGTTATCAATAAAACATCTACAAAAAGTATTGATATCAACATGGAATGAAATTAGTTATCTATAAGTTGTTAGTTCTACATTGTACGGAATTCAGTATAGTCACTTGTGTCGTATGAAAACATAGTACAACTGTTTGTTGTGATAAAAAGGAAACTCAGTGAAAAAGGGACTTTTTTATTTACTGTGTAACTATACAAATTAATAGGTACTCAGTGAAATGGACAATGAACGTGAGTATTTTATTTTTTAATTTAAAACTTGTGGTTTCAGGTTTCACAAGATATTTTCACACAATAATTTGTAAAACGCGGCGCGTTAAAGCCGCCGCATGCGTCACGTACTGCTGAAAAAATGCGATTAGCTTTAGTATGTCGGCCCATTTTAAAAGCCACAATAATAATATAATTATTTATAATAGTTAGATATAGTTCGGTGCAAATACTTATTTGTATGATCTTCAAGTAGTTTTTTCGGGTCTGGGCGTTTGTGTATGAGAATTTATAATGTTTGTAAAGGCACCCACGACACAGGAGAAAATCCTAGTCTGGGGCAAAGTTTTTAAAGAAAAAGAAAACACACCTATATGATTCTTCTCATTCTTGATTTCAGATCAAGGCCAGCCTCCGCCATATGTCCCGGACGATCTACCACAAGTCATGCGCCCCACAAATAACAAAATGGGACCTGATCAACCACCGCCAATAATACCAATAGGACAACCGGTACTTGATAGAAATGGTCAGCCCATGCAAATACAACATGGAACTATAATGGAACCGACGTATGGGGAACCGTCACCAGCCCTCGTGCCCGTTGTTGTTGGCATACAAATGGGTCCACATGCAACCACAATGACCTGCCCATCCTGCCATGAATCTATCACCACGAAAACTGTACTCAAGTCTAACGGAAAAACATGTATGATGGCTTTTTTGTTTGGAATGCTTTGGTCAGTATTACTACTTCTTTTCTTTAAACTGCCCTACACTAAGAATTTCTGCTGTGTGTATGGAAACTCATATGCACAAACACCTTGTTAATTTTTTATAGATTTCCTGTGGAAAGAAAAATTCGACTGTGGGCAGGGTTTAAACCTGACGTCTCCGTAAAATGGCATGAAAGATTCGACACTTGTAGGCTCGGTGGGTACTGAATCCGCTGTCGATTTTTTTTTACAGAAATCAAATACAAATGTAATAGAAAACTAAGTTGCACAAAGTATTAAAAATATTTTTAAGTGACAGTTAAGAGATGAAGGTCTTTGACGTGTTTAACCATATCGTTGTTGGATTTAGGAATACAGTCTGCAGACCATGATTAAGCTTGTTCTCCAAACGATCAACCTTGAAAGCTCAGTTTATTCATTTTTCTTTTTCTATTTCCAGTCTTTGGCCGTGTGTGTGTCTCACGTACACTTTAGAAACCTGTCGCAACACTGATCACCACTGCCCAAAGTGCCAAGCCTACATCGGTAGCTACGTCCGCTAAACCACAGAAACCGTCATGGCAGTGGTCACTGAGATTATTTTTAAAAAGTGATAAGCACCGTAAATAAAATGGCGCTTTAATGAGGATGACATCATGCGGAATTATCTGTGGAAATTATATTGAAAACAAGATGGCTGTTTTGTTGTTACATGGAAAAAGATAATTTAATGTATACCTACCTGTGTGTAATTTAATGGATATTTGATAAGCAATATTTAAGTTTTGAATACTATGGCGATCTATAAGCACTGAAAAAAAATGAAAAAATGTATGCAAAATGAATTCTGTAAAGAAAAATATCAAATACAGGATAGGATAGGGAACACATGAATCTGATTATTTAATAAATCATAAGTAAATTATGTGTTTTGTTTTATTTCAAAGTAATTAAGCAATACAGGGGAGCAGTGGTGGCCCAGTGGTATCGGTCTCGACTTACGAGTTGTAGGTCGTGGGTTCGAACCCCGTCAGGCGCAATACTTTGTGTAATTTATTTCAACATCACTGCTCTCAAAACGGTGAAGGAAAACATCGTGAGGAAACCGGCATGTCCTAGAACCACAAATTCGAAGACATGTGACATCTACCAATCCGCACTGGGCCAGCGTGGTAGATTACGGCCCACTCCCTCTCACAGAGAGGAGGCCTGTGTCCCAGCAGTGGGAACATTTATAGGCTGATGATGTGAAGCAATACAGAGACCTTAACACGAGTTTTCACGTTTTTGTGACGTAGAGTAAACGGGGACTTTGACGGTAAACTAATGGAAAAAAATAATTCCTCTTACTAACGAGGAACCATTTTTTTCCAGTGTACTATTACTAGGAGGCGCTTTTTTATTTTCCATACAATTAACGTCACAATACTTTAAGTGCGTTGTAGGGAAATCTTTTGCTTAGGCCTCTGATAATTACTCTAAATGAAGTGACTCACTTAGGGATATTGAACAATGCCTGACTCAGTCATTTATCAGGTTATCAGTACTCACAATGTTTATTGAATGGATTATTTTATCTAGATCGATATCTAATATACATTGCGCAAGAATTTGGACCAATTGTCGCGGGCCGAGTAGTCTATCAGGCTCTAACTTTCTTTTTGTCTCTTTTCTTTTATAGACCGTTGCCCGTACTAGGAATTTCTCCTGTTCCGTACCAATATTCATCCAAATATAAGTTTACGTGCATGAATCGAACATGCGTCAATCAGCACAGCAGCCAATGAGGACTAATCTGAGCAGTTCCAAAAATGTCCGCTTGGGCAGCGCCACTGCCTCTGGAGATCTGTCAAACTATCAAACTCTTTATTGAGGACTAATCTGAGCAGTTCCAAAAATGTCCGCTTGGGCAGCGCCACTGCCTCTGGAGCCCTGTCAAACTATCAATCAGATTAGTCCTCATTGCCTCGAACCAATGTCAGCTGAAGCAATGCCGTCAAACTGACTAACCATGTTATTTTTCATCTGCCTTAGGCCTAGACTGAGTCGCTAGGCTATTTGCACAATGTCCTGGCTAGCTATCACCTCACATGGTCGTCATGCAGTGCTTCTAGTGATGCCTGCCATAATCTCGGGCTTGAGTCTATTATAGTCATAGATATCCTAAATCTATCTTAGGAGTAGGACAGCGCGGGCATGCGGACGGCGAGTAATGGGTGACTCGTAGTTCAATCATGGACCATCCTCGGGTCAACGGCGGGGCGTAGGTTTCCACCCTCGCCTCAAAGAACTGTCAGTAATCTGGCATGTTCGCGTGTGTCGTGTTCGCCAGGTGGCGCTGTGGTGTAAACAAAGTACTCGATTGTGCTCTCGTTATTTATATTATAAAAAATATTAAAAGTGAGTAATAAACAATGAACTGTGCTTAAAAGTGAAAAAGAACACTATAATCAACTATAGCAGTGTTATCAAGGACGTTCGTGAATCGTAAGAGTACAAAAACGTGACAAGATGACTTGCTAATCAAATATAGAAAACAGTGATAAATGCTAAAAAACAGTGATCAGAGATAAGAGAAGGCTCCAAACCAGTGTAATGAATGTGATATAAAGTGAACTAAAAGTGAATAAACGATTAATCCTAAAAATTAACTCCATCCAAAACAATAACAAATTAAGGACCCGTTTTTTATTTGAAATTTGTTTAAAACAACGCCATCTCGTGATTAAATGGAGGAGGATGGAGGAGTAAAAAGCTATAAGTTCATAAAAATATAAGACTTTTTGTAACTTAAAATGTGCATGGAAGTAAATTAAAAACATTGAATAGTGATTTGTGCATATCTGTGGACCGAAGTAAAACAAAAATCGTAAGTGAAAACACGACAAAAAACATTAAGATTCAAGATAATTTCAAACCGTAACAGTCGTAACTCACTATCTCTCTAACAAAGAATTGAACTTTGAACCCACAAAAATAATAACTTTTTAACAAAAAAATCAAACCGACGAAAGATTGAACTGAAAAGCTAAAAATAAATTTTGAGGCGGCGCCAAACAAACATACAAACATGTACCTAAATTAATTATTTGAAGCGAAGCATAATTTTATTGTAGCTAGGTTGCTTTTCGTTGATTGTTTCTTTGGCGCCGCCTCAAAATTTATTTTTAGCTTTTCAGTTCAATCTTTCGTCGGTTTGATTTTTTTGTTAAAAAGTTATTATTTTTAGCTTTTTAGTTGTATACCATGATTAGAGTGTTTAACACATGGAAAAACCCGTCTTCCCTTTTGTCATTGTCAACGTAACCGTCACAGTAATTAGTATTAACTGTTGAGGACCTGTAACTTGCAACTAAAAACTCCACTCTCAGACTGTCAACAACTGTCAAATCCCAACTATGTTTAAAGTTCTTATCATGATGAATGAAATGAGCCCAAATACGATATAGTTGCTGTTAACTGTTGAGGATCTCTTGCTACTGCCTTCTGTCCTCATCATCAGACCCTCGATGACAATTATACTCCAGCTAGGTCTAAAATTTTCATCAAGACTAATGAAATGAGCCCAAACACGATATAGGTGCTGTTAACTGTTGAGGACCTCTTGCCCCTGCTTTCCGTCACCATCCTCAGACCCTCGATGACAATGATACCTCAGCTGGGTCTAAAGTTCTCATCAAGCTGAGTGAAATGAGTCCAAACACGATATAGCTGTTGTTAACTGTTGAGGAACTCTTGGGACTGACTTCACAACATAACAGGGATCTGGAGTTGATCTGATGATGGTGACACCATCATGTTATCTTCTCCACATCTCTGCTATATAGTAATGTCCTCAGAACTACATATGTTAACTTTATTTCAAACGAATCGGTTCACAACTGAAAATTCTGTAGGAAAGTTGACAATCAATTCCTTTTTTTCTACCCTTAGAGGCCGATTTTAGTTTTGAAATTAAAATGGGACCAACTTTGAGATATACTCTTTCCAACAAAAAAAGAATTTTTGAAATCGGACCACGCTGGGAAAAGTTATGCGTGGTCATACATAAAAAAAAAAAATAAAAAAAAAAAAATATACATGTCGAATTGAGAACCTCCTCCTTTTTTTTCGTCGGTTAAAAATAATTGGATGATGATGTAGTAGTCAAAGATCAAGAACCAACTGGCTATCTAATTTCACCTGTGTAATTAATGTCTATTTGGCGCAGAGGCATAAGCGCCTACTCTATCTTTGAGTGGAATCGATTGGTCTCGAGTTCAAATCCTACATAACACAAAAAGCACATTGACTTTTTTTGAACGATTTATTTATAGTAGTATCTAAAATGAATTTCTTCGAAAATATCACGCTACGAAGTCAACGAAGACGATCCGATACAGAAATATTAACGTTCAATGATTCCAGTTCAAATGATTCGACAATAGAGGGCGCCACTAACTGCAGTGTACCAAATATAACAGATGAAGATAATGAGATAATAGAGGACCTCAAACGCCAAATTCAAGAATTAAATTCGCAATTGCAGGCGGCGCATGACGAAATAAATAACCTATCCATCGAAAACACAGAACTAAAGACAGCAATGGACAGTATAAACTCAAAACATAAACTGATAGAAAAAGCAACAAAAAGGTTGACTAGCGAGATTAGAACACCAAGTAAGAAATCCACACTGTCTACACCTATTAGAGGAACACCACAAAAACAACGCATAAAAAATCCAGGATTCGGGACTCCGGAGTTGTTTACCCCCACTCAAGCTGACCCCCAAAATAATGTGAGCAAAATTCGTAATAGTCAGAAAATGAAGAAGACATCTAACTCAACACAGCAGGGACAGAGCAACAAACTTTGTATAATTAGTAGTAACCAAAACAATAAAATTCTAGCGATAGCTCAAAATACTTTTCCCTGTCACCAAATCTGTCACTATCTTCTACCTAATACTGGAATAAAAACATTAATAAGCAGCATTCATACAAAAGTTGCTGAATACACGATGAAGGATAATTGTATAATATTCATAGGTGAAAATGACTTTAGACAAACAAATAATTATTTTGACTTAATATTGGCTATTCGAGAATCATTGTTAGCCATAAAACACACAAATATAATACTATGCTTACCAACTTATAAACATCATTATTATTCAACTATGTATAATTTTAGAGTAGAAATGTTCAGTAATCTTCTATACCAGGATATACAAAACCATAATTATGCTACATTATGTGACTCAAACTTAAACTTATCGTGCGACTACACCATGTTTCATAAGCGTAATGGACGTATTAATAACTATGGAATTAGAACTATTTTCAATGATTTAAAAAGCTATGTATATGCTAACATGAATGATTTTTTTTCTATGAGAAACCCTTTACAATGTGTTTCTCCTAGTTCTTATTGTTCATGTAATAATACTGATACTCCTGAGCAACAGCTTTTTCGTGTATGACAGCTTATGCATATTACATCAAAACATAAATGGACTTTTGGCTAAGAGTGACATAATAACGATTCACTTAGACACGGTAGCAAACACTGGCAAGTGTGCTCATATCCTCTGCTTTACAGAGCACAATATGAAGCTGGGCGACGTTGACTTTTTGAACATACCGAACTATACTTTGGCTGCATGCTTCACTAGAACAACACGAAATGGTGGTTCTTGTATTCTAGTAAATAACTCTTTACATTTCACAGAAATTGAATCAGTAAAAAATGTAAACATTCCAAACGTGTTTGAATCCTGCGCAATCGAGTTAACTGACCATAAAATTATAATACTATGCATATATCGAATTCCCAATAATACTAAAATTAATATTTTCTTTAATAATTTGACTTACTTATTACAACAATTTTGCTATAAAAATAATAAAAAAATAATAATATGCGGTGATTTTAATATTGACATTCTTCAGAATAATAAAAGTTCTGCGCTATTCAAACGTATTTTAAAGGAGTTCAATCTTAATATAGAAATAAAGCAACCCACGCGCCCTAGTAGTGGTACGTGTTTGGACAATATTCTTCACAACATGCGTGGCTGTAAAAGTGAATTACTTGAGTTAGGCGTCTCTGATCACACAGCGCAAATCATGAAGTTTCCTGTACATCGGACATGTATCTTAAAATACTATTACGTAAATAAACGCGACTACAGTCAAGAAAACATCAATCTATTTAGGACGTGTCTTGCTAGTCTTACTTTCTCTGAGGTACACGAAACGGATGATGTTAACGAAAGCTATGATAAATTTTTTGAACTATTTAAATTATTTTACGATCTGTGCTTTCCTATAATAAAACGTAAAATCTCTACAGTAATAAGACCAAAATGGATAAGTCGGGGAATTAAATGCTGTAGTAAAAAGAGAAGAGCATTGTTATGGACTTACAGAATACAACGAAATAGTGATACAAAAGCGGCTTTCAAATCATTCTCAAAGAGATATCAAAAAGTGATCAAACTGACACAAAAAGCTCAAAACAGCTATTTTATAGGAACTAGCACTAACAAGTCTAAAGCAACTTGGAGGGTAATCAATTCTATGAAATCTAATATTCCCAAAACTACTATAAATGCAATTAATGTAAATGATAAGTGTATTACAAATCCTAAAATTATAGCAAGACATTTTAATGATTATTTTATAGACTCAATTGAATCAAATGCGGACACTTTGCCAATTAATAATACAAAAACGGACACATTGTCAGGATCATATAAATCCATGTTTATGCAACCAACAAGTCCTCAAGATGTATTGACAATAATAAACAATCTTAAAAACACGTCCAGTACAGGTTATGATGATATTGATACAAGGGTAGTTAAATCAGTAGCAAACATTGTAGCGCCTATACTAAGCGACATTATAAATAAAATTATAGAAAATGGGGTTTTTCCTGAAAAGTTAAAAGTTTCCATTATCAAACCCGTACATAAGAAAGGCGACAAATCAAAAGTTAGCAACTACAGACCAGTAGCGTTAATACCTATTTTCTCTAAAGTTGTTGAGAAAGTTATATATAGCAGTGTGTATAACTACCTTGAAAAAAATAATATGTTTTGTAAAGAACAGATGGGATTTAGGAAAAACAAAACCATTAACATGGCCCTATATAAATTTCTTGAAAAAATTCATTATAACATGGACAATAGAAAACCAATTGTGGCAATGTACATGGATATGACTAGAGCGTTTGATTATGTTAACCATAAAGTGCTGCTAGCTAAGCTCTCCAGTTTTGGCATCAGAGGGAATATACTCAATCTCATACAATCTTACTTGGAGGATAGAAAACAAATTACCCAGATAAGACAAGTGGATTTTAAAACTAAAAGTGAAGTAATATTTTCTTCTGACTCGAGAGTGCTACGTGACGGTGTTCCGCAGGGTTCTATATTGGGACCGTTGCTCTTCATTTGTTACATAAATGACTTTCCCGAAGCCATTTCTCACCAGATGTCCTTGTTTGCAGACGACAGCACAGTTATATACAATAGTGGTAGTATTGAAGAAATAGTAAAAGACGTTGATGCTAGTCTAGTTACGATAATGGACTGGTTAAAAATGAATAATCTCAAAATTAATCTAACTAAAACTAGCATAATGAATTTTAAAATCAGACAAACGGTGCAACCACAATTTCAAATTAATTATAAAGGAGATCCAATACTTGAATCTAACGTGACTAAGTTTCTTGGCCTATATATTGATAACAATATGTCTTGGAGGACCCAAATTGATAATGTGTGTGGGAAACTTAGTAAGTTTTCCTATGCTCTTAGGATGCTAGGTAAAATTGCAAACACGACGGCACTCTTAGCAGCTTATCATGGTTACGTTGCCTCCACCTTGCGATATGGTCTGATATTTTGGGGCAATGGAGTTCATGTTGAGCAAGTACTTATAGCACAGAAGAAATGTATTCGTGCTATATGCAAAATAAAGCGAACTGAGTCATGCAAGCCACATTTCCAGAACTTAAAAATATTAACTGTACCATCACTGTATGTATATGAAGCTTGCGTTTTTGTAAAAAACAATATGCATCTTTATAGACCTGTCGAAAGTCAACGACGCTCAAATAAGTTGCACTTGGTTTATACTAGAACCAAATTTTTCCATAAAAGTATATATGCAATGGCTCCCAAACTGTACAATAAATTACCGAATCAAATTACTTCAGCCAATTTAAACAATTTTAAACATCAGCTTTTTAAATTATTGATTGACAAGGCATATTACTCGGTCGATGAATTCCTTAATGACAAATTTTGAATAGGCTAAATTATGGACTTAACTTACTTTTGGAATTTTTTCATTTTGTATAATTTGACATTTTTGTATGATTTGATAATTTTAATAATCCAAAGTTTTAATGACATTTATTTTAATACTGCTGAAATTGAAAATTGTAATATTGTTGAGATCTTATTTTATTTTAGTTCTGAATTTGTAATATTTTATTTCACATTTGATGACTGTAGATTTTTGTTTGACTTAAATGGTGAATTTTAATTGTTACAATAATTTTAGCGTCGATATTTTGTATGCCTTTTTGGCGGAGCATAGGATGGACCAAACATTTTTTTTATAACATCTTTTATACCCTGTGTTCACAAAATTAATAAATGAATTTGAATTTGAAATTTGAATTTGAATTTGCATGACTCACATAGGGGCCTAAAGCCTGCCGGGTCGTGGGACTGTCTTATCTTGCGTCCTTTCCTCTTTTGTGACTGTCGTATGCTAGCAAAAGGAACTAAGGGGGACAACGCTGCGTCCAGAACAAAGAATGAACGTGAGTTTAAAGGTTAGGTCTTTTGAAGGTCGCTAACACTTCTTAGGTTAATAAAAGGTTGTTCGTGGCAGCTCTTCTGCCACATTCTCCTGGAACGAACCGCTTCAGCAAGTCTTACTTACACTTTGCCAACTCCTACTGACGAGAGAATAGATGGCTGATGATCCTACCAGAAGGTTCCTTTCCACTATTTTCTAAACCTCACTGCTGTCAACCAAGAGCCTATGATCATGAGTACCGGACAATAGGCCCTTCTTAAGGTATGGTAAGCTTTAGAGAAAACTCACACCTATGGTGAAATCAGTACCTGATGTGGTTACTTTTCTCTGATTGTACACGACAGAGCCCGTTGTTCCACCTGGCCGGCGGGCGTCCAACACTACTTTAGCCTGTTCGTGGTCTCCAATAAGGTTGTCTGCCCTACGAGAAGTGGTCAGCCTACCGTTACTTCAGCTCACTAAATCTTTGAGCTATGCCAGCATTTTTTGTGCTTTGACGGGTCACCTCATTCCTTAAACCAACGACCATTTATATCTAGACGCCTCATGCACGATCTGACTAACGAAAATTTTGTACCAAGACGCTGAGGTACGACGTAAGCGAGGGGAACGGGGTACTGCGTTCTGATTGGCTAACTCAAGGTTAGTGCGACGAGGGGACTCATAGGAGTGGTCGAAACTAATACGAACTTTTTTTTTTTTTTTTTTTTTTTTTTTTTTTAGCGTGGTAAAATCATCAAATGAGTCCTCCCACCCCGGGCAGGGCGGGAGGGACTGTCAGACTTGTACTGACTAAAATCCACGGTGTCCTTCAATAGCCTTTTATGTTCCGGGGTCACGGTAATGAGATAAGTCCCGCGACCCCGGCAGGCTTTGGCCCTCTTGGGCGGGGCCCCGTCATCGTGCTGACGCTCTTTGAGGCGCGCGTGGAACACAACGCGCCGTCGACCCGGGCATGGTCCATGTCCGGGCGGCGAGTTGCCCTTTACTCGCCGCCCGCATGCCCAAACTAATACGAACTTAAGACTTTTTTGCCTAATGTGTTGACAGACATCGGTCGCCTGTGATTAGGAGTCTAGATATAAATGGTTGTTGCCTTAAATATAGTGTCACTAAACGCTAATTATTTTATAATAAACCTATTCAGATAATTATTATGTATCTAGGAACATATATCTTCTACGTTGTGCAAGAAGAGTGCTCTAATACACCTATTATATATCTACAATTACATATCTAAAATCTATAACATTTGTTCCTATCGATATCAGCATTGGACGATTTTATATCTATACTGTCAGTTTATTGCACGAAGTTCAGTACAGTCACTTGTCTCGTCCGAATACAAGGTTCTTGCTGACATTAGTGATAAAACATAAATTAATAATTCAGTGCAATGGATCAAAACATTGAAATAATACATGATCGTGAGTACATATATTTTATTTTTGAAAAGTTTGAATGATGAAATGAAATGTAATGTAATATGAAATGAAAAGTGGTTGTTCCGGGTCTGGGTGTTTGTGTATACAGTGTATGTGAGTTTTTTTGTATGTAAACGCACCCGTGATAAAAGAGAAATTCCTAGCATGAAATAAAATAAATATAAAATATGTCCTGTATCATATTAACATTTGTATTTATTTACTTCAATAATTTTTTGCAAACACACTCACTGTACAGGATACATGGTGTGAGACTCTAGTGCGGGGCCACTTTTTTTCTTAAAAACCTGATGATTTTACCTAAATGTTAAATTACTTATTACAGCCAAAGGTCTAGGCCAGCCTCCACCTTACACGCCTAGCGGTTCAGCTGAAGCGATACCCACAACAACTTTGCCAGCGGGACAAGCAACGCCTGTAATAGTGGGACAGCCTCAAACAACAGGACAGATAACACATACCGGGGGATTGTACACTGTACATGTTGCCCCGGCTATGTTACCCATGCTTATCGGGAATCTGGTGGGTCCAAACCCGACTACAGTGACCTGCCAATCTTGCAAACAAGTTATCCTCACCAAAATAGAAGCAAGGGTTAATACAAAAACTCACATGGCTGCCTGCTTGTTTGCTCTTTTCTGGTAAGTATTTTAATTAACAATAGGGTTTTTGATTGAAAAATCTAAGTATTTCGTAAGATTATCAAATAATATTTGACACGTATTTCTTCATTTGTTACGTAAACCAAAATTGAAGAAGATACGACACTTTAGAGCCTATGCACACCACGTTTTTAAAACGCGCCGTTGACGCGCGTTTGTAGCGATACAGACGCGATACGCACGCAAGTCAGACGCAGCCTGTAGACTTTTGCACACCTGTATAAATTACAAACGATAACAAACTGCTCTGTTTGATAAAAGCGCGCCTTCGACGTGCGTTTATATCGATACAGACGCGCCGGTGCTGCGCGTTTGTATCGATACAGACGCGCCGAAGCCGCGCGTTTGACGCGATACAAACGACAACAAGCTGCTCTGTTTGATAAAAGCGCGCCTTCGACGTGCATTTGTATCGATACAGACGCGCCGGTGCCGCGCGTTTGTATCGATACAGACGCGCCGCGCCGGTGCCGCGCGTTTGACGCGATACAAACGATAACAATCTGCTCTGTTTGATAAAAACGCGCGTCGACGGCGCTTTTAAAAACGTGGTGTGCATAGGCCCTTAAAATTGCCAATACGTCACAATCAAGTGGTTTTTAATTGCTTACGTCACGAGCCCCAATTCTCGAATTTTGATGCGTTAGATCTGTAGGTATAAAAACGTGGGAAAAATGCATTAATACAACAAAAGAAAAAATGCTTATCCATTATTTTTCAAAACTTACCGACGGACTAATTAAATTATCAATTTATTGAGGCTGATTATTATATGGTAGATTTTTTGCTCAGGCATTCTAAATTTATTATTACCTATCATTTATACCCATGCCTCTATTTTCTCTGCTTTTACGATGCAGAAAATAGATGGTTTGGTGGGTCTGCACTCTATCACGCGGGGTAACTATGTAGATGTTACCATCATCATGCTTTTGAATTCCTTTCTCAATTTTAAAAACAAAATTTTAATTTATATTTTTTACTTCCAGTTGTTGGCCATGCGTGATCATCCCCTACTGCACGAACAAATGTCGGAACATTGACCACCATTGTCCGAACTGCGACGCTTACATCGGCAGCTACGTTAACTAAACACTTCATCAGACAAGAAGAGGATTCTATATCGTTGAAAACCAGCTTTAATTAAAAAAAAAAACAAGGCTACATAATACTTGTTATCATCATCATCATATCAGCCGTAAGACGTCCACTGCTGAACATAGGCCTCCCCTTTAGACTTCCAATAGGACCGGTTGTGAGCGGCCTGCATCCAGCGTGATCCCGTGGCCTTCATAAGATCGTCTGCCTACCTAGTGGGTGGACGTCCTACGCTGCGCTTGCCGGTGCGTGGTCTCCATTCGAGAACCTTACGACGAATTAAATGAGTCCATATTTGATGAGGTCGCATCATTTCATTACAGAGTACCTATGGCCATCTTTCAGCTCCATGTCATCATAATATTGTCAAGCGCTAAACTTATTCGTCTGGAAAGTGTGTCCAATTTAACAAGCAAGATTTGATTACAGAGAGACAGCAGTACAAGTGAAACTAAAAAGCTTGTGCAAGTGTCAGTATCAGTAAAGCTATCAAATGGCGTTTGCGGTCAAATTGAGAAGAGAAAAAGAAGAACAAGAGAAGAGACAGAGACACGACGCAAAGATTTTTTTGTGAATATCTGATTATTAATTAGTATAATTTTAATACTTTATTATTTATTAATTATATCGTAAGTAAAGTATGTGTTTTATTTTATTTGATGAAGAGATATTGGAAAGCAGACCAAAAGTCAGAATAAATTGAAAACGAGTCCCGTGTTGGAATATTTTCTTTTATTCCACAATATTCCACAACTATCACACAACGCAACGCCATCTAGTCCCAAGCTAAGCAGAGCTTGTGTTGCCATACCCATACCCATGTACTAGACAACTGATAAACATACTTATATATTTCTAAATACATACATATTATAGATGAAATTAAACCCAAGCACAGAACAAATGATCGTGCTCATCACAAAAACATTTGTCCTGGGTGGAAATCGAACCCACGACCTCCGGCATAGCAGTCAGGGTCACTAACCACTAGACCAACAGGAATGAATATGGGATGGGGTTACTTTTGCTTGAAATGGATGGACATGTTAAAACTTTCAATTGTTAGTTTCATAGCGATATACATTTAGGATTCTACCTACAGTACCCTTAGCACGAGTTTTCAGTATTTGAGACGTAAAGTAAACTGGAACTTTGACAATTTTAAATTGTCAATTTTCAAGGAAAAAATTAGTTTCTTCTTCGCACACCAGAGGCGCTGTTCCATTTTTTCATACAAGAAACGCTGTAAATACTGAAAAGACGCAGTAAAGTAAAAGAGTTAAAACTCGTGCTCACCCTGAGCACGAGTTTTAACTCCTCTTAACCTCTGGTGAGCGTAAATTAACTATTAGTTTTGTTAATTATGTTCTGAAAATTAGTTTAATTTACGCTCACCAGAGGCGCTGTTCAAGTTCCCATACAAAACGCTTTCCAAGACGATACGAATACTTTTTCGAAAGTGATTCGTGCTAGTGGTACAGTTCTTTTAGATTTACGACGCAGTCATTAGTGCGTTTAAACATAAAAATAAATATTATTTCTTGCCAAGCACGGTACCAATAATTATAGCACCATATATTTGCAGTATTTTTATTTTTTGATAATTCAGAAGTGCCTGTTACTGACCATCTTGAAAGAAATGCTTTGATTTTGATTTAGACCATGTGTGGAAGGTGTAGGGCAGTTTTTTTGTGGGTTTCTTAACAAATACCTTAAAGCCTCCTGCAGACACACGCGATTAATCGCGCGGGGCGACATGTCGCGGTCCATTCGCAGTATTTTTAGAGTGAAAATTAGCTTGGCTCGTTGTCGCAGCGCTATTAATCGCTTGTGTCTGCAGGAGGCTTAAAAGTGCGTTTATTTTGATATGATTTCATATTAAAAATATGAAAATATTTTTTATATAGGAAAAACAACGACTAGTTGGTTTATAATGGAACAAAATATTTGTATTACAAGTACAAGAGTAATATAGGTTCCAATTCTAAACAATGCTATACAGTAAAAGAGCTCATGAGTGAGGATTGGGGTTGAGACGGATGATTTTAAAAGTTTTATCGTCAAAACTGGCATTATCATGCGTGACTATACGGTGACCAATACTTTACTAAAATTTCTGCTTAAAAGTGTGATAAAATTGTTTATCTAGTCTAGTACACATTATCGTTATCAACCTTCGAATGTTTTTATCTAAAAATCGTCAGTGTGTTGGGAAGAGTTTAGTACAAACTGTTACCTCGCACGAAAACCAGTTTACGGTGTTATTTGAGTGATTAAAGAAAATATAAATCAAGTGAACATGAGTACAGAGGAAATGCATCGTAAGTAATTACTTCTGCTTAATATGTATGTATTAGTGATGTTACGAATGTCTGATTTTTGACATTCGCGAATGCGAATGCGGATGCGAATATTCAATTTCAATATTCACGAATGCGAATGCGAATATTGACTTTCAAATAAAACGCACGCAAAATGATAGATAAGTTTGAAATTTCATGTCAGACATATTTAAACCGAACATTGGCCAAATCGATGTTGTTGAATGAATGTGACTTCATTCATTCAACACATAAAATTTACTCAACAAGTTTAGACTGGAGCTGGATTTTTTTATACACTTCACCGGAACAGGCATGGACAAAGAACTTATAAAAATAATTTTAAATATGTTTTGTTTAAAAAAAAAAGAAATTGATGCAACATCGCGCCTGTTATTCCTAAAGGGTTAGGAAGAGGTGTACCTAATTGTACACCCAAATTCCGCCAGTTATTTATAAAATAAGCCTATTGCCATCAACTGAGCATACTCGTTTATCCAGCGCCGTTTACTGTTACTAAAAAAATCCTGAAGGAAACCCAATAAGACTGCTCGACCTGGACAGATGGACCAACGGGGCAATTAAAATAAAGGATGACGCTGGTCCCACCCTCCAATAGCAACATGTAATACGTCATTGAATAGGTATTTTTAAGTTAAACAAAAAATACTTTGGCAAAAATACTTTGGTAAAGATATCTCAGAACGGACTAATATTTCAGATTTGGTATCTGAAATATTAGTCCGTTCTGAGATATCTTTGATTTAATGTGGCAGTTTAAGATTTAACCAAATGTTTTTCGTAACATATTACATTTTGGTGCAAGGAGGGGGAGGAGAAGCTCGGTTCTAAATAATTAAAGTTCACTAAATAATTTCAAAAGAAGCAAAGGCGGGAGAAGCAATGCCGGAAGAAGAAACGGAGGGAGAAGCAACGGCGGGAGAAGCAACGCCGGGAGAAGCATGCGCTGGGGAAAGCAACGGTGGGAGAAGCAACCCTGGGAGAAGCAAAGACGGGAGAAGCAAAGCCGGGAGAAGCAACGGTGAGAGAAGCAAAGGCGGGAGAAGCAACGCCGGGAGAAGAAACGGCGGGAGAAAAAACGGCGGGACAAGCAAAGGCGGGAGAAGCAGCGGCGGGAGAAGCTAGCACCGGGAGAAGCATGTGCCGGGAGAAGCAACGCCGGTAGAAGAAACGCTGAGAGAAGCATACGCTGGGAGAAGCAAAGGCAGGAGAAGCTAGAACCGGGAAAAGCATGCGCCGGGAGAAGCAACGGCGGGAGCAGCATGGCGGGAGAAGCAACGGCGGGAGAAGCAGCAGCGGGAGAAGCAAAGGTGGAAGAAGCAAGCGCCGGGAGAAGCAACGGTGAGAGAAGCAAAGGCGGGAGAAGCAACGCCGGGAGAAGAAGCCAGTTTGAATTTATTGTCAAAAGAATAAAGAAAAAATAATTAAACTACAGTCCCAGTCACAAGACATAATAACTGTACCTACCTAAGTGCTTTTTCCAAAGTGTAGATCTCTCTAGAGAACAATGGCCAAGTAACTTTAAGGATATTCTATTTTTCAAATAGATATTTTTAACAACACAATTTTAAGATTCTAAATTATAATGAGAACGATATAGATAGTTAAATGTTTCTACATATAATGAGTATGTTAGGTTAAACGTCCATGGCCTAGATATAGAGTTGTGCCGTTGTATACCGTTTGTCAATATGGAAGGAGTAAGAGCTCGAACATTTGACATCCAGTCACATTTATTTAACCCTGGTAACCCAAATTGATCCACATTTGGGATTTACATATAAAACAAGCATTCTCTATATTTAAGAAATAGCGGGCCCTACAGTCACCTACGATGTGTGTAACATCAGACGCAAGAGAGAGCAAGAGTTGATTCACTTTTGTCACCCATTCTCAGAGACATCTCAGCAAGCGTTGCATTTCTATGGTCACCCAGCCACAGACTCACCTCAAAAAGCGTTGCTGAAGCTTGGTCGTCCATCCAAAACGCGAATGGACTGGTCTGTCGTCTAATTTCTCGAAATCACTTCTACAGATTGCTGGAAAGCGAGAAAAAAAATGGTATTTGGCTGCCTTCACTGGGTGACGACGATGATACTTTTTCCATGAACAATTTAATAAATTACGTAATTTTTGTTAAATCATTCAAAAAGGCGCGACCATTTTATAATCTCTGATATTTTTGTCAGTGCCCACCCAGTCATAAAACAAAACATATTTTTTATAAATAGGTTTGTTGCAAGATAAGCACGATATATTATTTAATATCTTTCGATAAGAGGATATCGTTTTCCTTGACCAATAATTGGGTTTTCTATAAGGTTTACCTAACTGTAGCAAATGCATATTTTTTGTAGACGGGAAATGTGAAGAATCATTGTTATTGTCTTTATCGTTTCATGGTCAAAAATAGAATGTAGGGGCCATAGACTCCTCATAATCGGCCTTTAAAGTTTCCACTTTAATGTACCCCCCCACCCCGGCAAGATGGACCGATGACCTGAAGAAGGTGGCTGCCAGTGGCTGAATGAAAAAAGCAGGAGAGGCAGTGGGGTATAGAGTTCACCATGCAGTCCCAAGGCGGTGCACATGTCAATGAATGATTGAGATTTCTAGGACGTGACAGTTTTCTTACGATGTTTAACCTCACCGTTTTGAGAGCAGTTAACAGTTGAAGTCAGTTTACCTAATAGAAAAGGTTAATGCCATTTTAATTAGTTTTTTTTAAATTTCAGTTAAGAGCCAACCCCCACCATACACGGATGGAGAGGTCAGAACCACATCGGGAGTTCAATACCAAGCGGTTCCCGGGCAAGCCGTCGTGGTAGTCAACACCCCGATGGGCCCCAAACCCTCGCCCATTACCTGCCCATCCTGCAACCAAGAGATTGTCACCAGAGTCGAATACAAGTCTACGACGAAAACCCATCTATTCGCTCTTTTACTTTGTATAGTGTAAGTATTTTTCTTTATTATTAGGTGCGTCCACAGAGCGAGCAGCCTCGCGAGGCTTTTGCTGCGAGAGGAAACTACCCGGCGAGGCTGTTCGCTAGTGTGGACGCGTCTATCTATTGTTTCTCGACCGATCGAGCAAAATAAAAGCCGACACTGGATGGCTCGGGCGCTCGGTCACTCGGCTGCGGCAGCGCGCTCTCTTGCCTCGGCTTAGACACGTCCACTCCGAGCTGCTTCGCGCGGAAAATGCCTCGCGAGGCTGCTCGCTCTGTGTGGACGCCCATTAATAGTGAATGAGAATCTGGTATGCCAGGTGATGGTTTTCGTTGGCATCCCAGATGCCAGAGATGGTGACATCACCATGTCACCATCTCTGGCATCTGGGATGCCAACGAAAACCATCCAGGTTATACTGGTGTTATTGATCACTCATAGATAGCAACATACACCTATGTTGCTATCTATGAGTGATCAATAACACCAGTATAACCTTAAAAGTTTTAAATTAGTCTTATGTTATCGAATATAAATAATCTTTGTTTAGAGTTGTCCTTTTTTTTTTGTTAGCGTTGTAAAATCATCAAATGAGTCCTCCCACCCCGGGCAGGGCGGGAGGGACTGTCAGACTTGTACTGACTAAAATCCACGGTGTCCTTCAATAGCCCTTTATGTTCCGGGGTCACGGTAATGAGATAAGTCCCGCGACCCCGGCAGGCTTTGGCCCTCATTATGCTGACGCTCTTTGAGGCGCGCGTGGAACACAACGCGCCGTCGACCCGGGCATGGTCCATGGTCCGACAGCGAGTTGTCCTTTAGAGTTGTCCTTAGAAAACTTTGCATTCGAAAACAACATTGTCCAGGAACAAGTTCCATTGGCAGTAGTGGATTTGTTTGTAAGCAACCTTTATAAGAATTCTAATAGGGCTGGCCATAATCTATAAATTAAACCGGGTCCTATAATATAAATAGTTACAAAAAATAAATGCAAATCCATGGTAATAGAGTGGCTACAAAAGCTAGATTTTCTTACAGAAAAATTGCTCCACGTGTAAATTATGGTTACCTATCATAAGATCGAAAAACGTTTCACCGAATTTCATTTGACCTAAAACTTTTCAACTATTATCGTTTGGTTTTTTTTTTATACTTCATCGAAGGCACGTTTGCCACTGTTTCAGTTAACCTATTATCTATTCGTTTTTTTTTCGTTACTCCAACACTTCATTTGGCCGAATAACTTTTTACCGATGTTACACTTACTCGAAATGACGGTTGTTCGAAGTATTATGTTTCCAAACATTCATTTTACCACTGTTTTAATTGCCATTTTTTCATTTCATTTCAAACGTTAAGAAAATTTTGTAGTAAATCATTTCCAATCATTTTGTGCACACTATTGCTGTTACATTTTTAGAAGGCGCCATTGAAATGTAGGTAGATAATACAAAATAATAATTGTGAAAATGTCATATACGATAATACCTATAACTCTGACGGGTATTTTTGTATTGCTGCGTGTTTGCTGCATGCAACATGCAGCAAACACGCAGCATTCAAGCAAGCATGCAACATGCAACAAGCATGTTTCTGTCATGGCTCCGGCGCGAGCTTATCGTCGCAGATGATTTGAACGCTCACCACCGCAGCTTCGGCTTACCTCAGCCGCGGCGTCGGCCTTTCTAACCACCTGCTCCTCAGCTCGCGGGCCACCCCACCCCTCCGCGCCTACGCGATTTTAAATTACACTCTAGGGGTAGGGCAGACAAGACTACGTAAAGTCGGCTTTACAGCATTTCGTTTCCGCCCAAAAATTTTTAGCACAATATAGTGAATTTTTATGATAGTAATTTAATTTTTCGGTAAAATGTTGTTTCGGTATGGTGAAAATATGGCAAATAAATCATTTGGCAATTGAAAAACGATTAAAAGAGGCTTCGGTCAAGAATAAAAAGTTATTTTGTTAATCGGCGGAACAAACTTCGATAAAATAATACTTATGGCTAATGATACTACGATGATCTGAAAATATGTCAAATAATGCATATAGCAAAAAAAGTCGGTCAATAGTTTTCGGTCTAATGAAATTCGAACAAACAAAATTCGGTAAATTGATCGGTTCTCATAAATTATACTTAATTTCTATGAATATAACAGTGCACTATCATCATATTATTACTATCAAACTCACTCACACACATACACCGACACACAAACAAACTCTCATAAACAAACACACACATCCTCACACTCACACATTTCATTTACAAAATTAAACAAAATGTCGTTTTGTATTCATTTCTTAAGCACCTTTGTTTCGCATTAAACCTGTATCAAATCAACCTACTGTCCAATATAATATTTTTAATAATACTTTTTTCCAGGTGGGTGGGAACCTGGTGATTTGTAATACAGGCATTTTTATGCCTTATTCACACACCAGCTCCTCACAAATTGTACACCATTTTTAAGCTTTTTTTTAGGTGGTAAAATCATCAAATGAGTCCTCCCGCCCTGGGTGGGGCGGAAGGGACTGTCCGACTCTTACTGACTAAAATCCACGCGTGTTCCTTCGGATGCCCTTTACGTTCCGGGGCCACGGTATCCTGTGTTAAGAAAAACCCGCGACCCCAGCAGGCATTTGGCCCCGTCACTTTGCTGATAACTCCCCGAAGGCACGCGCGAAACACGACACGATGCGCCACCAACCCGGGCTTGGTCCTTGGTCGGACGGCGAGCTACCCATTACTCACCGTCCGCAAGCCCGCTCCGCCGCCTGTGCCCTCTGCTAATCAGAGGGACACGCGTTAGAGCATCCACACGACAGGCTTTTCGCATACGGGCAAAGAGACCCCTTAGGCACACAGTGCCTAAGGAAGAGTTTTTGCCCGCATCCCAGGGTGCACCGGCCCGAAAAACTGGTCTTCCCCACGGACGTATCCGAGAGGGAACTCCAGTCCACGGGCGCACGTGGAGGTTTCCTGTCTTACCAACTCCACCATTTATATGCTTGTCAGTGTATTGAATTTGTTTTTGATATGGTTACTGTGAAGAGAAATAAATAATCTATGCGACCATTGACGCTAGGCGCTGTTGCATTATAGCATGAATAAAATCTACAACAGTCGCCACAAACATTTCTGATGCACTGCGCCATGGCAATGCCATTGGTTATCATCAATGTCCAACTAGTCCAGCTGGTAGAAACGCGTCTACAACAAGGTGTGAGGTTTGGCGGGAACAGCTCAGACCACCTGATGGCTTTATCGAGCATTCTGAGAGCCTTCCACCTGGTCACGCGTTGCCGTGGTCGACTTGGAAGTCGCTTAATAGACTGCGAACCCAGGTCGGCCGCAGCAAAGATAACCTCCAGAGATGGGGATTCACTGACTGATAGACAGAAATACTAATAGTTGTTAGTCAAGTCAAAAATGAAAGAAAAAACAAGATAATGATACCGAAATCCTGTTGTAAATCGTAAAAAATACGAAGCTTCATAAAGTGTTGGCGTACTTATGTTGCCCTTTTTGTTTTGGGAAATTCTTAATTGTCTCTTCCTGCTAAAATTTTCCTTTGCATTCTTGGAATCATTTTTTGAACTTCCCGAAATTCTGGCTACTTATCCCTGTGTCTTTTCGATTTCTTGCATCGTAAATCAGAGGAAGTATTTCTGATTTGGTCTAACTGCTTTTTTTCTCTTTTCAGATTTTGGCCTTGTGTGTGCTTGCCCTACTGTATCACCAGTTGCCGGAACGCGGACCATTATTGTCCAAATTGCAGCGCTTACATCGGCAGCTACAATCATTAAAACAAAAACCCGTGTATCTTTATCAGAACTTCGTTGAAAACAAAATGATAAACTTCAGTTAAGACTATCTTATCAAATTGACTGTGTTTGAGGAAAAACGTGACACGTTTTAAAATGTTGTGCTATTTATTTAAGTCGATTACCTGTCGCTGAAATATTTTGATAAGGTTGTCTGTACAAAATTGTTTATAATGTCCACCAACTAGTTTTAAAGTTATTTTATTTTTAACAATAGCTTTAGGTAGTGTTTTTGAAGCATGTAACAATTGATCAAGCAATAATTTAGTTTTAGACATGACAAAGTAGAAAATATTTTTTCTTAAATAATTATTTCTATCAACATAATGTGAGATTGATTTGCACAAATGTACAGATAGCAGTACATCAATCTACTCTCATTTGTGAAATCAAATCCAATCGAATTTATGAACCTTGTGATAAGTTGAAAATGTAGACATTTTGCGACAGATTGCAGTAGTTTGATGTTATTGATGAGATCAAAATAAAATTGTGTTACAATAAATGACGTAGTACATTGACACATAATCTAAATCACTTAAATTTTGATCATTCTCGTACGTATCGGCACGAACTATGTAAGAATAGATCGAACTACGCCGAATACGGTGGCAAACAAATCAGGCAGTCTGGAAAGTAGTCAGTCATCGTAGACCTGTAAATTCTCCTAGATTTTTCTCGATGTACTTTCCAGTCTCGCCTCTTATGGAAGCAAATTTTATGTCTTTTGTAAATATAAGTGTACGTAAATGCCATTTACATAAATTATTTTGATTATTGATTTATCTATCAGATCAATACGCATTGATTGTATTGGTGATTTGTTTGTTCAATAATAAATGTAAGTGAATTATTCATTTTGTTTTATTTTACCTTTTCTTAAAGATAATTATGTGATTGAGGAAATATTTGCTCGTTTGTGGTATTTGAATAGTCATTGTTAAACAAATATAAAACCTTTCTATCTTCTGGTATTATAATGGCTTAAATAAAGAAAATAAATGGTGTGATAATGTGTATACATGCATCTATTTCTGTTTCAGTTGGGAAGTTGGATCAATTATTAGGACAAACGCTCTTGAAAATAATTAAAATTCCAAATAATATTTGCGTTTGCTAAAAATGTATGACGTAGGTATACTATGTCGACCTCGACAAGAATCTATGCACAATAACTCTTCAGGGTGTTTTATTAGGATTAAAACTTTAAAAATGCACAAAGGGTCCGGTTTTTATCTGTACAATCTTAATGGGGAGGTAGCTTGCTCAATTCTGTCAACATATTGTTATACATGTGAGGTGGCGCGGGCATGCGGACGCGGCGAGTAATGGGCGACTCACTGTCCGACCATGGACCATGCCCGGGTCGACGATGGCGCGTTGTATTCTTGCTGAGAGGTGCAAAAAGCTGCAAAGAGCTGTCAGCAAAATGACAGGGTCGAAGCCTGCCGGGGTCGCGGGACTAACGAGTAACCGTGGCTCCGGAACGTAAAGGGCTATTGAAGGACACCGTGGATTTTAGTCAGTACAAGTCTGACAGTCTCTCTCGTCCTGCCCTGGGTGGGAGGGATTTATTCTCATTTGATGACTTTGCCATGTTAAAAAACAGAAGGGAGGTCGGAACCCAGTCCCCCCTGAATGTTGGCCATTCGATAAAGAGCCTGTCACAGGGAAAAAACATTGTATAACTTTTCACGTTACTGCGTAGCTTTTGTGTGACTCACCTGTTGCCTATTTATTCAATATCAGAAGTATCCGCCTAAAAGTTTGATAAGACTGCGTAATCTGATACACTTATCAGTTATCGACTTTTTTTAATATATAAATCGATGGTAACGGTAAGCATACATCAGTAAAGATCCTTTCTTCATAAGGAGTAAAACGAGATTTTTTGATAAAAAAGAAATATTTAAATAAAGTGAAATGGAACAGAACAATGTAACAGAGGAGGGTAAGTTAAAATATGTATTATCTAATTGAATTTACACTATTATAATTAAATGAGTTGGACCGAATATTTTTTCCGAGGTGGTTCTAGTATGTTATCTGTTTAGTAATATTTTATGTATATAATGTCTTAGAAAGTACATACATATTTTATAAGGTTTCGCATAAGTCCACATTGAAAATAAAATATAGCCTGATAGCGCACGTAGCGTCGTAGCGTGCAGTTTCGACCTTAACGGCTTTATTACAAAACGTGGTTTAACTTAGACCAAGGTTTAAATCAAAAATCAATTTTTGAATTTCGAACTTTATTTCAACTGCTATAAAATTCTAAAATGCACATTGACAACTTAGACCGGGATCTAAACTCGGTTTTTGTATTAATAACTTTACGACAGTAGAAATAAAGTTCGAAATTCAAAAATTGATTTTTGATTTAAACCTTGGTCTAAGTTAAACCACGTTTTGTAATAAAGCCGTAAAAGTTTAAAATATATAGGATTACGATGTCACTCAAGAATAATTTATCTTTCTATTAAAAGTACTGTCTTTCTATTACTGGTCAAAGGATTTTCAAAACCGGTTGAGCGGTTCCAGAGATCACTTCCTACAAACAAACACACAAACTTTATCTCTTTATTTATATTGTAAGTACACATTATTGAAAGTGATGACGAAATTACCTGTCTACAACAAAAAATATATTATACGAGTAGTTGGTGATAAACAAGATTTTATAATTTTTAGAGATTATAGTCTTAACTATACTTTGTCATCGCGGATAAAATATTGATTAAATACTATGAAACATACGCATTACTTTGTGTAATTTATTTCATCACCACTGCTCTCAAAACGGTGAAGGAAAACATCGTGAGGAAACCGGCATGTCCTAGAACCAAAAATTCGAAGACATGTGACATCTACCAACCCGCACTGGGCCCGCGTGGTGGAATATGGCCCACTCCCTCTCACAGAGAGGAGGCCTGTGTCCCAGCAGTGGGAACATTATAGGCTGATGATGATGATGAAACATACATAATAAATAGGTAACAGTTTTTAAACAATAGCAAAATGTATATTGATTAGTCGTAAATATCACTATTTCAGTGGCAGTGGTGATAATATGAAAAATTCGCATAAATGTGGATATTTTTAGCTATTATCAATAACTACTTATGTGGCAAATTGTCCGATCTGGAGATCAAACCCAGGAGCGTTTTGACCTCTAGATCAACAAATGGCTGTCTAAATTAATGCAGTCAGCAAAATAGTTAGATATGCAGACAGCAATTTTTAAACGATTTTACAATGTTGTGTCATAAGTTTTCAATATGTCTGCATACCAAACAATTTAGCTGCATAAGTTTTTAAACTGTCATGGTCACTAACACTATTAAATGTACATAAAACGGAATATGTATCATGTTTATTATTTGTTTTTAGTTTCTATATTTCTGCACTATTGCAAGATCCATGATCATGGATGAAGTTCAACCATAAGCAGTCATCTTTCTGTCAATCAGTACTCTTTGGTTGCATGTGGCATACAGCCAATTAAGCATAAAAAGTGCATGAATACAGCATATAGCATGCATAAAGCTAGGGAAACTGTTTAAAACATGCCGCCTGTATACGTAACCCTTTTGCTGACTGTAATACTCATATATTTTTTTTTAATTACAGGAAAGAGTGGGACTGTGCCTCCACCATACACCACCGGACCACCACCAGCAGGAGTTCCACCTCCCGTTATTATTGCACAGCCGAATATGATCCCCGCAATGATGGGGAATGCCATGGGCCCTAAACCCACACCGACAACTTGCCGATCATGCAACCAGCAAATTGTCTCAAAAGTTGAACTGAAGACTTCTACGAAAACCCATTTGTTCGCTGTCTTGCTCTGTTGCGTGTAAGTATTCCACTTATTTAAATCTGCAAGATTTTTTTTGCAAGTTTGACTAAATTGCAGGTGAATGAACAATGAATTTAGTTCGACAAACTTGCACGCAAGCTCTTGCTAGGTTTTGTAATCAAATTACTACATACATTATTGAATTTTTAATATTTTAGCAGTACCAGAAATGGTGACACTTAGTCATATTGCTAAAGAATTCGGTTAGTAAGAGTGTCTGGTAACACACAGAAAGACAATGCCGCAGGTTCAAATCCTGCTCGACGATGTTTTTTTCCATAAAATTTTACTGTAGAAGACGATATAAAATACTTTTTTAATAACTTTGGAATGAGAATTATGTTCTAACAGTTACTTTTCTACTTTCAGATGCTTCCCTTGCGCGTGCGTTCCTTACTGTATCGACAGCTGTCACAACGCGGACCATTACTGTCCAAACTGCAATGCCTACCTCGGAAGTTACGCCAACTAAATTATAAATATTTTTATGAGTGGTTATATTGATAGTGGGTATATCACATGATATATCCATATATTGACATGTCGCAATTATATGGCTGGTCCAAAATTTAAAGTATCCACAACTAGCTCGGAAGGATCTGAGCTTGTTCCAATTTGGTTTGAAGACTTTTTCAACCAGTGTGGATATTCATCATTATAGGAGACCAAATAAAGACTAATATTAACTAAATAAGTCTGCCGCTTCTCGCCGACAATTAGCTTTAAAACTATCTTATCTCACAATGTTCAAATCGGTGGGGTGATTTTGGAGATTAACATGTATGACTAAAGTGACACGTGGTTTTTGTATTAAAGAATAAAAAAAAAATGATATAATCGTAACATCAAAACTTTTATTAATCAATGTGTGATAAGATATAATTATTTAATCTTGTTCGAAAAACGTGATTTCTTAGTTTTTTCCCAACATTAATTCTTTTTACAAGGTTATATCCTGATCTCTTCAAAGTAAGAGTGAAGTGGCTTTTCCTGGGTAAGCTCACTCCATGCAATGACAAGTTGAGCAGGACCAATATTATTAAATTACAACAAAAATATACCGTAGGTTTACTACTATATTGTATTAAATTAAACTAGCGGGCCCGGCAGACGTTGTCCTGCCCTGAAAATCGGTACAAAAATCCAGGTCCATGCAGCCTACCCTATCACACCTGCCTACCTACTTACCTACCCTACCAATCTGCCTACGTACCTATCTACCTCCATACTTACTCTACCTACCCTACCCCTACATACTTACCTACCCTACTAACCTAACTACCTACCTACATACCAGTGGCGTAGCGTGCCTTGGCGGGGCCCCGTATAAAAATTTGTTTGGGGGCCCCTTATGTAGGGCAAAGATTTATCACTGAAGAAAAAAAAACGCATTTCTCTGTATCTACGCCGAAATATAAACAAAAAATTGGAAAAAGGTCACCAAAAGTTTCAAGATGCGACTGATCAGTCCAGAGGTCGGAATTAGGTAGAGTTATTTTAATACTTGCATCGAAAAGTTGATATTAAGGATTTTCTCGGGATTTCAAATAGACAATCTCGTGCTTAAAACAGTATTACATTTATATAATAATAATAATAAAAACACCAGAGATAGATTAGACAAATAAATTGTGTAAAAGTAAATAACTTTATTATTTAATAAATCATTAAGTTTTTATTATTTTTGTTTGCGCACATTGGGGGCCCCTGTGGCCCGGGGGCCCCGTATAATTGATACGGCAGATACGGCGGTAGCTACGCCCCTGCTACATACTTATTCTACCTACCCTACCCCTACATACTTACCTACTCTACCTACATAATTACTCTACCTATCCTACTTACTACTACATACTTATTCTACTTACCCTACCCCTACATACCTTCCTACCCTACCTCAACATACTTATTTACCCTACTTACCTACCTACCTACATACTTACTCTACCTATCCTACCCCTACATACCTACCTACCTCCCTACCTACATACTTGCCTACCTACATAAAAAAGAGGATAAAAAGTATCCTATGTCCGTCTCCTGGGTCTAAGCTACCACACCAATTTTCAGCCAAATCGGTTCAGCCGTTTTTGAGTTATACGTTTAAAATAGTGTAACTAACACAACTTTCTTATATAGGTCATATATAGGTATAATTACCTCCCGCATGCTCTAGCCTACGGTGGCTGGAGATTGTCTGACGATGTCCGTCACTGTAGGCGTCTACCACTGCAGTGGGTTGGAGGGAGGACGCTGTCCTCTCCCTCACGCGGCGCGCCTCCTCTTTCCATAGCATGACTGCTTCGCAGAAGGAGGCGACCGCTTCCCACTCCGTCTCGCATGGCCTCGACCAATGCCGGGCGCGAGAAGTCTCCGCCTGTCGCCGTCGTGAGGATACGGGGCGGTGCTCTGCCCAAGCGGAGCAGTCCTGCACCGAATGCTCTACCGTATCCTCCGGGTGATCCTCGCAGTGGTGACACCCAGGCGTTTTTTCGTCGTATGGTTGTATTTAATTTATGCAGTCCTAGTACATTTTTTGGGTATTCAGTATTCACCGAAATACTTTTTAGCATTGAAGATCGGTGGGCGCCGGGCGGCATGAACATTATTCTTCATGTTTTCCTAGTACTTTTTGTTCAGATCCCTTAAATTTCGGCACCAATACCTTCTTAGTGATCGTGTTACTACGTTTTATGTCACGTCTCACGGAAACAGGATAAAAATTTGATCATCTTGGTGGCGGCATGGCATTGATAATTATGATAATATCATTAATATCGGCACAATAAGTTTAGAAACTCAATACAAACGCATCAACCGGTCAATTGATGTTTTGATTGATTGCTGTCTTTCCATGTCAATTGCGTTTTATTATACCACGTTTTATGTCACGTCCCATGAAAACGGGATAAAACTAAACGAATTAGAAAAAGGTAAAAAGTATCCTATATGTTTCTCCTGGTTCTAAGCTACCTCTCCACCAATTTTCAGCCAAATCGGTTCAGCCGTTCTTGAGTTATAAATAGTGTAACTAACACGACTTTCTTTTATATATATAAGATATATGAATGTATTTTTTTTTGTAAATAAACTGTTGATTAAAATACAAATAAATATGAAATCTGAAAACTATGTATGTTTTGTTTTATTTTACTATTTTATATTGCAGTGAGCAAAAAAATATAAGATTGCGAAGTTGTTTGTTCTTTACTACAATTCCCGATTATTGTCATCTGCTTTAGATGAAAATAATAGGGAATTGTAGTAAAGAACACAAGAACGTATCATTTTTGAATTAACTAAAACATTCGACAGTGTATCACTATACCTTTGTGTGTTTTATTTTTATGGCCCAGCTTGAAACAATGGCATCATGTACTAGATCTTTGAAAGTTATCAAAATGATCGCTTATGTATGAAACACTATAATAATTCACCGAACAAGATAGCTTTGATTGAGGATTTCCCAGGGGTAGTATACTTGGACCTATGATAAACGGTTAACATCACTATGAAAGGCAAATAGTCCAGTGGTGTCTATTCTTTTATTGACTCTTCTTTGATTAACTCATAATTTTGGGATTTCACATATATTCCTGTAAGTATACACAATTTGTTTGGTTAGACTACATAATTATTCATGAAACAAGATTTGTCGATGAAAATAAGTACATAATATGCGAATAACCAAACCATTGATTTTTTGTACCTCTGAAAGATGTTTTAGTATACGTATTACGAACTTTTCCTTAAAACCTCTTTAATTTTTACACAGTTGTATTTTTTTCTAACTGACGTTCTCAATCAAAATGCTTTGTTTGGCAAATATATTTGTTATTTTTTTATTTATTCCGGTATTAGCAAAGTTCTTGCAAATTTTACAAAACATAATCGCCTTAAATGAAAAAATCTTTGTTATAAACTTAAATTATTACTTGAAGTCAACGTTTGAAAGAATATATAATGTCCCAGTTTTATTACTCACGATCAAGGTACGTTTTAAGCTCATTAAAATTGCCCTTTTACTTTCCACTATCTGTCCACAATAAACGGACACAAACCATCCAAACTATTATCGATTCTGAGGGGACAGTTACCTTTTAGAGTTATTCCTCTTAGGGCACCTGGCACCTTATTTTTATCGTCGTAAAATCATCACACGAGTCCTCCCAGGGCAGGGCGGGAGGGACTGTCAGACGCGTACTGACTAAAATCCACGGTGTCCTTCAATAGCCCTATTACGTTCCAGGGTCACGGTAATTGGATAAGCCCGCGACCAGCTGGCACCTGCGAAAAATTTTGACATGTGGAATATATAAGGTGCCAGTAGCTTAGGTGCCATTGTCTGCGGGTGCCCTATGTAGAATACCTCACCTTTTATTATAACTAGCGATAGGTATGGCAAAAACGCTTGAACGCACGGGAATTTGTTCGAGTTTCCACAAGGTCCGTATAATAAATGACACCAGATGTCATTGTAGTCTGTACATTATCCAATATAATAATTGCGTTCGTGCCGAACGAACGCTTATTGTGACATATTACAAACTAATATTTTTTAATTATCATTTCAGTAAAAATAATGAATCCAGCCACACCTACCCCACAAATCGAAGACGAGGTTCAAGCATTCCCTTATGTTACTACCTGCATGAATTGCAACCAACGTATAGAAACAAGACTTGAGAGAGGTCCGTCCGTAAGAACTCACATATCTGCCGCCCTACTTTGTTTATTGTAAGCATACCTGTTTATCATAATTTATCAATTATTTCGTCCAGAAACAGGCAGTTTGCCGGTTTGATGAGTGGAAAATGTCGCGCGTAAGTAAACGTAGTGTGGTTCGCCCCCCGTCAAGAAGGACCAATGACCTGATGCATAAGGTTTCATGACTTTTCATCTTTTTCTGACGTAAAGTAAACGGAAACTTTGACGTCAATCTGGTGAAAAAAATCCTCGTTCATACTAGAGGCGCTTTTACTTTTTTTTCCATACCTACCATAAACGCAGTAAACTTTAAGGACTCTGTGAATAAAATACAGAAATCTTGTGATAAGGCCTCTGAAGGTAATTACTGGCCTACTTGAAATAAATGCTTTGATTTTTAAGCAATGAATTAGAAAAAAATAAAAATTCGGGAGTGGAATGATCGATCGTGACGACAGAAAGAAGTAAAAAACCGGCCAAGTGCGAGTTGGACTCTCCCATGAAGGGTTCCGTAGTAGCAACTTGGCAAGCATAGATTAGGGATATAATTATATTGAGATTAGTAAGTAATATACACAAACAATAAAAATAACTTTGTTTTTCATAGTGTTTGTATGAATGGCAAAGTTATATTTGCGTCTTTTTTAAAATGTACTGTATCTCAAAAACTGCTAACTATATCTCATCCAAACCAATTTTCGTTGGAAGTTTTTGTTGAGGTCTACATTATATATATATTTTTAGTTTTATCATTCTCTTATTTTAGAAGTTACAGGGGACACACACACATTTTACCACTTTGGAAGTGTCTCCCGGGCAAACTGTTTAGTTTAGAAAAAAATAGTAACCTCAATATCACTTTTAAAGACCTATCCATAGATACCTCACACGTATGCGTTTGGTGAAAAAAAAAAATTTTGAGTTTCAATTCTAAGTATGGGGGGTACCCCCAAAATTTGTTTTGATTTTATTTTTGTGTGAAAATCCTAATGCGGTTCACATAATACATCTACCTACCAAGTTTCAATAGGATAGCTCTCATACTTTCGAAGAAAAGTGGCTGTGACATACGGACGGACAGACAGACAGACATGAGGAATCTATAAAGGTTCCGTTATTGCCATTTGGCTACGGAACCCTAAAAAAAGGGTCGACTAAAATTCTATATTAGTATTTTCATGCATCTGTGTGAAATCAGAGAGGTTCGCCATTATCCTACTAATATTATGAACGTGAAAGCTTGTTTGGATGGGTGTTTGTCAGACTTTCACCCAGAAACTATTGTCCGAATTTGGATGTAATTTGGCATACGGATAGTTGATAATCTGGATTAACATTTATGGGATAGTTTTCCCGATTTTCCCGTGGGATAATTATTATCTAGTTGTAGCGGGTGAAACAGCTGACATCAGATCATCATCATCAGCCTTTAAATTTTCCCACTGCTGGGACACAGGCCTCCTCACTGTGAGAGGGAGTGGGCCGTAATGTACCACGCGGGCCCAGTGCGGATTGGTAGATGTCACATGTCTTCGAATTTTTGGTTCTAGGACATGCCGGTTTCCTCACGATGTTTTCCTTCACCGTTTTGGGAGCAGTGGTGTTGAAATAAATTACACAAAGTAATGCGCCTGCCTGGGTTCGAACCCACGACCTACAACTCGTAAGTCGAGGCCGATACCACTGGGCCACCACTGCTCTCATCAGACATGACATCAGATAGTCTAATATATAAAATTCTCGTGTCACAGTTTTCGTTGCCATACTCCTCCGAAACGGCTTGACCGATTTTGATGAAATTTTTTGTGCTTATCCGGTATCTATGAGAATCGGCCAACATCTATTTTTCATCCCCCTAAATGTTAGGTGATAAATTTTTTTAAATTATTTATCTACTCTCATATCGTTAAATTCAAAATACAAAACTCAAAACGAGTTTATAATTACGTACTTTACACACAGTATATCGAAATGAAATTAAAAAATTAAATTATGACACTATTTCTCTAACAAAATAATGTTATAATAAATTTTTTTTCATTACGATACAGATTACAGATCATAGATACATCCATTTGATTTTTTATCTGTGGCTGCGCGCGCTGTGGCCCATGCGCGGTGATAACGGGAATTTTGGCGGCATAATACTGTGTCAATCTTTATCTTTTATTTGATAAATTCGTGTTCAATGAAAGTAGATAAAGTAGTGTATGAAACTGTACATAACTAGGTATTATACACTCGTGTGATACTTTTAAAAAACTCGCTTCGCTCGTTTTTTAAACTCACACTCGTGTATAATACCCCTCATTATGTACCAGTTTCATAAACTACTATTATATGGCAAAACAACGTTTGCCGGGTCAGCTAGTATTAATATATTTTCAACTATTTATTTCCACTTGCAGGTGCTGGCCTTGTGTATGCATACCCTACTGCACCGCCTGCTTCTTTCAAACTAATCACTACTGCTCCAATTGCGGAGCTTTCATCGCCTCCTATGACGGTTAACACAATCGATGAAATACTCAGTGACCGGTAATTTATTGAAGAAATTGTATCAGGAAAATTGAAGCCCAATTAAGACCATGCAAATTTTCGTTTATTGCCCGTGGTACTACCCAGTAGGACCACGGAAAAAAAAAATACCCGTGGTACTACCAAGCGATCTAGTAGTACCACGGAAATTTTAATTTACCCGTGGTACTACTCGTTTACCACGGAAATTTTAATTTACCCGTGGTACACACTACTACACATCAAGCTATACAAAACCAGTTTACCTACCGTGGTCTCGCTTTGTATGGTCTTTCCGCATATTCAACGATTAGCTTATACTGGTTTTGTATAGCTTGATGTGTAGCCGTGTGTACTACTCGTTTACTATGCCGGGGTCGCGGGACTGTCTACACAGTTAAGCGTGACCCTGGAATGAAAAAGGCAATTGAAGGAACACGGTAGATTTTAGTTAGTACGAGTCCGACATTCCCTTCCACTCCACGCAGGGCAAGAGGCCGCATATAATGACGATTTTAAAAACTAAAAAATAAAAATAAAAACTTGTGCAAAGTAATAAGGAGATGGTAAACGGAAGATCAATGTGCTCAAACACACTGCGAGCCTAGCGCGGTGGCGACGGCGGCGGCGGGCGCGATAATATTGAACGTATGAAATCGCCGCTCGTGGCCACACTGAAGTGACTACACGCAGAGAAATGTATTCGAGAACTTCTGGTTGCAACCGTGACAGCAAGACTCACTAGTTGACTTTACAAAATTTCTAGTAATAAATACTAAGTCCTTGTTATCTTTACTACTTGGTATTTATTACTATAGAAATGTTGTAAAGTCAACTAGTGAGTCTTGCTGTCACGGTTACAACCAGAAGTTCTCGTAAAGGTAGCCAGGCATTTCTCAGCGTGTAAGGCGGCGGCCTAGCGCGATGGCTACAAGCGATTTTGCGTGCCTACGCAGCGTAGCAGTCTAAACGCAATGTAGTTAAACTTGCTTGAAATTCACATGCGATTTCGTGCAGCGTGTAAATGGGCTGAAATTGCAACGCGTGAACACCCATGGGGGAGGCCTATGTTCAGCAGTGGACGTCCTATGAGTGATATGATGATGATGATGATGAACACCCACGCGGTTCCGTACAAAAGTGCCCATTTAAAGATATACGTGCATGCCTCCTCGCGGACGTCCAGCGCATAACGTTATTATGTGGTTAGTGAAATAATCATTTAGTAAACTAGCTGATGAGGATCCCTACCTACGGTTCATGTTGTGCATCAAAGCGGAATTTAGTTGTGAATATTTATAGATGCTTTGTAAATAAACTATTGTGTATAGTTAAAAATAAATATTTTATGTAAATTATGTTTGTTTTATTTGACTATTTCACCACTCAATGAGCAATGAAATGCGAGCAGTATCTGCGCAGACAAATGAGCTTTCGATCAAATTAGACTGCCCTCCCACAGGAGCGGGCAACTTAATTTGACCGCACCTGTGGACATAAAAATAGTGATCAGTTCAGTTCAATGAGCCGTTTATGGAACTGCTGGGCAAAGCCGCCCCCCCCCCCATATCTTTCCAATTGCTACTTCGGACCAGCCATCAAGTTACGCGTCTAGATCGTCCTGTCACCTCTTTTTGAGCCGGCCTCGGCTGCCATACAAATACCGGCACGGTTCTTGAGCGCTTGGCGTAAGAGTGGGGATCGCTTTGCGCATCGTACACTTATCGACAAATGGAACGCACAATAAAACAAATAAAACGCACAAAACAACGAATCCCGAGTGGCGGCTGACGCGATGCGCTACGGCTCGCTACGCGGGCCAATCACTACACTTTCCCCGCCCCCGTACCTCACTTCACCTACCAAAGGGACCTAATAACTTACTTCTGCGCAGGTGAAGGTCAGCGCTCAAGATCCATGCCGGTAACGTAATAGTGACCAAATAAAAACTTTGACACAGCTTAATTTTGGTACTGAGAGAAATTCAGCTGTGGCAGACTTTATGTTTTTCGCGTTGCTTACGCGAATTAAAACGTTTTAGAAACGTGTAGTACGGGATGTGAGTATTGCAAGGGTCGGCCGGTAGGTAAAAGAATGAAACAGTCCTTTCTTGCAGTAGAGATGTATAACAACTAACGTAACATAGGAATGATTACAATATTTTCTAAATAATCACGGGATAACAGAGTGAGTGAACTGACTCGTGTGGAGGTTGGGCGTCGACTGTATCGTGTGGCGGTTGCGGGTCGACTGTTCACCAAAAATACATTTTTGTCTTGCCCAGTCGCTGGCGGCAAACTTCTTACAACTAAAACTATAGTAAGCATTGTTACAAAATCACAATAAAAGATGCGCTCTGGGAAGCCCAACGTTATAAAAAAATAAAACATTACAGTCGGCATTTCGTTTATGGCACTAGGCCATAAATGTTACATTTCCGACAAACACATTTTCCTAATTGCTAGCTCACAATACAATTTACAAAACAACACACTGCAGCTGCGTGCAATAAAACATTAATAACCTTGCAGCTGTGTAATGCATCGGAATGCCTGAATAATAGTTTATTTTATCTATTACTTCAAAGCTTCTTAGCCGATGGATAATACCTAAAAACAAAAACAAAAGATTTCGTCGTGCCAAAGCGTGAGAACTTACTGGCTACGTGCATCTTAAAACTAAATAATTAACCTGAAGCTATATACAAAAATTATTTACACATTAGACGTTGCTACATTGGTTGGTAGAGACATATGTGGGGCATTAAGTCGCCACAGGTACCCCCCTACCAGTGATTTAGATCACGGAACAAAATTCGTGATTTGGGCTATAAATCTGCTAGTGATCTGAATCATGATAAACCAGCCTGATAATAGTCAGGAAAACGAACACGTCTATTAGACCTGCGCGGAACCGTGCGTTGGTTCCTACCCGGTGCGTCTGCCGTTCGGTCGTGGGCACTTGCTTCAGTCGCAGTACTTGCGTCTGACGCTCCCTCTAGTGGGTTTTGCTCGGCTGCGGTGAGTGAACCCGAATCATGGCTCATATTTACGTCACTCTGAGGTTGCTGATTGTTACGAACGAATTCGACCGGGTTGTCATTTACGATACCGTCCGGTTGGTGTTCAGGTTCTCTCAACAAATATGCTGGCTTTAGCCTATCTATAGATACCGTGACCTCGCGACCGCGAATATCTATCACGAAAGTTTTATCTTTCCTACTAATTACCCTATAAGGTCCATCGTAGGGCGATTGCAACGGTGCTTTAACTGTGTCGTTTCTAACAAACACATGACTGGTTGTTGCTAAGTCCTTAAAGACAAAAGTGCTTTTCTGGCCGTGTCGCGTGCCTGAAATTGGTCTCAGTTGTTTGAAATTATTTCTTAACTCTTTGACGAACTCGCTTTGTAGTACTTTGTATGTCGCGTCGGTTCCTAAAAATTCTCCGGGGAATCGTACGCTTTGTCCGAAAACTAATTCTGCCGGTGTCGCTTGGAGATCTTCCTTCCATGACGCTCGAATTCCTAACATTACCGTTGGCAAAATGCGCGTCCAGCCGGTGTTACTAGAGCCGTGACATTTTATTGCACTCTTAAGTTGACGATGAAAGCGCTCTACCATCCCGTTAGCTGCGGGGTGATAAGCTGTGGTTTTGAAATGCTTCGTACCTACCAAGTGGTTGAGTTCCTTGAACAGGTGCGACAGGAAATTTCTACCTAAGTCTGAGGTTATAAACAATGGAATTCCATAGCGAGACATCCAGTTGGAATAAAACGCGCGAGCGACTGTTTCTGCCTCCTGATTTTCTATAGGTATAGCCTCGGGCCATCTCGAGAACCTATCTACGCATGTTAAACAATATCGACATCCTTCAGAGTATGGCATAACGATAATATCAATGTGCACATGATCGAAGCGTGACGAGGGAGGCGCAAATGTTCCTGGGGAGGTAATTACGTGTCGGTTCACTTTAGATCTTTGACAGTCTACACAAGCTTTCGTCCATTGTTTACAATCAGAATTCATTGAGGGCCAAACAAAGCGTTTGGAAACTAATTTTGTGGTAGCCCTACTGCCAGGGTGTGAGTTTGAATGCAACTTGCGGAAAGCTGCTTTTCTAAATGGTTCCGTTAGATAAGGCCTTGCTACCTGAGTCGAGATATCACAATACACTGTCTGGTCACTGTCTGGCATTTGCACGAGCTTTAGTTGCAATGATGAGCTATTGTTATCTATTAGTGCCTTTAATTGCGGGTCATTCTTCTGAGAAACTGCGAGGGATTCCCAATCAATGTCCTTTTGTATTGTCTCGATGCGAGATAACGCGTCCGCTGGAATGTTATCGTCTCCACTTACGTGACGTATATCTGTCGTAAATTGCCCAATTAAATCTAAATACCTGAACTGGCGAGGCGTGCATTGTTGGTCTTTCTTTTTAAAAGCGTAAATAATCGGTTTATGATCAGTAAATATACAAAAATGACGCGCTTCTAAATAATGTCTAAAGTACCTTACAGACGCATAAATGGCGAGAAGTTCCCTGTCGTACGCAGAATATCTTTGCTGAGTTTCTGTTAACTTTTTGGAGAAAAATCCTATAGGCTGCCAATCGTTACCTACTTTTTGCTGTAAAGTCGCGCCTATTGTTTTCTGACTTGCGTCGCAGAACAAAGCTAACTCGGTGTTAATTAGAGGGTGCGCTAATAACGTCGCTTCGACTAAACTTTGTTTACAAACATCAAAATCGCGCCTAGCTTCATCTGTCCACACGATAGCGGTTCTACCTTTCTTACCTGCAATAAGGTCATTGAGGCTTGCTTGGCTGGATGCGGCGTTACGTATAAACCTTCTATAGAAATTGAGCGTACCTAAAAAACGTCTTAACTCCTTGGCGGTCGTTGGCAATGGATAAGTACGCACTGCTTCAACCCGATCGGGGAGTGGGCGTGTGCCGTCGGCTGAAACTAGGTAACCTAAAAATTCAATCTCAGTTTGACCGAATACACATTTTGCTGGGTTAATTACTACACCATATTGTCTTAATCTATTAAATACAGTCTCTAAGTGTTTTAAATGTTCGGCTTTGTCGTTTGATGCGATCAAAATATTGTCAATATAACAGTAGCAAAAGTCTAATTCACATAACACCTCGTCCATAAACCGTTGAAACGTTTGAGCCGCGTTACGCAAACCGAAATTCATGAATTTAAACTCAAACAAACCGAACGGCGTAGTTATGGCGGTTTTCGGTACATCGTCCTCTGCAATGGGTATTTGATTAAACGCACGCACTAAATCTAGCTTTGTGAACACTGTTTTTCCACTCAAACACTGTGCGAAGTCCTGTATATGTCTCACTGGGTATTTATCGGGAATCGTCCTATCGTTAAGCTGTCGGTAATCACCGCAAGGCCGATGTTTCACTGTAGTATCCTTCCCCGCTCCAGGCATGGCAAACGGCGACAATGTCTCCGGCTTTTCACGTGACGCTGGTTTTTCTACCATGACAAGTGGTGCTGCCCAGGGACTCTTTGACGGTTGCGCAATTCCAAGTTTAAGCATTGCTTCAAATTCCTTCTTCGCTGCTATAAGACGGTCCGGCGCCAGGCGTCTAGGTTTCTGTGCTACCGGTGGACCTGGTGTTACTAATATATGGTACTTGGTGTTATGTTTCACCTCTTTAACTATCCCGTCTGGGCGCGTGATATCCACATATTTAGTAAGGAGGTCGTAATAGGGTGATGTGCCGTTGACCGTTTTGACCGTCGATTGTTCACACGACGATACGCGACCTTTCACCGTAAGCTGCGTGATCGCGTCTACGAGACCTTTGTTTCTTGCATCTATCATTAAATTGTAGTGCGCTAAGAAATCCATCCCGATTATTGGTGTAGATACATCCGCCACTACAAAAATCCACGGAAAATCACGTCTCAGACCGAGGTTAAGGTTCACCGCTACTGTACCGTAGGTCGCGATTGGCGTTCCATTGGCAGCTACCAGTTCATAAGCGGCAACTTTGCGAGCCGTATGAAGCAGTGATTTCGGATAGACGCACAAATCTGCACCTGAGTCTATTAAGAACCTCACCTTACTATTTTTGTCCGTGATGAAAATGCGGCGTGATGTATTACGGCAGTTTACCTCATTCGCCGCTAGTGACTGCCGAAGGCGTTTCCCCGGCTGCGATTTGTACGCACATGGTTGCACACACTTGTTGGCTTTAGGTCCATGTTTGAAGTGGTACCAACATAACCAGCCCTCGGGTCGCGATCTCGATGTCGAGCGTGAGCGCGGCGGACCGCGCGATCGTGATCTCGCGCTGCGCTCTGCACTGCATACGGAGGCCTGTGACTCTTGCATGGCCTTTAGGAGCCCCTTCACTGACGATAACTCGGCCTCTAGCCTTTGTACTCTTTCCTCTGCGGGACTCGCGGCTGTGACGGCTGACACTGAAGGCGATATTTTCGCACACCGCAGCCTCATATTCTCCGCAACAAGATCTGCGATGTCGGCGAGTGTGTCTCCCTCTTTGCTACTATGGCTGCCTGCATATCGATAGGCAAGCCCTTAGTCCAAATGACTCGCAAGACGTCGTCGGACATTGCGGTGCCAGCTAGGGATTTCAAATGGCGTAGGAACTGTGAAGGCGTACGATCGCCGACTTCTTCTCCCTCTAAAAGCCGCTGGGTTTTCACGGTCTGCGTTTCCCCGAACCTCTTAACTATATTAATTTTCAGTGCCTCATACTGCTCAGTAGTTACCACGGAGAGGTCAGCTATTAAATCGCTTATTTCTCGCAGAGCGTTGGTGTCCATTTTACTTACGATATACAAGCACTTTTCTGTCGGATCGGTAACTTTCGACATCCTCAGAAAGCTCTCGGCGCATCTCATCCAGGTTTCAGGGTCAGCCGTGCTGAACTGAGCCATCTGCGGCCACGACACCTGCCTGGAGCCGTTAGCTGGGCCGTTGACACTGCCACCATCGGGGGTTGTAGTCGGACCCATCATGATTGATGTCACTGCACTTGCACTCACTTGAATGTCACGGGAGTATCACAAATTGTCAATTTGTCGAATTAATCACTGCGACCCGACCCTTAATAAACCGCAAGCCACGTTTACTAAATACACGATCACGTCGGGGTCACCACTTTCGCGTTGCTTACGCGAATTAAAACGTTTTAGAAACGTGTAGTACGGGATGTGAGTATTGCAAGGGTCGGCCGGTAGGTAAAAGAATGAAACAGTCCTTTCTTGCAGTAGAGATGTATAACAACTAACGTAACATAGGAATGATTACAATATTTTCTAAATAATCACGGGATAACAGAGTGAGTGAACTGACTCGTGTGGAGGTTGGGCGTCGACTGTATCGTGTGGCGGTTGCGGGTCGACTGTTCACCAAAAATACATTTTTGTCTTGCCCAGTCGCTGGCGGCAAACTTCTTACAACTAAAACTATAGTAAGCATTGTTACAAAATCACAATAAAAGATGCGCTCTGGGAAGCCCAACGTTATAAAAAAATAAAACAAATAAAACATTACAGTCGGCATTTCGTTGGCACTAGGCCATAAATGTTACATTTCCGACAAACACATTTTCCTAATTGCTAGCTCACAATACAATTTACAAAAACAACACACTGCAGCTGCGTGCAATAAAACATTAATAACCTTGCAGCTGTGTAATGCATCGGAATGCCTGAATAATAGTTTATTTTATCTATTACTTCAAAGCTTCTTAGCCGATGGATAATACCTAAAAACAAAAACAAAAGATTTCGTCGTGCCAAAGCGTGAGAACTTACTGGCTACGTGCATCTTAAAACTAAATAATTAACCTGAAGCTATATACAAAAATTATTTACATATTAGACGTTGCTACATTGGTTGGTAGGGACATATGTGGGGCATTAAGTCGCCACATGTTAATTTAAAATTAAAAAAGCAGGTTGAGTTTTTTTTAAATTAAAGTTCTTACTCCCAAACTGCTTTAAAAGATATGTTTGTGAGATTCCTCGTTGGTGTAGCGGTCGCCAAGACTGCTGATCACGAGGACCCGGGTTCGGTTCCTGGGGCCGGGCAAAGTATGAGTGGGTTATGTTAGGAAGAGTTAATGGGTGGGAGGGAATTTCTCAATATTACCCATGGAGTCCGGATTTGTGCCCAATTGATGGCAATAAGCTCGCCTACTGTTATATGGGACTAACTATCGAAATAAAGGTGTACTATAAAGGTATACTTGTGCCTTTTTTATCGTGGTAAAATCATCAAAATGAGTCCTCCCACCCAGGGTAGTACAGAAGGGACTCTCAGACTTGTACTGACTAAAATCCACGGTGATCCTTCAATAGCCCTTTACGTTCCAGGGTTACCTGATGAGACAGTCCCGCGACCCCAGAAGAAGAAGGCGTGATGTCATGATGTTTCTGTCATCCCACTAGCTTAGTTAGATTTCCTACTTCATGTGCACAGTCTGCATTCGAAGAGGAATTTGTCAGTCAATCCATGGTGCTATCTCGAATAACGTAACAGTATAGTATGTCCTTGCTATAGGTCAATTACTAACGAACCTATACATTAATGTACAATGATAAAACAAAGTTTCAGTGCGATGACCAATTCAAACAGATCCGCTTAAAAGCCTGATAAAAATGTTAATCTGGTATCGTTATCTACGAGTTCGACGCTTTTTAATCTATAAATGGATAGATTGGCAGAGAAACTTTAGTACTATTACCTCTCTTGTGCGGATATCAGTAGTGATTTTAGCGACTTAGAGAAAAATATACAATTCTGCAAAATGGCTGACAATCAAAGTAAGTTTTTACGTACCTATTATTTGTTACCTTTAAATAAAGTTTATTGCGATTGTAAAGAAATAAGGGATTTAAATTACTTTTCTTACTACTATTTTTTTAACTATTCTGAAATTTAATAAGACTATATTATTCGAAAAGATACTACATATAGATATACCTACTCATAATTAAACTTTTGAACTTTGCGGTTAGTCTTTTTCGTTTAATTTTGGCATAAATTGAACCTGGCAATATTTGTGGTGTTTTTAATATGAATTTGCAAAATAAAAATGTCAAAAATAAAAAGTAATACGTACCTAAGCGTGTCTCAAGTATTAAAAAAAAATAAGTATCAGAAACAGTAGACATGTATAAGTGGACATGCCTTGTTTTTTGTGAACCAAATATTCTCATTATTAATAATTATTTCTTATTTCAATATAATTATAATTATTTATTTGTGTACTTTATTATTTTCTCAGTGCACAGTACGCCACCCGCATACGGCCCACCTCCCGTCGTTACACAACCCGGAGTGTATCCAGGAAATGTAGTCCCCGTACTCATAAGTAGTCAGATGGGTGCCAAACCTTCTGCCATTAGCTGCCCGTCTTGCCGCCAGCAAGTAGTGACAAGAGTTGAACTGAAGTCTTCTACCAAAACTCATTTATTTGCTGTCTTGCTCTGTATAGTGTAAGTATATCATGTCTTCTTCTTCCTGCCCTCATTCCATTCTACTTGGGGTCGGCGCAACACGTATTCTTCTTCCATTCTCCCCTATCAGACGTCACAGCATCATTCACTCCTTTTTCTTTCATATCATTCCTTAGACAATCCATCCATCTTTTCTTTGGCCTTCCTCTTCATCTCCATCCATCAACATTCATGCTTATCACTCTCTTAGTCACATGGGTGTCATCCCTCCTCATCACATGTCCATACCAACATAGACGATTCCCTTTCATTTTTTCTGTAACAGGCGCCACTTTCAAACTTCCCCTTATAAACTCATTCCTTACTTTATCCATTCTTGTCACTCCACACATTCATCTTAACATCCTCATCTCCGCTACATGCAATCATTTCTCATCCATCTTTTTCACAGCCCAGCATTCAGTATAAGTATATCATGTATTTCTTTAAATTCATCCTCCTCTTAATCCTTTCTTCTCTGATGTTGTCTTTCTTCTATGATCAGATTCAAAAGTGCCTGTAACTGGCCTACTTGAAATAATTCGTTAATTCGTCCTTATTCTACAGTCTTGTTTAAAGACTTGTTATAAAGTATGTACAAAAATTTGTTATGACGGTTTTTTTTTTCTTTGCAGATTTTTCCCCTGTGTGTGCCTACCCTACTGTCTCGACAGCTGCCACAACGCTGACCATTATTGTCCAAATTGCAATGCTTACATCGGCAGCTACATCAACTAAATTCATAAGAGTAATAATTTCATTGGTAATAGCAATTGAACTTGTGATTGGCCCTTATTTATTTTGACTGAAATTGTCCTCAAAAAGTTGAGTAATTCTTGTCACTCAATACGAGCGGCACTCAAGACCAATTTACTGTTGTATTAAATTAATTAATTAATTAAAGTAATTATACTATAGGTACAAAAGTCTGTATTAGGATCCTAATCTATTATATGTATTTCTGATCTCTAGCAGCAGATAAGAAAACGATCAATTAAATTGTCAAGATTTCGTGTTGTTCTTGTAAATAAATTATTTATTTAAGATAAATTAAATAAAAGAAACCTATTTAAAATGTTGTTGTTTAATTTGATGATTTCATTAATGAAGGAAATGTTAAAGAATACTAAGATACAGACTGAGTAACAGGTTTATACGTCATAAATGATCAAAGTGATAGGCAAAGGTCAGAAGATATTGTTTTATTTGAGTTTATTCAAGTCTTTGGATACTGTAACTACCCTTATCTTGCTAACTAATCCAGAAATTGCTAAAATAAGGGATAAAGCCTTTTAAATCTTGCAGTAATTTAAGTCATTCTATGTTATGTTGGAATACGGTACAGTTGATTAATATATGACAGGTTAGAATCTCGACCAATAGAAGAATTTAGCACTGGAGTTCCTCTGGGAAATGTACTTGGACTCTCTCTACTTGGATTTTTTTACAATAAAGCAATTGTTAATAGGCCCTCCGTTATGTCAAACGGTCAAGCATACGGTCATTAGACTAACGGGACAGTTAAGAGACATTTTAAGAAAGTGGTTTAACAAATAGGGCACCAAAATAAAAAGGTGGACTGAAATCACTGTTTCACACCGGGAGCATTCGCGTGTAATGTGTAACATTATACATTCGACTTTGAGCATTACATTACAGTACTACCTATGACCTGATTGACGAGCATTCGCGTACATTTATTATAGATTTGATACAAGGTGCGCATTGTGATGCTCAATTGTTCTCCCTCACCGATGAAATGCTCGAATCTGTAACGTTCATTACAGGTGAATGCTCGCGATGAGGGAACGCCTTAAAACAAACGCCTGTTAAAAACAATCAGACAAAATCGTAAACCATTGTTTTCACCAAAAAGATTGCTAATAAATTGCTAAAAACATTGGGTACGTTGTTTTAACCTTTATCCTATTAAGTGCTGAGGCAGTGACGTCCCAGATCTTGAATTGGTCTTAGATTCCACACGAAGAAAAAAATAGTGATGGAAAAGAGCAGAAAAATAAATAACTGCTACTTAATTTCAAGCAGGAGACAGAACAAAACAAGGTTAATAGGCACAAAGAGACTTTTAAAACTGGCATAAGCTGCTATAAGAAAATATTACTAAATATTTACGGGTCCTAAATTGTTAGCAGCTTTATTCGATTCCAAAAATAGGTGTGGCAAATTACTTGAACACACAAAAAAACGATCTGTTTTGCCACAAGGGCCGTATAATAAATGGCTGCAGATGTATTCTCTATCCAACAATTACGCTAATTCTGCGAATAAATACACTGCAGCCATAAATTAGATAATCTTCAAATGATCATATTCAAAGTCTTCATCATCAGCCGGAAGACGTCCACTACTGAACATAGGCCTCCCCCTTAGACCGCCACGCTGCCCGGAATCAGATGTGGAAAATTGACAAAAATAAGTGGCGACGACCTCGAAGGAGACCCAGACCTTTGTGAGAATTTAATTTCTATTTTAAGGAAAATCTCATTCCGAACAGTATCTATAAATAACCGAGATTTATCTTAAGGCTACGATCGCACTGACCTGTGCTAACTTAACTGGCGCCAAGCGCGTTCTGACCCAACATCTATTCGCTCATTCTTCCTTGTTTCTTGTGACCAAACTGGAAGGCAATTAGCAAATTCGCCAAGCCTGGAGTGCGGTTCGGATGGATGCGAAAACTCTAGAAAATGCGTTTCGCTACTCCCAAGAAGACTTACCCGGGCAGGTAAGACCCCTCTTTGAGGAGTAGCTGGAGAGTCATGGCGTCCACACCTGCTTGATACAGGTCCTCAGACATGGTAGTTTCGGGAGATTCCTGTGTCTGATAGGGAAGGAAGAAGCGCCTTGGTGTCACCACTGCGAGGATCGTCCTGAGGACACGAGCATACGGTGCATTACTGCCCAGCTTAGGCAGAGCACCGCCGCCGCCGTGTCCTCGCGTGGACCATGCCTGGGGCGACGACGGCGCGTCGTGTTCCACGCATGCTTTCAAGAGCTATCAGTAATCTGCTGGGGTCGAGGGATTATCATCAAGTAACCGTGACCCTTTTAAAAGGCTATTGAAGGCTTTTACCACGATAATAAAAAAAGAAGACTTGGTACTAAAATACGATTATTAATTCCAATCAGTAAAATGACATTTCCAGTGTTCAGATTTGTTTCATTTTGTTTGTATCAGTGACAGTTGCACTTGTCATTTTACTGACTCGAATTAATAATCAAACTATAGTAGATGCAAAGATCTAGGCACATTCCAGTGTGTGCGTAGCCTTAAGTACGAATGATTTTATTTCCTTTATTTTATTTTTGAAGCGATCGTAAGTAGGTGCGTCCACACAGAGCGCGCAGCCTCGCGAGGCATTCGCTGCGCGAGGAAACTGACAAGCGAGGCTGCTCACTCTGTGTGGACGCATCTATTGTTTTTCGACCGACGCGACGCAAGAAACAATATACGCGAGCAAAACAAAAGCCGACATTGGATGGCTCGGGCGCTCGGTCGCTCGACCACGGCAGCGCTGTCACTTGCCTCGCCCGAGACACGTCCACACCAACCCGAGCTGCTTCGCGCGGAAAATTGCCGGAAGGCTGCACGCTCTGTGGGGACGCACCTAATTGGTATTTATCATAGTTTTTGAGTAACGTTTCCTACCGGAACTAAAATAGGTAACTAAAACGTTTGAGGATAAGTAAGTACAATAGATAAATGGCCTTTCAAATTTTATTCATAGATACAGATTAGGTTTTTCCTTAAAGCTAAGTATTGATAAACAATGTAGATATTGTCACATTCATTAGTCATCGCAAAAATCTTCTTATATATAAAAATCAATTGCTGTTCGTTAGTCTCGCTAAAACTCGAGAACGGCTGGACCGATTTGGCTAATTTTGATCTTGAATTACTTCTGGAAGTCCAGGGAAGGTTTAAAAGGTGAGGCGGTACGAAGTTTGCCCGGTCAGCTAGTATAGGATAAATAAGTGTATTTATCTGATATAATAGTCCGTAAACATAATATAGCATGCCTAAAAGGTGACTATGACTAAACAACAGCTAAAACATCTGATAACAAGTTTGATAAAACTGTTTATCAAGTATCGTTATCTGCACTCGACATTTTTATCTATAAATCGAAACTTGGTTGAACAAAGTTCAGTGTAATCACTTACTTCATAGGAAACTGAGTAAAAAGGTGCTTTCTTGTGATAAAAATAGTTTTTTTAATTAGTAAAATGAATCAGAACGCCGATATTATTGATCGTAAGTATATAATATTAATAGATCGTATTTTATTTTGATTGATAGATTAACTGCTTTATTTTAAATTCTGTAGTACTTGATTCTAGATACCTTATCGAGTTACGTACTTTTTTTTTATCGTGGTAAAATCATCAAATGAGTCCTCCCACCCCGGGCAGGGCGGGAGGGACTGTTACGTACTTGAGTGATTTTTTTTCGTTAATATACAAAGAAACCTGTCCCAAATCTGGGAAAAGGCCACTTCCATTTTTAATAAGTGTAAATTACTTGAATTATAAACCCTCTTTTGGGAATATTACATGTGTCAAAATTATCTCTATGCCTTATCTTGCTGAAAGATTTATTAATATTTTTATATCAGAAGTCAACAAAAATGGATATCTCCCGTATTTAAATGTACTATGAGGTAGTAAGGAAATAATGTAACGTACCAAAGAGGATGATTTATTATTTATGAATGAATTCTTAGGTAAACTTTATAATTATGTGGTTAATAAAATACAGATACATGTTATAGGGAATCCTATTAATCCTAAGTCATTGAACGTACAGTGTAGTACAAAGCAGACAGTAGAGATAAGGTAAAATCTTTCACAAATACAATGACGAAACATTACCTACATTTGTTCTTGCAAAATAGTGTATTATTGCGACAAATCAGAGATAACAATTAGATATGGACACAGCAAACCAGAAGCAACAAATGAACACTCCTATAAATTAACAATAAACGCGAAGTGTTTCAAACCTGTTTTTTAGTAAGTAGGTAAAATCGTCAAACAAGTCTGACAGTCAATTCCGCTCAACACAGGGCTCGGACTTACTGAGTAAAGTATACCGTGTTCCTTCAATAACCCTTTACCTTCCAGGATCACGGTTATCTGTTTGGACAGTTCCGCGACCCAGGCAGGCGTTTAGCCTTCTATTGAGGCCAATCCTTAAGTTTAAATTGTAAGAGAAAGCGAGCTCATTGCCATTAATCCAGTCTACGAGATGTTACTGAAAAATTGCAGATGGAAAAATCCAATGTTACTTTTTCTGACAAAGCCATTAGAGGTAGTCTAACTAAAGAATTCTATTTTTCTTAATTCCAGCCAAAGGCCAAGGCATGCCTCCGCCATACACAGATGAACCCCCACCACCGACGACGGTCATCACCCACACACAACACACATACCCTGCTCAACCGTCCCAGCCACCACCACCAATTCAACCACCAGTTCAACCAGTAGTCTACCACGGGAACATGGGACCAAGAGTCATACCAGTGATGGTTAGCCCACAGATGGGCTCTAAGCCAGCAGCCATAACATGTCGATCATGCAACGCGCAAGTAGTTACAAGAGTTGAATTGAAGTCTTCTTCAAAGACCCATCTGTTTGCCCTGCTGCTTTGTATAGTGTGAGTATACTTTTTTGTTGACTGATTAATTTATGGCTGGTTTTCTCACCTTTACGTTGGTAACCACATCCACTGATTGCTTGTCGCAAATCCTGACTATTTTAAGATCAGCGGGATAATTGCGTGATACAATTAGGTACTTAAAATGCCTTTCATTGACACTTCATCGACATTCATTGCGTAACTCACATCGTTGAGCAGAAAAATATTGGATAAGAAGTTCTTATCATTTAGATTATAATGGAAAGAATATTACGCAATTGGGGTGCTGATTTTTAAATCTTTGCCTTCACAGTGAATCAGTCTGTAATATTCAAGAGCTAAAGTGAGCGCAAAATCGAACTAGTTTTTTTAAAGTAAATCATCGCAGTTTCTGAACGAGACATTCTGAGCTCGTGAACGTTACAGCATAGCTATTGGAGTATCTAAAAGATATGTTATTTTTCTTAATACTAATTTCTGTTATTTTCTATTTTTAGTTTCTGGCCGTGCGTCTGCCTACCATATTGTATCGACAGCTGCCAAAACGCGGACCATTACTGTCCAAACTGCAACGCTTACATCGGCAGTTACACTAACTAAATCTAGCTTAACTTTATAAATATTGATAATGGATTATGTTATCTGAACTACGCCGAATATAAAAGATAAGTACCTACCAGTAGGAGATTGTGATATCGAAATTGTTTGTTCTTTATGGCGAATGTGATTAAAATTTTTGCAAATTCGATAATAATTTCAGTGTTTCACCGAAATTTTCGAATGACGGACTGATTCTAAGTTGGATATCTATGGCTGCACAATAAATTTTTATTTACAGTGTCACACTACTTCAAAATACCATGAAGAAGAACATGCATGAACAAAGTGAAATATTGTATGAATAGTTACCAAACGTAGTACCTATTTTTAAAATTACAAGTACTCAAATAAGTACGAGTAATTTTAAACATAATAATTATATAAATGGTCATTCGTCAAATAAATCAAAAGGAAACCGCATCTAAAATCCAAAATAATATTGTGTCATCAATATAATTACGTCAATGTGGTCAAGCTCATTGAGTCATTGTTGAAATGCGCTTTATGTACTGTCTAATATTGTGATGTATATGTAAATAAAGAATATAATAATTATATTTTATTATAAATAGATGTAAGTAAACGTGCAACATGTTTTAAAATACAGCCTCGTTGATTGAGGTGCAATATTATAATCGTGTTGCCGACTCCGTTCTCGATGTCGTTGTACCGAGATCGATCTATCATCACTGTTAGATTTATTGTGTCGATAAACCTGATATAGTGGTGATAGATTATTGATCAATCAGCTCCCTGCTCTAAGATTGTCTATGTATCATGAAAGCCGAGGAAGAGATCTTCTACATCGAAATCTCATATATCTCGACTTAGGATGTTAGTAAGGATTGTGATTTCGTCTATCATAGTGACTGTTGAATGTTAACTGCCAATTCTATTAAAACCAAGAACCTGGATTGGAGGTTTCATGAGGTCACCACTAATATGTTATACGGGTCTCTGGTCTTTATGCTAGTTGACCTATATTATTAATATTTCAAATGCGTTTTGCATTATGTATGTTTTGCAGAATTTTATCTTGCAATTGATATGTGTATGAATAAATAACAATAAGACTTGGATTTTTTTTTATTTAACCCTGAACACCTCATACATGTCTTCTTATAATATTTGGAATATCCATAAATAACTAGCTTTTCCCAGCGGCTTCGCCCCCCCCCCCCTCCTAAGTTTTCTTTGCTATAAACCTCACGGAGCCCGAGACCTTTCCAACGAATGCAAAACCGTGGAAATCGGTTTGTGCGTTCTGGAGTTAGGTTAGGTTAGGAAGGTAAACCCGACTTATTTTTATACATATAGTAGATTGAACACAAATATTATTATTGTAAAGAGGAAATATTTGTACATATTTTGAAATCTGAGAGGACAAAGTCGTGTGTGGAGTGCTAGATTTGGATAATATCATTTGAATGATGACAGATGGTAAAAAATAAAAAAAATTGGCGTCTTAAAACTCCATTGTATATTTTATGTGAAAAAAGCTAACACATATGTTAGCCATCTTTCGAAGTTTTTTTTTAATTTTGAATGAGTTGAGATCCAATATTTTTACAAATTCTCAATTGCCCAAACGCAGGTAACGTTATTGTGGCCACATCTGGTTATCGTAAATGTGGCCCTTGGGTCACTGGGTCCATCCTTTTTTATAACAAGCATTTCAGAAACCAAAAATAAAGGAAGTTTATTTAGAAACATGCCACGTCTGTCGCGTATTATAGAAAAAAGTGAAGTAATGCGCAATCTGGGATCAGGGGTATTTCTTTCTTCCCTAAAAGACGTAATAATAATTCTTCACACTATCCAAGTCGAGCAACATTTCTGAAATCGTTATCAACAAGCGACCCGCCCGGTTTCGCTCGGGACCAATTTATATGTACAGTTTTAAATTTTCTAACAGGTGGAAATCCGAATCCATTAGAGATACGAAAAAAACTTTGTTGGGAGACAATAGCTTTTTTACGAGTATGTTAACAATTTTGGCATATTGATTTTTTTTAGTCAAGTGTGAGTTGCCCCCAAAAATGAATCAAATAGACCAGCACGTGACAATCTCCCCGGATCATTTCATTGTATGGGAAGGAAAAAATCGGGTCGGTGGAAGTATTTTTTCAAACAAGTTGTATGAACGAAAAATAAATAGGTACCTATCTTTTTATGACGCCGTTTGAGTTAGTTTCATTTTTTTATGTTTTCATTATATGGGCAGGAAAATATCTGGACAGTAGAAGTTGTTTAATTTTGTGCGAATATTTTCATTGAATTAGTAATGAGCGCGCAGAAACATGCTGCACTATGCGCGAACAAAAGTTTGTGCATAACCTTGCGTTGCGATACAAGCTTAGAACACTATTTTGATGGAATTGTAACAATAGAATATTTTACAATCTCTCATGTTTTAACACATCTTTGCCATTAGGGACAAAACATGCTTATCGATTTAGATTTAGATATTATAATTCTGCGATAAAAGTCTAGCACTGACGACAAAAGAAGTGACAAACACATGATTGGTATCTCGCTAGTTTTTTAAACAAGCTGTGTTCATAACTCTGTCCGTGGAACGTTTCTACTTTACTTTTGTCGAATACCAATTTGACATGAATATCTTTGTGTGAAGCGAATCAAAGAAAAACAGTTTAACCACTTGGTTTTGTAGAAAATGTCAACTAAAACTGTTTTATCGATTTTTGCATTTTGTAAGCCATACACGACATAGGGTCGTCCAAGAATTGTCCAAGCGGGAAACCGTGACCCTGGAAAGTAAATGGTCATTGAAGGAACACGGTAGATTTTAGTCAGTACGAGTCCGACAGTCCTTTCGCTCCAACCAGGGCAGGAGGACTCATTTGATGACTTCATCATCTAAAAAAAGCCATGACACGATCATGGAGTGAAGTATGACGATGTGAGGTGATGACCTGTTATTTGTCTGTCCATTGAAAAATTAGGTCAACGGTTAGAGGACAACATTTAAGTATTAGCTCAAAAGAGCATTCTGTTTTATTTATATGGCATTATCTACAATTGTTACACTATTATAGAAAACAAGACAAGCAAACATACCAGCCAAGTGTACAATATTAGGCGATAGACACAGCCTTTATTTTAAAATTCTAGTTCTTCGAGAATAGCTTTGATTCTGTTAGTGTTGTGTTGCTAAAAGTAATTTGGTTTGCAACTGCAGAGTAAATAAAACATAATGTAATCTACATTTGCACTAAAAGCAAAGTACAAACATCAAATTTTCGTATTAAGATAAGCTGGGAAAGTCCAACAGACAATAGATTAATTGTTTATATTTGTACAAACGTGTAAAACTTTATTTTACTTTTTATTGAAATCTAAACATTGCCAGATTGTAAATAAAGAACATCAATGTTTATTGTCTTTGTTCGGCACATTTATGATTGTGAATGAAAAATGACGAGTGTTTTGAATTTACACCGTTGACGACCATTCCTGAATTACGTGTTTTTTGTTGTACCTAAATATTCACGATCATGAGTATCATGACCGATATTTCAATATTCCTTCAAAGATTTTGTAAGAACACATGTTTTTAGGGTTCCGTACGTCCGAATACAAAAACGGAACCCTTATAGGATCACTCGTGTGTCCGTCTGTCTGTCGAATACAGTCAATTATCTCCGAATCTACTAGACCGATTAAGTTGAAATTTGGTACACATATCAATTCCTGTGACCCAAGCACAGAGGTGTGACGTGAATAGATGAAATCTGTGTATGGGAGGTAATTTTTGGGGGAAAGGGGAAAATTAAAAAAAAAATGAAAACTGCATCGTGTGACATAGCAAATGAAAGGTCGTGTTGAGAAGATCTTAAATGTATTTTTTTTGTAGTTTTAAAATAAATAGTTTCCAAGTTATTCAAGAAAATAGACGAAAATTGACCAACCCCCCTTATCTGGGGTGCTAAGACAGGAAACCTCCACGTGCGCCCGTGGACTGGAGTTCCCTCTCGGATACGTCCGGGGGGAAGACCAGTTTTTCGGGCCGGTGCGCCCTGGGATGCGGGCAAAAACTCTCCTTAGGCACTGTGTGCCTAAGGGGTTTCTTTGCCCGTATGCAAATAGCCTGTCGGGTGGACGCTCCAACGCGTGTCCCTCTGAACAGCAGAGGGCACAGCGGCGGAGCGGGCTTGCGGACGGTGAGTAATGGGTATGCTCGCCGTCCGACCAAGGACCAAGCCTGGGTCGGTGGCGCGTCGTGTTTCACGCGTCACCGACGGGGCCCCTTATGGGGCCAAATGCCTGCCGGGGTCGCGGATTTTTCTTAATCCAGGATACCGTGGCCCCGGAACGTAAAGGGCATCCGACGGAACACGGGTGGATTTTAGTCAGTAAGAGTCTGACAGTCCCTCCCGCCCCACCCAGGGCGGGAGGACTCATTTGATGATTTTGCCACACTAAAAAAAAAAAAAAACCCCCCTTATCTCCGAAACTACTGAACTTTAAATGTTGAAAAAAAAATACAGAAATTAGTTTTCTACTTATAGATTATAGTAAAACCTATAAGAAGTCCATGATATTAAAATAACATGGTAAATCACTCAATATTGTGCGTAACATCGTACGGAACCCTCTTCACGCGAGTCAAACTCGCACTTGGCCGGTTTTTTTCATAATCGCTGTTATCTTGCCACCTAAACTGATAAGTCGTGTGATCCTTTTATTCAAACACTATTAACGCAGCTGTACAGATATACCAACTTATTGTATACATTTTGGTGTTTTTTATTCAATATTTTTATATATTTCAGTGTTGTGTTTATTGGTCGATAGATAAGGGAGTGTTTTTTTTATTACTGACGTGTGCTTAGCCTTTGATTTGATTGTGTGCTTGGATCTAGTCTTGTGCAGATATTGTGAGAATAAATTGTAAGTATTACTGGTGGTATTACTTATGTTTTGATCAGGGTGTCTAAAAAATCCTTTTATAAGAAACGTAACATGAATTGCGACAAAATTCGTAATATGGAATATTCTATTCTGTTGCCCAAGCAATGGAGAAGATAAAACAAAAAGAATAATCTGCTTGAGAGGCTTTTTTGATCTCCAGAAAAGGGAGAGGTTTCTAGAATACGACGTAGCGCCATATGTCTAGATTTGACATTATCTTTTTGAATTCTGATGGATTGTTATATCTTTTCATCAGCTGTAAAAAACAAAATATGTCAGAAGAATATTTGAAAGTATTTTTGATCTTGTTTGTTTGTTTTCTTTATCTGTCTAGTTCAGAACTGTACCCTTATCACGAGTTTTCATTCTTTTACTTTACAGCGTCTTTTCAGTATTTACAGCGTTTCTTGTATGAAAAAATGGATCCACGCCTCTGGTGTGCGAAGAAGGAACTAATTTTTTCCTTGAAAATTGTCAATTTGAAATTGTCAAAGTTACAGTTTACTTTACGTCTCAAATACTGAAAACTCGTGCTAAGGGTACAGAACTGGCCCTGCAGTCTCGACAAATATAACGACAAAAATCGGTTGTTAAGTCTAATCAATGTCAAATTTCTTTAATAGATTTTCAACCTTATGCTTTGGAAATAAAGTTGAAAATCTATTGAAGGAATTTGATAACGATACGACTTAGCGACCGATTTTTGTCGCTATCTAATGTCGAGACTGCAGGGGCTGATCTTTTCTTTTCTGGGTAGTATTTTAGTGGTTGTTTCTGGCATTTCAAAACAGTGGTACGTTCAAATAGATTCTTCATTTAAACGTTTTAAAAGTTACCCACAAAAGATTAATTGCTCCTGAATTATCTAAAGGTCCGAGTTTTTTTCTTTCATTTTGTAGCCGACTGCAAACAGCGGCAGCAGACGACGTTGACGTATGCTGACGTCTGCCAGCAGACGTCGAACGTCGCCACATCGCCTGCCAGCAGACGTCGAACGTCGCCACATCGCCTGCCAGCAGACGTCAAACGTCGTCTGCTGCCGACTGTTTGTGGTCGGTCACGAACTCGTACCTATACCTTTGCGCTAAGAATCATACAGGATTCTTCTTCTTCTTCTTCCTGCCCTTATCCCATGGGGTCGGCGCAACACGTTTTCTTCTTCCAATCTCGTATCAGACAGGATTATTTGTAAAATATTAACAACCTTCATGAGCTGAAAGTACTTACGATTATAAACAACTTTTTACTACAAAATGGAAATATTTTTCCGTTGACACTATATGAAACATCAGATTTTTTTTTCCTTTCAGTGTTGGTTCCATAGTAAAACTTGTTTAAAAAAAGTAATTTCAGTCCATGAAAGGTTGTTAATGATTTACAAATAACCCTGTAAAGGTTCTCACTTATGTCTTTAAATTAAAATTTGTATTTCTTTTTTCAGAAAAAATGAGTTACCCAGCAAACCCGCCTCCCTATACGGGTCCATATAACGGACCGGAGCCAGGTATCCAAGTGATCCACGTCCAGCCAACACCAGTGCACTATCCAGTACTGGTTGGTCAGCCAGTAGGTCCGGACCCAGCGCTTATAGTCTGCCAGTCCTGTCGCTATCAGATTGTGACGAATATTGAAGTCCGGCCTTCAGCGAGGACCCATCTTTGGGCGCTCTGTCTTTTCATCATAGGGTGAGTCTTTTTACATTTTGTCGTCCTGTTCATGTCCAGGAGTATAGCTTTGTAATTTTACGGGCCCGCATCGAAGCATCGAAAAGAGGCCCGAAGTTAAGGGTACAAAAAAAAATTGCCATCAGAAAAGGGAAAAGGAAAACCTGGGGGTGTATTACAACGTCTTAAAACCAGGCTTACGCCTGTGAGTGAACTAGATGGCGCTAGACGACCTGAATAGCTCTGTCACTTTCACTCGCAGGAATAAGCCTGGTTTTAAGACGTTGTAATACCCCCCCTGGACTTTATAATCAATATGAGTCTAGGGCCATGTCAGAAGCTTGTGAGGTTCTCAGCGGTAGCTAAGTTCTCCAGGTAGTGGCCAAAATTTCACACAAAAAAGAAAGAAGGATGTTCAATTAACCTGTTTTGAGACCATAATTTTCATATTTTTCATCGATTTGAGAATCAAAATGGAAGCTGATATAAATTTTCTGTCTGTATATTTTCAGTTGTTGGCCCTGCATGTGTATACCCTACTGCACCCCTGCCTGCATGAACGTGGACCACTATTGCCCCAACTGCAGCGCGTTCATCGGGAAATACCATAGTTAAAAATAAAAATTTTAAGACGTACATTTTGCGATTGGCTAGCAAGCTAATTAGCGTTATCTCTATCATTCATACCTAAGTGATAATTGTTGCTGTTTCGTTTGTTGTGGTGGGTTAGTGTGAAAGAGATAATGCTCTACGAAGCCAAATCTGGCCAAATATTTCTTTCTCAATGTCGATGTGCAATATTTATCGCCGATACTCTTTTGTAGCGTATTCACGCTAATGTGTCGTATCTTTCTTAGTAAAACACTGCAGTATCTCTAATCTATTTTGTCTTTTCGCGAAGTGATAAGCATGCGTAGCAAGACCAATTCTATCTCTACTGTACAAAGTATAGACAAAGTTCTTTCTATAAAATTCGACATTTGTTTTGCTCTGTCTATGGGTTGCGCTAAATATAGAAATATCTCTTTTCTACATTTTAAACTACGCTATGCTTACTGTACCCTTAGCACGAGTTTTCAGTATTTGAGACGTAAAGTAAACTGGAACTTTGACAATTTCAAATTGACAATTTTCAAGGAAAAAATTAGTTCCTTCTTCGCACACCAGAGGCGCTGTTTGATTTTTTCATACAAGAAACGCTGTAAATACTGAAAAGACGCTGTAAAGTAAAAGAGTGAAAACTCGTGCTAAGGGTACTGTTCAAAATCATTCTACATATTGTAATTTTGTCTATTTTTATATCGACGACTGTTAAGGCCAATTAAGACAAAAGTTGCATTGTCTATCGAGGTGTTCAAACAGGCGCAAATAGTAAAAGAAACCCTGATTTTCTTCCTTTGAAATCACTACCCGCATCTAGCGGGATTCGCCTCATTTAAAACATTTTCTTACAAAGTAACGTAATACCCCCTTACTTATAAACATTGATTAGACGTTACTTATCTTAAATAGCTCTTAAGTCACTTGCCATCTCTATTCATTAAAATAGAAATGACAAGGACAGGTGATATTTAATCGGTAGCTAAGCAACACAAGTTTTTATAAGTAAGGGGGTTAATGTTTGGCAGCATTGCATAGGATCGATTTAATTTTAGTTTATCGGGCATGATAATTACTTTGTGTTATGCGCATTAGTTAATCAATGAGGAAAATTATTTATCTAAAGTAGGTATTTTATGTGATAATGAATCCAAAGCACCTACTGTTTGTGTTAGAGCTATCAAATGTTGAAAAATAATAAAATTTCCGTTATTCTCATTTCAGAACCATTGTATAAAATTGAAAAAGATACATTCGAAGCTCGCGAGCTAAAGTATGGAAACACTTTTTTTTTGCCCGGGTTGGGAGGACTCATTTGATGATTCAAATGAGTCCTGCCACCCCGGGCAGGGCGGAAGGGACTGTCAGACTTGTACTGACTAAAATCCACGGTGTCCTTCAATAGCCCTTTATGTTCCGGGGTCAGGGTAATGAGATAAGTCCAGCGACCCTGGCAGACTTTGGCCCTCTAGAGAGGGGGCCCCGTTATTATGCTGACGCTCTTTGAGGCGCGCGTGGAACACAACGCGCCGTCGACCCGGGCATGGTCCATGGTCGGGCAGCGAGTTGCCCTTTACTCACCGCCCGCATGCCCAAGTATGGAAATACTTACCTACTCCGATTTCGCGCGTTCTTGAGTACACTGCGTGTCGCGGGTTCGATTCCCGCACGGAGCAAATATTTTGTATTATCTACAAGTAGTTGTTCCGGGCTTGGACGTTTGTGTATATGAGTTTATATATTTGTAAACGCACCCATGACACAGGAAAATTAATTCCTAGTGTGGGGTAACGTTTAAAAAGAAACAAACAAATGGTAAGGTATCATTTTAAAAGTTTAACGGTGCATCCACACCGCCAGTAACATTTGTGGAGCAACATAAGGCAACACGGTAACATTCGGCAACATTCGGTAACTTTTGTGGCTCCTTGTTACTATTGTAACATCCGACAACAAATGTTGCCGTGTTACTGTATGTCGAGTAACGTTGCTCGACAATCGGCAACATTGTTAGATAATGGGGGTAACATTGTTACCGAATGTTGAGCAACGTTACTCGACTTACAGTAACACGTCAACACTTAGTAACATTAACTATCATTTTGTTGGCGGATGTTACCGAATGTTGAGCAACGTTACTCGACTTACAGTAACACGTCAACACTTAGTAACATTTTGTTGGCGGATGTTACCGAGCAACATTTGGAAACGTTGAGCTACAAATGTTACCGGCGGTGTGGATGCACCGTCACTGATAGCTTTAAATTGATACCAAATTCATTCAAATCCCGCCATTATTAAAGAAGCTATCCCTAATCAATTTCAAGTACCTAAGTGATTCCATACTTTTGTTCACTAGTGTAAAAAGATTCGTGGGTTGAAAATTCAATTTGTTGCTTGTTATTTAAGTTTCGCCGAATGTTAGTGTGAACAGTCATTATAGAGTCTCTGCTCTTCAGACAAAATGCTCTTTATTGTATAAAAATATGATATTATATTTAGTAAATAAAGTATAAATATTAAATTAATAAGGTTAGGTACAAATATAATTTATAAATAAAGTAAATTTTTAAACAGATTTGTAATGGTATTTTGTTGTTTTTCTATATTCCAATGTTTCGCAAGAATGTACGCGCTATCCGTACGCAGCTTTACCTAAAAATACCACTTTAACAGAATCCTATTAGAATTATAATATGTATAATTTATGAATTGCGGTGAAATTATTGAAACGGACTCAATTCATATTACTAATTGTTTTCTTTATTTTATTGACAATTTCAATTCTTTAAACTCTGACACCAGAGGGTGGCTAAATTATCACATAAAAAAGAAAATTGAATGTAAATTTTACGAATTTTGTCTCAATTAATTAATTTAATTTTACTCCACATCTAAGATTCCTCCTGTACCGTGGACCGTGGACGCGTTTACAGATATTTAAATTCACTACCTACACGCACAGCAACTCGTAATTATTATTATGCTATTTATGTTTCTGCTACAGTGGTATTTTTATGGCCCCTGTTTGAACAATGTTGCACTGTTCGAATTTGTTTATTTAGTATTGGATTCCCACAGCCGGTGTATATAGAAACGGCCTATTTAAATGAAACGGGACTTCCCCGTATGATCTCATTCTCAAAGAGCTTTTGAAATGAACTCATGAGTCTTACAAACAGAGTCGTTTTTCCTTTAAACATAAAACCAACTGACTGGGTATATTGTTTTACAAAGTTTGAGCCACCTACCTCCACACAAGAGGCCTCTTATGATCTTCACTAGTTCAGAGAAAACCTAATCAGTGCAATATAAGTGGGACCCGCCAGTTAAGATAACAGATTTTAAACAATATGTTAGGATACCCACACACGGTAGACGACTGACGTTGAGGCCGACCGACCAACGCGACGCGTCCCTCTAGACAAGTCACAAACGACATTCGAAAAAGCTCTGTAATATTTAATAGATTTTCGATTTTATGCTTTATGAAATAAAATTGATAATCTCTTAAAAACTAACGACTCCTGTTGATGCAGAGGCTGAGCGATTGTCTCCTCCGCTGCATACTGTGAGTTTGAATTCGCTAACGTCACAGAAGAGCATTATTGCTCGGTAAAAAAAGTGGCCTGCATGTAGTTTTTTTTAATTATTTTTTTTGGTTACTCGTATATACTCGTATTATTATCTGCTTTCAGTCAGCTCTGACTATAATCAATTGATCAGGTTAGCGTAGAGAGGCATTATATATTTTTTTACTGGATGTAAAAAGCGTAGATGGCGTCGTTTCAAAGCTTATACCAGCAGTGGACTGCGATAGCCTCTGTTGATTAAATTATAGATAAAAACTTTCGACTGTTTTTTATTTATATTTTATGTACGATGGATTTGCTCTTGACCTTAGTCTAGGTCAGGAGCGAGCTTACCCAGAAGAAGCCTGTTCACTCTAACTTTGAAGAGATTGAGGTTGTATGCGTTCGGCAATACAGAAGCAGGCAGAGAGTTCCACTCCTTCGCTGTTCGCATTATAAAAGACGTTTCGTCTCTTCTCTTTTACCTTCCTTTCTTTTAATTAAGTTATTCTGATATAAAATATTCACACACTCACACATAATGTGGTAGAGTTGTGAGTTTACAGTTTTGGTAGTTAGGTTAAGCCACGGTTAAGACGTCTGTTCCTTGACTTGACAGTTGCAATAGACCGATCCGACTTAAAAGTACAGTAATTGGTTACACAATCGTTCGTCTGTGAACACCCTAATCACCGCACAATATAAGCTCCACCATCTGTATATCATTCAACGGGTCCTCAAAATATTTTTTTAAAACAGTTGACGAACGTCATGAAGTGCAATAAATCAGTTCTATAAAAACCGGTGAAGTGCGAGTCGGAATCGCACACAGTGGGTTCTGTATTATTGAATTTGAAATATTTTACTGTAGTCGCAGGATTGAAACTTTATAAGCAGGAAATTTTAATAGCTGATAAATAATATTGTCAAAAAGTCTTTTTTAAAAACAAAGATAGTTGGAAACTTCTGTGAAAAAGTGTTTCTTCTAATTTCTAAATCTGAATTTAGAAGAAACACTTTTTTCGAAAATTTTCTAGACCTTTGTATCCAGCATAGTATGCGTATGTTTTTTTTTTTATTTGCAGCAAAAAATTGCGGTCAAGTGACAGAGAGATATAATTGTTATAATTTCGTTTAGCGGTGTTATTCGATTAATAACTCCGGTCGGAATTGAAACCGGGACCGCTAGGGAAAAAAAATGATATCTGTCGAATAAAAGTTATCCATTGGTTTATCAATTTTGACTAGTACCCGTGAGTACGAGTTTACGGAACCCTAAACATATGGGACTATGGAGAGGAGAGGTCAGAAAGGGGAAGCAGGCAGGTATACACAATACACTACATTCACTATTCAGAATTCAGACGAGTGAGCGATTTCCTTGGGAGTCCGTCGTATTTCTAGACGTTAGTTATAGATGAAATATTTCAAGTCACTAATTAGTGCAAGTAACATAGTAAAGATAAGTTGTTATTAAGTTAGCTGAAGTTAACTTTAGTTTGTGTGCAAGTGAGAATTTGTGTGGGTAAGTGTTTTTTTTTTTATACACATGATTAGTTTTTTATTCTTTGTAGTAGGTAGATAAACTCAAAAACTAAAGAACCGGTTTAAAAATTCTTAGCGACATTATCAGCGACTGACATAATGCTATTTTTTTTTAATTCTCGCAGATGAAGTCGCTTGCGCAGGCGCAGTGCTAATTACATACATTCCTTAAGGCTGCTTTTTTAAAATAAAATGTAACAATACTAATAATATAATGTAAATAATCTATAGTTAAACCAATTTCGATTTTTCTTTAGTAAAAAACCTTAACAAGGTTACCTAAGACGAACCTTAAAATTAAAAATTCAGATATTTTTACAACTTTTTACTTAATAAATATAAGGACTTGAAATTCAAGGTGTGTTTGAAATGACACGTTCTTAAAATTATTACTTTTATTGTTGCGCAAAATTAACAGCCATTTTTTGTTGGAGGATGTCGAGGAGACTGCCGAGAAAGTTACATTCCTTTTCCAGGTATTTTATTAATGTATGGTAGGCTAATAACTTCACAGAAATATTAGCGACCAACAATGGCTTCGCACTACAGATGAATTTGAAAATACAATGTAACGTTTGTCACAAATGATCAAGCTTTCTACTGGTGAAATAGTTTTGAAAATCGGTTTAGTGTATATCGGTTATCAGCCAACAAATCTTCCCACAGCTGGGACACAGGTCTTCTCTCTGTGAAAGGGAGTAGACCAGAATACACCACGAGACCCAGTGTGGGTTGGTAGATGTCACATGTCTTCGAATTTTGGTTGCACATGCCAGTTTCCTCACAATGTTTTCCTTCACCGTTTTAAGATCAGTGCTGCTGAAATAAATTTCACAAAGTAATGCTACTAGCTAGGTTCGAACCTACAACTCATAAATCGGGCAGATACCACTGGGCCACCACTGCTGAGCCCTATCGGTGACGATTCCTGTCGCAATCTTGTCGGTATTCAGTCTATCGGCGTAGTTTCTGTAGTCGTTCACTGATCCTCCAGAGAACCTTAACTAATTGTATATGTATAAGGTAGTTGCTTCACATATCAATGTATATTTTATATATTTTCCAGTTATAGAAGATGAATGCTGTCCCTGTTGGTGCGAGGCCGTCAACGGTCACATGCCCCCATTGCAAGGCTACTATTGTCACTTCAGTTACGAGGGTGACTACCATTAAGACCCACCTCATGGCAGCGCTCTTATGTAGTTGTCTGTAAGTATATTTTTCTACGTTTTTTACAGTGACAATATCAGATAAGTAGCACTCGACTCCAGCATTTTGCAGAAATTATCGTGTTTTTTTTTTTATCGTGGTAGAATCATCAAATAAGTCCTCCCACCCAGGGCGGGGCGGGAGGGACTGTCAGACTTGTACCGACTAAAATCCACGGTGATTCTTCAATTGACCTTTAAGTTCTAGGGTCTCGGTTCTTGATGAGACAGTCCCGTGACTTCTGCAAGCTTTAATTAGATTTAAAATAAAAAGCAGCAGTACATTTAACGCCATTTAATGTGTATTGTGTGTAAACATTTTCGATGAGAATAACTAAATATGAGTTATTAGCTGTTTCCCGTGGTTTCACTCCTGCTGCTCAGCTCCTATTAGTCGTAGCGTGATATTTTACAGCCTATAGCCTTCCTCAATAAATGGACTATCCAAATCAAAAATATTTTTTCAATTCGAACCGACAGTTCTCGAGATTAGTGCGTTTAACCAAACCAACTCTTCAGCTTTAAAATTATAATTATATATGTGTGTACAAAGCACACCAGTATCATTATTGTGAGTATTGCACTGCTGGAACACAGGCCTCCTCTCTGTCAGATTGAGTGGGCCATAATCCACCACGCGGGCCCAGTGCAAGTTGCAAGTCTTCGAATTTTTGGTTCTAGGACATGCAGTTTTCGTTCACCGTTTTGACAGGAATGGTGATGATATAATCACACAAAGTAATGTGCTTGGCTGGGTTCAAAGGTATTGGCCACAGAGCCACCACTGCTATCACAAAGCAAATAAGTAAACTTAATAGTTTACACTGGGCAGAACACAAAAAGCTAATAAAAAATGCGTAGGCGCTTCAACATAATTATCCCATTGAAAGTCGCGCTGTAAAGGTTTGTTTAACTCACTCAAATTCTATATACATAAGGTGTTTATTTTTAGGTATTTTCGTAAATACTTACTAGTTATATTCTAAATTTAATTACAAATGTGAAAGTAAGTGTGCTTGTTACTTTATCACGCCCAAAGCACTGAACAGATCAACCAGTAATTTTGCAATTCGTTGTTAGATGTAAAAAGAAGGACATAGGGTACCTTTCATTCCAAAACAAGTAGATACTATTCCCGTGAAAACAACAATAACGTTCATATTTATGATAGTAATAATTAGTAGATGGCGCTACGCCATGGCGATATACGATTCGAATTGCTTGTTAAGGGAAAAATCTATTGAAAGAACTCCGTAGATTTTAGTAAGCACGATTCTGACAGTCTTTAAAGTAGGTAGTAGTTCTTGTAAAGAAAAAACGTAGGTAACTCAAAGTTTTCGAATTTAATTTATAGTTGAATATGTTTCTTGTTACAGATGCGGTCTTCTATGCACATGTATCCCGTACTGCATGAAGTCGTGCAAAAATGCGGACCACTATTGTCCCAACTGTGACACTTATTTGGGTACCTACAAGCGATAGTTTAGTAGTATTCATCATCCCAAAGTCTAAAAATATAATAAATTAGTAACAGACATTAAATTTCGCAAATATTGAGGCAATTGCAACATACAACATTACACGCACATATGCGCACACACACACACACACATACATGCGGTATGTCTAAGTTAATGAATAAAATGTAAATAGCTGTGGAAGAGCGGAGTCTGCTAACACAGACATTGAAAAGAAGGCTACAAACACCAAGTAATGAGAAAACGTTGGGTCAGAATTTGTATCACCCGGATTGGTAATGCTGGAAAATAAAGTTCTATAAATATGTCTAATTTTGTTTACTTACCATATAACTTTTAAATGTTGTCCCACTCTGGGTGGGGCGGAACGGACTGTCAGTCGTAGGGGAGGTAAGCCTGAAGGCGCGTTCCCTTACCGGGAGCATTCGCGTGTAATCACAGAGTACACTATAATAAACTGAGTGTAATGTAACAATATAGATTCGACTTTGAACATTAGATTACAATACTGCCTCCCTGACTGACGAGCATTCGCGTACATTTAGTATAGATTTGATACAAGGTGCGCATTGTGATGCTCGATTTTTCTCCCTTACCGATGAAATGCTCGAATTTGTAACATTACATTACAGGCTCGCGGTAAGGGAGCGCCTTAAGACGGGTAGCCCGCCTAAAACGGTTATGCGCCGGCGTTCTTGCTAATGAGAATGTGTGCGTGTAGGACGCGGCTGCTAATAGGGAGAGCCGACGCGGCGTATTTGGAAACTATACCTTCAGCCAACGCTCTGTAGTGTTGAGTTCAGGTATACATTAAAAATATATACGCCCGTGTTAGGGATTTCAGAATATACTCGAACCCAACATTTTTCTGGGGTATAATTTCATGTAGGATATTCCATTTTGCTATACTGTAATGTATACCCGTTTCACTGTCTCTGTTGCAGGGATATGATAAAAACAGGGATTTGGATCATATCACGAAGGATGTTAAAGTAACAACACGATTTTATCATTTCCCTAAGCAAATCTGGTGATTTGAATAAATCCCTAAATTGGTTCAGTGAAATGACAAAAATAACTTTTCTGTGGTATTTTAAAACTAAACTAATCTAGTAAAAGTAGCGTCCTGCACGCACACATTCTCACTACCAAGAACGACGCCTGTACGCCGCCGCATACCCGTTTCAGGCGGGCTACCTATCATACCAAAATCTACGGTACTCCTTCAATAGCCCTTTACGTTTCAGGCGACGGTTGCCTGTTTAGACAATCCCGCAGCCCGGGAAAAGCCATTATCCATTCCTTCCATTAGTTAGGATTAAGCGCTACTTTTCCAATTTTCAAGGCATCAGCAGATCCCAGTATCACCTTCGTGGTCTGCCGCGACCCAGATTCATTGTTTCAGGACACCCGGTCGCGAACTTTGCGGCCCATATCTAGTTTCGTGACGATATTATTATAAATATTAATTATTATTCCTCATTAGGAAACCCAAGCAAATTAATAAATATTATTTTTAGAGGACAATAGTATAGTTTATTTACTGTATTTTCTATTATTATAATGACATTTTCCTGTCGGAAATGAGCAGCATTGTAAGAACACCAGTACATATAGGTATATTGTGAGGTTAGGTACCTGAACCTCGACTGAATAAATAAATTAATAAATTCATTGTTGGTTAGAAACTTGGGAAGAATACTACAACCAACGGAAATCATTTGTTTTCTGCTAACAGTAAGGTAAGATTCATAGCATTTTTAATGTACTTTAAAAATCTAAATATATTCTCCAAAAACTCAACATTTAAAAGCCAAAAAGATGCAAACAGAACTATTTACTTATAAATGAAAAGTACTTTACCATTTTTTATTACCTATAATAAGTATACATAATTATAAAACATTGAAATACTTAAACCCCTAGTTAAATATCGAATACCTGAAATGAATAATACTCTATTTATACACTAGTTTTTTTAGGCACTAATATTTAAGACTATTTTTTTTTGTGGCTATCTTTGTAAAAAAGTTTTTGAATAAAAAATCAATAAAAGTTCTTAAAAGTTTATTAAACAACTAGCTGTGCCCGCGACTTCGTTCGCGTGGATGTCGGAACTTAACAATGTATTTTTTTAGTGCTTCTTTATTAACGACATTAGCTGTGAATCATCATTCTGGAGCATACATAAATATGTGTACGTAAATCATCAAATGAGTCCTCCCACCCAGGGCAGGGTAAGAGGGACTGTCAGACTTGTAGATACTGATTAAAATCCACGGCGTCCTATAAATCCTATAATAGGCCTTTACGTTCCGGGGTCAAGGTAATCCGATAGTTCCGCGACCCAGGCAGGCTTTGGCCTTCTAAAGGGGGTCATTGTGATGACACATTGAGGCGCGTGTTGAACACAACGCGCCGTTGACCCAGGCATACTCGCCGCCCGCATGCTCGTGCAAGAGAAAAATCTACGTTTAAACGCCTCTGGGACCTGAGTAGTATGGGCGGACTCCGGAGCCTGCCCGTTCCTGCCTTTACCGGCGCTGGCAGCCCCAGGACGTAAGCAGACATGGGCGAAAGTCATTCTTTCAAGGAAACAGGTTGTACCTATGCGTGACCCATCGTATCCTATCGTATTCCATCGTATCCCATCGTGTACCATCGTGTCCCATCGTGCCCCATCGTATCCCATCGTATCCCATCGTATCCCATCGTAGCCCATCGTAGCCCATCGTAGCCCATCGTATCCCATCGTATCCCATCGTATCCCATCGTATCCCATCGTATCCCATCGTGTCCCATCGTATCCCATCGTATCCCATCGTATCCCATCGTATCCCATCGTATCCCATCGTATCCCATCGTATCCCATCGTATCCCATCGTATCCCATCGTATCCCATCCTATGATTCCTTTAAATCGCTTTAATTAATTTACATTTTTTGTTTGTAAGGTGTAAACTGATTACGATGAAATAAAAAACATAATGTTACTTCAATTTAACACCTCTATTCCAGGTTTTTTTTAACGCCATCTACCGTGTTATCGTTGGTTTAGATGAATTATTTGAATATGTAGTTTTTCTATTCGAAGCTAGATCGCGCTACTGAACTGCGCGTCTCGGTGTGAATTGACCGTAATATTTTACTTCTGGATCACTTTAAATTCAAATATCTTTTGATAGACTGAACCGATTGCAATGAAACAAAAACTAAATGTTACTTCAAGTTACGCTTAATCGTTGTGTATAAAAGTTATCGACATTGATTTCGTACATTTTACGTGATGCCCGAATAACCAAACATACAAACAGATAAACAGACAAACAGACAAACAGACAAAAATTCTAAAAATGCTGGAAATGGGTTCTATTGGTTGTCCTTTAACACCCTGGCTATATTTTTTAATGTACAAAACCTTCTTTTCTACAGTTTTATTATATGTATAGATTAAATATTAATAATAAAAAACATCAATGCTGTCGCATTGCTGTCGGAGGATAAAATATTCGCGACCAGAATGTACAAATCCATAGAAATTGATTTTCTTGAGAATTAGTCTTGCCTCATGATTGATTATGGAAAGTTTCCTAAACATTATGATTTTATTAACGATTGTCAATAATATTCGGCATTAATGCTGCTTTTTGTGATTATGAATTTAACAATGTTTGTAAACTACCCACAAAATAGGAGAAATTACTACCTAGTCTGGGCCAACAAACCATAAAACTTAACTCTTTTTTGATTTCGTTGAATAGGAAAACCTATTTTCTAACCTATTTTTCAGGACCATACCAGACCATATACATACTTAAGTATTTGATGTACAATTGTTAACCATGCCAATTGCTAAAAATCATGAATGAATCATCATCAGACCCGTAGGTCTCAATTTGCAGAATGAAATTCATCAAAATACCTAATGATGATTGTAGCTTATTTGAAAACACCTATGGATACTCTAGTAGTAAAAGGCAAAACAACTACCAATACCAAAATCCAGAAACAAAATTTCCAAAAAATTAAAATAATTGTTTTATTAATTTGAATCAGTAACTTTATTTTTCAATAAGTACACACTACCTTTAAAAACTAAAAATAAAACTAAAATATTTACAAAAATAACAAAGTTAAAACTAAAATTAAAAATTTACATGGCGTCAAAAAATTCATCTACATCACTGTCAATGGGGAAAGTGCCCAGAACGCTGGCAGCATTGCCGCGTTGAATGGCAACGCTGATCCTTTGATCGAGAAATAGGCCAGCCCTCTGGTCACGAGAGGCGTCGACTATACGCTTGGCGATGTCTTTGAAGACTCGGTGGACACTCGGACCCCATGGCCCTAGTGTTTCAACCCCAAACGGCTCAAACACATAGCTAGAAGTCAAGCTATTGTATTTGCGCCGTTTGAGGTTTTCGGCACTTGCAGCAGCCGCACCAGCACAGCATGTAGTACCGGGAAGATGGGATGGCGCAAGGGTGTCGAAACATGTTGCATCCCACACCAAAGGTCTACCCAACTTCCAAGGCATTATAGTCATCCCATCTGGTCTCTTCCCATCGTCGCGTGCCAAGCTACTGGGTTCTAAAACGGCTGGCACCCCGGCGGTGATCTCGTCACCGCCGGGGTGCCAGCCATTTAGCACGACGGATAATGTCATTTATACTAGCGTGCCGTGCTAGCCGACCTGCACTCTTGCTGCAGGAAAGGCCATGGTGCCCGAGGCAGTCGACGCCTTCGCCACACTGACAACGATGTGGAGCCCCGCAAGGAGCGCCCAGACGCAGGCATGTAGCGATCCGGAAGGTTTCGTCACCCAGCATGGTACCTATGTTGGGTGACGGTAGTGCCTGAAGCCATAGACCCGACTCCCACTCGCCCACAGCCAGCAGGCGGGCACGCTCTACAGAATTGGTTGACGTATTAATAAGATTATACCGTACCAACCTGCAGAGCGGCTCATCCCACTGCCTCTGGCAAGATGGGTTCACGGGTCGATCTGAATTCGGGCAAGTCATTTTCCAGGCGTTCTCCGCATCTGTCAAGCACGACACTTCGGAGTCAACCAGGGAGAGACTTAAAATCTTCCTGGTTAAGGTTTCAGTGCTGTGGACAGAGGACAGGAACGCCGGTAAACTCACACTAGAAATTTTGCGGACGCCGAGTCCCCCAAATCGGATAGGGAGGGTGGCTTGCAGCCACGCTCGGTCGTCCAGGGCCACATTTAGAATGGATGTTAAAGTTTCACGAACAATTTGGTCAATTTTGTCCAAAATTTGAATCATGGATCATAATAATTTGGATTTTTGTAAATTCCTACACCAAAAGGCTAATTGGGAACACAGGGGAAAATACGCTATCTTGAGGACGAAGACGAGGGCGAAGTGTTAGTGTAACTTATTTGTAAATGGTTGGTGTAGGTACGTAATTTTGTAATTTCCTAACATTTTGGAAAATAACCTATAATAGGTATTTTAATCTTTTTTTTTTTTAATTATTTATTTAAGCTTGCTTTATAACATCTAGGGTCATTAGCTAAAATATTTTGTTTCTAATTACAAGTGTTAAAGAAACATTGTTAACAGGTAAAGTTCCTAAAATAACAATGGTAGGACAATATAGTTTTCCCAGGGTTTTTTTATGATAACAAATACAATGATATCAAACTGTAGGAAATACCATGCAGAAGATGACAAATATGGTCTTTTTCTTCTTCTATTTCTGTACCAGTGAAATGCACTTAAAAAGTGGTTGTTCATCATCATCATCATCATCAGCCTATAAATGTTCCCACTACTGGGACACAGGCCTCCTCTCTGTGAGAGGGAGTGGGCCGTAATCTACCACGCGGGCCCAGTGCGGATTGGTGGATGTCACATGTCTTCGAATTTTTGGTTCTAGGACATGCCGGTTTCCTCACGATGTTTTCCTTCACCGTTTTGAGAGCAGTGGTGTTGAAATAAATTACACAAAGTAATGCGCCTGACGGGGTTCGAACCCACGACCTACAACTCGTAAGTCGAGGCCGATACCACTGGGCCACCACTGCTCTGGTGGTGCTGCTCTGTTTTTAGGGTGCAGGTTAAAAAGTGGTTGTTAACCACCCTAAAAGGTCGCCACGGTAAAAGTACCATGTTGGTTTTTAGTTTATCAAATCTTACCGTCCCTTTAGCTTTAATACTCCTAAAAATGAACCATCTTGTTGTGGAACTGTGAAAAATGTTGCCAACAGCGTCATCTAATCTCATACTAATTGTTACCAGCGACCGAGTTAACCCGTACCTACGTAACTTATGCCGGGATAAATGCTAACCCATATATTATTCTAGACTCTCTGAGTCATCACGGGTCTATTTTATCAGGTAACCGTGACCCTGGAACGTAAAGGGCTATTGAAGGATCAGGATTTTAGTCAGTACGTGTCTGACAGTCCCTCCCGATCCGCCGTAAGTGTCAGGACTCATTTGATGATTTGCCACAATAAAAAAAAGTAGTTTCTGAAGTGATATAGCAAATAGACGATTGGTCCATTCAAGACGCGTTTTCAATCCCTATAACTTAAATTTAAATATATAAAAACAAAAAATAAATTAATATGGAGTTGTAATAGTTTTGCAATATTAATTAACGGTCAACAGAGGAGTACATATTATTAATTAAGGACAAAAACAATTATAATTGCCAATAGGTGCGTCCACACAGAACGAGCAGCCTCGCGAGGTATTCGCGCGAAGCAGCTCGGTTAGTATGGACGTGTCTCGGCCGAGGAAAGTGCGCGCGCAGCCGCGGGCGATCGTCCGAGCGTCCGAGCCACCCAGTGTCGGCATTTGTTTTGCTCGCGTATATTGTTTCATGCCTCGGTCGAGAAACAATTGCGCGTCGAAACAGAGAAAGCAGCTTCACGAGGCATTTGCCGCGCGAAGTAAATGCCTCGCGAGGCTGCTCGTTCTGTGTGGACGCACCTATTTGATATTGATGCAAATAATATATGTAATTAGGTAACTCATATTTTTTATCATTATGTGTATAAGTCAAATTGATATTACGTAAAATATACATACAATACGGGTTGTTACATTCCACCCGTTACCTATGTCAAAGTAATAGGGAATAAACCGATGGCCACATGGAGGAGCAGTGGTAAACGACCCAAACATAAGAGTTCTTCGTTGTAAGTTCCCCAGCCAGGCGCATTACTTTGTTTAGTTTATTTCATCATCACTACCCTTAAAATCGTGAAGGAAATATTGTGAGGAATTTAGTTTGTCCTAGAACGACAAGACATGTAGAAGACAAAGTACCAACCCGCACTGGCCAGGGTTGTGGATTACAGGCCGCTCCTTCTCACAGAAAGGAGGTTTGTGTCTCAACAGTTAGCAACATTGATTATTTATTTATTAGATAAAATATAATTATACAACATTACAGACGCAGTCTAAAAACCGAATATTTATAAAAAAGAGGTGATCATAATCACAAGAAAACATTAAAAATGATACATCCATCTTCTCATAAAGCTCAAAAATCCACGACATACTTCCAGCTATCTCGACGCAAATAATTCACTCTGTTTAATTATCAGTCTATAGAAGAATTCGTTATCAGTGGGTCGCGACATCGGAACTAACACTCACAAAACCTTCGTTAACACTTTTGATTACTTGCTATAACACACTGAATACAAAACAATCAAGGATGCCCAAGATATGGCTCGATTAAAAACTTAGGAACGCGGGAAGTTTAGCGTGGATTAACGAATGTCTACTTAGACCGACGACGCTGGCGGCTCGATTCAAAGTGCTCACTTCGCTCAACTGTCACCGCCCACGTGGCCTACCCCACACAGGTTAGCCAACTTATCTGTCAACGTCAGTACCTGTCAACGTCGAATAGCTGATTCTTCTTCCGAATTGACATTTGACGCGACTATTCGCTCGGTGTCGCCATTACTCCACGCTAACCATCCCCATGTTACTACTTGACGTTCCCAAACGTTATCTGTCAAATCTAACTATATAGTTCCTCCAATGAGAGATAGATGGCGCTTATCCAGATTGTTTGAAATGCGTCTGCGCTTCGACACGGCCGTCCTGATGATCACACGTCCTCGTGTGGAGTACCTGAAACAAAATTCTTGAACAGTACTCATTCTAGACGTTCGGCCATGCCTGGCCCAAATGGAAAAGGTATTCTGATCAAAATCATTACAGGTTCTAATCTAATGAAAATCACAACAAACTTTTTCTCTCAAAGCTGACATGTCGAACAACACCCATACTCATTCAAATAATAGGAAACTCATTTAAATATTGCAGTGCTCATACTCTGACCTCCATCCGGTCTTCATCATCACATATTATAACCTCCCTCCGGTCATAAGCATGAAATCAATCGGTCACAAACACAACACCATCAAGATAATCATTTCGAGCCTTTATCAAAATAATTCTTAAAGTAGGTTTGTTCAACATGTTACCTTATTTTTCCTATGACGTTACAGATTGGGGTGCTAAAACAGGAAACCTCCACGTGCGCCCGTGGACTGGAGTTCCCTCTCGGATACGTCCGGGGGGAAGACCAGTTTTTCGGGCCGGTGCACCCTGGGATGCGGGCAAAAACTCTTCCTTAGGCACTGTGTGCCTAAGGGGTTTCTTTGCCCGTATGCGAATAGCCTGTCGGGTGGACGCTCCAACGCGTGTCCCTCTGAACAGCAGAGGGCACAGCGGCGGAGCGGGCTTGCGGACGGTGAGTAATGGGTATGCTCGCCGTCCGACCGAGGACCAAGCCCGGGTCGGTGGCACGTCGTGTTTCACGCGTCACCGACGGGGCCCCTTACGGGGCCAAATGCCTGCCGGGGTCGCGGATTTTTCTTAATCCAGGATACCGTGGCCCCGGAACGTAAGGGGCATCTGAAGGAACACGGGTGGATTTTAGTCAGTAAGAATCTGACAGTCCCTTCCGCCCCACCCAGGGCGGGAGGACTCATTTGATGATTTTGCCACCACAAAAAAAAAATACGTTACAGATTATAAGAAAACTCTTATCATACTCCAAATGTTAAGTTGACTACTACCGAATCAAAGTGCTCACTTCACTCAACTATCACCGCCCACGTTGCCTACCCCACACAGGTTAGCCAACCTATCTGTCAACGTCAGTACCTGTCAACGTCGAATAGCTGATTAAACTTCCGAATCGACATTTGACTCGACTATTCACTCGGTGTCGCCATTACTCCACGCTAACCATCCCCATGTTACTACTTGACGTTCCCAAACGTTTACTGTCAAATCTAACTACATAGTTCCTCCAAAGAGATAGATGGCGCTGATCCAGATTGTTTGAAATACGTCTGCGCATCGACAAATATAATAATGATGTTCACAAAATTTATCCCGACCTGTTTGCGACATCAAGACTAATTTGGCAGTTGTTTGTTTCCAGGTTTGAAGACATTGGTTTAAAATGGCACATTCCAAGTCCCAAGAAGTGCCTCTGAACCCGGTGCCCCAAGCGGGTCCAGTACCCCATAGCCCGATGCCCCAAGTGGGTGCAGTACCCCTAGGTCCTGAACCGACCTTGGTCACCTGTCCATCTTGCGGCGCGGTTGTAACGACTTCTGTCCGGATGCAACCTACCGCGCAGACTCATCTTATGGCGTTGCTGTTATGTTGGTGAGTAGAAAGAAGCAGAAAAGCGAATACTGACTCATGGCTTTATTTTTAGGGTTCCGTACCCAAAGGGTCAAACGGGACACTATTACTGAGACTTCGCTGTCCGTCCGTCCGTCTGTCACCAGGCTGTATCTTATGAACCATGATAGTTAGGTAGTTGAAATTTTTACAAATGATGTATTTCTGTTGCCGACAGCAAATACTAAAAATTAGAATAAAATAAATACTTTTATAAATAATGGTATGCAACCCTTCGTGCGCGAGTTCGACTCGCACTTGGCCAATTTTTATTTTCCATGGACTGAGGATAGCGATCAACAAAGGAACATTGTAGTAACAACGTACATCTTCAAGTTTGCATATTTTTTCTGTTTAATATTACTTCTAATAATTGCAAACAAGTCATCATAAAAGCCAAGAATATCCATTATTTATCAAAATTCTTACTGAAGACTCTTACTCTTATTCAGCTCCAATATTTTTTTATCGAGCATCAAGCTCCAGTGTTTCAAGCGTAGACACAAGTAACGTATTACACAGCGAGCGTTTGTGCAGTAAGTAGGTACGCAATGGTCAACAAGTAACAAAAAACCGGCCAAGTGCGAGTTGGACTCGCCCATGAAGGGTTCCGTAGTAGCAAGCATAGATTAGGGATATAATTATATTGAGATTAGTAAGTAATATACACAAACAATAAAAATAACTTTGTTTTTCATAGTGTTTGTATGAATGGCAAAGTTATATTTGCGGTTTTTGAAAATGTACTATATCTCAAAAACTGCTAACTGTATCTCATCCAAACCAATTTTCTTTGGAAGTTTTTGTTAGGGTCTGCATTATATATTTTTTTAAGTTTTATCATTCTCTTATTTTTGAAGTTACAGGGGGGGGGGGGCACATTTTACCACTTTGGAAGTGCCTCTCGCGCAAACTGTTCAGTTTAGAAAAAAATGATTTCAGTAACCTCAATATCACTTTTCAAGACCTATCCATAGATACCCCACACGTATGGGTTTTGTTTTTTTTTTTTAATTTTAGTGTGATAATCCTAATGCGGTTCACATAATACATCTATTTACCAAGTTTCAACAGGATAGCTCTTATACCTACTTTAGAAGAAAAGTGGCTGTGGCATACGGACGGACAGACAGACAGACATGACGAATCTATAAGGGTTCCGTTTTTTGCCATTTGGCTACGGAACCCTAAAACAGCACGCGATTAATCGCGCAGGGCGACATGTCGCGGTTAGGGCATGCAAAACCGGGTCCGGTTCCAGAATTTTCAGAACCGGTTCTGGAGGCGTTAGGAACCGGGTTACCCGGTTCTACCCGGTTCCAAGTGAACTTAATGTTTTCTTTTTCTTTTTGATTAGGAATCGTCTGCTAATTGTGAATAGGGCTTGGGGACAATCCAAACACTGATTCATTAGTTATTTTATATATTTTAACAGTTTGTTTTATTTAAAAAAAACTAGTTCAAATTTTTTTAAGTTCCAATTTTCTCTCTACTTTGACCCAGATACGAGTAGCATTAATTTTTAAGAACTGCATATATGGTGACAATAAAGACAACTTACAAAAATTTTTTTAAAGCTCATTCTATGGCTGTTGAATCGAAAACAATCGTAACTTTTTAACGTTGATAACGTTAATACTTTAACTTTTTATTATAAAACCAATACATATTTCAAAAGTAACTTCAGCAATTCCAAATAAAAATTTACGATGTGCCATACGCTTCATTATTTGGTAGCTAAGTTGAAACTATCGCTATACATATATTCCAAAAAGATCGCAAGCAATGACAAATGAAAGCTGTTTAATATGCCTTACACTTCATTCATTGGAAGTTTTATTTTTACGTGGTAAAATCATCAAATGAGGACGAGAGGGACTGTCAGACTCGTACTGACTAAAATCCAAAGCATCCTTCAATAGCCTTTTACGTTCCGGAGTCACGGTTACCCCAGCAGGCTTTGTCCTTCTAAGAGGAGCCCCGTCAGATTACTGACAGGTCTTTGAGGCGTGCGTAGAACTCGGCACGCCGTCTACTAGGGCATGCTCCATCATCGGACGCCAAATCACCCAGTACTGGTCGTCCGCATGCCTGCGCCTACGGTGGCCGGAAATCGTCTCGTGTCCATTGTCGTGGAGGTCTCCCACAGCGGCTGGATCGTGAAGTCCAGGCTGTCCTGCCTGTCCCTCACCAAGGCGCTTACTTCCTCCTTCGCTAGCATGACTGCTTCACAAAAGGAGCCGACCCCTTCCCATCCCGTCTCACCCCGCAGTATGGCTTCGAACAATGCCAGGCGCGGGAGGTCACCGTCGCTTATGGCCTCCGTGAGGACACAGCGGTGCTCAGCCCAAGTGGAGCACACTTGCAACGTATGCTCCACCGTGTCCTTCGGTGATCCTGCAATTTTGACACCCAGGCGTTTTTTTCCGCCCGATCAGGCACAGGAACCTCCCGAAACAAACATAGGATCTGCGTCAGGTGGAAGGTGAGGACGACGTGGCGCCTCTCCAGCCACTCCTAAAAGAGAGGTCATACCACCGCGATTGCGGCGTTCCCGTTCTTTGGCAGCTATGTCGAAAACAAAAGTAAAAGTTATGTTTTGGCAGATTTTAACTAAAATATTATTATATTCACCATTTTCTTATAGTACTAACACTCCAAAGTACTGTAAGCGTGTGCTACGCCTAATGAAAGCTTACAATGGGGCCTTCCCTTCATCCCATGGCAGCATTCATAGCAATTCGATGCAGCGAATGCAAAATTATTACATACTTATCGGAACCGGGTCGACCCGGTTCCATCGCTCTCAGAACCGGTTCCACAGACTTACTCCAATACCCGGGTATACCCGGGTTTTTCGGAACCGGGTAGAACCGGGTGCATGCCCTAGTCGCGGTCCATTCGCAGTATTTTTAGAGTGGAAATTAGCTTGGCTCGTTGTCGCAGCGCGATTAATCGCGTGTGTCTGCAGGAGGCTTTAGGTGTTGTGCAAAGAACCATGTACGTCTTTTAAACTAGCATTTTCCTTGTTGCAGTATATGTATATTGTGTACATGCATCCCATACCTCGTGGATTCCTGCCAGAGTGCTGATCACTACTGCCCGAACTGCGATGCTTATTTGGGATCCTACAAACGATAGTTCATTAATTTTATATATCATTTAAACTTAGTTTTAATTTAAAAGAAAGTTATAAGTAAGTCAGTTAATTTTCAATATCTGAGACATCCGTTGAGGATAATGACGCCCGATCTTTTACTACTAGTGCAACCATCCACTGACAAAAAACCAAAATATAAATTGTTTTAATTTCATTTAAGTTAGATGTAATTAAAATAATTTATATTTTTATTTTTTGTCAGTGGATGGTTGCACTAGTAGTAAAAGATCGGGCGTCATTATCCTCAACGGATGTCTCAGATATTGAAAATTGACCCAAGTACAGTCTAAGTTTTCTATATAAAGTTTATTTTGACGTGACAAAAAAGTCACGTTAACCCTAATCATATAAATAAGAATAAAATATATTTATGTACAATATCACAGTTACAATTTTTTACTTGGATGCTTGTATTAATCGTGTAATATAATTAAGATCTATAAGATCTATAGTCACCGCCAAATAAGTCTGGAATAAAGCATAAGATATGCGACCCAGTAATCGCTGATAAATAAGTTTAATAATAAGATATGAAAATTTTTAGCTTTTTGGAATAGGACAAGGCAAATCTTCATAGAAGAGCGAACATAGTGAGCTCTAAAAGTGAAACGTTTCCGGACTTCAAGTTTTAATCTAAAACTGAGATCAAATACATGAAATACTTAGTACTTAAACCTATATTTTCTTCAACCTATTAATTCTCAACTTTTATTTAAAAATCATTTTTGATAAACAAAAATTCAAATTTTTTCTTGGCCCTTGGCTTTGGCGCCCCTGAAAGATGGCGCCCGTGTGCATTGCACACTTTGCACATATGGTAGCGGGGGCCCTGGTGAGGAAACCGGCATGACTTTTTTTTTTTAGCGTGGTAAAATCATCATAATATGAGTCCTCCCACCCAGGGCAGGGCGGCAGGGACTGTCAGACTTGTACTGACTAAAATCCACGATGTCCTTCATTAGCCCTTTACGTTCCAGGGTCACGGTAATGAGATAAATCCCGCGACCCCGGCAGGCTTTGGCCCTCTAGAGGGCGGCCCCGTCATCTTGCTGACGCTCTTTGAGGCGCGCGTGGAACACAACGCACCGTCGACTCGGGCATGGTCCATGGTCGGGCAGTGAGTTGCCCATTACTCGCCGCCCGCATGCCCGCGCCTATGGTGGCCGGCCGGAGATCGTCTTGCGACGACGTCCGACGCCGTGAGCGTAAGCGTGCGAGCATGTCCTAGAACCACAAAATTCGAAGACATGTGACATTTTACCTTTAAGTACCGACGTGTGGTCTGACAGACACTTTGGGTATTCGATTTGTCTAGTTACCTGTGTTAGCGAAGATGTACCCCCCGCGCTTTTCTCTACCCCTCGAGCAGTCGCTCGGGTGCATTTGTGGAGAGTGGTTGTGTTTGCGCGTGCGATTCCGGTGAGTTTTGGCTTTTATAAGATCGCGAGTGGTCTACCAGACCACTCGTCTGTACTTGTGTATATTTTATTGAATGAGACTTGTTTGAGCATTTAGCTTTTTTTCTTATATTTTCAGTCAGATACGGAAATGGATCAAACAAGTACTTCAGGAGTAAAACGTAACATAAAAAATACCTTACAAGGCCTCAAAATAAAGACCATGTGGACATTATAGAGGAATGGCTAAATGAGAGCTCGGAGTCTGACTGTGGTGACATCGATCCAAATTTTGTTCCTATGGAGAGTGATAATCATTCATCAAGCGCAAGACTGCTGATAAATGTGACACTTGCATGAAACATGTGTGCTTACAATGCAGCAAAGACTGTTTGTAAAATTTTATTGTTTCGAATATTTTGTGCATTGCGATTTCCAAGAAATCACTTTTTTTTGTTTCTTTTTATTTTTCTTATTTGCTTAGTTATTAAACTTTAAGAAAAAAATGTTGGGAAGAAAAAATAATTGTTTACTTTATAAATATTAATTACTAAGTAAAAAGTTGATTTTTCATACAAAAAAGTTGAGACTGACAGATAAATGCTTATAATTAGTAATAAATGTGAAAACTTTTATATTCTATTTTACTCTTATGATAACTAGATATATCAAAAATATTTATTAACATTTACTTTTCTAAATAAACCAGAAACATAAAATTTTTGGTCAGTTAAGCTACGGTGGTCTGTCAGACGTCACGTCGGTACTTATGTAACTAAAGCCTCACGTCGGTACTTGAAGGTTTACTAAATCGCATTGGGCCCGTGTGGTGCGTTGTGTCCTACTCGTTCTCATATAGAGGAGGCCTATCTCCCAACAATGTTAAAATAAAAGGCTGACGATGAAGTTGTGGACTTCTGACACCTGTTTTATGAAATAGTTTTGTTAGTCGCCTTTCGGCTTTTAACATGACCGAACCATATAAACATACTCTTTTCAATGTATTCCACTACATACTCATCATAATAATTACTTATATGAGTATTATATATTATTGGTAGATGTACTAAAATTCACTTCATTGTTTTCCTGCCTTAAAAATATTTAGGTATATACATTTGTTTTTAAATTAAATGATTACACTGAATTCTAGGTAGGTATGCGAAGCATTTTTGTTATTGGTTAATTTTAGTTGAATATTCAGTATATTTTCCTTAAATTAGGTATTATGTTTTAATTAGGTTAATTAAATTAGGTGTTATGATTATGTTTATGTAGCGAATTTATTAAAGATTTATATATAGGTATATAATAATAAACCGTATAAATAGGTCACATAATTTAAAGATGTACCGACAAGTCGGCCAAAATCGCAAAAAAGGAAAGAAAATTATTATGTGCACTACAGTATACAAAAATTTACTTACAGTATACAAAAATTACTTTTTATTTTTATTTAGAGTTGTTCCGCAGAGCATTCGTCTGTAATGTACTCGTAACAACCAAAATTGGATTTTAAACTATTTTAAAACGAATGATTGTTACAAAACGTCTTTACCATCATCCTTCAGAGAAGGAGAGTTTTAAAATATGAGGTGTTCCCGTTAGAGCATCAAATTTTTAGAACACCGTGTTAGTTCTGTACGTTTGTATCTTAAAATATTTTTCTCGCTATGGTGTGCTGCTTGCCGAATTCCACTGTTCGCGCGTCATCACCCCTCCCACCGCGCACCTACCGCAGACCATCTCAATTAATCTGATTATCTATGAGTACTTGAGTAGGTACTAACTATTATAGACAAGCTTCTTGAAAACTACTTAATCTGTAAGAACGAACTTACATATTGAAATACAGATAATATAATAATCTAATTTAAGGTGACATAGTAAAGTGTGATCTACACAATTTAATGATTTCATCATCATCATCATATCAGCTGTAATGCTCTGCTGAACATAGGCCTCTAGAATATAGATTTCCAATAGGACCGGTTGGAAGCAGCTTCCATCCAGCGCGATCCTGTGATTTTTATCAGCCCGCTTGCCGGTGCGTGGTCTCCATTCGAGAACCTTACCACCCCATCGGCCGCTCTCCATAGCTCGTTAGGCTTTCTTGAACTTACTAATAAGTAAGAGACCACGTTTCGGCGCCATAAAGTCATAACTCTTGGTGACACACATTGGTTGAAAACTTTCGGATTGAGGCACTGAGGTATTCTGGACGAGAAAACGTCACGTAGTTTCCCGAAAGCTGCCCAGCCGAGTTGGATTTGGCGGTTGACCTCTTTCTTAAAGTTGGACTTACCTAGTGCGACGGTTTTCCCAGATGGACATACGAGTCAACTAGATTTCATTATACAAAATTGTTTTCAATCAGTGAAGTAATAATACACTATAAGTCTAGTCTTTTGACGTAATATATTTTGTACATTGTGTTTCCTTGTACATATTATTGACGCACGTCCATTGCATATTCATTTGTATTTTGCGAGACAACGCCCGCGCCGCCTGTAGTGGCAAGACGAATACTACTTTTTTTTTTCCGACGACTTCGTGTGAACATTGAAAACTATCTTAGGTATGTACTCCGGTAAAAAAATATATAGGTACTATCCTAATCTAAAATATGGTGTACCTACCTATGTCATAAAAGGAAATAAGAAAATGTAAAGTTTTATCCACATGTTCCTTACTTCCTTGAATTTTAAGATAATCAATTCCACCAAACTCCTGTACTGATTTATGCTGATAAATCTTGAAATCTGTTTAGCGTGTCAAGACAAGAAAAATAGCCTAATAGTCAGACAGACGGACTAACTTTCACATTAAAATTAAAATTTTGAGTCTTAATTATAGACCTTGAAATAAAGCTGTTTAGCTGTCAAGACATTAAAAACAGGACTAATAGTCAGACAGACGGACTAACTTTCAGATTTAAAATATTTAAATTAAAATATTAAGTCTTTAATTATAATAAAACACTGTTGTCCGATAATTTAATCATCGTATTGAGCTGTCGAAACCAAAACAATTTTCATAAAAGTGCGCGTAAAAGAATCGGAGTTCAACGGATAGCATAGCTGCAAACCTATTTATACTTTTTACGTAGGCGAAACGAACCAGTATAGGATAAACTGTGCTGATCAACAGTTGTGAGTGAGTGAAACATAATAAAGCTAGGTAATTTAATTTCCTTCACTTAATTTATTAAGTTTAGTTGTAGTGGTTAAGTGTAAATGTGAGACAATAAGTTTGGATAGACAAAGGCATGTGTGATGGTTAAATCGAACCGTTGCGGACACATTTAAGGCGCGGTTTCAAACGAGGTCATTTGTTTTTGTTTTACATGTATTTGTTTCGATGTTTCGGCGTCTAGAACCACGCCTGCAAATTGTCCATAACGGTTCGATAGTTAAAAGTGTAAAAGCTTTGGAAGTTGAAGTGTTAGTTTTCTGATCGGCTGCTGTAACATTTTTTATGACCTCATTTTTTAAGTTACTAGCTGACCCGTGCCCTCTTCGTTGGGCGGTAAAATATACATGATATCTTTATAATGTGTAGCCGATAGCACTTACGAATAATGTAGCTTTCGACCAGTGAAACAATTTTAAAAATCAGTTCGTTACTTCCGGAGATTACCCCCTACATACAAACAAATTTTACCTCTTTATAATATTATTAAGTATAGATAGTTTGGTATAGGTACTAATTTCGTATTCTAGTGCTGTGGTATTTCATTGACTTCAAAATGGAGGACGTTCTAAATTCGATCGTTTTTTTTTTAAATAATATTATGTGATACTGTTAATAATTTCTTTTTAGAAACTACGAGTAGAATATGTATCTACAGAGTTAAGTTTTTGAGGTTTACAGTGATATTTTCACAAAGCTAGCCAATCGCCGTTGATAGAAGTTTGTTTACTTGTGATAACATAACCTTACTGTGATAAAAATAGTGACCACTTTGATTTTGATACACGTGCCAGTGGCTAATTTAAATTTTAATGAACGGGCCTGGCTTAGCACGCTCATAGAATAATTCATGTGCTAGATCATGTAAAAAATGTTGAAATATCTTACATTATATTTGTCTGTGTATGCTTACATGCATATTGGCTTTGTTCCTCACATAATGAAAAACAAGTTATTGCGGTTTATTAAATTATAAGTAAATACCTAGTATAGTTTATTATTATACTTTTTCTGTTTAATGTAATAACTAGCGGCCTGTCCCGGCTTCGCACGGGTGGACATGATATTATAGGCTATGTTACTCAGGGTGAATGATACCATTAGAAAGCTATATGTCTTTCTAAAGGTGAAAAAATGTTTGAAATCTCACAACACTGTACTTTTTGAGTTTATCCATTACAAACTTACACACACACAAATACAAATATTTCCTCTTTATAATATTAGTGTAGATACACAAAATGTTCGCCCCTAAAAGTCCGACCATAATACCTAGACGACGTGAACCGAGGAGAGGGGGGGGGGGGTTATCAGCGTTTAGAAGCGACAATGACTCACCAATGGCGGAGCAACCTCATTTTTGGAGATACATAGGTCGACATATGCAATATATCTACTACATAAGCCACACGCACACGAACACACACCATTAATTGGAACAAGCGGAGTTCATAGACCAATCAAGAAAATATGTCTGGAATAAAATACTACATCAAGGTTTTGAATCTGTGTTAAAAAGAGACACTTATACATCCACAGGAGAAGGACAATCAACGTATGTAGGAAATACCGATATAATGTATCTATAATAGACACATTTGGTATTTGTAAACAAAACCAACAAAATCAACTTTTTAACAGACAATAGCTATACCTTCAGACTATAAATATTTGAAGTAAATAAAAAGGGAAACTCAGAATCATCATCATCATCATCAGCCGGAAGACGTCCACTGCTGAACATAGGCCTCCCCCTTAGACCGCCACGCCGAACAACAATGCGCCACTTGCATCCATCGGTTGCCCGCGACCCTCACGATATCGTCGGTCCACCTAATGGGAGCCCTGCCTACGCTGCGTCTTCCGGTCCGTGGTCGCCACTCGAGAACTTTTTTTCACCATCGGTTGTCACTTCTAAGAGCGATGTGGCCTGCCCATTGCCACTTCAACTTGCAAATTTTATAAGCTATGTCGGTGACTCTGGTTCTTCGCCGAATATCCATGTTCCTGATTTTATCGCGCAAAAAAACTCCGAGCATCTTTATTCGAGTCTCTCTAAAAGGCCAGCAGTCAAAGACTACGTTCAGAGTCATATGTTTCAAACTCAGAATACCACCTTTTAAAAACAGAATTTCGGCGCCAATATCCCAATCCCATATAGTAAGAGCGATGCGATTACAGAAATATTAAAAACATAATGAGCAAAAGTTTACGTCGATATTGATGTAGACTAACTGAATACTTCAATAGACATGGCAGTCTTACAAATGCAATGCAAGCAATACGCCCAACCATTAGACTCAGTAAGGATTTGGGAGACAAAGTGTTCATGAACAGTGCGTCAAACACACTGTCATGCAAAACACACACATCAACAGAAGGTACGTAACAGACAACACACACAGTAGCCTCACAACACACCAAATACAGACAACAATAGATTGACCACACGCAACAAAGATGCCACAAAAAAAAGAGGAAGGAGACAGAGACGGGGGAAATAGATAATATCTTTTATTCGCAAGGTCAAGTAATGGAATGGCTGTCGTTCTCCAAGAGGGAGAACGACAGCGTATTCTCGCCATCCATTTTTTACTAAGTATCTACAAAAATACAATAAAATACATTGAACTAATATATCAGCAAATACAACAACAAAAATCAAATATAAAACAATAAAAACACAGATAATGAGTAAAACAATATCCATACAATCGCGTGAAATTGTTACACCGACTGCTGGGATGGGTCTCACATACCTTATTCAATTTTGTGCACCTGTAACTCCCACTGTAGCTGTGCCACGACTATCATGTTGCTTGAGACGCATAGAACAACTCAACAGTTCCAGCTACTGAGAAGAACAGCAACGTCGCACGCGTAGTAACTAGAAGCGCAATAAAATGTGACGGGTCCCACAGACCCAACCCCCATGACGCCGGGTTAAAATCAGCCTGAGCTGCAGTTGTCCCTTTCGCACACAACCCGCTTGGGTAGGTGAAGCGCGACGGCAACAGTTTCTTCAAATACCCATTCTTCAAATTCACACAGTCCCCTCTTAAGTATCTAATAGATTAAATCACAGAAATACTTCTTTATTATATCTATGGATTAAATACTACTGAGCGTTAGCGACCGGAATGAACGAGAACGCTATGTAATCTTCAATAGATTTTCAACTTTATTTCCTAGCATGTAAAGTTTAAAATCTATTTATGTCTACTGAGCGTATGCATTTATCCTTTGAAAGTTGACTGGTAAGCAGAACGTACAAGCCTGCCGAATGCGAGTTCTTCGCTCCCGACCTTTCTGCAGAACGTCACCAAATATACGGTCAGTGTAGGTAGGTCTTCCAAGGGCCTCCCCTACCTTCGTTACCACTCACATCTGTCTCATGAATTCCTTTTGTTAGATGCATCCCACTCATCCTATAAATATGACCAAACTACATATTTAGGCATAATCTTTTCATTGTTTACTGTACTACGAGTACGTCCTCTTAGGTGCATACTTATAAATTAATACACTGTATTATTATTTTCCTGTCTTTATAACTTCACCCATACACATGTTTTTACCAGTAGTGTTTTTCTCATTGTTTCCTTGTAAGTTAATTATAGTTTCACTGAGTTGAATTCCCATTATTTCTTCCTTGAATTACCAATTAGTAAAATTATTATGTACCTCTCATAAAACGTACATTAGACACTAGCTTCTCATGGCCCTCTACGGGGCCCCCGTGTGGGCCCTGAGCATGCGGACGCGACCAGCGAGGCTGGTCGCATGCCAGAGGGTCATGGCTATCCGGATGATCCGAGGATACCGCACGATCGCCGGCGAATCGGCCAACCTCCTTGCCGGATTATTGCCCTGGGATCTGGAGGCGACCGCCCTCCAGCGCATCTATGAGTGGCGCGTGTAGGCGCGGCGCCGGGGAGAATTCCCGCTGCCCCGACAAGTCGAGGCGCGGCGGGAAGAGGTCCGGCGCGATCTCAGGGCAGTATGGAGGGAACGACTGTCGCAACCGAGGTTCGGGCACGCCGCAATCGCGGCGGTAAGACCCCTCTTTGAGGAGTGGCTGGAAAGGCGTCACGGCGTCCTGACCTATCGGATGACGCAGGTCCTCACCGGACACGGATGTTTCGGGAGGTACCTGTGTCGGATGGGGAAGGAAGAAACGCCGGGGTGTCACCATTGCGAAGATCGCCCGGAGGACACAGTAGAGCATACGGTGCAAGACTGCCCCGCTTGGGCAGAGCACCGCCGTGTCCTCACGGCAGCGATAGGCGGAGACCTCTCGCGCCCGGCATTGGTCGAGGCCATGCTGCGGGGCGAGACGGAGTGGGAAGCGGTCACCTCCTTCTGCGAAGCAGTAATGCTCGTTAAGGAGGAGGCGGGCCGTGAGAGAGAGAGAGGACAGCGTCCTCCCTCCGCCCCACCCGCAATGGTAGACGCCCACGGCATCGGACGTCGCAAGACGATCTCCGGCCACCGTAGGCGCGGGCATGCGGGCGGCGAGTAAAGGGCAACTCGCCGCCCGACCATGGACCATGCCCGGGTCGACGGCGCGTTGTGTTCCACGCGCGCCTCAAAGAGCGTCAGCACGATGACGGGGCCCCGCCCAAGAGGGCCAAAGCCTGCCGGGGTCGCGGGACTTATCTCATTACATTGTATGCCCTTTTTTACTAGCACTTCACATCTTATGATCATTCGCAGCCGGACTTCACACACTGTTGGCACTGTTGTCGTTGTAAAATCATCAAATGAGTCCTCGAACCCAAGGCAGGGACTGTCAGACTCGTACTGACTAAAAGCCACGGTGTCCTTCAATAGCCTTTTACGTTCCAGGGTAACGGTAAAGCGATAAGTACCGTGACCCCGGCAGGCTTTGGTCCTCTAGAGGGGGGCCCCGTCATTATGCTGACACTCTTTGATGCGCGCGTGGAACACAACGCGTCGTCGACCCGGGCATGGTCCATGGTCGCACAGCGAGTCGCCCATCACTCGCCACCCGCATGCCCGCGCCTACGGTGGCCGGAGTTCGTCTGCCGATGTCCGTCGCGGTGGGCGTCTACCACTGCGGCTGGGGTGAAAAGAGGACGCTCTCCTCTCCCTCACGTGGCCCGCCTCCTCCGTCACGAGCATGACTGCTTCGCAGATGGAGGCGACCGCTTCGCACTCTTTCTCGCCCCGCAGCATGGCCTCGACCAATGCGAAGTGAGGACACGGTGCGGCGGTGCTCTGCCCAAGCGGGGCAGTCCTGCACCGTATGCTCCACCGTGTCCTCCAGGCGATCCTCGCAGGTTGACCACTATGCTTGTACTAATTTCCAGGTTCCTGTGTCAACATCTTTTTTTTCGACCTTTGGTTATGCAATGCTTAGTGTGTCACTAAAAATCTCTCTAATTGTGTCACCCTTATCGAAGTTTAGCCCCAAAAACAACATGCAACATTCAAATAAATTCCTATATCTACTTACTGGCACTGCCAGGTTAGGAACACGATGTATCTAAACATTTGTATCTAGATTAGTATTGCCAGTTTCAGTGTGTCAAAATTCGGGATGAATGTTACACTCATCGGGATTATGAACATTGTTATGCATTAGTTTACAGGTGTGTTATATTTTATATAAAATTTAATCTAACTAAATAATAGAAATGAGAATGTTGCTTTGGGATTTTTACCTTCAAGTCAATTTAAAAATGTTTTTGAGCATTGTAAAGACATAATAAAATGATCATCTATAGTGCAAGCCATTACTGATTCGTTTCAACATAAACTTGTTTAATAATAGAATCTAAAATATCAACCAGTTCTATTAAAATTCAATTTATGAAGTCTGCCCATTTACTACGTCAATGCATTAGTATCTACCTAATAATTTAAGATCGAATAGAACTACAATGAATGAATTTTGTAACAATGGCTCAATAGCTTAAGTTTTGGTTGGTCAGGCAGGTCGCATATCAGAAGAGAATACAGTATGTTTACATCAAATCTTATCTAATCCAATTAACTAATAAATATTGCGAATGATTGTATAGATTGATGGATGGATATTTACTGGACAGTCACGTAAGAACAGCTAAACGGATGTTGATGTTTGGCTTAGATATAGGTTATACAGTCGGGAATAACAAAGAATTAGTCCCCGTCGGTTCATTTTCGGGTTACATGCGGGTGAAGCCGCTACAGCTGTACAGATTGATCTTTGAAATTAAGCCAAGATTGACAGCAGAATTATATGAATTTATTATTATGTATGATGTATGATTGATGATGCTGAGCATATTGTGTCCAGTCAATAATATTGATCGAAGAGTATAATGATAATAAATATTAGTTTAGTAGATAGAACCATATTATTTGCAGTGTAATTCGTTTCCCACTAATATTTCAGATGTTTGATGGCGTGGCAATTTTTTTTTAATCTCTACTAAAGATGTATTTAAACCAACACATCTTTATTAGAGATTAAAAAAAATATCGAATCTATTTGTTAAAAAATTCTTCTTTTATGTTCCAGGATTTGAAAAATGGCGGACAATGGCAAACTATACCCCCCTATAAACGACCCCATGCAACCTGCACCTATGCCTATGCAACCACCAATGCAGCCTATGGCCCCTACGCCTCAAGCACCAATGAACGCTATGCCTCAAATACCCCTGGGTCCTACGCCCACTTCAGTGACTTGTCCTTCTTGCGGCGCGTCTGTCGTTACAACCGTCGAGTCGGAACCTGGCACACATACTCATCTAATGGCATTGCTTTTATGTTTGTGAGTAGACCGTTAAAATACGTAAATAATATAATTATAGCATCAACCCGCTCAATCTTCAATCCGCGTACTATCTCCAGATTTTGTTCAAGAGAAAAATCCAAATTATTAAAGATCTATGTGTTGCCATTTTACGTAGCTGAATGACAAACACAGAATTTTTCATGAAATTAAAGTTAATATAATTCAAGGAAAGTCTACTGTTGCCATAAAAAGTGGCAATCAATTAATCTATTGAAGGCTACTGAGCTTTTACGAACAGAACGTACGAAAAAGCTTTGTATTATTTACTAGATTTTCAACTTAATGCGCAAGGTATAAAGTTGAAAATGTATTACAGACTACTGAGCGTTATTGTTTATCGCTTGCCGCTTGTCTAAGGAAGCTGTTCCGATGTCTAAGATAGCATCAAATTGACTGCTTACAAATCAGATGCTGTGTTACTACTTCCACTTCAACAAACTTCTTTTTTTTTCTTACAGTTTATGCGTGTGCTTCTCTTGCGTCCCGTACCTTGTGGACTCCTGTCAGAATGCGAATCATCACTGCCCCAACTGTAACGCTTTCTTGGGAACCTACAAACGATAGACTTTCTCATTTTTAACTGTTAAAAATATATAAACATTTTATGTTAAGTAAGTAATTTTTTATACGATTTTATTTTTGAATTTGATGTTATACTCGATTTTATCCACCCGCTCGCACAGAGAGATCTTTTCCAAAAAAAAAAAAAGAATAATATACGGTGGATAGGACATCGACGTTTAATTCAACATATTATTTTAGTCTCCGTAACATAGAAAGTAATCGTCAGTTATTCTTTCTTTCTTCTTTTTTTTAGCGTGACGTTGTGGCGTCCCTCTGATGTCAGAGTAAATTAAGCCGGCTCTGGGAACACCACAGGAATCTGATATGGCTTTGGACTTTTTTTTTTGTGGTAAAATCATCAAATGAGTCCTCCCACCCCGGGCAGGGCGGGAGGGACTGTCAGACTTGTACTGACTAAAATCCACGGTGTCCTTCAATAGCCCTTTATGTTCCGGGGTCACGGTAATGGTATAAGTCCCGCGACCATAAGGCTTTGGACTTTATATATTTTATATGTTAGTCCAGGTTTTCTCACGATGTTTTTAAAAATGACGTCTTTTATAAATAGACGCAATATCTAGTTCATAATATGGAACAGATGATAAACCTACAAACATAATGTATGTAATAAGCTATTCAACACATGACTACTCCAGACGCAATGGTAACATGTATGCGTCCATGTCCCTTATGGCTATACAGTGAGAGTCTAGATGGCGGACTGTATTTACATTTTGATATAATTTCGTTCTGATGAAGGTACTATTTTTTATACCCAGGTACTAAATAGTACATTTTTGGTACATTTCTTCGATAGCTATGAGGATTTGATTTCAATGATATTATAAATAAAATTTATTTCGTTGAAGTACACCCGCCATTTTGACTCTCACCCAATACAGGGTGTCTCTGTAAGTATGAATCAAATCAAATAGGGGGGGTATGGGCCAGCTCAAACTTTTTGACCATGAGTAGGTACATAATAATATTCAAAACGAATATTTACATTTTAGTACGATTCATAAAATTTGGACCTTTTTTCTATATTTTTTTCTTTCAGTCACTTTGCATGTAAAAAGTGATTGAAGGAAAAAAAAACAGTCAGGGCCATCAACGTTATACAGTTAGGAATATGATAGTGTTCAATAAAAAAAAAAAAAACAAACAAATACTTACTGCAAAGGCTGACGAGCAATTTTCATACGAAAAAGTAACACTTAGCGAAAGTTAAGCCCGTATTAGAGATGAAAATAACATCGATAGGCCTGATTGTATTTTTCTTTGAGTTATTTAAAAGGAGAAAAATGCTCAAATTTGGAAGAGACCTAGGGCCTCAAGTCTGCTATTACAATAGAGTATTATTTTATCTGTGACAATAGTGTCAGAATGAGCATCTATCATTGATTTCATAATTGTTGATTTTGACAATTTTGGTAATCTACTAAAGGTTGGGACAAACTGAACCCACGTACGCAACGTATGCAACGCGTTATTAAATCTTAATGGTTGAATTTGTATGCCTAGAAACACACTTATCATTCGCAATACTGTAACTGATAAGTGTGTTTCTAGGCATACAAATTCAACCGTTTAGATTTAATAACGCGTTGCATACGTTGCGTACGTGGGTTCAGTTTGTCCCTACCTTAATACAATGGTGTCATTATAACTTTCTGATGGTCCACCACTGACACTCCATTGAAAGAAATGCCAAAGAATGATAATCTAGTAACATGTTTTTTAGTATTTACGAACTTCTAGCTTACCACTTCAGGTTGCTTGTAAATGTTAATGAAATCATGAATAGAAAAATGTTCAAATGTTTACATTAACACAATTCTATTACGAGACCATTGACCGACCAATGATCGACTAATTAATTTGGCAAATTACGAACTTTTGGCAAAATGAGAATGGGGTCGTGTTGGAATGACGAATTTGTACAAATAGCAGACTTTGGCCGCAGATCCATGCCTCTATTCGATTTAATTCATACTAGTCTGAATTATTTATGAATCTCTTCAACTCTTAATGAATCTCTCTAAAAACTTATGAAATACGCACGTTTTTGTGCTTCGTTTTTTTACTAGCGATTGCCTTTATTGTGTTTCCAAACGACTATTCGTTATTGTTTATGTGTAAAGTGTATGAAACGTGTGCTTACTTATGATTGTAACAAACATTACCTCGAAGATACATTTATTACATTTATTGTCATAATTATAGTGTTTTTTTTTTTTAAATTACCAATCTACAATTGCATATTTTTATACATAATGGCAGTAAGCTACATTACAACTGTTTCTTATAGGTGCCGATAGACTAGAGCATTGACTTGTAATAGAACATCGAGCATTCGCCGTTTTTAATTTTGTCCAACTGAACAACGAAAAGAGCGACGAACATTTTTACAATTTTTTTAGCGAACGTTCAGTATATGATGGTTGTCAAAAAAAATCTTCATAAAGATGTCAGACTTGACAGTCGACTCGGCGAAAAATTCGACAGAATGCTCACTAAAACGCTCTTGTTCGTTTTTCTGTAATGTAACATTCACAAGAATGCTCATTACAAGTGAATGCTCAAGTTTATCAGCACCTTAAGAAAAACTGCAGATAGTAATAGAAAAAGGAGTAAATGATGACATGTGTGTCTGTGTATTCCTCAAACTATATAGGGGTGTATTCTTTGTTGGAGATCCTGAATAAGTAAATAAACTCCTTCAATATTAGCTCACTTATCTTTCACTCCTTCTGGAAAATACAATAAGTAATACCTAACTCACTTCATTTTTGAGTTGATACTTATATAGAAGTGGTTTTGATATACAAAGCTTTCTCAGTTGCATTTGAGCATACATAAAAGGTAGCCGAGTCAGATATCAAATCAATTTGTAAAGAATTTACTGTTGAAGGTAAGTTTTGTCATTTATTTGGTTAGTATGATATTGCCGGGGTCAAGAGAATGTCTGAGCAAGATTCCAGCAGCCGTGAAATGCAAAGGGTTTTTTTTTATCGTGGTAAAATCATCGAATGAGTCCTCCCATCCCGGGCAGGGCTGGAGGGACGGTCAGACTTGTACTGAATAAAATCCACGATGTCCTTCAATAGCCCTTTATGTTCCAGGGTCACGGTAATGAGATAAGTCCCGCGACCCCGGCAGGTTTTGGCCCTCTAGAGGCCCCGTCATCGTCCTGACGCTCTTTGAGGCGCGCGTGGAACACAATGCGCCGTCGACCCGGGTATGGTCCATGGTCGGACAGCGAGTTGCCCTTTACTCGCTGCCCGCATGCACGCGCAAATGCAAAGGGTTTGTGAAAATGTGAAGGAACTGGCTGGTTTTGAGTCAGAAAGAATCTGACAGTCCATTCCGTTCCTCTCACGGCGGGTGGACTCATTAGATGATTTAAAACCTCACAAAAAAGTTGAATGACGGAAAATGATTCAAATGAATCTAGTTGCGAAACATTTTTTTTTTTAGTTTTGTAGTTCTTGCTTTTTTCGTTGAATTAAAACAATAAAAAGAAATGTTTTGTGTCAATATTCTATGATCTGTTCTGTCATTTGGATTCATTTTGATCAAAACAAAAAAGAAGTTAAAATGGCGACCACAATTTATCGGCCTATTTAGAACGCTTCCCAAACAACGGCGCAGACGCACAGTGACCTTTCATTAAATTTATCAAGGTCAATTGACACAAAAAAACCACTATCTTAATTCTTCAATGACTATACTCAATTGAACTGTCATAGTTAATTGTAAACACTCTACTTTATCTGAACCACTCCACGTGTATGTAACAGTGGCATGAATTATCTTTACCATGGACCTTGGTGGCATATCACATGGACCGGTGTTTGAGAGAGAGCTATATAGGACTTATACCACCATCTCTTTCCTACTCCTTTTTTAGGGCTCCGTAGCCAAATGGCAAAATCGGAACCCTTATAGATTCGTCATGTCTGTCTGTCTGTCTGTCTGTTGGACCGCCACGCCGAACGACAATTCGCCACTTGCATCCATCGGTTGCCCGCGACCCTAACGATGTCGTCGGTCCACTTAGTGGAAGGCCTGCCTACGCTGCGTCTTCCGGTCCGTGGTCGCCACTCGAGAACTTTTTACTCCCTACATTTAGTATTAATTCTGTTTCAGGAAATCATAATGGATATTGTTCCCACTCCCGAACCGGTTTCCGTTCCCAGTACGGTTCCTGTTCCCAGTACGATTCCTATACCCAATCCGGTTCCTGTTCAAAATCCAGTTCCTGGTCCAATTCCGGTCGGTCCAAACTCATGTCCGGTCATATGTCCGTCTTGCAGAGCGTCAATCCTGACCAGAGTCAAGAGGGAAACCACTATGAAGACCCACTTTATGTCATTGCTCATATGTGCAGCTGCGTAAGTATTTCAAACGGACCTTATAAAATTTGGCATTAAAAAAGACTGGCTTGCTCCATACTATAAATATTTCCTGTAACGTGGGTACGTTTACAAACATTTTATAAATAAATAAACGGTCATACCCAGAGCGATCTGTCATACAAATATTTGTTCCTTTGCGGGAATCCAGTCAGTCGATCAGCTACTGTGCCAACCAGTGGCGTAGCTAGGCTAGAAGGGGCCCCGTATCAAAAATTGTTTGGGGCCCTTCTAATCTAAGTGTATAGTTTTACAGAATAAAGACAATAGCATCCAGAGTAATCCTGACTCGTGTAACAAATGTTATTATACTGACGTCACTAAGATAATTTTGAAGGGAGCTAGAAAATTGAAAATGGTGATCGACTGATCATAGTTCATTTATGGTAACTAATTATATAAAGCCTTTTTAAAAATTGGCAGCAAAGTTTTCATTTAAGAGCAACATTTTATGTTTTTATTTTTATTCCAATCGTCGGGGACCGTTGACCCCCCTTGACACTTGGGGGCCCCTTAGAATTGATACGGCAGATACGGCGGTAGCTACGCCTCTGGTGCCAACAGTGCCGTTTGAAGTTGAGGTTATTAGGACGGGCGCTGATTAGTAATTTAAAGTCGTGGTGATTTTTCGTCTCCTCATCGAGTGCTATGAAGATTATGGAAGTATCCTGACGACCTTGCCGCGTGGGCGGCGAGTAATGGGCGACTCGCTGTCCGGCCATGGACCATGCCCAGGTCGACGGACGGCGCGTTGTGTTCCACGCTCCTTTTAGAGGGCCAAAGCCTGCCGGTGTCGCGGGACTTACCCAATTACCGTGACCCTGGAACGTAAAGGAATGACACCGTGGATTTTAATTAGTACAAGTCTGGCAGTTTCTCGCGCTCTGCCCTGGGTGGGAGGACTCATTTGATCATCTTATCAAGCTAAAAAAAAGCGTTTACTGGGTGACTGGGTTACTGCGACAAGAAGTTTCTAGTGAGCGACAGCTCTAAAATTTTGAATTAAATCATGAGAACATTTGATAAAGGCGTAAGTACACCCACGCTTTACCAAGAATGGTTATCATGTGTAGGACCAAGCCTCTAATCTGGTACTCGACGCGGTTACTACGAAACTCCTGATAAAAAAAACTAGAATTCTCTGTGAATACTAAGTAGCATTTTTTTCCAAGAGCTGCTCAGTTGCATGATATTAGTATATTGTATTATAATAATTATCGTATCTTACTTTCTGTGCTATTAAATAAATTACATCTATTCTTCTACAAACTTTGCAATTGCTTATTTTTTTATGTCTACCAGCTTTCCTTCTATTACGCTAGGACACGTCTATAAACAGCAGTAAACCGCTTCTAAAACTGATGATGATAATGTATTTCTTGTTACAGTTGCGGTCTGCTATGCACATGTATCCCATACTGTATGAAATCCTGCAAGAATGCTGATCACTACTGTCCCAACTGTGGTGCTTATTTGGGAACCTACAAGCGATAGTTTATCAGTTCATAAATAATTATGTTTAAGAATGTTTGTTTTTCCAAACAGTTTATAATAAATTGTCAGCCAATTGCCGTCTACTGCTAAACGTAAGCCGTTCACCGTACACTGTATAAACCCCGGACCCATAGACGGCCTCGCCTTCGTGGCCGCTAATTTCGACGGCATCCTCCGCAAAGCGTAGCAGCATCTCGGTGGACGGCCTGAGACCCGTGTCCTACCTACTGGAAGGTGGCGTAACGCTACATGGCGCGCCCCAAAGAGCGCCACTGTCCCGTTCCTGGCAGTCCGCATCCACCACATTCTTCAAATTATCGATACATCTTGCCGCAGGGTGTCCTACATTACGTTTGCCTAATTGCGGTATTCACTCTAGCACAGTCATGTCTGCTCCATCGTAAAAAGCCTCTTTAACAGTATTGAACTTAATTTATTATGTGAAAAATATAATTAAATTCGTTTTATTTTCTCTTACCTCCTACCATCTTGCTGGTTTCTGTCTTTGCATCGACTGAGAAGTGTGAATCCAAATCGCTCCGTATTCAATCTAATGAAATTAGCTGTTATGAATTCGACCATGGACTTAGTATTGTGTTCGGGTTCCTGATTAAATAAATAGCTCCATATTTTATAAATATTAAACGCATTAGCGCATGCGTAGCGAATATCAAAGATTTTCTTGGGAAAGAAAAAAAATTAAATAGCTCCTCTGCTACAGCTCTAGCTGTGTACCTGGTGTGTTGCGATAATTGCCTCAAGGACCCACTGGTTAAAATCAAACTAAATTAGGTACGATTACATGCACAATTAAAGAATCAAGGAGATCTAGATACGATCCTTGCCACCGCGGGAGACGCCCACGGCATCGAACGTTGTGGGGCGATTTCCGGCTATCGTATGCGGGGACATGCAGACGGCGAGTAATGGATGACTCGCTTGGTGATCATGGGGCATACCTGGGTCACCTGCACTTAATTACTACGTCTTCCAGGCGTGCCTCAAAAAACTGACAGTCATCGAATCGGGGCCCCCATAGAGGGCCAAAGTACTGTCTTATCAGGTAAGGCAGGCTGCTGCGAGTGTGACAGTCGCTCCCGTCCCACCCTGGGGGGCGGACTCATTCGATGATTTTACCACGATACAAAAAATCGGCGATCTAGATATTTTTTGGCACATAGCTGCAATGATAAGACTAGAAAAAGTGATTGCTGCGTGTAACCTATAAACGTGCAAACCCGGTTGGGTTTCTATTATAGTTTTCTGTTCTAGAAACTAAAATGAATATGTCTTTTGGTGCACACTTTTGAACAGGAACTTAAATTTTATTACCCACGTAGTAGAGGAAGAGTGTATAAGACGGACACGAGGTATGATGGGAAATCACACACCTAAGGCTAACTTAACTCGAAACTAACGTAGCACAAGCGCCAACAGGACGCCATTTGCGTCTGGACGCTTGCAAATGACGTCCTGATGGCGCTTGCGCTACTTTAGTGTTGTGTTAAGTATGCCTAAAGAGTGTATAGTGTGTGTAGAGTCCCAATTATACCTCGCGATTATTAACGTCCCCGTCTTATACACTGTTCCCCTGAATTCTTTCATTTGAAAGCGAATCCATAGGCTAAGAAGATAAAGGTACTAGGTACTGACCTCTAACAATTGGATTGCATGTAAACAGCAAAGCGATGGAAGAAATGAGACTATGGCAGTAGTGCTTCCCTATGATGAGATAATTAGGTATATAGATAGATAGAATACACTTTATTATGCACACCATGCAAATTACTGGTACAAAGTAGATCTACAAATACGTTGAGACAATGGGCGGACTTATCGCTAAAAGCGATCTTTTCAAAACAACCCTTGGATGGATTTGAAGAAGACGGAGAAACAATACTGTAAATAGCCTGTAATGTACAACTTGTATATAAAATACATGCATACAAACATTATAAATAAATGTAATAATTAGGAAACAAACATAGCCACACGTTTAAGCAGAGAAGTACCTAGTGCTTTTGTTGGTTATTTTTTAGTTGTTGCGTCTTCAAAAATATAGAAATGTACAGGGTGAATTTTTCAACTGGGCGTGGATGGCTATATCAGAAACTTGGAATTTCGAATACCGTTGAAAGGAGTCACGAGGCCGATTTTGACGAAAACTAAAACTGCATCATTGGATTTTAGGAAATAGTAATAAGTTAGCCGTATATGGTGTGATATTTTTTTCCAAAATCAGCGGGTTCGATTCCTGGCCATGATTATTGATTTTTATAAAATCCAATAATGCAGTTTTAGTTTTCGTTAAAACCGGCCTCGGGACTCCTTTCAACGTTTTTCGATATTCCTCATAGTTTCGGATATAGCCATCCACGCCCAGTTGAAAAATTCACCCTCTATAGCAACAAGACAAGATAACTGATTTTGTTTTCTAAGTTTTGTCGAGTGTTATGTAAGGCAGCTAAACCACTTCATATTTTGATAGTACCTACTTATTGAGAAGTGCTTTTACTGTACTCCTCAGTTGCATGTTGGTACATCTTGGTGGTAGCCGTGCAAGTTCTTATTGTTTTAGTTTTGTCGTTAATACTTGGGTAAGCTATTTATTTTAACTTTGCCCCACTCTTGGATATTCCCTCTCATTTCATGAAATCACTGCTACAGCACGATTACGATAGTAAAGATGTTATGCATTAAAACAACATGTAAAATCCATACAAACACCAACATAGATAATAATAATTGTCTCCTTTTCAACGGCCTTGTTAACAGTTTTCCTAAAGATAACCAGTAGGTACCAATTGAAATTCACTTATGTCTACGTCAATTATAGGAAAGATAAAAACATGTTGCCTTACATTAGTTAAAGATTCACTTTTACAACTTACGACTGCATCAAGTTTTCAAGTTAGTTCTGACTACATAAGTCAGAACTAACTAGAAACTGAGGTAGTTTTAGCAGTACTTTTTAGTTCGTATTATGAGCCGGCGCTTCTTCTTTCACATAAATTAAACCAGCTCGCTTGATGGAAACTAGATGTAGAGAATTACATGTTTTGGTCTTAGCATACGATCACCTAGCATTTGGCATCCAGCATGCAAGTCTATCAGTGAGTTATGGAAAGGGCCATGTTAGGCTTCAGTCTGGTTTTTGGATTAGTTGACAAAGCCAAAATACGGACTTACGATAGTTGTTTGATCAGGAACTATGTAAACTATTTATTATCGTTACTTGAAAAATTTATAGCATCACTTTAAAAAAAAATGTGTTTCTAATGTAAAACAAATGCATTAGAAACACATTTTTTTTAGATGTGTAACATGGAGATTGGAGATTAAGGAGATAACAAAAATAAAGTAGAAATGAACTTGCCATATTGCCGTAGAATGAATGGAAGATGGCGAGTAAAGTGTTGGAGTGGCGACTTCACGGTCGATTAGATAAAACTGGATAGCCATGACTCGTAACCACTAAAATTTTGAAGAGATCTCATCACAGTCAGCTTTGGGTGGCTAAAGATTGGAAGAAGAACACGATATACGATAACTTACTCTATTATAACCCTTTTATTTTCAGGTATAAACAATGAATACCGTTACTGTTCCCGTGCCAGTGGGCCCCTATCCGTGTCCAGTCAAATGTCCATCATGCAAAGCTGATATCATCACTAAAGTTGACAAGAAAGTCAATACGAGCACCCACTTCATGGCATTGTGCTTATGTATTCACGCGTAAGTATCAGTTTGCCGTAGCAGAACTAATTAATGAATGCGATTGATGATGATGAAGACATCTTGATGACATTTACGATTATAGCCGCACAGGCCGGTCATTCAGGTTAAGCCGCACTTCCCGAGATTGGTCTGGGGATGGGTGATCAATCCATTACCAGTTACCTCCGTGTCTCGGAAAGTACGAAAAGTAGCTGGTCTCGGCTATCATTTTTTTTAAGCGTGGTAAAATCATCAAATGAGTCCTTCCATCCAGGGCAGGGCGGGACTGTCAGACTTGTACTGACTAAAATCCCGGTATCCTTCATTAGCTCTTTACGTTTTAGGGTCACGGTAATGGTATAAGTCCCGCGTCCAGGCTTTGGCCCACTAGAGGGGGGCCCCGTCATCTTGCTGACGCTCTTTGAGGCGCGCGTGGAACACAACGCCGTCGACCCGGGCATGGTCCAAGGTCGGACGGCGAGTTGCCCATTACTCGCCGCCTCGGCTATCATTTGTATAGAACTTTGACAGTTGGTTTTGTTATAAGCTCGAAAGTCTGACAAGCAATCTTACCTAGTCGTATTGTTTTTCCCAGTAACTGGATTGTGGAGGTCAGACAGGCAGTAGCTTCATGTAAAATACTGATAATTCAGTATCATAATTATTATGATGAGCAATGTAATGATATGAGTATTATAGGCAAAGAAAAAAGATCTTGTGGCAAAATTAATGACATCCGCAAGGGTGGATCTTCAAGGTAAAACAGGGATGACATAATTCACCCTGTGGACGGACTGATTCATTAGATACTGAGTCTCCTACGTGTATCAAAAAGCACGTTAAGTTAGTCGACTGTAATTTAGATTTCTGTCAGGCGTTACCAGTATCAATGGTCCGACGATAGTTTGATAGGAGGGACATATGAAAGTAATTGAAAAAAATCTTTTTTTTTTTATTTGCAGTTGCGGCTTGCTGTGCATGTGGATTCCGTACTGCATGGACTCTTGCAGGAATTCGGACCACTACTGTCCAAACTGTAACACTTATTTGGGAACCTACAGGCGATAGACGAACTTACCTCCTAGCTTTAACTTAATAAAATATTGATGAATGATTAAATTAATATTGATTTTTATCTTTTAACAATAATGTATGGTTCATCTCCCCAATAAATAAATACTAACTGTTAATTCTTAACGAGTTTTGTAATAATATTGTACTTTGGCAAAGGAGTTCATCTTGCCTTGCTCTCTTTGAGGCTACATGCGTTTCTTACGATTATTCAAAATTATAAATAGTAACACAAACATTAAAATTATGACAGTCTTCATAAAACTTAAATCAAATATGTAATTTATTTCAACTAGGCCAATTACAGGCACTTTTGAATTGTCAAAAGACATAAAATATTACGGTACAAAATACATATGGTGCTACAGTCCCAGTCACCAGACATAATAACTGTGAAAGTGCTGCAGGTGCCCTTTTCAAAGCGTAGATCCCTATGGAGAAGAATGGACAAAAAACTTCGTGGACACTATTTTTTAATCGCCTAAATTTTAGACACATTGCATTACAAATATTTAACTATTTTGGAGGGAACCTAATGATCCGAAACACGCGCCACCATAATCTGTTTATTATTTATTAAGTGTTATAATGAACAGTCGTACGAGTATATAAATAAAGTATTTTAAACAAATATTTTGCCTACGTTGATAAAGACACAACAACTGATAACAAGGGGACCTCTTATCATTATTTATGTCTATACCAACAAACAGTCCAAAACTTGCGACTTATTGTAGTCTGATAAACGAATTATAAATTAAACCACATAAGAACACTAATTTAAAGAATTTTAAAGAATTGTTGTTGCCAGTTTAAATTAGTCAAATATTCCACGGCGACTGTATAATCGACAAAGTGGAATTATGACCCACCATGAGCTTATTTTCCTACAGACATTCAAATACAATTAGGTCCACATTCGCGTAAACATACATATCCATGGTAACGACTTTGATCTTTGTCAATTTAACGGATTCAAACGATTTATTGTCAAAATGGGTCATGATTCTATTTTGTCCATTGTACATTTTTCTGGCCTGTGTTATTGTAGACTAAAAATTAATCTATATGCCAAATTAAATCATCAATTACTCGTCGTCCACCAGCTCGCATCTGTAGTGGCCGAAAATCGGCTTGCGACGTCCTAAAGTCCCTGGAGTCTCATCATCATCATGATCATAATCCTGCCCATATCCCATTCTATTTGGGGTCGGCGCAACACTATTTCTTCTTCCATTCTTCCCTATCAGACGTCACAGTATCATTAACTTCTTTTTCTTTATATCATCTTTTCTTTGGCCTTCGTCTTCCTCTTCATCCATCAACATACATACTCACCAGTCTCTGAGTTATATGAGTATCATCCCTCCTCATCACATGTCCATACCAAGACAGACGGTTTCCTTCCATTTTTTCTGTAACAGGCGCCACACTTCCCCCTCATATACTCCTTACTTTATCCTTTCTTGTCACTCCACATATCCATCACAACATCCTCATCTCCGCCTCCTGTTACTGGAGCCTCTAGAGTGTATGTGGTGCTGTACAAACGGTGTCGGTGACCCTTAATATCTTGTCCTGCGAACCGAGGTCTTATCGTGACTTATCTCATTTTGTGAAAACAAACTGAAACTTTGACGTTATTTTGATGGGAAAAAATTGTTCCTTATTAGTACACTTGAGGCGTTTTGTCATATTTCCATACAATAAACGCAGTAATTACTTCAATAAAATACAGATATCTTGTGATAAGGACTCTGTTACAGGAAAAATACATGCATCGAAGGAGCCAAACTCTTAGCCAGTTCTAGATTGACGTACTTAGATTGTAATCAACACGCTACGAAGAACTGTGTTTTTTCAATACGGATATTTAATGAACAGATTGAGTGAAACAAAAACTACATAATAGAGAGCCCACTAAACTTCCTAGTTCGGTGACCTTGACCTCGGGACGCAACGCATGCGCTGAAACCGACGGTGACATCATCATAGGCGCGTTCTCCCCAATTTAGTTGGTGTCAAGCGATGCGTCATTCTTTACTTAGTTTGATGTATCGGGATAATGATTTGTTTTCATGGGGTCTACCCATGACAACGGAACCGAAGGTTAATGCGATCAGGGCATAGTCACCAATTACCACTGACATTTTTATGCTAACGAGGAAAAGAAAACTAAGTAAGTACCTATTAATTTTTGTTTATTCATTTTGTTCCTGGTATTTATATTTTATATATAATGGTGACATCAGTGTAGGCTTGGTCCCATTGGGGCCAGTTGAAAGATAAGCCTTCTATCCACGAGGCACAACAGACTGTTAAGGGGTTTGATTCCGATTGAAACAAGAATCTTTGTAGGATTATGAAATACATTTTGACTGAACAAATGTAATTAGGCCGTTAGTTGAACCATCAAAAACATTATTTTTATCAAAACTGAACTAGGTAATTAGCTTTGATTTTTTTTTTTTTTATATTGACTGAGTTTTAAAATATACTTACCCAGGTTTTAAATGAAAAGAATATAATGACAAAATTATAATTAATGTTCTTTTTTTTAAACCAAAAACAACTGACATCGAAAAAAAAATTCGCCAGTAAAAGAGAACAAAAGTAAATCAGAAGTTTCAGCCAGTTCTAATGTATTGCTATAAATAATTTTGTTCCTGAGCAATATGGGCTAGGGAGCACTTGAATTAGAAAGGGAGGAGAGGAGGGGGCATGACGTCATCTGATAGTCTGCCGCCAGAACTACGTCACACATCCATTCTTTTACAAAATACTTTTTTTATCTATGGAATACTCGTACATTAGTGGCACAAGGTCGGTTCACACTATGCGTGTTCACATGTAATTTATTCGTTTTTTTTTAGTTATTTATAAAATTAACTACTATTTGCAAAGCAGGTCACATAAAAAAGATCATAGTAGTTTTATTCATGAACAGTGTAAATCCTAAAGAGTATAATATTACTAGAACAAAAATGTGGGTGTGAATAAAACCGGTTCGAGTCGAACTCGCGCGAATCTATAAAAATGGAAAAAATCATGTTTGGGAGCCCCTTAAAATATTTGTTTTATTCTTTTTTATATATTCTGGTTATAACGGCAACAGAAATACCTACATGCGCATGAACAGACGGGCAGACGGACGAACGGTCTTGGTAATAGGGTCACCGTTTTACTCTTTGTCTACGGAAACCTAAAAATGGATTTGGGGTGGGATCTAACTCCTAGCTGTCCAACCTGGGCAACGCCATCACAAGGTACCTGTAACCTACGGTTCAGTGATCCCTCTGCCGGTGGTAGGCTTCACTTAGGCCTCCTGGTTCGCTACCACAAATCGAAGACCAGCGCCAAATAGTTTTCCCTGTGTTCCGTGCGTACGTCGGTGCGCAGGAGTTCCAATGGGGACGGGCAGTCAAAGAAAATGTAGATGGCGTGACCATAGCTATAATCTGACCAATGAGGAAGTACTATTTTGAAGTACCTATAAGATTTGAACCAATGACAATGCTTGGAACTAGCTATACTAGCGCCATTCGTTTCCCAGTTGCCATCCCCATTTCTTCGGGATGAGTTCGATACATTTTAGGGTTTGTCTTCGCTTCTGGATTAGACTGAGGATAAGAGTAAACTTATAGCAAAGAGAAAAAATAAAAGATTTTGTTAGAATTCATTACAATAAAAGTTTTTATTAGGTAGTTCCTTGAAACGAGTTTTCGCTGAGATTTAATAAAATTCTAACAAATAGGTACCAACAGGTTTGTATTTGTTAATTTTTTATGAGCTTGGATTTTAATTATAAGTACTTAATACTTATGTCGTCCACGAAAAATGGGATCGTGGATAAAACCATGGCGCTTAAAAACAGAGACGACACGAGACTTTTGCGGTGTTTGTCGCGGATTCGATTCTCACACGTGACGGAACAAATATTTACATGATTTATTTAGTCGTCCTGGGTTTGTGTATGTGAGTATAAAATTTTGTAAATGCACCCACGATATAGGAGAAAAGCTTTTACAAAAAAAAAACTTATATTTATTTTATCCTTTTTATTTTCAATAATATTCAACCCAATTATGGGACCAAATGGCAGGTAGGGGAACAGTGGATAAGACGGGGACGTTAATAATCGCGAGGTATAATAGGGACATACACTCTTTAAGTATACTTAACACAACAGTAACGTAGAGCAAGCGCCATCAGGACTTCATTTGCAAGCGGCCAGACGGAAATGGCGTCCTGTTGACGCTTGTGCTACGTTAATTTTGTGTTAAGTTTGCCTTAGGTGTGTGATTTCCCATCATACCTCGTGTCCCCGTCTTATACACTGTTCCTCGGAGTAATCGGTGTAGACAATGTTGAAAACTTTTTAGGTTTTTGTTGATTTTTCAAAAAGTGCTAGTCCGATTTCGATAAAATTTTAATGGGATCATTCGGGAAGTATACCCTTTCCAACAAAAAAAGAATTTTTCAAATCGGTTGGTAAACGACGGAGTTATGCCCGAACAAACATTAAAAAAAAACATCCGAATTGAGAACCTCCTCCTTTTGGAAGTCGGTTAAAAAGTATGAAAAAAAAAAACTGTGATTTTTAAAAATGAAATACCACAACTTTTTGGAACTAACCACAGTTCGTAAGTAGTTCAGTAAGTTCGTCGTGGTTTTTTGATCCCAAATAATATTAATATTAATAAAAATACGTATGGCTTTTCAAGTTCATAATTTATTATGAACGTGTTTATTCAGTATCACCTGTGAAAATATGCACAGCCAAGAAAATAATTAAATGCATAAGTGGCCGTAGGCATGACCAACTAACCACCAGCGGAAAAAAATATAGTAATGAACTCATACTATAGGTAAGTTTACCAAGTTATTATTGAATTATTAATAACTAGCTTCTGCCCGAGACTTCGTACGCGGATCCTGTTGCTTATGCCAGCGACAACGGGGTCGTCAAAATCGAAGATCTGAAAAGTGTGATACCCAATTCCAAGAGCCCGGGTAAAAAAAATAATGGGAGTTTGGCCAGTAGAGCAAAATTGTTATTCATAATTATTCATCGTCATCGTAAATCAGTACTAAACTGTTACCGCCTTCACTGCGTGGAAGTACTCCCAGCTTATGATATTTTACGATATTATACAGTGAACTTAGTGATAGCTTTGATTTCAGGTGTTCCAGATCTTAAATTTTTATAAATCAATAGATACTTAATGCTCATCAAGTTGAACAACTCTTGCTAAGACGTCATTCCGGTATATGTTAGTAGTGTAGCTGGGCTCTTGGAGTTCCACATCAGGTGTTACAGATCTTAAATTTTTATACATAAACAAAGAGCGCTCATCAAGTTGTACAGCTTTTGCAAAACGTCATTCCTATATATGTTATAGTGTAGCTGGGAACTTGGAATTCCACAACAGGTGTTCTGATCTTCAATTTTTATACGTCAACAGAGAGAGAGTGCTCATCGGGCTGAACAACTCGTGCTAAAACGTCATTCCTATATACATATGTTACTGTGTGTTCACTGCTCTGCTCCTATTGATAGTAGCGTGATGAAAAGTATACTATAACCAGCTCAGGAGTATGAAAAATAATTGTATCAAGTTTCATTAAAATCCGTCGAGTAGTTTTTGTTTCTATAACGGTTATACAGACAGACAGACGGACAAAAAATTTTACTGATTGCATTTTTGGCATCAGTATCGATCCCTAATCACCCCCTGATAGTTATTTTGGAAATATATTTCATGTACAGAGTTGACCTCTCTACAGATTTATTATAAGTATAGATATACTCGTAGATAGATAGATGAAATGTAATACACCTAGGTACCATTATTTCCGATGCATAGATTTCTAAGTAATACTAAGGTTTAATACAGGAAAAATAGACGACAAAAAACAACAACTTCGGCTAGTGTAAACCGACCGTAACCAATGACTCACGCCAGTTGTGAGTCCAAATGAAATGAATCGTGCTGAGCCGACAACGCTGTGCTGTTCTCAGTATCGTGTTGATATTCCTAGAGAGTACTCGCACCATATTTTGTTATTAAACAAGTGTATTTTCTGTTGTGTTAACCTACAAACCTTAAGGTAAGTGCTGTGTTTATATTACCTCATCCTCCAAAAAGTTTTGAATTCGGAATCAACTAGTGTTTTTTGTTCTATTTTTAAGAGCTATGGCCGCGGAAGTGTTCGAGGTTAATGCTTCTTATAACTTCGCCGTGTCACGTAATTTAAGAAGTTTTAGTATATTTGTGGTTTGCGGGGAAAGTGAGCGATTTCAGAGTGTTGACACTAAGTGTGCTACTTTCTCCCCTACCATTGCGTCATAGTGAGTGACTTATTTATCGGGAGTGGCACTAAGTGATTACAGTAATTAACGCGAATGTCTTCCCTCCATAGTCTTTTACAACAAGGTCATTAGTTTAATAATATACTGTAACTATTTTCCTACTAGACTATATTTGCTAAAGTGTTATAATGGTGTTCGAAGTTTTGTTTCTCGTTCTCAAACGCTCGTAAATAGATGAATGGAATCTGATCTAATGTGGCATGCAATATTTCGTTACTGGATGTGGCAACATCGTATGCAATAATATGTGTACCTACCGACAAGCTGTATTGAAAAGTTGTTCGGTAGTCAAACACTCGTAAACGGCTGAACAAATTTACGTAATTAGGAATTTACTTACGTGCTGGCTAAAATAATTCTCATACCTACCGTACTGAGATGCCTCTATGAAAGGGAAGAACCTAAAACCACTAAATTCTTCGTAAACATTAGCAGTTTAAATGACGTATTGTTTATTTATATTATGTAGTGGTGACGCAAAATAATAATTAAAATTATTATTTACCATTAAATAATTTTCTAACTTTTAACTGATGCGCTACAAATAGATAGGTACTTAATACATCTACCTACTTTTGTTAAAAAAAATGTTCTACCTATGTGTTTTAATTTTAACCTAAGTAGGCATCGATTCTGGAGGACGACTTAGCCTCATATTGTTCATAGCTGTTCCTCGCGGTTTTACTCTATGCTCGGCTGCTATTTATATGTATAGCTTGATTATGTATAGCCTTCCCCGATAAATTGACTATCCAACACAAATATTTTTTCAATATTCGAACCAGTAGTTTCAAACTCTTTAACTTTATAATTTTAGTATAGATTTTGTTCACTGTTGTCAAAATTGTTGGAACGTAATGTTTTTGCTATAATTTGTGACTATTCTGAAAATACTTAGCCTATTTAATGTTGATGTTCCGGAGTTCGGACAATGTATCAATTTAGGTTGTTCTGTTGTAATACGAACTTTGTCTGTTACACCATCCCTTAAGTAACACGTGACGCATTACGTACATTTCAATCACAAGTTTTTACCTATGAAAGTAAATATACAATGAATGAAAAAAGATCATGCTGTCACTTGTAATCGTCAGGGAATATAACCCAATAGCAACTTTATACTAGCTGAAAGATAGAAAGATCATTGTAATTTTGACAGTGATGCAAATCAATAGACATTATTAGGTTAGTTAATTAATTATTTCAATAAATGTTAAATAAAATTGTTAAATAAAATTGTCCAGTTGTCGTAAACAATAGAATTATTTTTGTTTAAAATGTATTTGCCAACCGAGAGGCAAAGATAAGGTCTAAAATAGAGCGAGCTTACATAGAAGGAACCGGAATTCCTGCGCACTGACGAAACACAGTAAAAAATGTTTGAATCAGGATGGTGTTCGCGAGCCAGACGGTCCAGCGGCCAGGCTTGTTAAAGCGAGTGAAAGAGACAGAGATATATAAGTCGTCTAGCGCCACCTCATTGTCACTGGAACAAGCCTGGTTTTGGTGAGGCCTACCTCCGCCATTTGGATAGCTCAGCCGTCACCGCAAGTTACCTTACCTGTGATGCCGTTGCCCTGTAAACAAACACAAATTCAAAATTTGTGGATTGAGAGGTTTCTGAGAGAAAAACCCAATAACATTTTGTGTGTTAGTCGTATCCTACGTAGGATACGACTTTAGTCGAAGTGCGACGGCGCAAATAAAAAATTTAAAATTCGCGTCAGGTCCACGTTAACCTGATCGATCAAACGATAGCTTGCATTTTACTCGTGCAACGCCATCTATCGAGCATATATGAAAACATTAGTGATTTGACACCAGCACGCGTAGCATGGCGATTCTATCTCTATTCTACGAAGAAAAGACAAAGCTATTTCATCGTTATTTCTAAACAAATCGACTGTTTTTTTGCACAAGTATGACACCATTCGTACACTATTGAAGAATAGAACGTTTATTTTCTATATTGTTTACATTACCATGCTTAAAACGCTAAAATTATTTCCACGTTCTGTCATTTTGTCTATTCTTCCGTCGACAAAACCCCTTTCTACTGCGCCATGCTACGCCTGCTGTACGACACTGTACCACTCCAGTTTTAAAATATAACACAGTACGGTCTACCTAATAAAAAAGTTTTCACTTCTACCGGCACTTCCGGAGTGCAACCCGTCGTTTTTTTTGTGAGTACGCGAATTCGCTACTGGCGGTGCCTCGTGGCGTGTTTCAAACATTTGTTCTGATAACTTGCCGCGCCGCCCCGCGCTAAGTTACATCGCACAGTGGCAAGGTAGCGTAAGATTTTATGCTCAGTCCAATGGTTGTTTTTGCGACCACTGGACAAACGAGGTAATAAAACTGAACTTCTATTTTATAAATAGCCATAGTCGTCGTTTTATTGTTATATCTTGAACGGAAAAACCGGTTTTGATTGAACAACATTAGTTTAAATAACTATAACTTAATTGTAGGTATCTATGGATGGTCGGACTGGCTTATTCATTTCGTGTATTATTGTTTGTATTCTGGTATTCCCCGAGTCATTAGAATTTCTTGGTATTTACTGATGATTACCTGTACCTATTATGATACGAGTTCAAGCATTCTTGATAAGGGAGACTGCACATCAGAGCAGAATGGAATTATCTGCCGGAGTTTTTGTTTCCTGCTAGCTAACCTTGAGATCTAGTCAAGAGTACCTAAAGGTTACTTCTAAAGAAGCGTGCTTCATCGTCGACCGTTGAAATTGCTTACCAGCAGGCGGAATAGTGGTCAAACGTGAAATATTTAAAATGGTTAAATTAAAGAAAAAACGGTAAAGTACAGTAAATGTTTTCTGAAGAAAAAATGTATATTTTCTAAATTCAAATTATGTCAACATGATCATCAACATTGGATTTTTTATTCCAAAAACTATTGAGTAGATATTTAATTTACTGATTATTATCTATTATTTAGTTGTTGCCAGCGGCTTCTTCTGCATGTTTCTTGAAGGTACAGGCCACAGAAACATAATACCTGGGTATATGGTTTCCTATTGTGTTATTCCAGACTATACTATCTTTGAGCCAATTTCATCAAGTTCCATTCGACTATTCTGACGTGATTGACTGGAAAACATTAATTCATCAATCTATAAATATGTATTATTTAATTAGATATTGTTTGTTGTATGTTCCTCTGATAGGTCACCTGCCCAGTCAACAATAATTTAGCTATTATTTATTTTAGTAGTCGAATTCGACCTTTAATAATAGGTACTTATGCGTTTACGTAGGTACGTAAATGAGCTGATTGATAAATGGAATTTTAATAGTAACAGGTTGATAAATTCCTTAATGATTTAGGCGTCATTAAGGAATTTATCAACCTGTTCTATTCAAATTAGATGATGATGATGATTATCTTCATTATACCTTTATAATGTAGATCATCATCATCAACAATCTGAAGACGTCTACTGCTGAACATAGACATCTCCCTTCGACCGCCACCATCCATCGGTTGACCGCGACTCTTACAATGTCGTCAGTCCACCTAGTGCTTATGTGGATAATAAATAATATAAAAAAAACTACATTAACTTAAAAGTTCCATATTGATAAGACATTGCTCGCAGACATTTCTTTTCTATCAAATTAACATCTAAATTCTACAAAAAAACGTGAAAACTCGTGCTAGATTGCGGTGCGTTGTTGAAATTTTCGGAAATGTCAAGTGGTGGACATTTTTATGTTACAAAAAACGGCATTTTATCTGTTAAGGCTGATGGAGATAAAACAATCGATTACAATTACTTTGAATGCGATATACCTACAAGGTCGCCGCCGTTTACTGGTATCAAAAGTTTTTTTTTTTTGTAAATACTAACGGAAATGTCTGTGAACCTTAGTTTGACATTACAATAATGTTAACCTTGTAAAAACTAAAATTTGTACAGAATTTTTTATCGATGTATGGACCTATTAGTCAGCTTCATTTGTAGACAGTGATTAGTCGGCAAAATGCTTCAAAAATCTTCTTCTTTTTCCTGAGGCTTACATAAATTAGCGAAATGTGGATATACTATAAATGCTTGAACGTTTACCTCGGCTAATCCCCAGATAACCTTATCTAGATTCCGCATAGAGCACAACCTACGCGCCCAAAACTCAGTGCATTTGCCATTGCTCAAGTTGATGTTCGTTCTTGATCGTTGTCCACCAGATACTGAAGCCGGGGCGAAGCTTACCTACCTACAGTTTCCCTAAATCTACTTTAGACTTGAGGATAAAAACTTATTTGATAGAAGACGTTTTATGTATTTATATAGCACAATAAGAACTCAATGGCGCGTATAGGTTGCCTCTTATGCGGAATCTAGAGCAGACTGTGGCTTGATACAACTATGATGTCACCTTTATTGTATAAAATTGTATCGTACAAGTAAGTGAAACAAACAAAAACGTACCTATTTGTTATCTTTTTCGTATAGTATTTTTTATTTTTGTATCTGTTGATGTGTTACGTTAGCGTTAGGCTAATTTAAGATTAGCGACCGAAATGTACACTCTTAGTTCTCATAGCGACAAGAACTATAATTATGACTACATTTAAGTCTAATTTAGACCAATTTAGTTGCTGACCCTGACTCTCATTACGTCCTGACTTTCAATTGAAATTAACATGCGGACATAATTACATATTAACAATAATTATGTTACACTAGACCTCATGGTCTTGTACGTACCTACTTTTAGTTTTAAATGCGATCAAATTAAGTATTTAAAGTTATACGCTATATTCGAAGTGCGGTGGTAGGGAATCGATCGCAGCACGCGATGTGACAGATATGTGAATATGTCAAAATTAATATGCACCACAACCTTTAAGTAGTTTTAGGTGTTTTTGAAGTGAAAACTTGTTTAGCGGCGTTGTACACTTTTTAGTAATGGGTAAAAAGTGCAAAACTCGCTTCAGGGTCACGTGACCCTGGTCGAAAAAGCGTAAGACTTAATTTAAATAAGCGCTATCTATCGCTCTTAGCGTGAACCACGTAGAAACGTAAAAATGAAGAGGCAAACGATAGCTTGCATTTTAATCGTGCAACGGCAACTATCGAGCATATATGAAAACATTTGTGATTTGACACCTGTACGACACTAACAAGATGTAACAAAATTCGTTCATTTCATATCTCTACCAATCCAGTTTTAAATATAACACAGTAATAAAAAAGTTTTCACTTCTACCGGCACTCCCGAAGTGCAACCCGTCGTTTTTTTTAATATTGAATAAAATATCTAGTTGGAAAGAATTGGCAGATTTTATGGCGCCCAATAATGTGATTATTAGGAGGCGCTGAGATGGTGCACACAACGTATACGTTTCATTTTTGTAACAAATAACAATAGGTACCTTTTTTTCGCAATAAACGTAACATCACGCTTGCTATCCTCGAAGAGTAACGCAGAGGTGTATCTAATAGTATACCCATATTTGGGCAGTTATGTTACCATATAATAGGGGGCGAACCTAATAGGGGGCAGACATCATTCCTAAAAATAAAAAAGCAAGTAACACATTGCCTGACCCTGGAATCGAAACCGGAACCTTATGCTCAACAGTCGCGCTCGGCATTTCATATTTTATCAATAAAAGTTTAGAATACTCAGGAGATCTAAAACGCCATTTTACCAATGTTGATAATAAAGTAGCGATAACATTGTTCTTCTTCATATTATCCACTCTATTGCTTGAGCAACCAAATAGATTATTCCATTTCTAGATGACGATGATGTTGTTAAAGTGGCCCTTTTTAGATCCGCTATTGTTAGTCCGGTTAGTAATTAAATATTTTTCCTGTTAAAGAGTTATGAGACGAGTTAGACCAATACCTGCAAATATTGTTATCCTTATCTGTTATCAACCAGGCTTATTTTTTTATTGTAAACACTTCATGTTTATAATTAAACACTCACGTTTGCGCATAGGTACCTATATTAGGCATTCTTAATCGCGATAATAATGCACTGGGTTTGCTAGTCTTACTGATAGCATTTTATAAGAAGGGGTACCCGATAGGGAAGTATAAGGGAAGAGTGCCGTTTAAAAAAAGAAGATAATTATAATGCAGCATTGATCCCCACATGAATTGTGCTATGGGCAGTAGAATGTAGGAGTAGTACGTAGTATAATTTTGACCCATTTCTAACTCAGCCTATCAGCTCTGGGGTTCTAAAAGATCAGTTCAACTGAACCATAACATGAATAGCGATCAAACTATTATTGTGTGGGTTGTGGACGTTAGATAGGCACTCGTTCTATTTAAAATTCTGATATACCTAGGTACAGCTGCGTCCGGTAACACTGGAATCCGACCCAAACATGGTTGAAAAAGGCTATAGGCAAAGTTAGGTACCTAAATTCGCTGAGAGATGACGCCTGTTTTGCGTCAATGCGACGCATATTTTCTCCTTTACTGCGATTATTATTACTTTGGTTTACGTCCTCAAAGCGTTTAGTGCAATAAAAATTAAATGTCAAATGGGTTTTTCTTTTTTCTTACCAAAAGGAGGTCCATAAATGGACAAATAGGTTTCTAGTAATTTTTTCCTCAAAACTACTATTTTTTTTCCACAGAAATTCACCATGAACATTGCACCTGTTGGTCCCGATCCCTCCCAGATCACATGCCCATCGTGCCGAGCTACCATCGTCACGAGGGTTGAGAGGAAGTCAACCACAAAGACCCATGTGATCGCACTCCTCCTATGTTTGTTCCTGTAAGTATACATTTATTTTGTAACCTTGAAACATTTGTGAAAGTGTGGAAGTGTGGCTATCGCAAAAATAAATCTAATAAATCTGAAAATACTGATACTGATAACGTGTTGTTGGGGACCAGTTTTGTAATTGTAACGGTAAAATGAAAATGTCCAGATATTCTTTAGTTGTTCATCATTCATTACTTCTTAAAGGATTGTTGTGCCAACAGCTGAAGGACCTACAGGATAAACTCATTTTAAACATACTGTTAACTGTCGGCACATTACTTCCCACTTTCTTCACACACACATGGTTTGTTTATTAAACGTTGCCTATAAAAGTCAGGTTAAGTCAACAGGTTGTTACACATAATTTTATTAGTCACAATTAGGAGTCACAATTTGATACTGGAATTTCTAAAATAAATCAACATAACGTTGATTCACGCCAGTAATCCTCGATAGGTTTTCCAATAATGTACAATTATTCTAGATTACAACGGTAGTCACCTTGTTTCATTACTGTTCCTGAAGGTAGGTATCTGCATTTTATCGCAAACCAAACATTAATTTGATAAGAATATTTACCGTGACGATTACGCTACGGGTAACAAACATTGTGCTCTGAGTAAACTAATAAAATTCTCGTGATTCCAGTAATGCAGTAATGTAGTGTTGGTTCCGTACGTCCGAATACAAAAACGGAACCCTTAAAGGATCACTCGTGTGTCCGTCTGTCTGTCGCTTATAGTCAATTATCTCCGAATCTACTAGACCGATTGGGTTGAAATTTGGTACACATATCAATTCCTGTGACCCAAGCACAGAGATGTGACGTGAATAGATGAAATCTGTATGTGGGAGGTAATTTTTGGGGGGGAAGGGGAAAATGAAAAAAAAAAGTTTTGAAAACTGCATCGTGTGACATATCAAGTGAAACGTCTTGTTGAGACAATCTTAAATATATTTTTTTTGTAATTTTAAAATAAATAGTTTCCAAGTTATTCAAGAAAATAGACGAAATTTGACCATTCCCCCTCCCCCCTTATCTCCGGAACTACTGAACCTAAAATTTTGAAAAAAATACAGTAATTAGTTTTCTACTTATAGATTATAGGAAAACCTATAAGAAGTCTCTATCTGTATATGGGAGGTAATTTTTGGGGGGAAGGGGAAAATTAAAAAAATATAATTGAAAACTGCATCGTGTGAGTATGTCACACGATGCAGTTTTCAAATATATTTTTTAAAATAGTTTAAAATAGTTTCCAAGTTATTCAAGAAAATAGACGAAATTTGACCATTCCCCCCCCCTTATCTCCGAAACTACTAAACCTAAAATTTTGAAAAAAATACAGAAATTAGTTTTATACTTATAGATTATAGGATAACCTATAAGAAGTCCATATCTGTATATGGGAGGTAATTTTTGGGGGGGGAAGGGGAAAATTAAAAATAAAATAATTGAAAACTGCATCGTGTGACATATCAAATGAAAGGTCCAGTTAAGACAATCTTAATTTTTTTTTTTTTTTTGTATTTTTAAAATAAATTGTTTCCAAGTTATTAAAAAAAAATAGAAGAAGTTTGACCATTCCCCCCCCCTTATCTCCGAAACTACTGAACCTAAAATTTAAAAAAAAATACAGGAATTAGTTTTCTACTTATAGATTATAGGATAACCTATAAGAAGTCCATATCTGTATATGGGAGGTAATTTTTGGGGGGGGAAGGGGAAAATTAAAAATAAAATAATTGAAAACTGCATCGTGTGACATATCAAATGAAAGGTCCAGTTAAGACAATCTTAAATGTATTTTTTTTTTGTATTTTTAAAATAAATTGTTTCCAAGTTATTAAAAAAAAATAGAAGAAGTTTGACCATTCCCCCCCCCCTTATCTCCGAAACTACTGAACCTAAAATTTAAAAAAAAATACAGGAATTAGTTTTCTACTTATAGATTATAGGATAATCTATAAGAAGTCCATATCTGTATATGGGAGGTAATTTTTTGGGGGGGGGGGGAAAGGGAAAATTAAAAAAAAAATTGAAACTGCATTGTGTGACATATCAAATGAAAGGTATTGTTGAGACAAACTTAAAAATATTTTTTTTGTAATTTTAAAATAAATGGTTTCCAAGTTATTCAAAAAAAATAGACGAAGCTTGACCATTCCCCCCCCCCCCTTATCTCCGAAACTACTGAACCTAAAATTTTGAAAAAAATACAGGAATTAGTTTTCTACTTATAGATTATAGGATAACCTATAAGAAGTCCATATCTGTATATGGGAGGTAATTTTTGGGGGGGGGAAAGGGAAAATTAAAAAAAAAAAATTGAAACTGCATTGTGTGACATATCAAATGAAAGGTATTGTTGAGACAAACTTAAAAGTATTTTTTTTGTAATTTTAAAATAAATGGTTTCCAAGTTATTCAAAAAAAATAGACGAAGCTTGACCATTCCCCCCCCCTTATCTCCGAAACTACTGAACCTAAAATTTTGAAAAAAATACAGGAATTAGTTTTCTACTTATAGATTATAGGATAACCTATAAGAAGTCCATATATGTATATGGGAGGTAATTTTTAGGGGGGAAGGGGAAAATTAAAAAAAAATTGAAAACTGCATCGGGTGACATATCAAATGAAAGGTCTTGTTGAGACAATCTTAAATTTTTTTTTTTTTTTGTATTTTTAAAATAAATAGTTTCCAAGTTATTCAAGAAAATAGACGAAATTTGACCATTTCCCCCCCTTATCTCCGAAACTACTGAACCTAATTTTTTTTTAAAAATACAGAAATTAGTTTTCTACTTATAGATTATAGGAAAACTTATAAGAAGTCCATGATATTAAAATAATATGGTAAATCACTCTATTGTGCGTACCAATTTGGGTCAGATTTAAAAAAAAACGTGATAGGTAACATCGTACGGAACCCTCTTCACGCGAGTCCAGCTCGCACTTGGCCGGTTTTTTCTAATTAATTCGACTGTAGGTTAAATTATATGTTTAATTTCTGGACTAGATCTTTTCAAATTCGCTGTTTGTAATGAAATATTTACACAAAAATATCAATGGAAAAAAACTTTACTGTTTTTTAGGGTTCCGTACGTCCGAATACAAAAACGGAACCCTTATAGGATCACTCGTGTGTCCGTCTGTCTGTCGCTTACAGTCAATTATCTCCGAATCTACTAAACCGATTGGGTTGAAATTTGGTACACATATCAATTCCTGTGACCCAAGCACAGAGGTGTGACGTGAATGGATGAAATCTGTATGTGGGAGGTAATTTTTGGGGGGGAAGGGGAAAATGAAAAAAAAAGTTTTGAAAACTGCATCGTGTGACATATCAAATGAAATGTCTTGTTGAGACAATCTTAAGTGTATTTTTTTTATAATTTTAAAATAAATAGTTTCCAAGTTATTCAAGAAAATAGACGAAATTTGACCATTCCCCCTCCCCCCTTATCTCCGAAACCACTGAACCTAAAATTTTGAAAAAAATACAGTAATTAGTTTTCTACTTATAGATTATAGGAAAATCTATAAGAAGTCCATATCTGTATATAGAAGGTAATTTTTGGGGGGGAAGGGGAAAATTAAAAAAAAATATTTGAAAACTGCATCGTGTGACATACCAAATGAAAGGTCTTGTTGAGACAATCTTAAATATATTTTTATTGTAATTTTAAAATAAATAGTTTCCAAGTTATTCAAGAAAATAGACGAAATTTGACCATTCCCCCCCCCTTATCTCCGAAACTACTGAACCTAAAATTTTGAAAAAAATACAGGAGTTAGTTTTCTACTTATAGATTATAGGATAACCTATAAGAAGTCCATATCTGTATATGGGAGGTAATTTTTTGGGGGGGGGAGGGGAAAATTAAAAAAAAATAATTGAAAACTGCATCGTGTGACATATCAAATGAAAGGTATTGTTGAGACAAACTTAACTGTATTTTTTTTGTAATTTTAAAATAAATGGTTTCCAAGTTATTCAAAAAAAATAGACGAAGCTTGACCATTCCCCCCCCCTTATCTCCGAAACTACTGAACATAAAATTTTGAAAAAAATACAGGAATTAGTTTTCTACTTATAGATTATAGGATAACCTATAAGAAATCCATATCTGTATATGGGAGGTAATTTTTGGGGGGGGGGGAAGGGGAAAATTAAAAAAAAATAATTGAAAACTGCATCGTGTGACATATCAAATGAAAGGTATCGTTGAGACAAACTTAATTGTATTTTTTTTGTAATTTTAAAATAAATGGTTTCCAAGTTATTCAAAAAAAATAGACGAAGCTTGACCATTCCCCCCCCCTTATCTCCGAAACTACTGAATCTAAAATTTTGAAAAAAATACAGGAGTTAGTTTTCTACTTATAGATTATAGGATAACCTATAAGAAGTCCATATCTGTATATGGGAGGTAATTTTTGGGAGGGAAGGGGAAAATTAAAAAAAAATATTGAAAACTGCATCGTGTGACATATCAAATGAAAGGTCTTGTTGAGACAATCTTAAATATATATTTTTTTTTATTTTAAAATAAATAGATTCCAAGTTATTCAAGAAAATAGATGAAATTTGACCATTCCCCCCCTTATCTCCGAAACTACTGAACCTAAATTTAAAAAAAAAATACAGAAATTAGTTTTCTACTTATAGATTATAGGAAAACCTATAAGAAGTCCATGATATTAAAATAATATGGTAAATCACTCTATTGTGCGTACCAATTTGGGTCAGATTTAAAAAAAAACGTGATAGGTAACATCGTACGGAACCCTCTTCACGCGAGTCCAACTCGCACTTGGCCGGTTTTTTTTTCTAATGTTTTGAAGTATTATTTCCTTACAATGCCAATAAAAGTAAAAAAAAAATGTGACATAGCAAGGGCATACACTCAAATTATTTAATGTCAAGCTATTAAGACCCCTGAATATTTATTTATTTTCATTTTATAGGCATTCATCCGTCATGAAAAGTCGTTAAAACGTGTAATAAAAAACACTGATTAATTTCAAACTGTTTTAAACACTGTTTAAAACAGGTGTTTTAAAACAACTTGTTTTAAACATGCCAACCCTGGCTAGAATTTAAAAAAAAATCCGATACACTATATCATAGGAAATATGACACTATCATAAATACCCTATATCATAGGAAATATGACACTATCATAAACAGAACCACATGTTGGAGGAAAATTTTCGTGTGTTTTAGTGTACGTTTTTTAGTTCGTCAAGCAGCAATGCACTCCATAACACGTTTATCAGCTATTTTTAACATGTGTATGTAGGTACCTGATAACATGTCTGGTTTTAATTTTTTGTTGCTAAATACGAACTTGCTCAGATAAAATATTTAAATTACAAAGATACAACAGATGCCAACGCTTGAACATTTAAATGAACGTTGCCCTAACCTAGAAATTTTTCCAGTGTCATAGGTACCTAATAAAATTTGAACTCACAGACACAAACAACCAATGCCAACCAAAGTCTTTGCTACCTTTACCAAAATTCTTAAATCTTGCATCTCTTTATCAAAAATTTTTAAACACATGGAAGATTATATTAAAATAATATAGGAGTAAGTACCTATAACTAAGTATTCTGCAAATTGAGTAGTTCATCAATCAAATAATAACCATATTGCCAGAAGTCTGGCTTTTGACGTTATAGTGTAAATTGAGGCTATTTTAAAATAGTTACATCACTTAATACAGATTGTTGTTTTATTAGCAAGCCATATTCGTTTAATAGTCGGACCAAAATTGCCAATTGTCTATATTTTATTTAAGTGATAATATCAGCTAGCCATACACATCGGATCTATTTGACAGCTCTGGGGCCTTACCACGAGCTCTTAACGCGATCCAGTTTAGGCTGTGGGAAAGAGACAGAGCTATACAAGTCGTCTAGCGCCATCTTGTTCCCTGAGCTTAAATTGGATCGCGTGAAGAGCTCGTGGTAGGCCACCAGTGCAGTGCTATTCTCTATAAACATAGCCGTGACCGATCATTATTTCCACAGATTGGCGATAATAAAATCTAACGATCTCCTAAAAAAAGCAAACAAACGCATTTAACCTTTTTAAAATATTTAAATAGATTTCGAATACCAGGAAACAAGTTTAAAACATTCGTGACTCTAATAACAACACATAAAGTTGTGTTTACAATGTGACCTTCGTATATAGACTAACAATAAACATTACCATATCAGATCGTTGACACGACGACGATGTTAAAACAATCGGTTTTGAATCAGACAGCGCCATCTTCCTTCTTCCATCTTGATTCAAGCGAAATTAATGTACTTCATAAAAATAAAAAATAAAAAAAATTGATAGATTCGGTATTTATACGACTTTTCAACGGTAGGTATGTTTAATTTTGGAATAGCACGTGCTATTTGAGAGGGTTATTGTATATTTGCCACAAAGTCAATTCGCCACAAAAAGAAGTTTGTATTATGTAAATTGGCCACAATTGTCATTTCTACTGTACTGTAAATTCGCCACATGAGAATATCAAGTGTTTTTATTAAAAAAAACCGGCCAAGTGCGAGTTGGACTCGCCCATGAAGGGTTCCGTAGCAGCAAGCATAGATTAGAGATATTCCAGTAATATATATACACAAACAATAAAAATAACTTTGTTTTTCATAGTATTTGTATGGATGGCAAAGTTATATTTGCGGTTTTTGAAAATGTACTATAATCTCAAAAACTGCTAACTGTATCTCATCCAAACCAATTTTCGTTTGTAGTTTTTGTTGAGGTCTACATTATATATTTTTTTTTAGTTTTATCATTCTCTTATTTTAGAAGTTACAGGGGGGGGGGGGGGACACACTTTTTACCACTTTGGAAGTGTCTCTCGTGCAAACTGTTCAGTTTAGAAAAAACCGGCCAAGTGCGAGTTGGACTCGCCCATGAAGGGTTCCGTAGTAGCAAGCATAGATTAGGGATATAATTGTATTGAGATTAGTAAGTAATATACACAAACAACAAAAATAACTTTGTTTTCCATAGTGTTTGTATGAATGGCAAAGTTATATTTGCGGTTTTTTAAAATGTACTATATCTCAAAAACTGCTAAATGTATCTCATCCAAACCAATTTTCGTTGGAACTTTTTGTTGAGGTCTACATTATATATTTTTTTTAGTTTTATCATTCTCTTATTTTAGAAGTTACGGGGGGGGGGGACCAACTTTTTACCACTTTGGAAGTTTCTCTCGCGCAAACTGTTCAGTTTAGAAAAAAATGATATTAGTAACCTCAATATCATTTTTGAAGACCTATCCATAGATACCCCACACGTATGTGTTTGGTGAAAAAAAAAATTTTGAGTTTCAATTCCAAGTATGGGGGGCACCCCCAAAATTTGTTTTGTTTTTATTTTTGTGCGAAAATCCTAATGCGGTTCACATAATACATCTACTTACCAAGTTTCAACAGGATAGCTCATATACTTTGGACAAAAAGTGGCTGTGACATACACGGACAGACAGACAGACAGACAGACAGACATGACGAATCTATAAGGGTTCCGTTTTTGCCATTTGGCTACGGAACCCTAAAAATGATATTAGTAACCTCAATGTCATTTTTAAAGACCCATTCATAGATACCCCACATACACGGGTTTGGTGAAAAAAAAATTTTGAGTTTCAATTCTAAGTATGGGGGGCACCCCCAAAATTTGTTTTGTTTTTATTTTTGTGTAAAAATCCTAATGCGGTTCACATAATACATCTACCTACCAAGTTTCAACAGGATAGCTCTTATACTTTCGACAAAAAGTGGCTGTGACATACGGACGGACAGACAGACAGACATGACGAATCTATAAGGGTTCCGTTTTTGCCATTTGGCTACGGAACCCTAAAAATTAAGCTCAAAACGTTAAAATTGACAGCAGTATGGATCAGTTCGATTTGTCTATTTATTAACGAGTGTTCGCTGACCTTGGATTGAATTCTTCGCCTTAATTATAGTCTGGACAGAATTGAGCATGTACAATTATCGCGATGTTTTCCTGTTAGATTTTGTAAACTACAGAAGTTCTGCAGTTACTCATATCAAATCAAATCAAATCGTTTATTTCAACTAGGCCAATAACAGGCACTTTTGAATTGTCAAAAGACAAAATAAAACTAGTACAAAACAGTTACGGTGCTACAGTCTCAGTCACAAGACATAAAAATTGTGAAAGTACCGTAGGTGCTCATTCCAAAGCGTAGATCTCATGGAGAAGAATGAGCAAGAAACTCCATGGACACTCTTTTTCAATCGCCAAAATTATTACAGAACTTTTGTTACATTATTCAGTTGCAAGACAAACACTGTTTAATAAATACATACTACCTAGAAGACGCGGACGTATGAAAGCAACTTATAAGTATAAAATTGCCGGTAAACAAACATGACACGTCTACTTTAATAATAATGTTTTAATAAATATTCAGTTTTAGCATTTTTTTTATCGTGGTAAAATCATCAGAGTCCTCCCACCCAGGGCAGGGCAGGAGCCCCTGTCAGACTTGAACTAACTAAAATCCACGGTGTCCTTCAATAGCCCTTTATGTTCCGGGGTCACAGTAGCTCGTTAGACCCGCGAGCCCCGCAGGCTTTGGCCCTCTAAAGCTATTGTCAAACAGACAGGCGAAGCGAATGCGATCCGAATTCTGTCATATAGAAAAGCGAAAGCGGTCCGATAGCCTATTATGTGACAGGCTTCAAACAATTTCATACATTACAAACAAAAACGCCTCGCTTCGCCTGTCTGTTTGACAATAGCATTAGGGTTTATGAATATACCTACCTTAAAGATGTATAAAAGTAAACAAACATGACACGTCTACTTTAAATTATTTTTTAATAAATATTCGGACCTCACAATCATGTATTGAAGCTCGGCCTGGTTTTTATTATTCTATTTATAACATTTAAACAAAAATAAAAAGTTTGACGCAATATTGTTCGCCGCAGATCAGGGTAGGTACCTATACCTATTTTGCTATTATTTCAAAGAATCTTCCTTGTACCGAGAGACTGAACATGGTGACAAATAATTCTATATTTTCCATAATAATATTATGTCTATAGATTGCTTAAAACTGTTCCAACAGAGAGGACATTAAATGTAGATAACATAATTTTATCTGAACCGACCAAGGTCATGAGCTGTTGTCATTTCAACTAAATATTCTTGATATAGGTATTCTGTATGTTGTGTACAATAATATGACTTACAGTTTTTATTATAGTTACGATTTAAGAGTAGGTACAGGGAAAATATTTTCAATAATTATATTTTACATTTTTATAATACCTATAGGACATAACATTATTTTAATGGAGTAGGTATAATGCTTTAAACATTTTTGAAATTATTTGTCTGAAAATGATCAAGTTGAAATGAAAAATTTCTTTTACCAACACGTTTGCATTGAAGCTCGTACACACTTTATTACAGACATGTAATTTACCCAAAATATTCAGTGATTAGTAATATAAATAATATTATGTAAATAGATATATAACTTAAACAAAATTAACAGAATATCAATGACTAAAATATAATAAAACTAAACTACTAAAATTAAAATAAATGCTTAAATAAAACTTAAATTTATTTATAAATATTGTTTTCTGACGTCAATTGCGATTATTTTAGGACAAATATCTGGGCCTACCGGCTACCCATCCATTGGAGCTAATTCTATTAGCATTGAATTTATATTTGACTGATTTCAATCCATTTAATAGTTTTTGTGTGAAAGAGTAACAAACAGCCTCCCTCAGAAACTTTAGCATTTATGCATAATATACTACCGTTTGAAATTACAATAAAGTAGTCTTTTTTCACCACGCCATAGTACAGATGTTGGTCTATATTATTTTTTTATCGATACCCATATTTTTTGTGTGTTTTGCTTGTATAACTAAGTAGAATACATCGCTTTCTGGCAGTATTCATTCATTATCTATTAGTTCATTTAAATTTTTAATCAACTCTTTATAAAAAATAAATATTTAAATTAGAATTAAATAAAGATTTGTTCAATAAACATTTCGTATAATCAAAGGAATTATCTGATTTTATCGATTTCGCAGAAATTATTTATTTAAATCTACGTATTATGTTAGTGCGCATTTCACCAGTTTATCAGAAAGTATTTATTTTTTCTCTTGTGCAGCAGTCGTGAATTGAATGCTAGAAAGCATTTTCTTCCTGTTCAAAAGTGCAATATCCTCAAATTTCATTTTTATTTGTTACAGTTGCTGGCCCTGCGTCTGCGTTCCTTACTGCACAGACTCATGTCAGAACGCCGACCATTACTGCCCCAACTGCAACTCCTACCTCGGAACTTACCAACGATAGTTCACGAAAGATGTTCTATTTTATATGTTTAATATTAAGTCATATTTAGTAAAATAATTACTGTATTTTGCACTTACAAAATAAAGTTCAAAGTGTTCCATCCAACCGCTTTTCCCCGGTTGTTAAACCGGACATTTAAAAATCCAGAGTAGAATGGGGGCAAACGGAATAATAACGTTAAACGCCAATGCAAATGTGAGTGTATTCGTGTAATTTTATCTTTTGTGTATAAGTGAGTAATGTGCCTGCAATAATGTTAAAACTCTTTCGTAATGCACAATTTTGTAACTTTTTGATATCAAGGACAGGAGACAAACGTGATAGTTACAGATTTATTAAACGAGATTGAGAGATTTATATTTTTGATAGATTGACAATAAACCATATAAAGAGACCATAAAAAGAAAGACATTCTATTGTGGGGATAGATACCTAATGCTTTCATTTAACTTAAGATCTTAAATTTTGAACTTAGCATGTTTGTCTTCAATACCTAAACTTCTTTTTAATTAAAGCTAAAGCTGTGCGCACTTAAATTTCAATATATTTGCCGGCACGTGTTTCCAACAAAAAGACGCACAAATTCCAAGGTTATGTAAAAGATAACAGAAGAAACTCTAACAAGTACAGTTTATCAACAATACATTATCTAAACCCATTTATTTTAGCGATTATATTTTTATACAAGTTATATAATAAAAACGTTCCGATACCTACTTGAAGTTATATAATTGAGATTATGCTTATGCATAAGATTTTGTAAGTCCTTACCTACATAAATCTTGCTTCAAAATAATTGTCATGTTTGACCATAGTCCAGCAAGGCTAGCTACCCAAGTATTATGACCTTTATTTCAATGAAATAAAGTCGATAATGCTATTATATTTTAATCTTTCAGTAGCAAAACCTAGCAATGCAAATTTTCAGAAATTAAAACTTGTTAGTTCGCTAGAAAAAGTGGTTAAAACAGATGTTGAATTACTAAACTTAAACTTAACTTTGTTATTTTTTTAATAAACCTTTTTGAACTAGTTTAACTATTTTGTTGTTTTATTTCAATGCCCTAATGTGATAGCTGTATTTTAGTAAAAAAATAACTGCCTATCATGATCACTATTTAATGATGTAATAATACACTTCCTGAACTGTATTTTCCTCCGTAATAGATCAGGAAGAAACCTTTGTAAAATTTGACTATTAAATTAATTCAACACCTAATTCAACGTGAAAATCGTTCGTGCATAAATATCCCAGAAGTTTTTTCTATGAACGTGACGTCACGAAGACGGTAGCTTTGAGGGTAGTTCCGCAATAAACTGAGCCGAGTGCTTCCGGACATAAAAATAATATCTGTCACGTGCCTCCCCGTCCGGCCGCGAGGCGGCGCTTATGTAAACGATGGAGGTTGCCAGTATTAGTGCTAAAAAAATATTTTGTACAGTCTGTAAAAGTATGGACGCACGACCGCATCCCCGCCAAAATGCGAGCGAAATAACCCGCATTTTGAATGTTTTTCGCTTGTTGTAGAAAAAATAAATAAATAATAAAATCAGGGGCACGGCAGTGCCCCCGCCAAAGTCGAGCGCAAAGCAAACACTGCCGTACCATCCTTTACTGGAACCATTTCGCCGAATTTTCAAGCCCCTATTTGAGAACCTCTGGATAGGACCAGAACGAAGAAATTTTCGTCATCCAGTAAGCTATAATCACATACTTAAAATCCAAAATTTCAAATCTATAGGTCATTCAGTTCCGAAGTTAAGCGAAAGCAAAGTTTCGCATTTCCGACACTCACTCACTCGTGATCATCAAAATAGAACTAGTACTTGCCATAAACTCAGAGAGCTGAAATTTGGTACAGAGTTAGGGTTTAATGGCCACATAAAGGGAAAACTATAAAAACTAGGATAATCGAAGATCTGGAGTACCTGATGGTGACCCTGATTAGAAAACACAAGAGCCCAACCAAACTATTAGAGATCGACATAATTATACCGCCTTTACAAAAAATATTCAACTTGGTGGGCCGCTTCATTTGACGTCAAAAAAAAGGTCAATAGTTTTTTTTTTCCACGTTTCTACAAAAAGAAGTGAAATCCCACCAAAAACATTCTGTAAAAAACTAGCCAAAGTCTCAATAGAGCTGCTTATTTATCTCTAAAAAGTAATGAAATCCAGACAAAGTCGTGCCAAGTCTAAAGTTCCTTACTGCGATTTCTTTATTATTATAGTAAATGTTGTGTGACTTGGCCGTTGGTTAGTGGGTACAAGCCAGGATTGGTGCAATGGTGTCATGGAGCACCTGGTTTTGTACCGTTGTGTACCCTTAAATTTTTATAAAAATTGAACATATCAGGCGTTCAAAACTCCTAAAAAGTACTGACTGGCCGTACACAAAAGTAACTAGACTTTAACGTCAACTGGAGTTTTCTCTTTCCGAAATCTTCATTTGAGATGTCACGGGGCATTGGCCGATACGATACAGTTCAAGATCAAGGAACATTTATCAGCAAATCTACGGAAATAACTAACTTCATTTCTCACAGTCATCGAGATAGGTACTCAAAAGTCAGACATAAATAAGATTTGATAAGAGGAGATTCATTGAATGACATACAATTTTTGAAGATGTAGGTATTTTAGATAAAATTTGTATCGGACATTTTCGGCAGTTAAAAAAACCGAGAACCCGAGAAAGGTATCGGTTTGCCGTATATTATTACTTTCTAGAATTTGATCCTTATTAGCAATTTTACTCTATCAAATGGTGTAATAATACAGGGTGTCATTTTATTTTGTTACTATTTTTTTGTTTTTCTGGGCTGGGGCTTATTGTCATCAACCAGATACAAGTCTAGTATCAATTGTTAAGAACTTTTTTAGTTAATTTTACTTTTCACAAAACGATTCCAGTGTCAACCCTTGCATAGAAACAGTTTCTATTCTAAAGATAGAGGTACCTACTGGCGTGTGGTTAGGCCTACGTACTATCTAGTCGGTAGTAACTAAACGAGACATGGTTGCAAAAACAGTAATTTTTTTTTAATGTCGTGTTTAGTAATCAGAGAAATGTGTTACGTATGTGTAAATTAAAGATTTATTTCTGGATTCAATTTAAAATTATTGCCAGTTTATAGCATTTCAGGGACAAAAAAGAATGCAGAAGAAAAATAGCAGTTTGTGCTGGACTGTTCTAAACCTGCACGAGAAACATGGAACGGCAGAGGGGACACGTCCTGTGCTTTGAGATAGCACATGCTATGCGTTTCAACTAGGATTAGGACGGCCTTAACGCCATGTTTTCGCTTCATGCACGGTTTTTAATACTCTACACGTTTTTATTAATAAACAATAGGTAATCATATGCAAATAAAACGAACAAGATTTTTATACTTATAATAAATTATTTTTTGTTACGATATGGCTTCAAGGCCATCTGCCATCCCATTCTTAGTTCAAACGTATAGCAGTTGATGTTACTATTGTATTCCTCTTTTGAAAATCGTTTTTTTTTTTTATAAGTTTTTTTTAATAGTGAGCCGCGCTTAAAGTACTCCAGGTACTGTGGTACTGGGCACAGTATTTAGGTATACGATGACCTTTCATTTTATACATCTAAGACGACACCATTTCTAGTTTTATTTACATTGCTACTTTTAGTGAAAGTAGTGAATTAATTACTTTTTTATTAAAAATCTCATTGGGTTAGGTATGAATAACGATTATGAACAGGCTAAAATAAAAAAAAAACTCCATATTTTTTTTAATTTTGAAAATTAGGAAAAATCCGACGAAAAATTCCAACACGGGGGGGTATATCCGTTTGTGCGTCGATGTCCCTAACACCCTGTATATAAGCTTGGAATTCACGTTGTAGTCTCCAGCGGCAACTAAGATATTTCATGCTAAAAAGCTCTTGCAAGCATTAATTTGACTTTTTAGACTCAAAAACGTTTATACTTTTAATGTAGATACATGGTTCACACGCAAAAAAGCTAGTGAGCTACGTAACTACTATAGCAAGCGTATCGTTCGCTAGCGCCTGTAGAATTAGTAACTCAATGGTACCGTTTTGAATGATGACAGCTGAAAAACGTTAGTGACCGTCGTATAGATTACGTTAGGTTTTTAACCAATCGTAATCTACGGTGCTCAGGGTAAGAAGTTTAATTGTCACTGTGACCGCTAGGGGCGCTGTACAATATTTCATACAAATAATTTACGTAGACGCTAGCCAGTTTTGGCTATGTAAACTCATGGTAGGGGTACTGGAATCGTTTTGTGAAGAGTAAAATTAAGTAAAAAAGTTCTTAACAGTTGATACTGGATTTTTATCTGGTTGATGGCAATATGGCAATGGTGAGCAGTGGTGGTCCAGTGGTATCGGCCTCGACTTACGAGTTGTAGGTCGTGGGTTCGAACTCCGTCAGGCGCATTACTTTGTGTAATTTATTTCAACACCACTGCTCTCAAAACGGTGAAGGAAAACATCGTGAGGAAACCGGCATGTCCTAGAACCAAAAATTCGAAGACATGTGACATCTATCAATCCGCACTGGGCCCGCGTGATAGATTACGGCCCATTCCCTCTCTCAGAGAGGAGGCCTGTATCCCAGCAGTGGGAACATTTATAGGCTGATGATGATGGCAATATGCCCCAGCCCAGAGAAATTAAAAAATAATAACAAAATAAAATCACACCCTGTATTATTACAACATTCGATAGTGTAAAATAGCTAATAAGGATCAAATTCTAGGAAGTAATGATATACGGCAAACCGATACCTTTTTAACCGATTGAAAAACAGGTTTTTTTTAACTGCCGAAAATTTCCGTACAATTTTTTTAATAAAAATGTAAGGGTATACAACGGTACAAAACCAGGTGCTCCATGATACCATTGCACCAATCCTGACTTGTACCCACTAACCAACGGCCAAGTCACACAACATTTACTTTAATAATAAAGAAATCGCAGGAACCTTAGACTTGGCACGACTTTGTCTAGATTGCATTACTTTTTAGAGATAAATAAGCAGCTCTATTGAGACTGGCTAGTTTTTTACAGAATGTTTTTAGTGGGATTTCACTTCTATTTGTTGAAACGTGGAAAAAAAAAATATTGACCTTTTTTTTGACGTCAAATGAAGCGGCCCACCAAGTTGAATATTTTTTTAAAGGCGGTATAATTATGTCGATCTCTAATAGTTTGGTTTGGCTCTTGTGTTTTCTAATCAGGGTCACTATCAGGTACTCCAGATCTTCGATTATCCTAGTTTTTATAGTTTTCCCTTTATGTGGCCATTAAACCCTGTGTCGTAAATGCGAAACTTTGCTTTCGCTTAACTTCGGAATTAACCTACAGACTTGAAATTTTGGATTTTAAGTATATGATTATTAACTGGATGACGAAAATTTCTGCGTTCTGGTCCTATCCAGAGGTTCTCAAATAGGGGCCTGAAAATGCGGCGAAATGGTTCCAGTAAAGGATGGTACGGCAGTGTTTGCTTTGCGCTCGACTTTGGCGGGGGCACTGCCGTGCCCCCTGATTTTATTATTTATTTATTTTTTCTACAACAAGCGAAAAACATTCAAAATGCGGGTTATTTCGTTGCATTTTGGCGGGGATGCGGTCGTGCGTCCATACATTTACAGACTGTACCTACTAAATATTTTTTTAGCACTAATACTGGCAACCCTATCCACTTCCATCGTTTACACAGTGGTCGTCAAACTTTTTTCGCCAAGGGCCACCCATGACAATGTGAGTGCCAGCACCGGGCCGCAGAGTATGTGAAGACTCTCCAAGAGCGTGTGCACAATTATACATAGACAGAGATAGATAAACACTTTACTGCTACAGATTCGAATTACAAAAACAGAACATACAAATATATTTTAGCTATTAATTATGTATTCAGCTCATTTCGTGATTTACCTCTACATATTATAAATATTCACGTGGGAGTTGGTACCGAAAAAAATACTCATACATATTGCATAAAAAATATTTATTAGAAAAACATAACAAACATAGGTAGGTAAAAAATAATGAACTAAGTTTATACACAAAACCAAATTCTTCCTCCCATTTTTCTTGTAAACTTCTTTATACGTCAGCTATCTTCCTTTTAGTAGCACATTTAAGAGTAGATGATAGTCCCGCCATTATGCTATAATACTGCACGCGCAATCGATGAAGCAAGAAACGTTCAGTCTTGTGCGTTGAAACAAAATTAAATGTTATAGCTCGCGGTTCGTTTCGAAGTGGGCGCCGTTCTTAAACCAAAATCGCTTGCACCGATGACCACATCTGCGAACCACCCATTTTTGTGAGAACCAATAGTAGTCAAAACAAAACAAAAGGAGAAAGATGGGACCAAATAGCTGTTACAATGAAAAAATAACGGAAGATGTGTAAACCTTTTTGCATAACAACTTGGTAAAATGACACATCTGTGATTTCTAACAATGATCACAGATGTGTAACCACGGGTTTTTTTACGAAAATAACAAAGAGAAATTTTTTTTAACGGAATTCATACTTACAATTACAATTCATTTACGCGTCAACAAAATAATTTACTTTGTTGTGGGCCACACAAATAAAGCCCGTGGGCCACATTTGGCCCGCGGGCCGCTGTTTGACGACCACGGGTTTACATAAACCACCGCGCCCCTAGCGCCGCCTCGCGGCCGGACGGGGAGGCGCCTGACAGATATTTTTATGTGCGGAAGCACTCGGCTCAGTTTATTGCGGAACTACCCTCAATGCTACCGTCTTCGTGACGTCACGTTCATAGAAAAACTTCTGGGATATTTACGCACGAACGATTTTCATGTTGAATTAGGTGTTTTCAGGTATTTCCTTTTTTTGGGTTGAATTAATTTTATAGTCACATTTTACAAAGGTTTCTTCCTGATCTATTACAGAGGAAAATACAGTTCAGGAAGTGTATTATTACATCATTAAATAGTGATCATGATAAGTAGGATTTTTTTTACTAAAATACATTATCACATTAGGGCATTGAAATAAAACAACAAAATAGTTAAACTAGTTCAAAAAGGTTTATTAAAAAAATAACAAAGTTAAGTTTAAGTTTAGTAATTCAACATCTGTTTTAACCACTTTTTCTAGCGAACTAACAAGTTTTAATTTCTGAAAATTTGCATTGCTAGGTTTTGCTACTGAAAGATTAAAATATAATAGCATTATCAACTTTATTTCATTGAAATAAAGGTCATAATACTTGGGTAGCTAGCCTTGCTGGACTATGGTCAAACATGACAATTATTTTGAAGCAAGATTTATGTAGGTAAGGACTTACAAAATCTTATGCATAAGCATAATCTCGACTAATCTCGAGTAACTTCAAGTAGGTATCGGGAATTCGGGACGTTTTTATTATTTAACTTGTATAAAAAATATAATCGCTAAAATAGATGGGTTTAGATATTGTATTGTTGATAAACTGTACTTGTTAGAGTTTCTTGTGTTGTCTTTTCGATAACCTTGGAATTTGTGAGTCTTATATTTGGAAACACGTGCCGGCAAACTATTGAAATTTAAGTGCGCACAGCTTTAGCTTTAATTAAAAAGAAGTTTAGGTATTGAAGACAAACATGCTAAGTTCAAAATTTAAGATCTTAAGTTAAATGAAAGCATTATCTATCCCCACAATAGAATGTCTTTCTTTTTATGGTCTCTTTATATGGTTTATTTTATCAATCTATCAAAAATATAAATCTCTCAATCTCGTTTAATAAATCTGTAATTATCACGTTTGTCTCCTATCCTTGCTATCAAAAAGTTACAAAATTGTGCATTACTAAAGTGTTTTAACATTACTGCAGGCACATTACTTGCTTAGAC